>JAJHZJ010000264.1:0-1200000 GCA_023548195.1 Bettongia penicillata ogilbyi
TGGTATCAGAAGACCTGGTTTTTATGCTCTCTTTGCTTCTTACTACCCATGTGAACTTGGAGAAATCCTTTTAGTATTCTGGAACTCAGGCCTTTCATCTGTAAAATTAGGGGGTTGAGTTTAATTACTTCTCTGGTCCTTTCCAGTCCTAAATCTATGATCCCATAACTCAGGGCAAGTAACAACATTTCTTAGCCTCAATTTCCTCACTTGTGAGATTAGAATAATAATATTTGCATTTTCTGCTTCATTAGGCTGGGAGGAAATAACTTTCTAGTTATTTACAATAACTTTCAAGTGCTAGGGATGTGACCTATGATGATAACAAACTATAGATGGGATGGAAAACTTTTTCCATCTAGATAGGATACATCTAGAAATTCAGAATCCCAAACCAATACCAATTTATGATACTAGACAGTACTATTAAATATTTGTTTAGTGTGCATGAAAGATTGAGATACTAGGTTCCTGCTTATGACATATACTGCATATGTGGCCTTAGGCAAGTGACTAAAATTTCCCTAGATCTTAATTGTTTACCTTTAAAATAAGGGTAATTTTAAAGACCCATTCATTTAATCTTTTATGATCCTATTGCCATATCCTATAATTCTAACATATCTACACCCCTTAACTTCCCTGTAATTGCTTGATGTTTATATATTTTTAAAATTTTCATAATTTAAATTTTATTTTTTCTCAATTACATATAAACAAAAATTTTAACATTTTTAAATTTGAGTTTCAAATTCTTTCCCTCCCTTTTCTCCCTCATTCTTGAGAAGGCAAGCAATTTGATATAGATTATACATGTATAGTCATGCAAAATGATACTTATATTTCTTCCAGAGATCTTTGTGACATTATGATATAGTATAAAACTTATACTCCAGTTTTATTACATTATTAGTTTTTGTTTTTATAATAGCAGAGTATTTGGTCTGCTATCTGGGGCATGGGGAAGTGAGATTTCTTCCCCTGACTCCACCCTAAGTCCACTAGTTTTCCTATAACTCTACATATAACATGGAAATTCCATTTTGAAATTCCCTGAAGCCTTCAGGTAAACTTTACTTTTCTAACCTATTCAGTGGTTTACTCCTATGGCCTTCTGTAAAACTGTTGAGTCTAAGACTCTACCTCTGTGCTACCTACCTGCTCCTGATCTGTCCAACTAGTAAACTACCTAGCTATCATTTATCCTTTATCTATTCACATATGTATATATGTATCTAATTAAGGTATTATCGTGATGTATAAAGATGACATTAATAGAACATTTTTTGAAAAAAGTAAAATAATCCTCTTACTAATATGATACATATACATATATATTCACAATCATACACAGAGACAATGCAAAAGGAACTGGTCCTGCTTTATAAGTCTCTCATTATATGGGTCTGAAATGTCTACATTTTCAAAGTAAAAGAGTTAAGGTATAACTCAGTTGTGACATATCATCATCCTGATTCTTCAATCTTTTCTTGGTAAAACTCTCATGAGAGTCAGTGCCCATCGAAAGACTGCTAAAGTGGACAGGAAACACCAACAGAAACCACAGAAGCTACTATCTTTGCAGCACGGAATGAATGTCTACATTTCTCCCTTCCTTCTCCTCATAATTCTGTCCTTATTTAATCCCCAGGGTTCATTGTCTTTTGTATGCATCAAATACTATATATAGCACTTCAGTTAATATCATTCTGTCTTTACCTGCTCTTTCTTTTATGCCTGCATATTTGTGTCATATTATTCATCTTTCTCCTACAGCTTTTTCACATGAAGGGTATGCATTTAAAATAAGAAGGAATAATTGCAAAAGGCTGCACACACAGTGAGTCATGTGACAAATGTTCATGACAATACCCTTGAATATTGTTTGCACTTGACAGAGCAGCTGAGTTAGATATATTTCCAGTAATGAGTCACATGTTTTCACACTAGTTACTGGGACTCATATGGCTTCGGAAAGGTGACAAAAAGGAATGACCCCAAAGAAAATATGAGGTCTTGTCTTGCTATCCATTTGGCAGCAAAACTGTATTTGATCTGGGATACGTTTGTTGTTTTGAATTTTTTCCTTCCTTGAAACTTCTGTTTTTTGATTGCTGAACAGAAGGGCACAGGCTTAAATAGGGGGTAAATTGGATCCAATTCAAGGCAAAAAAAAAAGATTATTAGATTAACATTATAATAACCTCATCAAAAGAGTGGAGAATGGATAGAGAAAAAGTTTAGCAACTGCCATGGTAAAAAGGATTGGCCTTAGAGTCAGATGGTCAACCTTCAAGCCATGGTCCTTCCAGATTAAACACATGACTAAGCAAAGTCTTTAACCTTTTTGGATCTTTCATGTTCTTACTCTTGAACTAGTGATAAACTATAGTGGAAAAATCCATCTTATAGGACTGTAGTGTGGATCAAATGAGATAATGTACTTGAAGGGCTTGTAACTATAAAGGGTGGTATGAATTTAAGGTCATGATTATGTTCAGATAGAAAGGAAAATAATTTATGCTAGCAAATTCGATTTTGTTTTATTTCTAAGAATGTTATGTTTTCTTTCAACACAGAAATGAAAAGCAGTATTATATCTGTCCCCATACAATAGTCTACACATGCATATTTTAATTTTTAAATTTTTATGGATATATTTTACTTTTTATAACCTTCATTTTTAACATATTACTAAAAGAAAGAAAAAAATAGTCAACACATCAACTACGTCTGATGGTATATGCAGTGTTCTATACACATAATCTTTCCCTTTGCAAAGAAGGAAGGTAGGGCTTATTTTCTCATGTCTTCATTTCTTTGGGGTCAGGCTTGGTCATTATAATTGCACAATGCTCAGTATCAAGGATTTTTTCTTTTTTTTTGCCATTGTTCTTTCCATTTGCTGAAGCAATTGTATATATGTTTTACCTCATTCTGCTGGCTTCACTATCTAAGTCTTCCCACATGGCACTATATTTTACATAATATAAAACTGTTTGAAAATAATTTTTATCTCTTATCAAGTAAATGTACATTTTTAAGTACTTCCTATGAGGCAGGCACAGTACTGGGGATACAAAGGGGATACAAAGAAAGGCAAAAAAAATTCTCTTCTTTCAAGGAGTTCATAATCTAATGGGGCACATAACATACAACAGCTTTGTGCTTCCTTGAAACTTCTGTTTTCTGATTGATATATATATATATATAGGATAAATTGGAGATAATAAAGAGAAGGCAGCATTAAGGAAGATTGGGATGGGAATTTTGGTTTAGCTTTTTGTTCATCTGTTGTTGTATTTGTATATAGATAGTGGGATTGTAGCTAGGGCTTCAGAGAAGCCAGAAGGAACAGATGAGAAGGAGAAAATTCAAGGAATAGAGGACAACCAGTGAAAATGTCCTGAATCAGGACATAGAATGGCCTGAGGAATAATAATAAGGCCAATGCATAGTAGGGCATGTGAGGGGAGAGAGTGGACCAGAGTACAAGAAGACTCAAAAGGCAAAAAGAGAACAGGTTATGAAGGGTTTTGACTGTCAGATGATTTCTGTTTTCTATTTGGAGGTGATATAGAGCCATAATAATTTATTGGATTATTTGGGAGTTAGAGGTGGAAAGGTGTCATGGTTAGACCTGTGCTTTAGGAAGATCAGCTTGAACAATGAGTTAAGGAATTTGAAAAGACTTGAGGCAGGGTGACCATTTAAAAGGTCTACTGCAAAAGCATAGGTATGAGATGAAAAGGGACTACACTAGGTTTGTAGCATTGTCAGAAGAGACAAATGTGCATATATATAAAAGAGATGTTACATAGAAGAATCAACAGAACTTGACAAATGATTACATATGTCCAGATGAGAGAGTGAGGAGTCTAGAGTGACAATGAGATTGGGAGTGTGGTGGTACCCTCTATAATACCAGGAAAGTTAGGAATATGGGAAGGTTTGAAGCAAGGAACTTTAAAGAATTCAGTTTTGCAGATGTTACATTTAAGATGTCTATGATATATTCTGTTCCAGATGTCTAATAGGCAATTGGAGATGTGACC
The DNA here is from genome assembly GCA_023548195.1 of Bettongia penicillata ogilbyi. Taxonomy (NCBI): domain Eukaryota; kingdom Metazoa; phylum Chordata; class Mammalia; order Diprotodontia; family Potoroidae; genus Bettongia; species Bettongia penicillata. The sequence goes on from JAJHZJ010000264.1 coordinate 4,056, forward strand.
CTGGGGACTAGGAGAAAAGTTAGGGCTGGATAAATAAATCTGAGAATCATTATCATATAGATGAAAATTAAATCTATGGGAAACTGATGAACTCACTAAGTAAAATAATACAGAGAGAGAAGAGAAGAGGGCTAATGACAGAGCCCTGGGAAATACACATGGTTAGTGGGCATGATCTGAATGTTTTGAGAGAACAAAGATGACCTTCTTTTGAAATTCTCAAAGAACCTGGTATAGTTCTTGACTTGTGAGTGGTAGTATGGACTGGTTAACAGGGTAAAAACTAACACCTGAGATTCCAGCTCACCATTAAATTCACTGAGCCCTATTGCCTGGTATAGGGAAAGATATTTGGCAGCTTGGAATTAATACAGACATATTTGGTATGACATAGATTAATTCTGAAGAAGGAGGTCATGAAACTTCAAAATACCTTAAGCAACATTCTGTAAAAAAAAAAAAAAAAAAAAAAAGTGCCATAACCAAGTAGCCTCAACATCTCTCTCCAAGCCTATCCACCTCACTGACCAATAACTCCCTTCCTTCCTATTACTTCAGCATTTTATCAAGCTGGATACCACAAGCAGATAGAAAAAATAGGTTAGGGTATGATTTGTTACATGTGCTGCCAGTCGCTGGTCTAATTCTCACTCTCTAGCCTTACCTTTCATGCTTTGCAAAGTTCTGGTTTTGCAAATGTATCCACTCTCATTTTTTTCCATCATTTTCTAGGCTAGCCTTTAAAAACTTAAAGAAAATCAACAAAGACTTCATTACTTTTTCCCTCATGAATGCATTAAACTATTATGAATAATACATGCCTTGACTGCTTAATAAAGCGGATTATGTTAATGTGATCTAATGACTGGGGGAAAGACAAAATAAGATTCCCAAGTTCTTTCTTGTATTTCTTAGTAGCTCAACAATAATCCCTTAATAGTCATTTAATCTCTTTATTCCTTAGTCACTTCATTAACAAAATGTTTCTAAGACCAGTTCCTCAGCAAGCTTCCCAGCAAGTTAAATAATGTCAATAATTTTTGTGCCTTTCTGCAAACTATATAAAATTATTTATACTACTGCTACTACTACTACTTTACTACTACTACTATACTACTACTACTACTACTGCTACTGCTGCTGCTACTACTACTACTACTACTTTTTTCAGAGGTAGAATCAATGACATTTTTAACTGATTAGGTATGAGACTAATCATCCTTCCTTCAGATAAGAAGTGGAAGGATGAGTCAAAGAGAACACTAAGTTTTCAAATATGGAAAAGTGAGTGAATGTTGGCACCAGCTGTAGAAATAATTCTGGCAGAAGGAGGAAAGGGTTCTGAAGAAAAGAGAATAAGGTGTTTTGGTATTTTAACAATCAAGTGCCAACTAGAAATCAAGAGATGTAGATAAATCAAAATGTCTGCCTGGAACTTGAGAGAGAAGTGAGATTCCATTTAGGAACCATTTCCAAATAAGTGATAGTTGAGGCTATGGGTATGAATGATGTAAATATGGGGTCAAAATCACTAAATCCCATTTTACCTGTAACTATAGGCTTTAGATTATGTGTAAACACTGAACACTGGAAAGAAGTTACCCAAAAATTGTGTTCTTGGTTAGGACGAGGAAATTTGACCATGCCTCAGGAGTCATCTACAAATTACCAAACGAGTGAAAACCAGATACATTTGAAAGGTTGGAGCAAATATAAGATTCTTTGCTAAAATGCCTGAGGAAGAATTGCCTAGAGAAGAAGAAAATTTCTCTGCTTCATCTTTGGCCAGATCTATTCTCCCTTCCCCTCACTGGCCAGAGAAAAACCTTGTTATCTTTACAGAGTACAGCAGATTTTGGAGTTCCTATTTTCACACTGATGTCCTAGTGGAGTCTGTAGATCAGTTGATGGCAAGAGCCATAGATTCCTCATGCTTACAGGGAACATCTCAGATACCTCCAAAATGGGAGAGAGATAAGGACTTCCAACAACCAAAAACTGAATTGCCCCCTTTACCATTTGTGCTCTCTAAGCTTGACTCCATTCCCTCTCAATTCTGTATGTCCTTGTAGGAAATTGTGTCAGAAGGTTGTTGTTTTTTTTAAACGAGGTGGGGAGTCTACAACAACTAGCCTTACCACAGAACCTTAACAAATACTCTTTTCTAAGAGCTACTTAGGCTACCTAACTAAACTATTATTTACTGATAATCTTGGAGAGAAGCACAGTAAAAGGGACTTGAGCTGATAACAGAAAAATCTCTTTCTTGATTCTTTTGGAAATTGGAGGGGGAGATACAGCCAGACTTTGAGTATAGTTACTTATTGATGTGAATTGGAGTTGGGATAAAGAATTCTAGAAGTCATATGGGCTATGATGATATCCAGAAGTAAAGATGGTCAACAGTATCAAATACCAAAGAGAACAAAGAGGATGTCGAAGAAAAAAAAAAGGTCATTTGATTTTTCAATTAGGTTGTCATTGGTAATGTTTTAGAGAGAATTGTCAGTAAAATTGGTAATGTTTGAGAGAGAATTGTCAGCAGAATGTTATATTCAGGATTCACATGACAAGAGATTCAATACAAGTTGGATCGAAAAGAATCAGAGGCATTTGATATATACTACTTATTTCATTAAAAATAATTATTGTTAACCTTTTTTATATCACCTTACTTCCTTAATATATTGCTCCCCTTTTCTCTTTCCCAGTGAACCATAACTTCTTTTAAAGAAAAAAAGAGATAAAAGAAAAAGAGAGGAGAGGGGAGGATAGAAAAGGGAGAGAAAGAGAGAACAGGTAGGAGGGAAGAAAGGAGATGAGGGGAGATATAGGAAATTTCAGTGAAGGAGATCAGGTCATTAATCTGCTTGTAAGTAAAGAAGCAAGAGCTTCTGTTTTAAGACAGTGACTACGGGCAATGAGATGAGTGAGATTGGACTGCTTGAGCAGTTTTGAGGGCCCAGGTGAATATTAATGATTGCTCTATGGAACTAAAGGCATAAAAGATTTGGCTGAATCTTTTCTTACGCAATATCAAATTCACAAAATTGTCCTCTAGAAAAAAATTTTAGACATTATTTATCTCTTTTACATAAAGGTAGAGAATTGGATATACAACAATAGCAAAACACTTCAATATATCTAAATATCTTTTCAGTTATTCGAATTCTGAATAAAATGAAATTCACTGAGCTTTTTGTAAATATAATGCAAAAGAGGCCATTTGGGTCTCCCACTGGTATATACCAACAATTTCAGAAGTAGAAACTAATCAGGAATGTTTATGGTTGACCCATACCAAACTTGTCCTGGTTGGTGTCTAGGAAAAAGAAGCATAATAAGAATAAAAGTGTAAGTTTTCACATTTGATCACCGTGGATCAAGTTCAGAAAAGGCTTGTAGAACATCTGGACTTCATTAGAGGCAAACACCTGCTTCTTTGCCCACTTTATCAAGGATTAGGCAAAAGCAGGGTCAAAGTCACAAAGGCCGTTATATTATTTAAGCATATCCAGACCTCAGGGCAAATAAAGCAAATTAATTTCAGAAGGTCAGATACTCTGAGGTTAGGCTCTGAGTATTAAGACCACGGCTTTCCTGAGCCAAAGTTGTCGTTTGCCTTTATTAGGCAAATTTTCATGATGCCAGTTGGAGCAATGAAGTAAATAGAGCCTGTACCCTGTTGTCCAAGGTAGGATTTTTTTCCACAGTAAAACATTTAAACCTGCGTTAGGACACATTGTTCCCTTTTACCCTGTGACAGCTGACAATGTTTTCTACATGAGTGCTGATTTTCAGATCTACATTCCTTTGTTCCATCTCTTTCTATTTTCTCTACATGTTCTTCTCATGTATTTGTACTTCCTCCTATATTCCTTTCCCTCCGTTCTTCATTTTTATCAGTCCCATCTACTCTTCTCTCCTCTTTTTCATCCCCATCTTGCAACATAATGCAGGAGGTCTTTTGGTATCAAATATAAACCTAGAAGGCTGAAAGATGGCTGAAAGAGACTTTAGAGATCATGTTGTCCCCTCTCCATTAATTGCAGTTGAACAAAGAGCAGAAAGATTAACTGGCCACAAAGCTAGATAGTGGCGAAAGGGGAATTGGAAGCCAGCCTTCTGAGTATCAGGCTGCTGCTCCTTTCATTATACCATGCTCCCTCACTCAGCGCCATCACTGACCTCAGAATGTTTTAGCAATATATGAAAATTCAATGGAGTTCATTAAAATACAGAACATAGTCTCATATGAAAGCTGTAAAATCTGTCACTTTCTCTTAAGGTGCTGGAGAATCAGAAACTACACATGAAGTCACTCAATATTCTCTCACTAGCATTCACAGTTTATTTAAGATTAGTCAGTGCCCAGACACAGTTATCATGGAAGAGACAAAGTGAAATGTCAAAGGATCAGGTGTGGTTAATTAAAATGAGAAAATGCCTTTTTGTCACACAACTATTATGTGCTACCACATACACGTATAAATTCTAGTGGCTCCTATAGCCTCTTGGATCAAATAGAAACTGTTTTGCATTTAAAGCCTTTCCTAAATTGCCACATACTTCTAACATTCTAATCTTCTTACACTTTATATCATTCCCTCCCTCCTGGCTCTGATATACTCTATAATACAGTGACACTGGCCTTCCTGCTCTGATGTCTCTCAGATACTCCATCCCCCAACTTCATGCTTTTCATAGATCATCCCCTACACCTTGATGCTTCTGTATCTCTGTCTCTTGTCTTCCTTCAAATCCCAGACAAAATCCTACCTTCTACAGGAAGCTTTTCTTCATCCCTCTGAATTCTGCCTTTCCTTTGCAGATTATTTCTACTTTATCCTACATGTAACATTTTTTTCGGTACATCAATATTTGCATGTTGTTATCTCCATTAGAGTGTAAATTCCTTGAGAAGGGACTGTCTTTTACATTTCTTTGTATTCTTAGTACTTAGTAACTTGCCTGATACACAGTAGAAGCTTTATAAATGCTTATTGACAGACTACTTGACAAATAGATGTCAAATAGTCACGTAATAGGGCAGGTTGGTGGCACAGATAGAGTGCCATGTATAGAGTCAGGAAAAACTCATCTTCCTGAGTTCAAATCTGGTCTCAGACACTTACTATGTGACCCTGAACAAGTCACTTACTGAGATTGCCTCAGTTTCCTCATCTGTAAAATGAGGTGGAGAAGGAAATGGCAAACCACTCCAGGATCTTTGCCAAGGAAAACCCCAAGTAGGATCATGAAGAGCTGGACATGACTGAACAATATGAAATCGCTATAATGCTACTAGCAGGATTGTTGCTTTATATAAAAGTTTTATGTGTTTAAAGAAGCTATCTTCTGATTATGTTAAATTAGAAGAAGGATATACTTTAGGACAATTTGCTGAGATCCAGTCCATATTGTCACACTTCTATGACATTCTCATCTTATACTACGAATACTAATAAAAATCTTATGTAAACAAATGTACATTTCTCTATAACTAGAAAATATGAATTATTATAAAAATTTTTGCTTTTGGAAGGATCATGGAAAAGTTAGAAATCAATGAAGACAAATATCTGAATTACAGATTATTTTAAAAACAAATGCCATTTTGTTATTTTCAAGTGCATTCAGTAACAAAATAAGTTCACAAAATATTATCCAGAAACTTTTTTAGCAGTCCTTTTTAATAAATAGATAAAATATTCTTTAATGTCTATTTCATTATATATAAATTAGTGCTTCTAAAATTATTGAGGGTACTTGCATTTTTTTCCAAAGTATTTTAAATCTGCTCTCTTGGTGAAATCTTCCCTTCACAATCATACGTAGATTTGAAGGCATTTCCATATGGGTTTGATGGAAGCAAATTCATGATAAAATTTGGCATATTAAATATGCTAATATTATGTTCAGATCCTTATTTTCTACTGTTCTCTTTCAATGCGGTCCAGAATGTGAGACTTGTGAATGGGACATGAGCCAAGGGAAGTAACAAATAGATGTAGGAACTACGTGGAGAAAAATAGATTTGAAACCTGAAAATCGGGAAGATTAGGATAAAGAATTTAAAGGTTACTTTGCAAATTTGGATCAGGCTGCTCTACAAAGGGTGTCACTATAAAAGGATGAAGAGCAGGGAAAGTTCATGAGAGTGGGCTGAGAAATTATGAACCCAGATAAAAAGAAAGATTATTTGAGTAACCTTACTGTACACTGAATAATATATCCTAGGACTATATATTTTAGAGCAGGAAGAAAGCTTAACTTTTATTGTGTCCAATCTCCTCATTTTACCCAGGGAGAAACAGGAAAAGAGAGGTGAAATAATTAGATTAGGACCAAGAGCTAGCGTCTGAAGCAGAAATCAAACCCAGGTCTCCCTGATTTGAAATCAGTGTCTTAACCATTATAACATGCATCTATACAGCAGAATTTTATTGCTGCATGAGACAATAAGGGGTTACCATATTGCCTAACCCATACACATATAAAAATTGGAAAATACAAAATAGAAAGTATTTTTCTATATAATAAGAACAGCTAATAGAAGGAAAAAGACAACTTTTTCTAGATTTGAGTAGAAAAATAAAGTGGGAAATAATAGTCCTAAAAGAACCTGGTTATTGATTACAGCTATATCTTTTAAAATGTTGCATAATGTTGAATTACCTAATTTTTATATAGTGTGTACCTCAAGATTTGCTCATACTACATGCAATAGAAACAGTGCAATGTAACTCAGTCATGATTATAATTTCTACACCATCTGACATCATAACTCTTTACAGTATTCTTACATGTTCTTCTTGGACTCATGTATACCAAATCATGTCAATCATATTAAAAGGAATAGAAAGGCAGAATGGTGCAGTAGAACATCATATACTCTATATATGAAATCAGAGGACCTAATAATCTTTACTCTTTCACTTTCTTATTGTGTAACTTTAGGCAATTCATTTGATTATTTGAGACCTCTGATTCTTAAAATGCCATATGAAGGGTTTGGATTAGAGAATGTCTAAGCCCCATCTAGTTTCAAATCTATGATACTGTATTGCTAGGACCCTTGAGGGAAGGGACCATTTCTTATACTTTTATATCCTGCCACCTTCCCCCCACACACATACACATCCATGGTGTATAGAACAATGTTGTGCCTAAAATAGGCACTCTGTAGATCTAGGTCCCCATTAGTGTTGCTAATGAATCTCATGAAGTTATCTGCATATTTCCATTGAGGTGGAAACAATTACCATATTTTTTGTTGTTCATTTATTTTAATCATGTCTGTCTCTTCATGACCTCATTTGGGGTTTTCTTGGCAAAGATACTGCAGTGATTTACCATTTCATTCTCCAACTCATTTTTCAGATGAGTAATTGCGACAAGCAGGGTTAAGTGACTTGCCTAGGGTAACACTGCTGGTAATTTGGTGATAAACTATATTTCTAGTCTGATTTCAAATTATTCCTCTCCACACATTCTGTATTCCAGCCAAATGAAACCAGCATTTATTAATTGCCTATTATATGCAAAGCACTGTGCCAAATCCAAATGCCAGGTGGTCCAAGACAAAACTAGATACAATCCCTCCCCTTGAAGTCCATACGTTCTACTTCGTGGGAACAATATGTAAAAAGTAAGTCTATGTAGAATAATTAATTAAAAATTAATTAATACATTATAATTGTTATTGTATTATATGTCCATTATATAAATATTGTATAATAACACTAATTAATACAATAATTTTAAGAGGGAAAGATACCTAAGAAGTAGGAAGAACAAAAAAAAACTTGCTGAAGAAGGGAACACATGACTGAGACTTGAAGGAAAGGAGAAATTCTCAAAGGTAGGAATGAGGAGAAAATAGACTCTTTTTATAAAAGCAAAGAGAAAAGTAGGAGGTAAAAATCCCAAATTCAGGCAGTAACAAATAGGCCAATTTGGATGGAACATAAAGTTCATCACCAAGAATAATGTGAAATAAACAAGGAAAGTAGACCAGGAAAGGCCTGCAAACATCTCTAGAGTTTGTATTTTACCCTACAGGCACCAGGCAGCATGGTTCACAATGGAAAGAACACTGGCTCTGCATTCAGAGGACCATAATTCAAATCTCACCTCTGATACTTAGTACTAGTGTGACCTTGGGTAAGTAACTTAATTTCTCTGGGCTTCGATTTTCTAGTCTGTAAATGGAAAAGGTTGGACTAGGTGTCTTCAGAAGTCCTTTCTAGTCTAGGTCTATGATCTTATGAAGGTTCTTGAACAGGTGAATGATATGGTCATATTTGTGTTTGGCGAAAATTAGAAATGTAGAAAAGATTAGAGACAGGAGACTATTCCTTAAAGCAACACTACATTTTCGCCTTCATTTCCCCTTCAGTCAAAAGTCAATGAGCGTTTATTAAACACCTACTATGTGCTAGAAACTGTTCTAAGAGCTGGGGAAACAACTAAGAAAAAAGAAAAACAAAACAAAACAAAACAGTGCCTGCCCTACAGCTGGGGAGTCCAAATGGAGCAAGTTCTATACCGAGGTTATCTGAGAGAAGTCCCCAGGGTAACCAAGACGTTTGTCTTCCAGGAACATTTACAGGAAGAGCTTTATAATTTAGCAGACTAGAGACTGTTGACTCTATCTCTGACCTTCTGCTTCTGCCACTCTCAAAACTCATCCTCCTGAATTTGACTCTGCTTGATATCACTCATTCGACCCATGTCTGACCTTGACAAACCCCTGGTCCTCATCTAAATATCTGTCTTAATTCATGTTTAACTACACCTTGACTCAGCCGTTGCCTGAGCTGACCACGCTCTGAATCAACTGTCACATTCTCCCTCCAAGCTCCTGTCAGCATGGTAAAAGATGTGGAAAAACCTTCAAGCAAGCAAGCCTCCTGTAAGCAAGTTTCCCTTAATGGGCTCCACGTGAGGCCTTTCAAATGGGGGGAAGATCTTAAAATCCATTAGCATTACAATCATCGATTTTCCTTTTCCCCACTACAATCTTTAGGTAGGCCATAGGATATCTATAAGCAAATATGATCCTATTTTTAAACATTTGTATCCATGATTTGTCGAACGCAGATGCATTAATTGGTTGAACTCTTCCTTGACAAAAATGCCATCATCAGGTTCCTCAGCTTCAGTTTTGGTCATCTCATTCTCCTATCCACTATCCTCTGGTGACTCTCTGTAGTCCTTAGTATTGAACATAAACGCTTCTGTTTCAGATTTGAAGTAGATTGCTGCTTGCTACTCAATGGTTCAGTCAGACTTTCTTGCTTTTTTCACAAATGATGCTTTATCTCTTGTCTCTGCATCATCTCTCATTCCCAGAAAGTTTACCTTCTCATCTTCATCTTGTCAAATTCCTTCCTTACTTTAGGATTTAGCTCGGATCCTCTCACCTCTGTTTTAAATCTTTCTGATCCCCAGAAGCAGACACTAGTGTCCTCCCTCCTCAAACCATCTTTTATTTATTTTATATTTATATGTGTACATGGCATCTCCTGTTATAGAATGCAAGTTCTTTGAAAGCAAAGTCTTTTTAATTTTTTCTTAATAGTCCTAGCCTGTAGAAGAGTATTTGGCATATATGAGAAAAATGCCTTTGATTTATTGGTTGACTCCCCCCTAAAAGATGGAGATTAGATTAGATGATCTCTCTAGCTTTTATGTTCCATGACCTCCAAATACCCAAATATCTGATTTTGATGCAGTAATAATGACATTTCAAAACATAAAGGAAAATGCCATGTGTGACAGCATCAAGACCCTTAAAAAGTTCAGGTCCCATAGAGATATAATTTTGTCCCTACCAATTGCCCTATCACTTTGGTGGGATAAGACATTATATTGATAAGCAATGATTTATTGTTAGCAAAATAAATTGATTTTTAATCCAATGTTATGCATATTCTAGGTTAATACACATTGATTGTTTGATAATTTGTTTAAATATGTTTCCCAAAAGATAAGCTGACCTATTTATAATTCTAGGATCTTTTTAAAAGTATTCTTCTCTTAGCTATACCTATCTTCAGAGTCTTCCTCTGTCGCCTTGAGTTCTCTGTCAAAGTTAATAATTACTGACTGAATTCACCATTTCCTTAAACAGCCTAATACACAGCCATTATCTTCTGGTGTGACTTTCAGTAAGAGTCTCCATTTCCTTAATTATAAAATGAGGGGTTGTTAGGCCTTACTAATGTGATCCAGAATATTTTTGCACCTTCAACTTATATACACTTTCTGTTTTGATTTCCAAACCTAAGACATGGAAAAGATTCAGAACTCATCGTATGTGGTCTTTCTTTATGAATTTTTGGCTGGCAAATGACATGATCATATCATTAGAGACTTTGGTTTGAGTTTTGTGAGAATTGATTCTCGAGCAGTGGTGACATGTTCCACTGATTCATCTACACTTTCTTCCCTTTATTCCATTGAATATGGTATGCATATATAATACCTGATCAGAAATGCGGGCAAAATCCATTGTTAGAGAAAAGAATTGTATTATGTGGCCATTTAACCTTAAGTATGGCTTCTTTTAACTATGCTCAACAGCAGCAGCAATTACCGATCAAAGATTTATATAAATAAAATTTACTTTTCGTTTAATTTCATGCTTTCAATACATGGTAAGTTTGGGATACAATAAAGAATCTAATGATATACGTCATTTCACTCTACTGAATTTGGGTACATAGAGCAGTAATTAAAATTCGATATTACCTTTCCCCTCCAAGTCACTAGCTTGTATATGACACTATTGTTAAGCTCAATGTTCTTTTGGAGTAAATTAAATGAAATCTATTATCTAGATATATACTCGGAGGAGTCGCCTAGATATTTACTTGGAGGAGTCACTAGTATCCCTGATTGGCAGCAAGCTTTCCCATCAGACCTCATATAACCATTTTTTTTGTAATTCTTCTTCATGTATCAGATAATATTGCGTACTAGTTATCTGTGGAGAGGCTGTACAGTGGATAGTCCTGCCTTTGGTATAGAAAGTTGAGTCATTTAACTTAGCATTTACAGAGACAACTCTCTAAGACTCTAATATACAATTGAATTGCCAGACTGCTTCAGTGGGAGGCGTTTGCCACAAGGATGAAAATACAAGGCTAAGCTAATAATAATGGTATTAAGAATAAGAAAAGGAACAATAATGAAATAATAATGATTATTTAGACATTGTTCATCTTAAATAAACTCCTTGAGGACAATGGCTATGAGTTATTTAAACCTTGTGTGGGCCCCCATCCCACCCCCTCCCCAGGTATCTTGATCCTCAAAGGAAGGATTTCATAGATGCTTGCTGCCATGGTGGAGTTTGTCAGTTTGATCAAAAGGGGGAAATATTAACTTTCTATTTTAGACTTTCTAAGGCAAAGGCCCAGCAAGTTTATTTTAAGGTTCCTGGTTACTAAAGGCTTTTTACAGTGTCACTGGCATATACTAGGTAAGGTACCACTTATTCTGCTAAAGAAAGGAAGTTTAATTAAGCGCTAAAGTCACATAAGGACAATGAAAATAACTTCACAGAGCTGGGGGGTGAGGGGAGTTAAGACTTTTCTGACAAAATGTCAAATCCTGTCAGTTGCATTCAGCATCACAAGACTCATCATATATGTTATATGCATATATCCATGTGTATGTATGTGTGTATACATGTATGTATACATATATATGTGTGTATATATGTATATATATATATTTATCTCCAACCCATAAACCATGAAAGACCTAAACATATTTGCCTCTAAGTCCTCTTTAAAATTATAAGCATGTGGGTGCTGTACTTTCTTTAGCAGAAAATGAATAATTATCATCTGGTAAAATGTCTAGTAGGTGACTTTTTGTTTGTTTATTTCCACCAAGCAAGTCTAGAAGAGAATGGAGATTATTTTATCTGTCTTTTGACTATGCCTTTTCAAATATGTTTTTTTCTTCCTTCGGAACATGCATCACAGGTTTTTTTCTACTATAACAATTGTTATATAATAACAATTACATTGCCAATTTTGGAAGCACTGGTGAAGAAGAAAATTAATTCATTTTGAATGTGCATTATCTAGATTATCTTTCATTGCTGTCCAAGTACAAAATGCTCATGCTTTTCTGTGCTTATTCAGGTCAACAGTGCTGATGAAATTTTAAAAGGCTCAGTGATTTCCCACCATTGCTCCTCTTTGAGAATGAGGGGTGAACCACAAGGACAAAGTGTCAGCATATCATATTTGATTCTCTTTAAGGTTTTTTTTTTTAGTAATTGTAAGGCAAGTGAGGCCAGTTTCTCCTAAAAAGCTGAGGTATACTAATAAGTCAGCATATGATTTGTGGTGGCAAGTCCGCCTTTGGGGGCTCATACATGGCTTTGGTTTATTAACACTGATGTCAAAGGTGTATCTAGAGCACAGGCCATCTGTCTTCTAAAAAAAATTAATTACAACATAAGATAATTTGTAAGTGAAGTTGATATTCTACTCATAAAGAGTAAGCACATTTATAAGATTCAATAACAGTAAAGGAAAGAATAGCATTATTCGAATGATAGTATTTTTCGCTTTAATGCTGGTAAGGTTCAATCACTATTATCTTCATAATGATAGTAGTTATCCTGTGATTGTAGAATGGGATAAAGGGTGCAGACTGTTAGAAAAAGATGCAAATTTCATGCCATTATCACTAATTGAGCATTTATCTAATCACAGTCAAAGGTATGACTGATTATCTGCAAGAGACCAAGTTCAATAACTAAATAAATGCAGTGAATCATGGAAGAATTGATTAGAAATGAATTGCAATGGGACAAGACTCACCTTCTCCTAAAAATTCAACTTTCCCCCACAAATGATAGGTATTTGTTGCAAGGTATTTGTGGTCTGTCAAACTTCAAAGGGAAAAGTGATAAAGCTGCTTATAATCAAGCAGATTTGCTAAATTTATTGATGTGGAAAGACTCAAGGAAAGTAGGTGTCCAATTTGAAGTGTTAGGCTGCCCAGGAAGGTGGAGGAGTCAAAGGTATATGCTAAATAAGAAAGAGAACCAAGGACAACCTTACCATAATTATTTTCATTACATAACACTGTATATAATTTAAAATGGATCTGTACCTTTAAAATGATAAATATCTATCTTTATTAATGTAATGGAGTCTGTGATCTTACAGTTGTAGAGAATTTTCTGATGTGCAACATAGGTGTAGACAGTTGCTTCATTCACTAAAAGTGAGTTATATGTGGATACAAAAGAAGAATATGTTAAAGGCACAGCTTAGACCCACATCCTCCTTATTCATGTTCACCTTTCAGGAATTAAAGATTGGGACCATATTCTAATATTTAGTGCTATTATTTTGCATCATATAGTTATCCTCTCTAATGAGGACAATCTTAATTTAGACTCGATCTGACTGAGGGAGGAGTTTGAATCAGTGTAGGAGAAGACAGAGGAAAAGATGAAAAAACATGAAAAAATTAAGGAAAATGGAAGAATTTCAGTTATATAGATTTTTTCCTTTCTCTTTTAAAATTTATGATGAATTAAGTAATATGTTTATACATATATATATATATATGTATGTGTGTATACAGACACACACACACACACACACACACACATGAAATCAAGGTTTCAACCATGGTGTTTTAGGAATAACTTCTCCTCCGGAAGGGAAAGTGGAAACTCTTGTCTGATCATATGGAGCACAGGAACTTACGTGCTTTGTGAGATGGGAACCTAATCAAGAGGTAAAGTCACTGGACCATGCTCATAGGCAGAGAACAAGCAAAAATTTCCTGAGATTTGGGAAAGGGTATATGGAGTTGGGGGTGGGGTGGTGTTGATGAGCATAAGGGTATATAAGGCATGGATCATATACTTGTTCAGTATTCTTTGCATGCCTATGTGAATAGAGATCACGCATAGTTGTGCGTGTGTGTGTGTTGGGGGAGTGGGGAGAAAATCTTGTCCACTTTTTGCTTGAACAGGAAGCAGGAAATTATTTCAATGTACTGATAATAGTAGTTTCAAAGGAGAAAAATAAAGGGAACTATTATCACATACTTTGAACACATATACATCAGTCAAGATATCCTGGCCCTCTACTTTGACTATTTGACTATTTAATTCAGATACTGTCATTAAGTATATGCAGAAAACAATGTTTATGGGCCAATCACTAATGCTCCTGATATGTACATATATAAAAATTATTTTCTAGAAGAAGCGTCAAAACTCCAGATTCTCTTCTATGTAAAATCTTTTGCTGTATAGTATGTAGCCATGAGCAATATTCATGAAATAGGTCTTTCTTTTTCTGTTCATCTTTGAATGTGTTTTATTAGAGTAGCAATTCAATTTCACCATGACCTAAGGATAAGACCTCTTCCAATAGCAATTTAACCATTTCAACTTTGAGGGTAATATAACCAAACAAGTAAAAGTTAATCAACATTCATATAGTGCTATCGAAAATAAAGAATTCACAGGAAATAGGTTAGTGCCTAAGTAAATATAGGAGAAATGTAATTAGTTTCCACTCTAATTCAACCATAGTGTAATGAAACTGGCAACATATTTACCTATGGGTAAAATTTCACACACTGTAAAAATTTTTAACATGAAGAATTCCAACCTATTTACTGTAAGGCAAATTTAATGTGAGCTGAGATTATCTGCATTGCTAACTGCTGCAATACAAACATATGAGGAATTCAGGGATAAGAGAAATGATGGTTTAGATATTGTGATGAATTTCTTTCACAAAATTTAGGTATTTCAGTATTGGAAGTCAGGCAGAATTAATTCTTGTTTCTTAAATTATTATTTCAAGGAGGCAATCATATTTCAGGAAAGATCTTTTTATTCCATAATTGTGTGTGTCAGAGGAAAGAGAGAGAAAGATACATAATGAGGAGTTTGTGGGAAATGTTGATAAATAAAAGTAGCAGGCAGGATGATACAGGTTACTATGCTATTGTGCTGTGTAACAGTGTGGATTCTTATAGTGAACTCTTGAGCAGGCTTATCTTCCTATTTTGAAATTAAACAAAATTTTTATTTAATGAGATTTTGTAGAAGGGAGGAGTTTATAATAAATGCCTGTACTACAAATACAGACCTCAAAATATCATGGAGTATTAAAAAAAAAACAACAGCTGTACAGAAACTGGAAAGTTATAACAGATGAACCTATAGCTTGCAATTGCCAAGATTAAAATATTAATTCACAAAAATTCAAGGACATTTAAAAAGAGGCTGCCTTCTAAATCTTTACAATTTCTAACCTACATATAATATAGTAAAATATTTCTAAAATATTAAAAACTCTAATATAAATCTCCACTATCCACTATGAGAGTTGTCCTGAAGATTTTTAGAAAGTCTACAGAAAATACACTTGCATCTCAATATTTTTACAAAATTGTTACAGAAATGTTATTTTACCTATTTGTTCAAGAGTCTCTTATACCTAAAGCATAAAAGAATAATAAAAAGATATTGACATAACAGAGAATCATTGCTATCTGAACACCATCAAACAGGAAGAAAACAAAATTATTATAGATTGTAATAATGAGATGGAATTTATAGAGTGCTTTACATTTATAAAAAGTGGTTTATATGTATGATCTCTTTTGTCCCTAACAGTAATCTTGCAAGTTGGGTTCTGAAATGTTTGTGTCTTGCAAAGACTTTACCACAGTGACCTGAACACAGCAGACACTTAGTAAATGTTTGGTCCATTTCCCATGAGAGAGGCAATAGTTTCATCTTCACATTTTTGTACTTGGGTCACAAATGAAATATGCTATTCAGTTCTGACTGCCACATTTTAGGGCAGACTTTGATAAACTGGACAGATTCAAAGTAGAGATAGCAAGGTGGCAACAGGACTCAAAACTGACATATGGGAATAGGTTGAATTGAATGAGGGAGAAATTTAGACTTCAAAAAGGCACAATTGCTATTTTCAAATATTTGAAGGATTGTCATATGTAATTAAAATTTGTCAGGCTTAGTCTTAGAGAATAAAAATAATAGCAACTGGTAGATCTAGGCGCAAAATAAGGGAACAAAACATTTTAACATTTACAGCCATCTAAAAGCAGACTGGCTTGTTCCATGATATACTGAGCAACTCATCTGTTAGTGCTTTAAGGCTTGTAAAGCATTTCTCCCAACTTTTTAATGACCTTTTTCTTCAGATGCTATTGAGATGATTCATATTTTGGAGAGGGCTCAAACTAGATATACTACTGATGTCCTTTCCAACTCTCAAATTCTATGACTCACATTTACACCTATGCAAGTCATATTTCTATAGTTTAAACCACTTAAAAATGCTTTATATACCATAGAGGCTATAAAGGAATGAATTTGAATTAGGACTGATTTGGTGAACTACTCACTATGTTGAGTTAATGAAATGGAAAGAACTATGTTATGTGATGCCCATAGAAAGGACTAACATACGTAATATTGTGCTTTAACACCGTACTGTGAAGTCAGTAAAAATCTCTGATTACACAGGATAACTGATACATTAGGATTTTGCTTGCATATTTATGTTTTAAGGGACAAGATTTAACTCATGGCATACCTTCAAACAAGAAAGCCTATCTTTAACAAGCAAGCAGTGGAAGCAGCAAATGCAGTGGAAAGAACGTTGGGTTGAGATTAGAACACCTCATTTCTAATCCCGCTTAATTGTGATTTTAATTTAGCTGGGCAAGTTTCTTTTTGTAAAAAGTGACCACTTAATACTATTTTTACACATATTTATTTTATTCTGAACTTAAGAAAAAAGCAAGCATTTCCATAACATAGCAGAATAAGAAAAAAAGGATTATTGCACATGAAACTGCAAATTCATTATATAGCATTTGCTATTTCTTTTAAATATAAAGTTATCATGTACCTTTTCTTTCCTTTTTGTTTCTTTCCTTCTCCTTCTGCCCTATAGATGACTACCCCTAGACATATGTGTGTGTGCATCTGTATGTACATATATATATGTATATATCATATATATGTAAAATCGTTGTTTATGTACTTTGATTGATCAGTTCTTTTCCCTGGGTACAAATAATATATCCCTTAATTTGGGTGATTTATAATAGCTAATTTGGGTATTTATAATAGTCAAAATGACTCATTCATTCAAAGTTGTTCTCAAAACAATATCATTATTATTGTTTACAACGTTCTCTTGGTTCTGCTCATTTAACTCATTATTATTTCATGTGTCTATCCATATTTTTCTGAAGTCATCAAGCTCATCATTTCTTGTAGCACAGTAGAATTTCATCATAATCTAGTACCACAGCTTGTTCATCCAGTCTCCAATTGACAGTCATCCCTGTAATATTCGGGTCTTTGCCACCACAAAGAGAACTGCTATAAATATTTTAGAACATAGAAGTCCTTTTCCTTTTTCTCCCTAAGCATCTTGGGAAAGAGATCTAGTAATGGTATTGCTAGACCAAAAACTACAGGCAGTTTCATAACTATTCAGACATAATTCTAGATTTCTCTCCAAAATGGTTGCATTAATTCACATTTCCACCAAAAGTGAATTAGTGTCCATTTTTTCCACATCTCCTTTTTGTCACTTTTCAATCATTTTAACTGATCTGATAAGTGTAAAATGATTATTCAAGGGTGTTTTAATTTGCATTTCTTTAATCAATAATGATTTAGAGAATTTTTTATATACCTATAAATTTTATATTGATTTCTTCATCAGAAAACTGCCTGTTCATATCTTTTGACCATTTATCAATTGGAGGAGTGACTCATATTCTTATATATTTCACAAAGTTCTTTATACAGTTGAGATGTGAGACCTTTGTCTGAGAAACTCTATATGAACCCTCTCACCTCAATTTTCTCCTTTCTTTCTGACCTTGGCTACATTTGTTATATTTGTATGAATTTTTTTTTTTAATTTTTATACCCCACTCTATTCTTAATCTCTTGTTTATTCATAAATTGTTAGCCAATTTTATGTCTGATAGGTTTTATACATATATATATATTTGTAATATAAGTAATCATATCACATGTATGATCTTCAGATTTTCTTGTAATATCTCTTTTTATATCTATGTATTGTATTCATTTTGAGCTTATCTTGGTAAATGTTATAAGATATTGGTCTATGAACAATTTCTGTCAGACTGCTTTCCAGTTTTCTCAACATTTTTTTTAATGAAATAATTAATTCTTATCACCAAAAGTTAAATCTTTAAATTTGTCAAACACAAGGTTACTATAGGCACTTGTTGCTGTAAATTATACGTCTACTCTGTTCCGCAGAGCTACCTGTTTATTTCTTAGCCGATATCAGATAATTTTGATAATTAGTGGCTTATAATATAGTTTAAGATATACTAGTGTTATACCTTCTTCCTTCACATTTTTCTTAGTTACTCTGATATTCTTGACCTTTTGTTCTTCCAAATGAATTATTATTTTTTATCTCAGTAAAATATTTTTAGTAAATTAGTTGGAATAGCATTGAAAATATAAATTAGTTTAGACAAAATTGCCATTTTTATTATATTTGCCCTGTCCACCCATGAACAATTAATATTTCTCAAGTTATTTATATCTGATTTTATTTGCATAAAAAGGACTTTTTTGTAATTTTTCATATAGTTCCTGGCTTTGTTTTGACAAGTATACTCCCAGGTATACTATCTAGGGCTATTTTATTTTTTAAAATTAAATTATTTTATTTGTTTTCAGCGTTCTACAATCACTTCCATATATCTTAGATTTTTTTCCCCCTCCTTCCTCCCTCCCTCCATGAGATGGCATACAATTTTATATAGGTTCTACACATACATTCCTATTAAATATATTTTCACCATAGTCATATTGTAGAGAAGAATTAAAATGACTGGGAGAAACCACAAAACAAAACATAATATGAAAGAGAATGATCTGCTTCATTCTGTAATCCAATTCCATAGTTCTTTCTCTGGATGTGGAAGGCATTTTGTCTCAAAAGTCCATTGGGTATTTTTTTAAGTTTTAGTGTTATTTTAAATGGGGTGTCTATCTTCTTACAGGTTTTTGTTTGTGATATATCGGAAGGCTGATGATTTATGTGGATTTACTTTATATCCTGCTGCAAATTACTTTTATATAATAGGAGCAATTGATATGACAATCTTTAGGTTCCCTTCTAGCTTTAGAACCATATGAAAGGATTCTAGTACTTCTGTAATCAGAAGAGGAGATATTTCCAGACATTTTGAATCTATTAAAGGTTAAGGGGTAAAAACATGCTGTTTTTTTCCTCTTGGCATTCTTTGCTACACATTGTTTGGAATGTGAAGATATGAATTCTACTCTTGCTATATATGCATTTATATATATATATGTATATATATGTGTATATATATATTCTACTGTGTATATTATATAAACATATATTCTTTATTTACATATCCATATGAATTCCACTCTTGTTATATATAAGTATACATATACACACATATTCTACTCTGTATATATGTATACTCTGCATATACATATGCATTCTACTCTTACTATATATAATATATAAAAGATGTATTATATACAAATATACTATGTGTACATAACAAGTATGTACACATACATAAGCATATCTACACATACACACGTGTGCACATGCACACACAAAGACACATAAAGGCTTAAATTTTCAAGTATTAAGGAGGAAATAAGAAATATGTGGCTATGCAATAGGAAAATCAATTTGGTTGAGCAACTCATTATACACCATTACATTTTTCCTTTAGGGATGTTGTAGTTTTACTTCTTTTTCTTTAATAGGCTCTTGAGGGGAATTAACATTTATTAGAAGCTAAAGACTATATGTGTATATATAAGCATGTATATACACATACTTATTATATATCATGAAATTTACTAGAAGAAAGAAGACTAAGAACTTTTTAAAGGATTTTATTATAAGGGAAATAAAGTGCTGATTTTTAAAAGCTTTGCTTTTAATATTTTTAATTTTATTGGTTTATAAAATAATGAATATATTAATGATATACTACTAGTAATTGAGGTAAGTACTGGGAAATACGAAGACAAAAATGAAAAGTCCCTGCCCCCAAGGACAGATAATATAGACATATAGAAGCATATACAAACTCTATGTAAAAAATAAATACAAGTTACTTTCAGCATTTAAGCCACTGGCAGTTGGAAAAGGGAATAATCAATGAATTCTAGGTGATGAAATTGAGAATAAATTTCAGGCATGAAAGCAAGCCAGAGCAAAAACACAGAGATGAGAAAGTTTTGAGTGTAACGTATGAGAAGGAACAAGGATGGATTTGCTAGGCTGCAGCTTGCAAGAAAGAGAATATACATAACTAGAATATAATGGTAGATTGTGGCCAGGTTGCAGCCACAGAGAAGTGAATATTCAATCCCAGAGGCACTAGGGAGCCACTAGAATTTATTGAACGAGGCAGTAATAGGTTCGACCTTCTCTTTTAGAAAATCACGTTAGCTACTTGGGGCATTGATTAGAAGTAGAAAGAACCTGAGGCAGAGGGACCTATTAGGAGGCTGTTGCAATAGTCCAAGTCAACTCATATATCAAGCACCTACCCTTTGACTGGAGGATAGAACTATGGGCTTCAAAGTCTCCATTTAAGAAGGCGGACTATGCTAGCCATATTTTCAAAATTCTTTAACTCCTTCAATTCCTGCTCTGTACTCTTTTGGACTTCCTTGGATTTTTCCATTATCCCCCTCCATGGGAACTCCTTCCCACTTTTGAAGCTTTCTTTTATGTCTAGTTCTCCTCTATTAGATTGTAAGATCCTTAAGGGCAGGAACTTTCTCTTTTATGAATTTGTATCACTAGAAGTTTTCTATCTCCAGTGTTTAGCACAGTGTCTGGTACATCGTAGACACTTAAAAATATTTATTGACTATTATTTTCTAAGCAATGGAAAGAGAGTAGAAATGAATAAATAGATCCATGAACCATCTGCACAGAGGTAATTGAATTCTTTTTTGCTGTTATTGTTGGGATCACCAATTGAGATATCATAGAGCAAGAAAAGAGCTCACAACAGAGCCTTGGAAGACATCCTTGGTGAGTGGGTACTGTCTCAATGAAGGCCCAGTAAAGTCCAAGTGAGAGGAAATGAGGGCCTGAAATAAGATGGTAGTTGTTTATACCCACAGTCAGAAGCTGCTTAATGGAAGAGATATTGTGGAAATAGAAATGACAATGTTGGAGAAATAATAGGATATGTTGAGTAAGGGAGAGTGAGCTATATACACATATCTGTTTTGGAGAAGTGAGATATTCCTTTTATGTGAAAAAAAGAGGGATAAATAGAAGAGAAAGAAGGAGAATGAGGGAAAGAGAGATAGAGAGACAGACAGACTTTGCAAATGGAAGACATGTAGAGGAAGGAGGACCCTCATCATGCCTCTAATTATCAACTTGCTTCCGTAGAGAATCTGGGGAATTTCAGTTCTGGTTGAAATAGAAGCTGCTCTTTCTCGGGTGAGATATATCTCATTCTGAACTAGAGAGTTCATTATTTTTTGGTATATTTTAATCTATTCCAATTTCTGTTTACTATCTAACTGGTTAAATGGATTTTATTTTACAGCTTGGCTATGATGCTTTTTTTGCATAACCTGCATTTGGTATGAAGGACAAAGCTATAGAAATGGATCTTTTTTTAGCCCAAATCATTCCCCTATACCATCAGTATCTGGGGCAAGGAGTGGCATTTAGATGCAATTCTAGTCTAGTATTCCTCCCTCAGGGAAGAGTGGCCTGCCTTGTAGTTCATTCTCCTACTCCCCTACAGACAGGAATGAACAATTTTCCCTAGACCAGAGTGGACAAGATACCAGAGAGAGCTATTAATCCCTCCCTTGGAGCTATCTGCCTTTATGTTTAGACATCCTAAATGGATAACACAATACATGGGAATGGGCAGCAAACAACTTCTATAGCTACAAAGTAATGCCTAGAATAGAAGCTCATGTTTCAGATGTGGTTTTACCAGAGCATAGTACAGTAAAAGATTATTATTGTCCTAGTTCTGGGATCTGAGGCTTTGCCTCTCTCGGGAGTCTTGCTCTTTTTTGACTGTTATATCACCTTGTTGACTGCTACTGACCATTCTGTATGCTGAAAACCAACAACAAAACCAGATTTTTTTTTTCACATGACGTGGGATGAGGAGTCACTTTTCTCCACCCAACATTTGTGAAATTATTTTGAAACCCAAGTTTAGAACTTGATATTTTTCCCTATTAAGCTTCATTTATTTGATTCGGCCCAATATTATAGCCTGTTGAGATCTTTTTGCATCCTGACACTGTCATCAAATATTTTAGTTCCCCTCCAAGATTTCATCCTGCTTAATAAAGCATCCCATCTCTGTGTTCATCCATGTCATTAATTAAAATATTAAACAGCACAACACTGTTTCTGGATACAGCTTTTTCTAGATGTTCACAAAATATTCCTCTATTTTGAAAGGAATCCAGATAATGCTCCCTACTTTATAGTTTAAAGATTAAACTATCTTCATTTTCTGAAACTCTAAATATTCTCACTCTTTAATACCAAAGTACATTTCTTTCAATAATCTCTTCAAAGATTAATGGCAGTGGCTCAGTGATCATATCAACCAATTCTTTCAATGTCATGGATTAGAATTCATCAAGGTCTGATGACCTGAGCTCATCAAGGGCACTAAGGTGTCCTCTTACCATCTCCATACTTAGATTTCTTCTCCCTATTAACTATTGCCTTCTCCATATCTAGCATTAGGAACATTCTTCTTACGAGAAAACAGAGGAAAAAGCAAAGATTTTTGGGATTAATTATTGGAATGTCTCACTTTTCATGTTTGTTTTAGGAGCCTGGCACCCATTAGGCACTTTTTTTGTTTGTTCAATTGTTAATCAGTCATGTCCAATTCTTCTTGACCACAACTGGGGTTTTCTTGGCAAAAATACTGGAGTAGCTTGCCATTTCTTTCTCTTGCTCATTTTACAGATGAGGAAATTGAGGCAACCAGGGCAATATGATTTTCCCAGGATCACACAGGCAATAAGTGTCTGAGGCCAGTTCCTGCACTCCATCCACTGAGTGACCTAGCTCCTCTAAGCACTTAATAAATGCCTTTCCATTTAAGTTCCCCATTGGTCTGTCTTTTCAGATCACTTTCTTCTTTTTTTTCTTGAGTCTTTTGTTTCATGGTTTCAAGGTACTTTCATGGTATCCTGGAAAGTGGATATTTATTTCTCTAGATCTTTTTCCTTTTCTTCTAGAAGACAGTTCTACCTAAATTTTAAGCATAGAGATCATTTGCATTGCCTTGACAGAAATATAAATACTAAAGGCTATATAATAGGTAAGTCAGTACAAAAGTATTTTATGCTATGTGTGCTTGCTAGGGGTTAAATCTCCAGCCCTCATCTTAGACAATAAGTGTAATGTAGAATCATGTGGATAGCACTGGCAGACCCAATAAATTAGGCAAGAATTCCAGCAACACTCCTGAGAGTAGGTATTGCTTGTCTAGTTCCTTTAAGTGTTTGCCCTTTAGGGTCCCTATCCTTTCAGAGAAAGAGGCTGGTATAAGCCTGATATAATAGAATTTCCACAAGGGCTTAATTCATTCTGGGCTGGAAGTGATACAACAAAGAGAATGTGCCTTAAGATATAGAATTACATTTACGTATTTGTATTTGAAAATTGTAGTCAATTACTCTGTCATTAGTTTCAATGGAGTTACATAGGTGAATTCCAAGAGCTGGGTATATGTAGAACATTCTTACTTCTCAATAGAAGTGCCACACATGAAAGAAATACATTGGAGTCCAATAGAAAAGCTTCATAGATGATGGTAGCAATAAATACAATTTTAACAAGCAAGACTACTGCATTGAGATTTGAAACACAGCATGATGGTCAGAGGCTTTTAAAAAACAGTCTCCTATAATTTTTAGAAGTCATGTTTTATATTTTTTAGAATATTATAACATATAATGACATTCATTTGATTTTTTGAATAAAGGGTAATTACACAAATGAAAAGCAATTTTGAAATTCCTTTCATTTTCAAAAAAGCAGGAAAGACAGACAATTGTCCAGAAGCTAGAGCTATTTAAATGTAAATAACAATGTGGTTTTGAACCCTCATAAATAAAAAATTATATGAGCTAAGGGCCCTAAACAACATGTTGACCTTTTTTTGGTGACAGAGATTACATATTGCAAATGACAAAAAATGTATTGTTGTTGTGATGGTGGTGGTGGTGGTGGTGGTTCAATTTTTGAACTCGGGAGGATAAGTCTTCTTGACTCCAGGCCTGAAGCTCTATCCGCTGTACCATCTAGCTGCCCATTTTTTGGTGACATGGGATACATATGGCAAATGGCAGAAATTGTACATTGAACTGAAATAATCAATAGAATCCCAAACTGTCATCCAACAAATACTTGAATAACCCTGATGGATATATAAGCTCTCAGTGAGCTCCTTCCATTTGTAGGGTCTGAATTCCTTCATGACTTTTCATACTGTAAGATTATTGTCCAAGTCATTAAAAATTCATAGAGGATCTATTCCACATACTGTAGGCTGCCTCTGATTATTTTAATATCTGTTACAACTTGGATTACATCTGAAACAGCATACCTTTGTGCTCTTTCCTTGTTACGTGATCAGGTCATCTCCTTGCCCTTGAAGAGATATTTGTTCCACTTCTCATGTATTAATCATATTGGCACATATACCCACATACCTTCATTTATGTTTCCATTGTACTTTGTATAAATTATAACTTTAATTCTTTGTGAAATCAGACTGCTCTATAATTTGCACCCACAGCAAGTAGTTGGCCATCATTGAAATAATGTCATATATATTGTCACTTTTAATTTGGCTGACCTGTTTTATTTTTTTCCCTCTTTTTTGCTTTGTTACAAGGGATAAATGCTCTCTGGGTACAGGATGGGGATTAATGATAGTGATAATGTAAATGGGAAAATCTTTTCCATTCATTAATAGGCATATGTGACCTACTTAGATCACATGGAGGCCTAAGTCATATGTGCTAGGAGGAGTTTGCTGGAAGGGTGGAGCAGAGCTGGGACAAAGTTGATCTGGGTTTGTGGGAAGGTCCCAGCAGGAGGAGGGGAGGCTGGGGAATGGCTTTGCTCCCTGCGGCAATAGCCTGTATTGACTTCTTGGTTGCTATGACAGATTTTGTTTTCTGGTCCTGGAATGTGGCTTTCTGCTGTCTAAATAAATGTTTTTCTTCTGCCTTGTATATGGGGAGTCTGTTATACATCGCGATTGAAAACTACGCAGGCATATTCATAGTCATCACCAGTGCTGTGAATATTGCCTTGGTGATACAGACACTCAGAAATAAAAGTGATGAAAAAGAAAAAAGAAATTGATATAATATAAAATTTTAAGGAAAACCACCAAAATTATTCCTAGAAATTTTTGTGCCCTAGGCAATCAACACCAACTATATTTAGACTACTAGGAATCGCTAGGAGTCTCTATACCTGTCTTTAGTTAAGCTTGCTCAGAAGGGGCAGACATGATCCCACAGGGATGAACAGAGGAACTGGAACACTGAGTAAGGATACTTCTGGGGAGGCTACAGCTTGACGAGAAGGAGCTTAATTCGGCTCAGGGCAAGCCTGGGAAGATAGCTTCCTATTTTAAATAATTATGTTTTGATAATTGGATGCTAAGCTTTGTTGTCTATTCTGAAACACAAGTACTATAAGCACCCTCCGCATTTAGTGTCTTGGTTCAGAGCCTTCACAATTCTTAGTTCACGAAGCTTTCAAAGATTATGAACATTTTGAAGATTTCAAAATGTTATCTAACTCCATTTCCTCTTCCTTACTCAATTATTGACCCCAGCTTATTGTCCATATACTGTGTGTGTATGTCTGTGTGTGTGTGTGTGTGTGTGTGTGTGTGTGTGTGTATACAAAATATATTCATTGGGCTACCTCTGTGCCTATGTGTCTGGGAGATATTTTTATCCACTTTGCTTTTGTTAGTAGGATGACTATAATGATCTCTCTTGCATTTTTATGTACTTCACTGTGCAGGCTTTGTAGAGGTCTGGGATTGGATACGATTAATAAAATATCACTTCTTAAAAAGAACACTGGAAAACTTTACCATCAAAAATAAGTTTTTTTCTTTTATTTATATTCTATGTAGAACATTTTTCATAGTACAAGTGCCTTTCCTCCTTAGATGAGCACATATCTTTCAATTTCACATTGTACTTGATGCCAGTTCTC
Source organism: Bettongia penicillata ogilbyi (assembly GCA_023548195.1). Taxonomy (NCBI): domain Eukaryota; kingdom Metazoa; phylum Chordata; class Mammalia; order Diprotodontia; family Potoroidae; genus Bettongia; species Bettongia penicillata. The sequence continues at coordinate 30,431 of JAJHZJ010000264.1, forward strand.
AAAAAAATTATGTAATGAAGTTATTTCCAATCGAATCTATTATAAAATCCTGCATAATGCTGACATCTGCATGCATGGGAGTTACCTGGTTTAAGAGGACCCATTAAGATAATATTTTATTCTAGTAAGTCAAATTCTAGTAAGTCTATTTCAAAAATAGACATAATGGAATATTTCTTATTTCATGGGCTTTCTTTGTTTTCACATGACAAGGAAATACTCTATCTTTCCAGCAGTTTGAGTGAAAACATGATTGGCAGTATTTATGAGTTGCTATTCAGCTATTCAGAATATTCTAAGCAAATAATCAATAATATCATAAGGCCATTAAAGTCTGGATTGGGATTTTATATTCTTGAAACCTCTCAGTGACTTGAATAATGTATCAAGATGTGGTTTGTAGTAGAAAAATCTACAAAAAGCTGCTAGTCTCATTTTCATATTTTCATCAAACAGGGCCTTGAAGATTTTATAAAGATGAAAATATTCATATAACTTTTAGTTGTTACTAAAGAGCTCAACCTTCCTTCTGCCAAGACCGATATCTTTGTGGCTGCTTGTCCTTCATACTTGAAAAAGATTAATGACATCACAATGTTGGGATCAAGCTACAGTATGTTCTGCTTGGAAGGTTCTACCCTAACTCAGGCCCAAATAGTTCATTTGAACATCTGGGGTGGAGCTATCTCTAGATTTGTGCATCTTACATTTACTTTGTGCTGGTGTAATATGGTCATTTTCTAAACTCCCTCTCATTTCTACTTCACTAGGCAGTTTCTTCTTATTCTTCAAAATAGATTGTAGAATAAGGAGCTTTTAGGCCTTTGTTACTTCCTCCATTTTATGAAAGATGAATTATCAAAAGAGAGAATTTACAAGTTGATAAGATTTTAGTAGAGATAGATATCTAGTAAGTGTCCAGACAGATGAAGTCCTTAATATAACTATATCCTACCACTGTATCCATTTTTTTAAATTTTGGAGGTGAAGTAATCATCTTTCTAATTGAGATATTTTTATCTTTATCCATATGTTTACTTTTTAAAATTGTTATTTTAAATTTATGGAATAAAACAAGCATTTCCATAACATAGTACAATAAAAAAAGATGATTGCACATGAAAATGCAAATATGCTCTGCACAACTTGTTGTTCCTTTCAAATATACAACAGTTATCATGTAAATTCTTTCTCTCTCCTTTTTTTCTTCCCTCACCCTTCATCCTAGAGATGGCTACCCTTAGACACAAATAGCTCTCTCTATATATGTATGTATGTATATATGTATGTATTTACATACATATATACATGTACAGGTTGTACATATATGTATGCATATATACTCATGTATATGTACACATACACAAATATATGTGTATATATATCCATATATGTATATGTGTATATATACCCATATATGTATGTGTGTGTGTGTATATAATTACACATACTATTTAAGACAAAAAAATACTGAAAATAACAAAATATTGGCAGATATGCCTGGACAACAATTTTATGAAATTATTTGGGGGTTTAATCATGACAGCGAAAAAGAAGCTAACAATCTTAGGATGCAATAATAGAAGCATAGCAGAACAAAATAAATGATAAATAATATTAATAATAGAGAGCTCTATGCGCTTCCTGTTGCATGTATACAGTACATGAGTAAGAACTCCCAAACTTTCAGACCTGACAACCATTACTCACTTCTACTGAGTCTTATTTTCATAAACGGTAGTATTATTATGCCATTTCAATTTAACTTCCCATGATTCTGTTTGAGGTTTTCTTGGAAAAGATACTAGAGAAGTTTGCCATTTCCTTTTTCAGTTCATTTTACAGAGGAGGAATTGAGGCAAGCAGGCTTAGGGAACTTACCCAGGGTCACATAGCTCCTAAGTGTCCAAAGATGAATTTGAGCTCATGCCCTCCTGACTCCAAGGTTGATGCTTTATCCACTGTGCCACCTAACTGTCCTATTTTAAGTTGAGGAATGAGCTAAGGAAATGGATATTTAACAAGTATCTAGGATATAGTATGTATATAGTATATGCATAAAGTATTTGTGACATAGTAAAATGGAGCTATCTTGGAGCTCTATTGGCCAGGTTGAAGATTATTGCAAAAATATTGAGATAAAATTACAGGGGACATGACTAGGGTGACAGTAATGGGAAAGACAAACAAAAGAGAAACATTTTGAATGAAAACATGTAGGATCTGGGAAATGACTAGATACAGTCAAAGATGAATCAAAGATACTTTCTTTTCATCTGGAGGGACTAGGTTAATAAAAATATCACTGATAAAAGGTAATAACTCATCATTCAAAACCAAAATTATGAAAAGAATCCAAGGAAGGCCTCCAGATTCTCTGTAGATATCCTTTACAGAGATATACATATGAAGGATTTATAGAAAATCATGGGTGAGAATTGAACAAAGTGAGAAGGTAAGAATGGCTTGTAGTCTGCAAGGATTGACATAGCACACCTTAAAAAATGATGGATCCATAAAAACAGCAAATTAAAAAATTAACCAAAAGTCCATCATTGTGTCTGCTGAATACAATCACCTTTTTTTGTGAAGAAATTTCCACACTACAGTCCAGTGTCTGGTCATTTTAGAGTCCTTGACAATGCAATAAACATCAAAGATTGCAAATGCTATATGAATTTCAGCATTCAGACAGACTATAGCACAGAGGTCAAGACAATTCTACAATGTGACAGTTAAAGATTAATGGAATATATTTTGTTTTTTAAAATTTCCTAATGAAATATTAATGGAAATATTATCTATCATTTTAGAGGATCTGAATCAGAAAAAAATCCAGAAGCGGAAAAAAAAAACAAACCAGAACCTTAGTAATCATCAGCCCAAATCTCTTGTCCTGCAGTTTAGAATACTGACTCTAGATCTCTCAGATAATGAAAGGCTAGGCTGGCTGTAGAAATCAGGTGTGTTCTTTCTTTCTGTTACATCTTTATATCATTCTGCTTATCTAGACCATCTCTTTCTTCCATTCACTCATAATATTACATTTTTTAGAGTCTAGAGGGTTTTTTTTTTTGCTGTTGTTGTAGGGATGAAGGAGATGAGATGTAGTGATGGCTAGTGAAGGAGGGGAAAGAATGTGGATAGAAGGGAGAAAAAGCAAAAATAACATGTTTTCTATAACCTAATTGAATGAAACACAGTCATTCCAGAAGCATGCTACATCTGACCAGGGTACATTGCACTCATTAAGGTGGTTAGTTACTGAACTTAAATTGAATCAATCTTATTACCTTTTTCTTTCAGGCCTGAAGCAGTTTTCCCAGCTTTTGCTTTTGAAGCTTCTGTAACAGAATTGGAAGGAAAAAAGTTACAATAAATAATAGAGAAATGGGGGAAAATAGTGATAAGAGTATTTCTTAAAGCAAAATGAAACTTATATTTGCTCAGTGAAAATCAGTCAGATCATAAGTGGATTTCTGCTTTATTTGAGAATTCTGAGTAGGGATTCCTGAGAACTGGAAAAGGAAAGTCTTTGAAAAGTGTTATTTTATTATACTAGGATGAAAATTTCTTTAGAAAGTAGATTAATGGATGCATGAATTGATGAAAAAAACATTTAGTAATTACTGACTTTAGAAACAGAAAAGCAAGAGTCCTATTCTCTTTTAGATCATATTCTAAGAGGGAAACAATATATGATCATCTATGTAGAACAAAGGGATTAGGAGACCATCAAGTCCAACTTCCTCATTTTATAGATAAAGGAACTGAAAAACAAAAGGTGAAGTGATTTGCCTGGGTCGCACAGCCTGAGGGTCTGAGGCTGTATTTTAAAGCAAGTCTTTCTGATTCCAAGTCCAGTGCCCTTTCACCATTCTACACTGATAAAGTGACCTTCTAGCAATCTCCACACCACGCTTTTTTCCACTCTGGCCATCATGTTATCTCTTCCCCATCATCTCACCAGAATCTTGGACTCCTTTCTTGGAATGAATGGCAGTGTTCTTCATTTTTTCTTACTCAGAACCAGGTCTCCATTACACTCCCTGGGTAGCTTCATATTGCACCCTTTTCAATACATGTTATTTTGTTCCTTTAAAATATAAGCTCCTTGAGAGCAGGGAATTTTGCTTATATTTGGATTTCCAAAATTTAACCCAGTGATTGGTATAAAGTAAGCATTTACTAAATACTGAGTTTCTATTTATCAGTCTACATACATCTCATTTATCTTTTATCTTCATACTCAATATTTTATTGACTACATCCAATGAATTCGGTCATTGTGCATGAACATGACTATTGAATAAATGAAATAAACATTGGGATTGGTTGATGAAAAGAGTTTATTGAAATAAAAACCTTAGGCTGCATGAAATTATCAAAGACCAAATCTTATTGTTGGTGTCAGTATAATTATCTTTATATGTGGACAACCACACATGCTCATATTTTAACATCTGGCAACCTTCTTTGCAGTTTTTGATGCAGATATGCTAGGCATGATCCCTACCTACTGTGAAAATTGTAAAATGAAATGTTATACAGTAACCATTTCTGACAGCATATGTAACAATCAGTACCCATACTTTGTCACTTTTCCAGTTAAAATCATCAGGTGTGTTTCCTTTTCCCTCTTCTTAGAGGAAGGATAGACATTATAATTATGCAACTTTTGGCATTGTTTTTATGCCCTTTTCTTTTACATTGCAGAAATAATTATGCATGTGATAATTGTGTGAGGTTGCCACCCTAACTGTAGTACCACATACTGCTCCAATAGGCTTATGGAAACTTACTAACTCTGGGATGTCTTACTTACTTCAATCTGTCCTCATACTGGCAAATCTAGATTCCCAGAAAAGGATTACCATCAAATGATTATACTCAAATTCTCTCAGGACCTAAGGGTAACCCTTGTGAACAAATTCACTTCCTAGACTTAATACTGTAGTTTTAAAGCCCACACTTAGGAGTTTCCATTTTTTAAAAATCATCCACTAACAATTGTGACATATTTAGACTTCAAATACTCATTTTTAGTCTTTATTTTTAATTTAATTTTAAATTTAAACATAAAATAAGGAAAAAAAAACATTACTATGTACACAGCAGAACATAAGAAGATTCAATATAAAGCAATCATTTTCATTTCAAGAAAACCTATGTAATGAATACTATACATTATTTTCAAAGCTGTCCATCTTTTCTTTGCTTCATTGTATATTTCCTTTCACTATCTGTTGTGCACTGTTTGCTTTTTTTCCTCCATGAAGCCTACAATAAAGAACTGATACATACAGAGACACACACACAGACACGCATATATCTAAATATCCATAAACATATATACATGCATACACTTAAATATTATATACATATACGTAAGACCTTATTATGCCTATTTACACTTGTCATCTGTTTCTCTAAAAATGCATAGCATTTTCCTTCATAAGTCAAAGTCTTGCCATATTTTTCTAAATCCACTATCTCATCATTTTCTACACCACAGCAATATTCTGACAGATTCATGTTCTGAGAGATTATGCATGAGTTCTCCCTACCCCCAATTTGCTGCATTCTTTCTATTCTTAGCTACATAAGTTTTATTTATGCAGGACAACTTTAATTTAGAATAATCAAAATTATCCATTTTACACTTTAACAATGCTCTCACCTTATAATATGGCTTAAAGTCTGATCCTACTGAATCTAGTTCCTTCACATATTTCCCCCTTCGTTTTCTTGAAGTTTCTAGCCCTCTGCTCTTCCAAATGAACCCTGCTTTTTTTTTTCCTAGTGCAACAAGATAATATTTAGTAATTTAATTGGCATGTCACTGAATAAATAAATTAGTTAGGCAAAATTGTCAATGTTTTATTATATTAGCTTTGCTTGCCCATGCACAATAAACATTGCTTGCACGTTATTTGCATCTAACTTTGTAAAAAAAGTTGTTTTGTGTTTATATTAATATAGTTCCTGTTGGGTTAGTCCTCTTGCATCTCATTTGTATGACATAATTATCCTTTTTACCTATTCTTCATCATTTTGCTTTTTAGAATCACATGATACTCAATTCTACCCCACTCTATCTTTCAAATTACTCAGTTACTAATGACAATCTTAGACATACAGTTAACATTTCCACATATAAAAAGCAAACAATTTGTCCTTATTGAGTCCCTTATAATTAGTCTTTGATATTTGCCTTATATTTCTCTTGGATCTTGTATGTTAAATTTTCTATTAAGCTCTAGTCTTTTTACAATAGAACCCTGAAAGTCTGTCAGTTCATTGAATGACCAGGACTGTATTTAACTTTGCTGGATATGTTATTTTCAGTCCTTTTGCTCTTTGATATACAGTGTTCAAAGATCTGCAAACTTTTACTGTAACCACTGCTATGTCTTGTGTAATTCTAATTGTGGCTCTACAGTATTTGAATTTCTTATCTTTTTGCTACTAATAAGTTCTCCTTTAGCTGGAGATTTCAAAATTTGAATATGATATTCCTGTAGATTTTCCTCTGAGGATCTCTTTCAGGTGGTTATTAGTGACTTTTTAAATTTATACTTTTTCCTTTTTTTCTAACACTTTAGTATAATTTTATTTAGTTTTTTCTTGTATTGTTGTATCCAGATTCTTTTTTATCATAGATTTCTCATAAGCATACTTTTTCTTATAAGATATTTCACATTCTCTGGTATTTGTTCATTCTTTATATTTGTTTTCAGTTTTTCTTGGTCTCATAATTTCATTGGCTTCTCCTTAAACAATTTTTTTTTGGAGAAGGGAAGGCAAGGCAGTTGGGGTTAAGTGACTTGCCCAGTGTCACAGAGGTAGTAATTGTCAAGGGTCTGAGGCCGGATTTAAACTCAGGTTCTCCTGACTCCAGGGCTAGTATTCTATTCAACATGCCACTTAGTTGCTCCTCCAATTCTAGTTTTCAGGCCTTAAGATTCTGGATTTCCTTTTCCACTTGGTTGACATATTTTCCCATTTTTTTTGCTTTTTCAGATTTTTTTTTTAAATTCATCAATGCTCTTATTTGATTTTTGAGTTCTTTTTTGAATTCTTTTATGAATTCATTTTGGGCAGGTGACAATTTGATGCTACTCTTGAAGTAGGAGAAGTTTTTTTGTTTCACTCTCCTCCTCTGAAAATGAATCCCAGTCTTCTCTATGTCCATAACAATTGTCTACAGTTGGGTTCTTTCTCCTTTGCCTGCTAATTTTCTCAAAAATATTTTAGCAGCTTGTTATAATCACCTCTAACCTTGAGGTGTGGGGGATGGTACCTCTGGCTTCAGGTCCTTCTTGCTGCTATTTTTTGAGCTTTAATCTGGGCCCAACCTCTGCACTAATTTCCCCTTCCAAGTCACAGCAAGGGCCCCTCAGCATACTACATTCAAAATGCTTTTGCTCCCTGAGAACCTTCCAGTGGCTATGATTTTAAGTTCTCCCCTCTGATCTAGAACTGAGACCAACTAAGTACCCACAGCCAACAGAGGCACTGCCCCATTGCTTGTGCATTCACTGGGTGTGCGCTGGTTCCTTGTCACCTATGTCCACATCTTGACAGCACAGGTAGGCCTGGTTTCTCCTTTCAGCAGAGTTCCCTCAATCTTCCCCTGCTCAGATTCCAACTCCCCACACCACATTGTCCAGGAGGTGAAAATTCCAGTGGTTTCCAATCAAGATGCCCCCAGGACTCTCTGCTTGCTTTTCACTGGAGCTAGACTGAAGGTATTTACACTTCACTGTGGCCCAACCTCTATCCTGGACTTTTCTTTGCATGTTCCCAGGAGGACTACTGTTCTGCCCCAACTCTTATGTATTTTTGCTGTTCTACATTCACTATGAGGTGCTATTTTGTCTTTGTGGAGGAGATGTGGAGAGCTTGGAATTTTCTGACCTACTCCACCATATTCTCCCAAACGATTACTATTAAAACAAAACAAATTATAATAGCATAACAGTGCTAATATATTATGGCAAGTCTGTGAATAATGATGATTATGATGATGATGAAGAAGAAGAACACTACCATACACATTCCTTCTCACTGATACACTCAGTATCTGTGGGGAACAGATGGCACACACTTACAGAAACCTTTCAAGGAGTCACACAAATTAGGAAAACTCAGTTGCTTGAGGTAATTCACAATTCTGGAATGTAAACTGTGATTCCCTTTGTCTTACTAAAGAATTTTCTATAAAATTTTCTTAATGAACATAATTTGCATTGATCAAATATTTCCAACTGCTAAGCTGAATTGATTTACCTTGCGCTTGAGTAATATTTCACTAGGAATGACATCTCAGTCAAATTAATTGATTCTCCAAGAGACTTCCTTGACCCTTTGCTTTCAAGCAACTTTTTTGTTGATCTGGACTTGCTTGACATCAGTTGTAATATCCATCTACTAACCTCCTATCTACAAACTTAGCTCATGAAGTTCTAAAATCACTGCTTTCACCTATTTCAGGTGCCTCTACTGTGAGATATCTGGGCTAAAGAATAGAGGGTAAAGTTTAGTAACATTTCTAACATAATTCCAAATTATTTTACAGAACTCTTGATCCAGCTTGCTGCTATAGCAATAACCTAACATGCATGTGAAATTCTTAACATGCTCATTCTATTAATCTTTCATAGACTTCCTATTCATTTGTACCCACATACAGCACAGGTTCACATGTCATGAGATCTAATGAGGAAGTACTGTATGGTACAGGCCCCTAGAAGACTACAAAAATATCAAGATAACAGCTGAGGAAGAAAGGTATCCTCTAGATGACAAAGTTGCATGAAAAACCTTCAAGGATGTTTTTTTAGTTACGTCTCTGCTACCTGTGGGAGCATCCTTATCAAATTTCCAAAATGGACAAATCATAAAAATAAATCTATAATTTGTCCTACCTCATTAATGCACTTATGCTCTGGGGATGAAAGCTAATGAAAAAAGGAAGTCTTTCTCTTCTGGAAGCTAAGAATATGGGGAAGATCAACAAATGACTATGATGCTACTTGAGATGGATGAAATAATGATGACTAATAATATGGAGAAGGAAAAGGTGATAAGCTGTTATTTTGTTGCTATTTTCTCTGTTGAGGATAATGACCTATAGGGAAAAGGATAGAAGAAAAGTGACTCATAAAAAGCTAACAACCAAGGCAAACAAAGAGATTTTAACTGACGACTTTGTTTTCCTTGAAAAAGTTAGGTAACAGATGAACATCATTGATTGCTTAATGAATTGTCAGAATTACTTTTTGAGACACTATTAATGATATTTAAAAGATTATAAGGACTTAGAGAGGTGTGAAAGGCAATCAACATGATCAAGAAGCAAATTAGGAAACCAAAGACCATAGAATATTATTATGGGGACAGAGAAGAACAAAATACAAATTCAGAAGAGGACAGAATTGACACTGTATCCACAACCTCAAAAAGGAATAGGAAGTGGTCTCAAGCCTAGAGAACATTTTTGGAAGAGCTGAAGAAGGATTTCAAAAGAAAAATGAGAGAGATAGAAGAAAAATTAAACAATGATTTTAAAAATACAAGCAAAGTTGGCCAAATGAATAAGGAGGTACAAAACCAAACTGGAGAAAATAACTCCTTAAAAGGAAAAATCAAACAAATGGAAAAGGAGGTACAAATGCTAACTGAAGAAAGCAATTAGTTCAAAATTAGAATTGGGTAAGTAGAAGCTAGTGACTCTATGAAGCACCAAGAATCAGTCAAACAAAATTTAAAGAAACAAAAAGTAGAAGAAAATGTAAATGTCTCATTGGAAAACCAACTGCTCTGGAAAATAGATCCGGGAGGAAAAAAAAACAAACAAAACTAAGAATCATTGGTCTACTGGAAAGCCATGATAAGAAAAGAACCTGGCAAGATCTTCCAAGGAATCATCAAGGAAAATTGAGCTGAGATCCTATATCCAGTGGATAAAACAGTCATCAAAAGAATCCATCAATCACCTCCCAAAAGAGATCCCAAATTGAAAATGCTAAGGAATACTGCTGAAAAATTCCAGAATTATCACGTCAAGGAGAAAATATTGCAAGAAGCCAGAAAGAAACAATTTAAATATCAAGGAACTACAGTCAGGATCACACAGGACCTTGAAGCTTCTACATTAAAAGATAGCAGGGATTGGAATATGATACTCTGTAAGGCAAAGGAGCTTGGACTACAATCAAGGGTCAATTGTCTAGCAAAACTGAACATAATCTTTCAGGCAAGGAGATGAAATGAAATAAGGGATTTCCAGACCTTCTTGATGAAAAGGCCAGAACACAATAGAAAATTTGATCTTCAAATACAAGAAAAATAAAACCTTGTTTTTCAGTATGGGCAAACAACCCCATGTGGGAAGATGATGCTTGTTAATCTTGAGAATTATATATTTATTACAGCATTTAAAAAGGATATACATAGATAGAGGGTTTTGATATAAATTAACTGATGTGATTGCTGAAAACCTAATTAAGAGATGCAAAGGGAGAAGAGAAAAAAGGAAGAGACAGAAAAGGGTAAATTACATCACATGAAAAGGCACAAAACATATTATAGTAGAGGTAAAGAAGGGAAGATGATCATTGAGCTTTACTCTCAGGATTTGGTTCAAGGGGGGAATAACATACTCAGTTAAGTGTAGAAATCTAACTTATCTTACAGGCAGTAGGTGGGAAAAGGGGGAAAATGGAGAGGATAGTTATAAGGGAGGGCATATTGAGGGAGGCAGTGGTCAAAAGTAAAACTCTTTTGAGGAAGGAGAGGGAGAAGAGAGAAATAAAAGCATAAGCAGCTGGGGGAATAGGATGGAGAGAAAGACACAGATAGTAATCATGACTGTGATTGTGAATGGTATGAACTCTCTCATAAAACAGAGGTGGATAGCAGAATGGAATAAAAACCATAATCCTACAATACATGTGGTTTCCAAGAAACACATTTGAAATAGGGGGATAAACACAGGGTAAAGATAAAATGTTGGAGTACAATATATTGTGCTTCAACTGAAGTTAAAAAAAACAAAACAAAACAGGGGTAGCATTCCTAATCTCAGACAAAGCAAAAGCAAAAATAGATTTAATCAAAACAGATAAGGAAGAAAACAATATCCTGCTAAAAAACCCCACAGACAATGAAGTAATATCATTACTAAACATATATGCACCAAGTGATATAGCATCCGAATTCTTACAGGAGAAGTTAAGGGAGTTACAGGAAAAAAGAGATAGCAAAACTATACTAAAGGAGGGACCTCAACTTTCCCTGTCTGAATTTGATCGATCTAATCTCAAAATAAACAAAAAAATGAAATTGATGAAACTAATAGAATTCTGGAAAAAGTAGATATGATAGCCCCTTGGACAAAATTGAATGGGGATAGAAATAAATATGCATTTTTCTCAGAGGTACATGGCACATACACAAAAATTAACCACGTACTAGGGCATTAAAAACCTCAAAATCCAGTGCAGAAAATAAAAAAAAAAATAGTCAATGCATCCTTTCAGATCATGATGCAATAAAAATTACATGTAATAAAGGGCCATGGAAAGATAAACCAAAAATTAATTGGAAACTAAATAATCTAATCCTAATGAATGAATAGGTCAAACAACAACTCATAGAAACAATCAATAACTTCATTCAAGAGAAGAACAAAAATGAGACAACCTACCAAAACTTATGGTTTTGTGAAAGTGAAGTGAAGTGAAAGTGAAGTGAAGTGAAAGCAGTTCTTAGGGGAACTTTTATATCTGAATGCTTACATGAATAAAATAGAGAAAGAGGAGATCAATGAATTGGGCATGCAACTGTACAAGCTAGAAAAATAAAAAATTGAAAATCCCCAATTACATACCAAATTAGAAATACTGAAAACCAAAAGAGAGATTAATAAAATTTAAGAAAACTGTTGAACTAATAAATAAAACTAAGAGCTGGTTTTATGAACAAAAACAATAAAATTGATAAACTGTTAGTCATTTTGATTTTTAAAAAAAGAAAGAAGAAAATCAAATCACCAGTATCAAAAAGAAAAGGGTGAATTCACCTCCAATGAAGAGGAAATTAAAATAATAATTAAAAATTATTTTGCTGAACTGTATGCCCATAAATTTCACAGTCTTACTGAAATGTATGAATATTTACAAAAATATGAATTGCCCAGATTAACAGAAGTAAAATACTTAAATAACCTCATCTCAGAACAGAAATTGAACAAGTTATCAATGTACACTCTAGGAAAAAATCGCCAGGAGCCAGATGGATTTACAAGCGAATTCTATCAAACATTTAAAGAACATTACTTCTAATGCTTTATTGACTATTTGGGAAAATAGGCAAAGGAGTCCTACCAAGTTCCTTTTAATGTACAAATATGGTACTGATCCCTAAGCCAGGAAGATCCCAAACAGAGAAATAAAATTATATACCACTTTCCCTAATGAATATAGATGCAGCAAATTTAAATAAGATATTAGAAAAAAGATTACAGCAACTTGTCATGAGAATAATACACTTTGATCAGGTCGGATTTATACCAGAAATGGAAGGCTGGTTCGATACTAGGGAAATAATCAGTATAATTGGTCATATCAACAACAAAACTAACAGAAACCACATGATTATCTCAACAGCTGCAGAAAAAGCTTTTGACAAAACACAACACCCATTGAAAACACTGGAGAGCATAGGAATAAATGGGACATTCCTCAAAATAAGAAGTAGTATCTACGTAAAATCATCAGCAAACATTATATGCAATGAGGATAAACTAGATACATTTCCAACAAGATTGGGGGTGAAACAATGATGTTTATTATCACTACTGTTTTTCAATATGTTACTAGAAATATTAGCTTTAGCAACAAGAATAAAAAAATTGAAGGAATTAGAATAGGCAAAGAAACTGTCATCACTCTTTGCAGATGATATGATATACTTAGAGAATCCTAGAGAATCAAGTAAATAACTACTTGAAATAATAAACAACTTTAGCAAAGTTGCAGACTACAAAATAAACCCACATAAATCAACTGCATTTCTATATATTATTGACAAAGCCCAACAGCAAGAGATAGAAAGATTCCATTTAAAGTTGCTGTACACACTATAAAATATTTGGGAATCTACCAGCTCAAACAAATAGAAAGACTATATAAACACAATTACAAAACACTTTTCACACAAATAAAATCAGATCTACAAATTGGAAAAAACATCAGTTACTCATGGGTAGACCTAGCTATCATAACAAAAATGACAATTCTACTTAATTTGCTTATTCAGTGACATACCAATCAAACTTACAAAAATATTTTCGGGAGCTAGAAAAAAATAATATTGAAATTCATCTAGAAGAACAAAATGTCCAGAATATCAAGGGGATTAATGAAAAGAAATGTTAGTGAAGGTGGCCTAGTCATACTAAATCTTAAATTGTATTATGAAGCACAAATCATCAAAGCCACTTGGTACTGGTTAAGAAATAGAGGGGTAGATCAGTGGAATAAGTTTGGTCCATAAGACATGGTGGTCAATGACTATAACAATCTACTATTTGATAAACCCAAGGAACCCAACTTCTGGGATAAGAACTCACTGTTTGATAAAAACTGCTGGGAAAACTGGAAAATAGTGTGGCAGAAACTGGGCTTAGACCAATGCCTGATATCACATACCAGAATAAAGTCCAAATGGGTATAATCTAGGTGTAAAAGCTGGTACTATAAATGAATTAGGGGAGCAAGGAAGAGTCTATTTGTTAGATTTATGGAGAACAAAGGAATTTATGACCAAACAAGACATAGAAAACATTATAAAATGAGAAATGGATAAACTTTGATTACATTAAATTGAAAAGATTTTGTACAAAGAAAGAAAATGCAACCATGATTAAGATGGAAGCAGAAACCAGGAAATACAAGTAGTTTTGTGATAAAGGCTTCAATTCCAAAATATAGAGAGAATTAAGGCAAATTTACAAGAATAAAAGTCATCCCCCAATTGATAAATGGTCAAAGGATATGAAAAGACAGTATTCAGGGGAAGAAATTAAAGCTATCTATAGTCATATGAAAAAATGTTCTAAATCACTATTGATTAGAGAGATGCAAATCAAAACAACTCTGAGGTACCATATCACACCTATTAGATTGATGAATGTGACAAAACAGGAAGATGATAAATGTTGGAGAAGATGTGAGAGAGTTAGAACACCATTCATTGTTGGTGGAGCTTTGAGCTGATCCAACCATTCTGGAGCAATTTGGAACTATACCCAAAGGTATATGCCCAACTATACCCAAAAAAATATGCATACCCTTTGACCCAGCAATATCTCTTCTGGATTTGTATCCAAGAAATCATAAAAATGGGAAAAGTCCTCACATGTACAAAAATATTTATAGCAGCTCTTACTGCAGTGGTCAAGAACTGGAAATTGAGGGGATGCCCATCAATTGGGGAATGGCTGAACAAGTTGTGATATATGAATGTAATAGAATACTATTGTGCTATTAGAGATGATGAGCAGGAGGACTTCAGAAAAACCTGGAAAGACTTATATGACCTGATGCTGAATGAAGTGAGCAGAACCAGAACATACACAGTAACGCTAAAGTGTATGAGGACTGTTTCTGATAGACTTATCCCTTTCACAGCAATGCAAGGACCTGAAACATTTCCAAAGTACTCCTGACACAAAATGCCATCCACATTCAGAGAAAGAACTATGGAGTTGAAACACAGAATGAAGGAGACTATTTTCTCTTGTATTATGCTTTGTTTTTCTCATAGTTTCTGCCATTCATTTTCATTCTTCTATGCAATAATACTAATGTGAAACTGTGTTTAATAAGAATGTATGTGTCTCGGAGCCCCTGTAAGATTGCATGCTTGTCTTGGGGAGGGAGGAAAGAAGGAGGGGAAAAACTTCGGAACTTGTGGAGTTGATTGTTGAAAACTGAAAACAAATAAATTCATAAATTTGAAAAAAATGAATAATGTAACTGAGAAATGTTTTACAAAATAAATACCATAAGATTTGGTTAATGTTAATTTGTGGTTCCTAAGTCAACATGTGCCCTGGAGGCATCTATTTCTATTTGAGTACGTTTCTATTTGGTCTAAATGACAGTACAAATATATGGATTCAGAACTAGATGAATAGGTAGATCCACCAAGAAGATATCAATGTCTTGAGTCATCAGTGATATGTGTGTATATATATATACATATATACATACATATCTATAAATTATTTCTATATATATCAATTGATATATATCAATTTTATATATATATGTATATAATTGATTCAAATAAAGGCAGAGATTGCATGCACTTGCATTTGCAGATGATATAAAGCTTCATAACATAATATGATTCCTGGAACAATCCTGACATTCTAGAAAATTGGATTGAATCTGAAAAAGATGAAATTTAATTCAGATATGTGTGAAATCTTACATTTGGGTCATATTACTATTGCCAAACTACATCCCTTCAAACTCTTTTAAGAACTCTTCTCAACAAAGTCTCCAATGGAGCCATTTAAGTCTGGGTTGAGGATCCTCCTCTCAGTCCCCACCAGAAAGATCTTTTGGTTGCCAATCAAAGTAACTTGTAGGCAAGGGCAAAGAAGCTCATCACCTTAAAACTTTTCTTCTAAATTCCTGTCTTTATTATACCTGACTGCTGACAATGGACTTACTAGTTCCATTTAACATTCCTTCTAGCTACTAAACTTAACCTTCCTATAACCATTAGTGACTACAAACCTTTGATAAATGGTTGAGTCTTTAGACATAATAGCTATAGAGACTTTGAACTATTTTATTTATCCTAACCCTTGGCTTCTCCTACAAACTCATTACCTGCCCCACCCTAGACAGCAGCAACTGAAAAAGGGATATGTTTGAATGGAAAATGTGCCAGTGGAAACAAATAATAACAGATGAGTAGCTCTCATACTCCATTGTTACCCCTATGATATCAAAAGAATATAAGGAAGAATGAAGCATGTTAGGTGAATTCAGTCTAGTGAATTTATCTAAGGCTATATAATCAATAAGGTTATGTACCATGTTGAATAGAATCATATTATCATAGATAAATATCTGAATGCTAAATGAGATCTCAGAGGTCGTTTGATTCGATTTCCTCTTTTCAATAATAATGAAATAGAATCCAGGGAAATTAAGAGACTTCCTGGGGTCATACAGGTAGTTAGTGTCAGAGCCAATATTTGAGCCCAGGTCTTCTGACCCTAGAGCACTGAATCATAATGCTCCCCAACATGTAGAATGTCACTTTTATAGTCATTGACATCAAGTGCCTCTTGATTGAGACTTTCTTGTTGAACATAAAGCAACAAGATCTGCCATTCCTATATTTTTAGCCTTCCCTCCAACAAAAGCATTGAGAATGATCAAATTGGCTTAAGGCTGAAGCTTTAAATTTAATTATATTTCCTAATTTCCAACAGTTTTAATATAAATTCCCAAATCTTTCAAAATATTTTTAAAAATATGACAAAACATCTCATTATGTTTTCTAAATGGCCATTTTCACTTCACTGTTTCATATATCACATTATGTTATTAACTATTTCTTTAGGCCCTTGACTAAAAAATTCAATATTCCTGAAAACTGTCTTAAAAGCTGATGTAATGACAATTTTAATCTATACTTCTGTCACTGGAATGCTTCTATTTGAAGTTTTGCAAGTAAACACAGAGAAGGCTAACATTCTGCTAACATCCAGAGAGTTAGTTGCCTTTGCTTATGACCATAATCTTCACAAATCTTGCAGATATTCCAGCAGCACCTTCTAATGTTTTTATTTACTCTTTATTATGTCCCACAGGCTAAGGTCATGTAGGAACTGGGAACTGACTCCTGAGTAAAATGGATCAGAATTTCAGTTTATGTAAGATACTCTTCATTAGCGTTAAAAGTATAGACATAAATAACATGTAAGGGCTAGCTCCAAGTTTTCCTATTTCAATATTTCAGTACCTGGGGTACAATGCATAGAATGGAGAGTTTATTGATTAATAGATTGATACCATACCATTTGACAAGGAATCTGATGAATATTTTTCAATTTTTTATTCATTATTTTGAAGTATGCATTTGTGACATAATTCTTATTGATTCAATGTTTCCAAACAACCAGTTTTACATTTTAATGGAGTCAGGCATTTTCTGCTTCCATTGATGCAAGAATAGGTTTCTTAATATGTTCAGTACAAAAGACAAATTTTCAAATCATTTGGATATCTATCTTTGCCTAACTGGGTAATATAGTTAAAAATAATAACAATAACAATTAGGGTATATATGTGACAGGCATATACCACATATTGTAGCTATTAAAAGTTTCTGCTCAAAACATAATGCTTTTCCACTTATGTCTTTGTATAATCTTCTGAGACTTACCATTTCTCTAAGACCATATCTAAAATTAATGACACTTCCCTCTCAAAACCTGGATCTAACTTACAGAAATAGAGTTGCCTGGAACCTAGAGATGACTTATTTAAAACTTAGAGAGTTAGAGAATCACCTAAGGGTTGTAGAGCTTAAGTGACTTACACATTGTCAAGGTTAGTCAATGTCAGAGGCAGAATTTCAAACCTTAATCTGTTTTACTGTCCATTATTCTACAAAGTCTTTCTGTATATATTTTGGAAATTGCAATAGACAATGGTCTATTAATTAATATTCCTCTGCTCCACCAACAACCCAACCTATTTTAAATTCCCTTTTCTAGTGATCAAATGTTTCTTACAAGAGCATTTTTCACTGTAGGTAGAAAAGTCTAAGGAATAACAATGGGGGCATGAAATAAACTTGTGGTCTCAAAAGATTAAATTTCTCAGGTTAATTTATTTCTTGAAGGGAAATTACTATATCAGAAGGCAATTCTTCGATTCCCAAGGTTAGGTACTGATCTTGAAACTAGTAGTCTCCAGAAAGACCACATCAGCCTTGTCCAATTATATCACTGATCACCACGATGTTTGTCATCTTCTAAGCTTCTAAATGAGGTGAAGACCATGCTTGCCCTTCTGTAATTCAGTCCACTAGGTCAGAGATTGTGCTGAATTCTTGACTAAGTGGGATTGATACATACCTGGGCCAAGAGCAGATGCAGCCATCATTCAAATGACTAGCGTTATGAGAAAATCAGAATGACTAAAGCTAGAGGTAAAACTAGTGTTTATGGCCCAAAAATGAAAAATAATAATAAAAAAGTAATAAAAATAATAGCCTGATCATTCCATCTCCTGGAATGAGTCAAAGCTTTAAGATTAAAATCCATTTCTTCTTAAATATTTAATAATAATAGTGATTAATGTTAATTAAATGAAAATAATAACTAACATTTATATAGTGTCAAAGGTTTGTGAAGTACTTTAAATTTCTTAGTTCATCTGATCCTCACAAAACCTCTGAGAGGTAGGTGATACTATTATCCTCATTTTAAAGAAGAAAAATATCAAAAAAAAAATCAAAAAATCAAACCTTATTAGGCTGGAAATTTCATGAGGGTCAAACTATCTTTTAAAAATTACATTTGTATCCTGGATCTTTGCACATTGCCTGGCGCACAGTAGGTGCAGAAGATAAATGTTTTTTCATCTGCCTTCTTGAAAGTCTGAGGGATTAAGTGATTTACCCAAAGTCACATGGCAAATTCCTACTTTCCAAGACCTGAGAAGGGGCAGTGGTAGAAGTGGTGGGTTCCCATTAACTAATAACTGTCTGAAGCAAGACATCAACACAGGTCTTCCTGTTTCCAAGTCTAATATTATGTCCATGGAATCACCTAGTTACCTAATTTATTAAGCTGTGCAATATTGCATAGGATTTTAAATATAATGAATTTATTCATTAAATATAATGAATTGTTCCAGGACCATTTCTATCTGAAACCCATCAAAAAAGATAATGATATAATGAAAATAACAATTCCTATATCTATCATCTATCTATCTATCTATCTATCTATCTATCTATCTATCTATCTATCCATCTATCTATACACACACACACACACACATAAGATACCTTCTGAGTATAAAAAAATATAAATTGCTTTACATTCATTTAGGTTGCACAAATAGTCCTGTTTTTTCCTCACCCCTAAGCCCATCCCATACACCTTAATCCTACTGATCTCCTCAGGGTCACTGAAAGATTTCAGAAAGTGAGAACAAGAACTCAGAAGTAATAACAGCTTTCATGGGGTCATATAATGTTAAGAGTAACCTGGGAGGGGAAAGAATCTTTCTTTTAAATGAATGATTAAAGATCACGGTTCACCCTTGACGTCTTAGAAAAATTTGTTAAAAGTGAAGGATGTTCAACACTGGAATGAGTTACTGAGGAAAGGTATAAAATCTCATTCCACATAGGTATAAAAATTAGAAAATAGTTTTCATATATCTTCTCTCTATCAAAAAAGTGAGAATTAGATCAAATGGCTTCTCAAGATTCATTCATGCCAAATGGTTTGATAAAAGGTATGAATATTTCACTGCTTTCACCAAAGATCCATGATTCACAGACCATCTCCTCCCTCTATTGAAGTACTTAGAAAATCAATCAAGGTAGTCAGTCAAAAATATATATTAAGCACGTACTTTGTGCCAGGAAATGTGCCAAATGCTTAGGATATAGAGAAAGGGGGAAAAACAACCCTTGTTCTCAAGAAGCTCAAAAACAAATCCATACAAAGAAGAAAAATACTGGATGAATTAGGGATAATCTCAGAGGGAGGGCACTAAGATTGAGCAGAACTGTGAAAGGCTTCTTGCAGAAGGTGGGACATTAGTTGAGACTTGAAGGAAGGCAGGGATTTTCATTTAATTTTCATAGAAGAGACCTTAGATACCACCCAATATAATGCCTTCATTTAATTGATGAAAATCTTTTTATCCAGAGAAATGAAATAATTTTCCTAAGACTGCTTATCTAACAAGTAATAGAGCTGTAATTAAAACCCAGGCTACCTGGTTTCAAGGTCAATGGTCTTTGTAACAACAACTTTCATCAACTTTGATGTAACTGATAGTTTCCCCACATTCTATTTTAGTCATATAGACCAAATCTGGAGCACTGTTTATTTAAGGTGCCACATTTTAGGAAAGAGTTGTGTCAAGAAGGATGATAAAAGAACTGGAGGCCATGTGATAGGAGCATCAGGCAAAGGAACTACGTATTTTTAGACTAGACAAAAAGAAGGCTTGATAGGTAAGGGATCAGTAGTCTTAGTCATCTTCACTTATTTAGAAGACCATCCCGTGAAAGATTTGTTCTTTTTGGCACAAGAGGGGGAAACTAGGAGAATGAGTAGAAGCTGCAGAGACAGATTTTGGCTTGATATAAGGAAAACCTTAATCAGAACAGTTCAAAAAAAGGTACCTAGGGAAGTAATGGGGTCCCCTTTCCTGGATGTCTTCAAGTGAGGTTGGATGACCACTTATCAAATGTTATTATAGAGTAGATTCTTTTTCAAGCAAGCAAGGCTGAGGAGGACACTGACCTTTGATTTAACGAGTCCTATCAGAAGGGAGTGTGGGGCAGTGGAAAGTATTAGATTCATATATGAACACTTTTCGGAACACGAATTAATATGAGGACTCATTGCACATAGAGGAAAAAAGGAAAAAAAAGAATTGTTTTAGTTCTAAATCTCAGTTCTGCCTCTGGTCCATTCATGTACTTTTAGAATACCACTGAATATTTTTAGTCCTTTTTACTTTGTAGGAACAGAAAGATAAGTAAATTTGTTCTAATACCTACTAGGAGTGGGGAATCTGTGGCTTCGAGGCCACATGTGGCCTTCTAGGTCCTCAGATATGGCCCTTTGGATGAATCCAAACTTTATAGAAGAAATCTCCTTAAGAAAATGATTTATTCTGTAAAACTTGGACTTAAAAGGCCATACCCAAGGACCCAGAAGGCCACGTGTGGTCTTGAGACTGCAGGGTTCCCCACCCTGAATTAAGTAAGGCACCCTTAGAAGTTGCTTTAACAATTATGGCAACAATACATTTTATTTTTAATGAATTTTTTATGTTTTTGATTTTCCAAAGATATTTTAGTACTTATGTAAGAAGTAACCAATGTGAAAATGATCATCCTTCTCAAATATAAACTATCTGTAATCTCATAATTATGTGTTAATAAAATCAACAATTGTTACATAAAATCTCTGATGCTATGACTATATCTAACCGTCATTTTAGAATTTTCAGTTTTACAAAGCTCTTTCCATCTAATAATCCTGGGAGCTAAGTAGCAATTATTTTCATCCTCATTTTACAGATGAAGAAATTAGGGTTCAGAGAAGGTATATAATTACTATAGGATTAAATGTTGGAGCAGGAACTCAAACTCTAGTTTTTGGTCTCTGTCTATTTGTCTTTCTACTACATTAGATTGCCTCAGATTTAAAAAACAAAATAAAACTATAGCACTTGTAATATAATTATATTCATTAACTTCCCTTCAATGCTAACCTTCCTCCCTTAGGGCATAACAATTCTAATACTGAATATCTGCTTAGACAAATCCTTATTCCTTCATTTATTCCAAATAATTATCTGCGTGATGATCAATTGTTCTTGTTAATTTTTAGCCTGAAGATGTTGTTTTGTTTTCCTAACAATCTTGTTTTGTCTTCCATTTCCCTAAGTAGCAAATATAGGCTTCTTCAGGATTGCAAGGATCTGCAAAGACACTTTTGGCTGAGATCTGGGGAAAGTTTCCTTGCAGATGTCTAATTAGTCAAAGCCCCTGACTGTGCCTTATGAGATAATGATGCACCTAAGAAATCTGAGGAGCTCTAATCATACAGAACAAGTGTTAATGGGAAGAACAATTAGTAACTCAACACTGAAGGCTTGGTGTTTTTGATATATCCCTGTGCTGTACACAGTACCTAACACCAGATAATCTTGTCTTTGAAAATCACTTAGCCTAATTGTTTCAGTTTTCTAAACTCCTGTTCATTCCCTAGACAGTGGTTCTTTGAAGACTGTGATGCAGCTACATGTGTAAAGGGCAGTGGTGAAAAAATAAAGGTCACTCAAGTTTTACTGTATTAATGAGACTGTGCCAGAAAGAATGAGATCATTTTGAATTCTATCAGTGCTTAACAGTGTGAAGATATAGTAGCAGAAAACCTGGCCATTCAGTCACATAAGCCTTTGACTGCTGATAGAGCCATGTGGATGGACTATGCTGAAGATTTTCATAAAAAACAGTTTTACTCACAAAAGTTTTTGTTTCCTTCATTTTGTTTTATTCATTTTCCCTCTTATTTAATATCCCATCATCTCAAAAATGAAAAATAACATTTTTATGTTTTTTCTTTAAAATATTTTGTAAAAGAAGATTTAATTTTGCCTTTAAATTTTTGGATGATAAATGTCTACACATTCCAACGTTTTCTGGGGATCACACTGATTGGAGGCCTAAATCTGATTTCCCTTTTCACCACAATGTGTCAATATTTTATCTGTTAATAAAGAAAAGAATATGGACAAAGAAATCAATTGATGAACCATAATAACCCATTATGGATTTTGAGAATTACTTATTTTGATATGAGAAATATTCTATCCTGAAGTCATTTAGCAGCTGAAAGATTTCAAATAGCACTTGATTACTTATGATATCCCACCTCTTCCACTGCTGTCTCTGTGAAATGTTTTTCCAATTGTGAGATACTATGTGGTATATCGTGTTTCAAAGTTTCCATTTAACTCTCAAGATAACAATTATGTTTAGCGACTTTTTGTAACATTGAATGTGAGGAACTCAAGGGCATGCTTTGCTTTAGAGTGACAATAAAAAATTCTTTGGAAAATATGAATAATATCCATTTTTGAAAAAAGAATGACTTAGAAGACAGCTTTGGTGTGGTACAGTGCAAAGTGGTACCCTCTTACTGTGTGACTGTAAACACGTTACTTAAATTGTCTAGAGACTCAGTTTCCTCCTCTTTAAATGGGGATGACAATACCCACACCATTTACCTTAATTCAATTCAATTCAATTTAACAAGAATTTAGCAAGAACACATTATATACTTAGAACTGAACTAACTTCTAAGGTGAAAACGAAAATGGCCTCTGTTCTAAAGGAGCTTGTACTCTGTTACAGGGAAATTCATACACAGATAAGTGTAATAGTAATTTAAATAGAAAGATCTTTCTCATTAATTAATAGGACCATATGATCTGGAAGTTTGAGTCACATGTGGTGGGAGGAGCTTGCTGAAGAGGCAGAACTGGAAGGGTGGAGCAGAGCAGGGAGGAAGTGAGTGAACGGGGTCAGGTCAGAGGGAAAAAAACAAAGGCCCAACTGACACATTGTAACAGTTGAGAGTGAGAAGGCCCTGGCTGGGGGAGGGGAGGTTTGAGACTGACACACTGTAACAGTTGAGAGTGAGAAGGCCCTGGCTGGGGGAGGGGAGGTTTGAGACTGATACACTGTAACAGTTGAGAGTGAGAAGGCCTTGGCTGGGGGAGGGGAGGTTTGAGAATGGCCTTGCCCTCTACTGTGATCATGTTTATTAACTTCTTGGTCACCATGAGGGGTTTTGCTTTCTGGTTCTAGGATTTGGCTTTGTGGTGTTTAAATAAATGTTTTTCTTCTGCCTTCTACATGGACAGTCTTTTATATTTTGCGATTGAGAACTATTCTGGTATATTCATAGTCACCACCAGTGCTGTGAATATTGCCTTGGTGATACATTTGGCATCACAAACAGGATCACAAAGTAAAAAGTCTCTATTTAGAGGCAGAAATGATTTAGAGGAAAACATTAATATCCCAGGATGGGAGAATTTACTGTTTTTCTCAGTAGCAAGGAAATGGGTTAAAAGCACTGGACCCTGAAAAAACTGAGAAGAGAAGTTACAGAAGGGGGAACCCGGAGATTTGGAAAGGTGCTTGCAAGCAATGCCAATAAGACCAGGGAAAGAACTGGCAAGGGTAAGTAGGAGAGGCTGGATTTTACTAATGGCTTACCTTATTATGTGTAGAAACTGAGATAAGCTACTTAAGGAAAAAATTCAGATGGAAAAAGAGTACAAGAGAAGTCTGGGAGGGGGAGTGGGTCTCAGGTGGAAGGAAAGGATGTTTCATTTACCTCAGAAGAAGCTGAAGGCTAACAAAAGAAATGCTCATTTGACCTTTGTGCTGTGGGACTCTATAAGAAAGTAAAAGGAGGAGGTAATAAAGAGTGCCATAATGATCAGAAATGCAGATACATAATATAAACCCTTTGAGGTTTACCATAGGAATATAATATTGAAGACAGCTCCTCCTACTTACAAGCACTTGATTTTAACTAATAATTGGGGAAATAGGGCACCTTCTTTCAGAGGTGCTGGACAAGATTTCACAGTTAGGTAACTGAGGAGACTGGGGAAAAGACATTGCTAGAGAGAGAAGAATAAATACCCAGCGGATTCAAAACCAGAAAAAAAAATGACAAGGAGAGAATTGTTTACTACTCTATTGAAATTGGGGTAGATTTTAGATGGTATTCCAACTAATGAACTATACAGAACATACCAAGACAAGAGACTTCATACTAGATGAAATAGAGAAGTAAGAACTGCCCATACAGATCCTGCGGAACCCTTGTATCCAAGTTTGTTGCATCTTCAAGGAGAATAGGAAGTTGACTGAGCCCCAGCTCAGAATAAAGAAATACACCTTTAGCCAGAATAATGACCTCAAATCTGCAAATTAGAAAACAACAAACACATAAGATCCCAAATGTTGAGCATTGGACTGTGAGGCCAAATGTTTCAGCACTGTATCCAGGGACACCTGGTTCAGCAGGATATGATTTACATTGTTTTACAGGACTCTTGGAAGGATAGGAAAGAAATAAGAACAATTTCTACTGGAATATGTATGAGAATTCCAAAGAATCATTTTGGATGTATATTACATAAATCAGGTAAAGCAGCTTGAGGAGGACATGTATTGGCTGGAATGATAGATTCTAATTATCAAGGAGAAATTATTGTAATATTCCAAAATTTAGGTGATAGACTCATACAGTTTTGTAAAAATGATAGAATAGTTCAAGTGATTATTATTCTTTGTGAAATAAGACCACTTGTAAAAACTTATCCTCCTTCTGAAATAACTTACAGAAGAACTGAAGGATTGGGTTCTACTGATAGAATAAAATATGGGTAAAATGAAAGCCAGATGATGTTCCAAAGGCTGCAGAGATTGTAGCACATGGGAAAGATAATACTGTAATTGCTGTTTATTTAGGAGAGGATGATTACCAAATTGTACCCTTAAGTCATATATTCTTCTGTGAATGAGGCTGTGATAAGTTGGTTTATGGACTCCAGAACCACAGCTGACCCTATATCTACCCTGCTTCTGGTTACTGTTTCCTTGGTTTATTTTTTGTCTTTTCATCTGTTGAACTTGTTTGCTAGATTTGTTCGCTATAGGCTTAGTACCCTCTACCTGTATATGCCTGATAGCTTAAGCTGGATGTCACCTCCTATCCATGAGGGTGATGCGTCATCTCTGGACCTGAAGTTGACCAAACTCCAGATGCCAGCTAAAGAACTGATCTCTCAAATGGGACTGCTTGGGGCAAGGACAGCTCTACATTCAATCTCAGCAGGAAGTAGTTGTAGAAGAAGAGACCTTTGCTTCTTACCCCAAGATTTTGGGCCCCATTTGTTGAGGGAGAATGACAGGGCGCTTGTAATGCTAGTTGTCCCACTGACCTCTGTAAGGAATATGAAAGATCTTGGGGCCGAATGTAATAGTAAGTTAAATGGAATGATCTTTCTCATTAATTAATAGGCCCATATGATCTGGAAGCCTGGGTCACATGTGGTAGGAGGAGCTTGCTGAAGAGACAGAACAGGAAGGGTGGAGCAGAACCAGGAGGAAGTGAATGAGTGGGGTCAGGTCAGAGGGGAAAGAACACAGGCCAACTGACACTTTGTGACAGTTGAGAAGGCCCT
Source organism: Bettongia penicillata ogilbyi (assembly GCA_023548195.1). Classification (NCBI taxonomy): domain Eukaryota; kingdom Metazoa; phylum Chordata; class Mammalia; order Diprotodontia; family Potoroidae; genus Bettongia; species Bettongia penicillata. The sequence goes on from JAJHZJ010000264.1 coordinate 56,506, forward strand.
GGCTGGGGGAGAGGAGGTTTGAGAATGACTTTGCCCCCTGTTGTGATCATGTTTAATAACTTCTTTGTCACCCTGATGGATTTTACTTTCTGGTTCTGGGATCTGGCTTACTGGTGTTTAATAAATGTTTTTCTTCTGCCTTCTATATGGAGAGCCTTTTATATTTTGTGATTGAGAACTATGCTGGCATATACATAGTTACCACCAGTGCTATGAATATTGCTTTGGTGATACAAGTAAAAAGAAAATACATAAAAAGTAAATGCAATGCAATTTAGCAATGAGGTACTGACAATTGGGGGTCCAAGAAAGGCCCATGTAAGAGTGTGATTTGTACTAAACCTTAAAGGAAGCTAGAAGCTAGGGATTCCAAGAGGCTAAGGGGAAAAGAGAATATTCTAGGCATGGGAAACAATCCCTAGAAAATCACAGAGAAAGCAGACAGAATATTGCATACAAAAGGTAAGAAGTAGGTCAGTTTGACTGGAGTGTGGAGTCTAGGATGGGATATTGGATAGACTTCTGGGAAGATATTGGCTAGGTTCTGTAGCTAGGTGGTGCAGTAGATAGAGGGTTAGGTCTGGAGTCAGAAAGTTCTGAGTTCAAATTTGGTAACTGTGTGACCCCAGTCAAGTCACTTCACCCTATTTGCCTCAGTTTCCTTATCTGTAAAATGAGCTGGAGAAGGAAAAGGCAAACCATTCCAGTACCAAAAAATTTTGCCAAAAAATTCCCAAATGCAATTGTGATGATTTGAATACGTCTGAACAAATGGACAGCAACAATAACAACAGGCTCCTTATAGAGTTATTATAAATCATAAATCATGATTTCAGTGGGAGTTGTTAGTGTTATTATTTAGATTAAAGAACTCCCTACCATGCTACCACTGTCTATATATGTTGAATTCTCTTATAAGAATATACAATCCTTGTGGGCAGGAAATAATTTACTTTTTAAATTTTTTTAAATTGCCTAGCAAACTGTCTGGAACATTATAGGTACTAAATAAATTCTTGCTGATAGATTGGCTAGGGACACATGGATAGTGTCTGTACTAAGAATCATTGAATCCAAGTTCTTTGACTTCTAATATATCACCACTTCCCGCTGTACTACATAGCTGATTTTCTACATACCTCATTAATCTTCATTGATAATGAGCTTTAATAATTACAAATCAGTAGTGGATGTCATTAACCAAATAGTTAATTCTCTCTAATAAGTAATATTCTAAGAGACAATTCCATAGGAATAAGAACAGTTAACTAGGATACATAGTAGCAGATGATTTAGTTGGAGAACACATGCTCTATATGGATTATCTGGGGTGATTTCTTTTGTCTTTCTGAAAATTCAAATAAATATTTAATATTTATATTAAACATTAATATATTCAAATAAATTGTGATATTCAAATAAAAGTGAAATATGCCCAGGAAGATCAATGTGAAAATAGCTTTTTTCCTATTGCTGGAAAAACATCTTCTACCACCTACATGTTACTATTCTAAACCCCTGAAGAAAGATCCAGATTGAGTCTCATACATCTTTTCATTATTTCCTTTCTATTGATTTAAAGAATGCTCTCAATATATGAAAACCTGTTCCACTTACACTCACATTATAGTAAGAAGTGGTCTTGTGTATTCAAGGGAGGTTATAACTAAAGTAAATTTCAAAACGTCTTCAAAATCCTTTCTTATAGAAACATCAACATCAATGCTGCTAATGCCATATTGCAGAAATTATGAGGATTACATATTCTGAGAGAGCAATGAGAACATGCAGTCATGTATACATTGCAGGTAAATAACATGCATAAAAAATGAATATTTGCCTTATTAACCCCTCTTTCCAACAGAATGCATTTTTCCCTATTTCATTCCAGAAAATGTTTTGTTCAATTGGTGAACAAATATGTGATTTTACTCATAAAATGCATGACTGAATGTGAAACAAGAAAATGATGCCTATTTATTCAGCAAACACTGACAGACTCAGGAGGCTTCTGCATTTTGATTTCTCCAAGCACAACACTCAACCCCATATCTCAGTACCAGAAGATGTCACCGTGTTTTGAGTTTAAGCTCTCCTATTGGAAGGAATGCAGATTCCGCACAGTGAGAATGTGTCAATCTTTTCATTTTCTAAATTGGCCTCCTATCCCAAATGGTCCACTAAATGACAAAGCCATTGAAGAGAGAGGAAAAAAAATTCAGCAGAGAACAATCTTAGCTTCAGGCCAAGCTCAGCTTTTGTAATAATGCCACATGCGATACATAGTCTGTTGGAGACTAAAAAAGAGCTCCAGCGTCAAAAGTAGCTGCAGGAGATTAGCTATAGTGGAAATGACTATAAATAGAAAGATGTCCTACTCAGCAAGTCAATGTCCATGAGGTTTCAGGGGTAGGTGGATTCTTGTGCCATCTTGCAAAGTCATTAATGCATTTTCTACAGTACATTTCATAATCTGTTCTAAAATGTCAGGACACCAGAATGAGCTCATTTGCCCTCCCTGAAGACTGCTGTGTATTTCTTTCATCTGCAAATGTCTGCACAGCATGTGCATAAATTGTCTTTACAATTTTTTGCTGCCAGGGATGCTAATCCAAGTTCTGTGATGTGGAATGATCTGCTGATATTTGTTAATAGAAGGCCCTGAAAATGGTTAATTACAGGTTCTCTATAGCATGAAATCAAATTTTAATACAAAGGCTTTGACAGATAAAGCAAACCTGGAACTACTCTGTGGCATGTAAAATGATTTGGGAAGAAATGTGTGTGTGTTCCTCTAGTTACCCCCCACAAAGAAGTAAGAAAAAATTTGGTAGATTATATTTTACTCTCTTACATTACTCACCATAAATTATAATTAGGTTTGATTTGACTTTTAAATTATTTTATCCTTTTATGAAGTAGAAATTTGACATCTGTAAAGTAGATGGAGGATAATTGCTAAAAGTTTATAGGAATTTAATAACTTTATCTAGTGGGCTAATTAAAACCATCAAAATAAATTTTAAAAACCTTTAACTGAGGAAAGCATCCAAAAAGACTAGATGACAAAACTTGGTTCCAGAGCCTAAAAGTCTAATTTAAGTTTTATATGGCTGAGCATGGGGACATGGACAGTCAGCTGATTCCAGGGCAGTAAATGTTGGACTGCCAACTTGCTCTAATCGTGAAAGTATTATGTAAGTGTGAGATATAAGGAAGATTAGTTACAAATGATACCAGCACTATTGTGAGAGTAAATTTGGTCTCTACCTACCTAATTCTCCATTCTTCTGGCTGGGTATCCACTAGAACTTCTGAAAGCAGTAATGGTAGAAGCAATTGGCAGGGGGAGGGGTTAGACAACAGTGGAAGGCTATGGGGGGGTGGGGTGTCTTCTTTTCCTCTATAGGTGAGGGGTGGCTGAGTGTATCTGAAGAGTATGGGTATGCAGTGGTCAAAGAGTGAGATATGGGAAGAAAAACATGGATAAAGCAGTTAAACCAGGGATTGGGGAAATTGCTATTTTTATAAATGGCTAAAAGAATGGAATACTTTAATGGTGCAATCTGGATTCCTCTGAGATACACAAAAATGCATGAAGTATGTTGGAATTCGATGGATCAGAAGAGAATCTCTTTGACTGCTAGGTGGCTTGGTTTGTGATTAGGAGAGTGAGCACTGGGGCTCTGAGCTGAGGTGACTAGGCATGAGATTTGGAGCACTGGAGTTCCATTAGAACAGAGTGATAGTGAATGTTCAGAATGAAAACTAGGCCTGAGTATCTATGTGGTAAAAACTCCATCCAAATTGCTACCAAAATGTGTGCGATTGGAACAGGCTGGAGCTGAGAACTGGAGAAAGCAACAACAAAAAACCATGGGAAGGTGAGCTCCCTCTAGCCTCAGTTTCCTTGAAAACATTATTTTTCACAATTTTCCCTTCTTTTAATAAACTGTTGATGATTGTTGATTTGTATAATATTTTAAAAAAGTTATCTTGCCATTAATGTTAAACTATAGATAGCCATAACTGCAATATGATCTGTGATTTTTGTGAAGAAGGGACTGCAATGGAGAAGGCCAATGAATGCTTGTGTTACTAAGAATTAAACAGGACAGAGGTTTGAATCCTGGTGAAAAAAATGTTAGTTTTTTAATCCTGGGGGTGGTGGGTATGAAATATTTATGAGAGAATAACAGTTTTAATCATTTACAAAAATAATAACTTATAAGCTCCTCAAGGACAGAGAAAGGACCATGTAACTTGGGACCAATCATACTCCTAAGCTATTGAGTCATGAGGAAACAGGTTGTTGTAATGGGGTAGACATCTTAATCAAAATTTATATCTCCTATTGCCCTTTCCAAAGCAGTTCAAAGACTTCCAACTACTTGGGAGTGAGGGGAGAAGACCAAAAGAAAGTTACACCCAGGTGACTGGCTGATGGGAGAAGCTGGGAAATAAATTTACCTGCCTACATTACTAAAATTGAGTGTAGCATTAATTGTCAAATTGAATGCATATTTGTAAGGACCTTTTATTTCATTTTTTATACAGGCAATCTTGCCAGACAGTGGTTTGGTGGGGAGAGAAGGAAAAGATAAATTCTTACTAGAAATTTATCCATTGTGTGATCCAGTTTTAGAAGATTGCATTCTCTCTAATGTGAAGAAAGGATGGTAATATCTCATTATCTTGTAGGAAAGATGAACTAGATTGATTGTAGTAGATATCTGAGCCCTCTAACTAAAGGCACTGTAGAAATATATTATTCTTAATGTCATCCGTGATTACCACCCACCAATGCTGTAGTGTGTTCCTGAAATTTTGACTAGCTTAAATAGCGACCTTCATAACTAAAGGTACATCAAATATCACATGGCAAAGGACATGAATTCAAGGTAATGATGGTTTGATGATGAATTCAAGGTAAATACAAAAATGTACCTTCTTGGAAGTTAATAGAACAATTTTTTCATGACTCTCTGGAAAGTATATAAATAATTGATCAGTGTTGCTTTTACCTTTACATCCAGTGTTTGATGTGTATCATTAGGAATGTTGTGAAGTTTAAATATGTAATAGGATTTAAGCACTTTACAAACCTTAAAGTGCTATATAAATAGCAAGTATCATACATCATTATTAATAATAATAAAAATAATAACCTCCTGTCACCAGTCTTCTAGTCTGGTGATAATGACATTCCCTGAGTCTTCTGGTACACTTCTGCTGAGCCCAAACCATGTGTGCTGGTAAATTTTAATGAGGCATGGAGGATGTATGGACACACACTTCTAAATATAATCTGTATTATTAACACTTTAAGTCTAGACAATCAACAGAACAATAAATCAAACCATAATCTGTTGTGGTTGCAGATTTCTGATGTATAAATATTCACACTGTAAATTTAGCAATAGCTCACAATTATAACTTTCTCTAGCTGACCCCTGCATATCAAGTAATTGACAAATGCTATGTGAGTGTCTGTTACTCTTCTAAAAATGTGGGGTTTGTTGTTGATGTTGTTTTTTCTTTGGAGTGATTCAAGAGATCATTTACAAATTTGTTAAAATGATTCTCAAGAAAATAGTTTCAAAAATATGAAATGCAAGAAGAGCAACCTGAAATGAGAGGTGGTATCTAGGCAAGTGAGGCTGTGGGAAACCTTCTAAAGAAATTTTGAAAAGATGTAAACATGGAGAGTAAAAATGCATAGGTAGCCTTAGAACATAATCCTCCAGGGCAGAGATCATGTCTTATGTACCTTTCCCCCCAGCGCCTAGCATATTGTGGGCGCTCAATAAATATTAATCAACCAAGTCAGGAAATATTGGCAAAAAATAAATGTGGACTCCACAAGGAATCAATAATACTGTTTATCCTTTAACATTTATTGAGGGTCAACAACATGCTTTCCATATCCTATTTTTCATATCCCATATCAACACAAAACACTTATGCTATTTACAATATCAAAGGGAAATTTGATTTACATTTTTTACAGAAAGACTAATAATGGTAATTATTTAAACTACTACATAACATGCAAAAACATTTAAATACATTTTGTGTCTTTAGCTTTATATTCACTTTATTATTTCAAAAGTTAACTTTGGCTATTAATTTTTTAAAATTTCACTTTGATACACAGATATACAACATTCATTATGCATTACTGGGGAAGAAGGGATAACCATTCTTAGCATCCACTTGAAAAGGGGCAAGGCACTCTACTGCAGCACACACTGAGAATTCCAGTCTTATAATTCCAGTCTTATTGTGCTTTCAGGAGAAAGTTACAGCATGTCAGAGGACAGTAACAGCTATGTACATGGCATGTCACAACATTGGGATTTCATGCACTGTTTGTGATGACTTGAAGAGAGTACCTTTGGGTACAAGTACCATAGCTTGCAATGCCACATCACATAAGGAAAACAGCAGAATCTTTTGTTTAAGTACTTTGCTATAAGGGGCATGAAGGGGCTTCATATAAGCAAGTTTTAAAGTTGTCCATTTCAAACTTAAAAAGCACTATGCTTGTGTATTAATATAATATCAGGGGAGTAAATAAGCTAAATATAAAAATATTATATAGTGTTTTATAAAGTGTAATATAGATTAGAGTCAGGGACGTCTGACTTCAAATCCTTTTACCAATTACTAGTTGTACACATGATCAAAAACAAATGATTCAACCTCTATGTGACTCAGGCAATGCTGTATCTACTAAGTCAAAAACTTGTTGGTGTCAGTATTGATAAAGAGAGTTCCCTATCCATGGATCTTTTTTGTATTATGGGGATTTCTAACGAATCTGTTATTGAGAGTCTAATTGACCAAAGTAATAAAATGGTGTATTTTTTTTCTTTTAGTTGGGAAGTTTTCATTTTAGTTCAATGTAATATATATATTTATAAATTCATCATAATAGAACCCAACAGAGCAAACCATTAAGTGTAATCCATTTTCTTTACAAATGCACATATATTAACAGATAATCTAGATACTGATAAACTGTAATGATTGCTTTTGTCACTTTTCATTTTATTTGACTGGTAGTCCACGAATCATCTAAATCTAACTGCCCTGCATTAGTAACTTACACGTAGTAGGTGTTAACAAGTGTCTTGTGAATTGCACTGAATCACCAGAGAAAGCACAAGTTATGGTACTATGCCTTTCTTTTGCATTTGCTTTTAGTAATTGTTGAATCTTGGAATTGGGAGAGATCTTCAATATTATCTAGATTCTCAACCACTTTGTAAATGAGGAGATTGGGGTCCTGGTCTGATTTCTCTGGATTTAGATACTGGCATTAATCAAATTAAAACACTTTATTTTCATTATTTTTTCACATTGAGAATTGGGGGAGAGGCAGAAAAAAGGTTGCCAATTACCCCAAGCATTTCCCTCACCCATCTCTTTCAATTTCTGTGTATAAATAATGTAAATATAGCCATAACTAAATAATATTATCCTTTCCTCTCAATATTTCTGCTTTTCTGAAAACTCATGGAAATGACATAATGTAATGATTCTAGCCTTACTATCCTTGATAACAGGCAGCTAGATGGCACAGTGGATAGAGTGCTGGGCCTGGAGTCAGGAAGATCTGAGTTCAAATGCAGCTTCAGGCACTTACTAACTGTGTGACCCTGGACAGGTAACTCAGGCCTGTTTGCTTTAGTTTCCTCATCTGCAAAATGAGCTGAGGAAGAAAATGGCAAACCACTCCAGTACCTTTGCAAAGAAAATTCCAAAAAGGGTCACAAAGAGTGAGATACAACTGAAAAATGACTAAATGACAACATCCTTGATAACAAATTAATATTTGAACATAAAAGGTTTATTAAATGACAGTGGTTCCTGTAGTTACAATGTAATTTGATGAAGCAGTAAGCAGGAAAGTTAAGATGCCCTACGCCTCTTCCTTCTTTCAACACTTTGTCCCTATGTATACTGAAAGACTGCTTTAAGCAACATGTATATTTATGAGTTGCAGAGGGCTGAAAATGACAAAGACTGATCGATATAAAAATATATCAAGAGAAATGATTTGAATGTGACTTAAAATGTTTTAGTTTATAAAAACAATTCCTTTGCAATTTCAGGTTTGTTCTAAGGAAAAAAAGATGATGGCATGAGGCTTAAGGCCTGATAATGACCCTAGATGTACCCACATGGTCAGATATCCCTTAAAGGCTGATATGCCATTGGGGATAGAAGAAGAGGTCAGCGGATGAAGAACATAAGGATAAATTGCTGAATCCTAATCTACGCATGTCACTGGTAAAGAAAATTGCTGCCACCTCTTAGATTTAGAGAAACTTTAGAAAGGAAGGGGGGATTAAGAAGGAGAATTATGAATAGAATTTTTTTTCTTGAAAGATAAGGAGGGAGAAATACACAAGGGGAAGAATATAGAAATAAATGTGGTAAATCGACGGTAATATAATTAATTGAGCTTTATGAAATACAACTTGCTAATTTAGAATAGTATATGTATAGATATCCCTTCCACATCATGACTTTCCCCATCATGGCTTCAACATATTGCAGTTGGCATAAGAAATTAAATGGGAATAGGTGCTTAAAAAGTTTTTGCTAATTGATTACTCTATGAATTGATTCTGAAAAAGGGAAATTGATACTGTTTTTATATTTTAAAATATGACTTGTATTGAGAGAAAGCTGAAAAGTATTTCACGTCATAATGTATCAGAATGTAATGACAAAAGGAACCCTTGAATCAGAAAACCAGGATTTAAGGGCTGATTTTGCCACATCACCTGTGTGACCTTGGACAGCTCTAGTAAGTAAACAAAGCCAAAGGAAAAATTTGAGCCCAGGTCTTCTTGACCGCTAGGGTAACAAACTATCCATTTTGTTGTACTTTCTCATACAGATATATATGATTTAGATCTGAATAGTCTCTCACTGGTTATGTAGTCCAACCTCCTCATTTCAAAAATGAGAAAACTGAGGACCAGAGAGGTGAAATAATAATTAGCTCAAAATCACATATCTAAGTAAACTGAGCCAGAATTCAAACCCACAGCCTCTAGCTTCAAATCCAGCATTCTTTTCACTGCACTAGATAAAATTTCATCTGAAATCTAAGTAAACATCCAGTACAAAATTTCTCTAATTATCTGGCTACAGTAAAAAAAAAAAAAATCAAACCAAACCAAATCAAACCAACAACAAAACAGTCTTTAAAATATCATCTTGAGAGCGAGGATTATGCTGCTTTGCACTGCTACGTTACTGTGCATGCTATTCCATTACGCAATGTTCCATCAAGTGAGTAGAATTATTCAGTGATGACCATCTACGGTTTTCAGTTACGTCTCTTCCTAATCAACAAGGACAGTTAGCTGGCACATGGATAGACAGAGCACAATGCCTGAGGTCAGGAAGACTTGAATTCAAATTTAGCCCTGTTTGTCTCAGTGTCCTCATTTGTAAAATGTGCTGGAGGAGGAGATGGCAAATGACTCCAGGATCTTTGTCCAGAAAACTCCAAATGGGGTCACACAGCATTAGAAATGACTGAATGAAAACAATGATCAACAGTAGGGGACACTCAGCCTTCCCCCATTAGAAGTGGAGAATCCAGCCTAGAAGGTATGTCAGACCAGTCTTTCCCACACACTTTAAGATAAAAATTCTTTTACATAGGAATTTGACTTCTCTGACTACGTTTTTCTTTATTTTAACGGGAATAGAATATGAGGCATTTTTCTGTCTGAAAATTAAAATGGATTACTATGAAGAAAATATAACAAACTCTAACTCTAATGAAACTTTAGGGCCTCTGATTTTATGCAGTCATCTACTGTTATGAAATGTACTTATCAAAGATCAAATGACATAATGCATGAAAAGTATTTCATAAACCTGACTGAAATCACTATGTAAGTGTATATTATTATAATTGTCATCAAAATAGATTACAAAATTATTTAAAAAATAAACCTCTATGTGGTATATAGTGGGAAGGTTACTGGGTTTGGAATGAGCCTGGATTGTAATATGTTTGCAATAGTGGATTTGGAGTGAAAGGACCTGGATCCTAGATGCGTCAAAAACATTTTTTCATATGTACTTGGAAAAAAATAATACCTTAGTTGCCTTTAATTTCATTCCGCATTTGTAAAATGAGGAAATAATTATTCTGGTTATCTCATAGAATGATTTCAAGGAAGTTGAAAGCAAATAACGTAAGTTAAAATTTATAAATACTCTCTGAATATGAATATGCACCTATAAAATTAGAACTATCAGGAGCCCATACTTCACATATAGGATATATATATATCATATATACATATCACATGTGTGTATATGATATATTATCCTCCTCCATTTTGCAAATAAAAAACTGAAGCCCACGGTGAAACAGACAGTAAACTACCAAGGCAAGATCTGAACCCAGATCTCCTAAATGCTATGCAGATTTAGTGCTCTTTCCAGAGTACCTCTTTCATAATTATTTTTACTGTTGACTCCATATAGTAGTGTTCAGTTTTCTCCATCAAGCAAAAAAGGCATAATGAATGATACAGAAACTATCAGAATATGAAATTATAAATATTCCTTGATCATAAAGACTCTTGTGTGATTTTTAAGAATACATTAATAATAAAAATAACAACACTAATTGCTTGCATTTATGTAATGTTTTTAGGTTTTCAAAGCACTTTTCAGATAGTATCTCTTTCCATCTTTACAACAAACCTGAGAAGTAATGCCATTGTTATCCTCATTTTTATAAGAAGGAAACTGAGGCAAACAAGAGAATAAGTGGCTTGCTCAGGATAATATAGCTAGTGAATGTCTGAGGGAGAATTTGACTCCAACTTGCTCAATTATCCCTCAATATTTTGTATTTACAAAAACACTTTTTCATTGTCATCTGATAAATTAAGTACATTGTATAATAAAGAAATCATGTCACTTAGCAAAGGAGAATTATAATAATTTTGTCTCTAATAAGAAAGAAAGATTTAGTTTTTAATGTTTGTTTTTCATTATCAGAAAATACTCAAAGTACCGCATAAGTAGAGAAAAATATGCCATTCAAAATATGCCTTGACCATTCTCCTTATTTTGAAATTTTTCTTCAGGGTGATTTCAATGTTAAGAATGTAGGGAAAGAAAAACAACAAATATGTATTTTCTATGTGGTATGATTGAAAGGTCCTTGTTCTTGAACACAAAAAACCTAACTTCTGGTGTTCAGTCTGTTCCTAAATAGTTGCCTGCCACCAACTTAAAATGTTAAATTGTTCATTTTAAGTTAGAGAAAACATGCCAGTTGTAGTCCAATGTGTCTGGATAAGTCATTTAACTCCCCTGGTCTTGTTTTCCTCACATGTAAAGGGAGAAAGTTAGGCTACGTCAGTGGTTCCCAATGTTTTCGTTCTGGGAATCATTTTAAATGCAATAACAAAACGTGTCTGTACTGTTACCATTCATAATATTCTGCAATTCTTTACTAGTTAAGCTGTTTTTGTTTCCCACGAAATTTAGGGGCTAAATTAAATGAGTTTAAAAGTCTCTTCTACTTTGTATATTTTGCCTTTGCATTTCAATTATAAACCTAATTTGTAAAATGACTTTCTTTTTGGTTCAATCGTGACAAAATTACTGACAATAGTAACATAATTTCACTGGTAACTGACACTGAATGTAGTGGCACCATCTTCTTGTAATGTTTCCTTGTCTTTGCTGAGTGACATGGTTTCTTGAGTGCCAGAACCACTAAAATTCAGAATTAATTGAAATGCATGACAAATAATAAGAATAAACAATAGGGCTTCTTTAAGAAGAGAGACTTAGGGATAGATTGGTCTATCGCTTGGAGCGAATCAGATGATGATCATGGATGACAGAGAAATGGCAAAACTACTTGATACAAAGTTCACTTCTACTCTCTTATAAGGGAGGAGAGGGAGAGGGATGCTACTAACATCACCGATAACACTAGGTTGTTATAAAGATCAAATCAGGAAGTAGGTAGATATCTATATATCCATTATAAAAACAATTAGCATACACCTCAATATATTAAAATAACTTGCAGATGATGTTTCATTTCTTTTTTGCATGCCAAACATTTAGCACTGTTATTGGTACATAGTAGGTACTTAATAAATGTTTGCTGATTGATTGATTAATTGATCTCTGAGTTATTAGCAATATGGTACAGTAGGGCAAAAAATGTGCTCGAACTGAAGTCAGAGATTATAGGTTCTAGGTTCAGATCCTAGCTCTTATGCTTACCGTATTCAATTTTTTCATTTTTAAAATGAGGGACTTGAAATAGATTGATAACCATAAAGGTCTTTTCAAGTTCAAAATTAATGAACCCTTGAATCTCTGAATACTTGTTAGAATAATATCATGTCCTTGACAATGTTCTAGAATAGAATATCAAGGAAATAGCATAAGGACATTTTACCTGGATATCAACAAAGTATTTGAAAGAATGTCTCTTGGGCATTTGGTGGCCCAATGGGTAGAGTTCTGGACCTGAAGTTAAGAAGACTATCTTCCTGAGTTCAAATCTGGCCTGAGACACCCTATTAGCTGTGTGACCCTGGGCAAGTCACTTAACCCTATTTGCCTCAGTTCATCTGTAAAATGATCTGCAGAAGGGAATGACAACCCACTCCAATATCTTTGCCAAGAAAACACCATATGGTGTCAGATATCATTCAATCAACTGAACAACAACTCTTGATAAACTTGTGGATAAGACAGAGACAAGTGGGCTAAATAGTCATATAGTTAGGTAGTTGTAGAACTGGTTGAATGATTGTCCCCAAAGAATTATGATTGATGGATTTCTGTATGTCTCTAGTAGAATGTCATGAGATTATGTCCTCCATTTTCTTGGCCATTATTTTCTGTTCAATATTTTTGTTAACAAAGATATGAATGAAGGCATAGGAATCATAGTTTTCAAATTACACAATGAACAGCACACATAACAGTGACACATGTTAGGTAACAAAATTGCAACATGAGAGTCACCATGTAAAATAGTGAACTGGGTTCAAAGCCATGATGTGGGTTGAAATTCTGCCTCTGAAAAATTCTCGCTATAACACTGAGTCAGTTAACATTTCAGTGGCCCAACAATACTACAACTCTATGTTGCAGAATAATTCTGAGTTGTACTATAAGGACAGGGTTTTATTACTACAGGTCTAAACAAACATAAAAAGAAATCTATCTCTATGGCTAAAATTATGTACTAGATCTAATAAGATGAAATTTCATAGAGATTTATTCAAACTCCTATATCTCTGTGTGTTTAAAAATGAGCATTATAAGTACAGGATGGAGGAGATATGATTAATAATACAGTTCATATGCAAATCCTTTGGAGATTTTAGTGAGCTTTCAAGTTTAATATATATTAACATGGTGTGAAATGTCAACCAAAAAGCTAATGTAAGCTTTGACTCTATTATTAGATAAATAATAGTCTAGCATTCATGGTCAGACCACATCTAGAGTGTTATATTCATTTGGGGGCACTACATTTTAAAGAGATTGGCAAGGTAGAAAAGCCCAGTCAGTTATGAATCATTGCCTAAGGCTATGAAATATGAAGAAGACTGGTTGAAGAAACTGGGAATACTTAATCTGGAAAGAACACTTGGGCACAGGGAGCAGGGGAGAAGTCAGTAAGATAATATTTATCATGCACTTACTATGTCCATGCACTCTAGTATAGGGATAATATAAAAGAAAGATAAAATAAAAGCAAGTCCCTGAACATAGTACCTGATTCAAGTATTTAAAGGCTAGTCATACGACGGTATTACTTTTATTCTTTGTGGCTCTAGTGGACAGAAAAAAGAACCAATGGGCTGAATTTACAGAGAAAAAAAAAAGAATTGAGTTCCATGTCAGAAAAAGCTTCCAAATTATTAGGTCTGCCACAAAGTAAAAGAGGCTGCCTTGAGAGATGGTGCATTTCCTGTCTCTAGAGGTCTTCTAGAGAGAGTGAATGATCTAGTGGGAATTCTTACTGATTGGGAGGGAATTAATTCTGTGGACTCTGAGTTCCCATCCAACTTTGACATTCTATAATTCTCTATGACTCGGTGAATAAAAGCAGGCAATTCTAAAGAAATCTTTTGTGTAATTAAAATAATAATAATGATGATGATGATATGTCTAACAACAAGGTACAATATGACATGAAATTATCTAGACTCTCTATTACAAAGTTAATCTTATGGAGTTAACAGCTTAGTCCTTTGAAATAGAAGATTCCCTTTCTGGGAAAACAGGAAGAGATGTCTGTTAAGTATTACCATGACTCAAGGCATTTTTAAAAAAATTCTCGATTATGGCTTTGTCCCTTTTTTTGAGATTAAACCGATGAGTTGTTGTTGTATGGACAAATCGTGTTGAGTAACAGCAGGTAAAAACTATGGTTGTCACAATATAATCAGTCAAAGAGTCAGGAGGATAAACTGATTTATTATTGTTGATGTTGGACTGGCACACAGAACAAAACCCTGGCTGAGAGTCCCTTAAAATAGTTCTCTTGTTCTCAGCAGTCTTACTTTTCTTGGGAAGTAATGAAATGCTTGGTACAGTTTGCCTGTTCTCAACTTGCAGGGAAAGCTTGAATTACATGAATACAGACAAACCCAGATGGTGGTCTCAAATTCTCTGTGGCACAGGGAAGCAATCACTAATGGCGCAATGAATTTAAAGGTTATTGTCTTCTGCCTGTCTGAATCCAGTGTTTTCCTCCTCGAGCAGTTGTCTTTCTAAAGGAGATAATGTCAACGCGCTTCATTTTTTTTTACCTTGCTCAGCTGCCTTGGTTGATTTTTCTTCCTTTTTTCCTGAAGTTGCTGCAAAACAAAGATAAGGATCAACTAAGATTTCTTGTTGGAATGGAAGTCCCTGGAGGCAGAAAGTGTCCACAGTGAATTTAGTGCTTACATAAGTCTCTAAAACAAATACTTCTAAGGTTTTAAAAGGCATCACAATAATTCTCCCCAGTCTATGACGTAGACCAAATATTATAATTATTTTTTTGGTAGTAATGTAGAGGAAAAGGGAGGATGGATGGATTTGGTGTCTTCTCCAGCCTGATGATTCACTCAAGACTTTTTCTCTAGTATTTTGCTTTTAATTTGACACAAGTCAAATATCGCCAGCTTGACAGAACAGCAATTAATTACTTGCATTCTAGGCTATCTTTAACGATCTTTAGTGTCTTGCAAATGTCATCTGAGTAGTTCTACACATACAAGCTAAATACAACCTAACCAGTTGCATGGACAGCATAGCTGATTTTGAGATTTAGGTTAGATTTTATTTCACTTGAACGTTAGGTGGATAACATCATCCTAAAGCAACCAAAGGAGAAACTGGTGTATGACTCAGGATGAATTTCATCTGACTGAGGCATGCTGAAATATAAATTGAAGATCCTTATTTGAATGTTGAATATTTGAACATTGAAAGAGTAATGAAATTATTCATCAAAATAAATTTCATCCTGGAAAATAAAACAACAATTTTTTATGCCCTGTAACATTAAAATGGATGTAAAATTTGGCAAAGTGCCTACGGTGCCCAAGTGACAGAGAATAAATTCTTTTTCACAACTGTAGCTTTCCCAACATACTTTGTCAGCTTGAATTCATCAATCAATAAGCCTTCATTAAGTGCCTATTATATGCTAGACAGCGTGCTAAAATACCGGGGATAAAAAGACAAAATTGGCCAGTCCTTTCTCCCTGAAATAGAATGCAATATCTTGGAATATGGAATTATTTGTTTTATGTCTTTTACCTCCCATGCCTAGTACAGCGCCTGGCACACAAAAAGCAATTAACAGATTCATGCTGAATAAATGAATGAACCTGAAAGTGTTTGCTTGAAAACAGAAAACTACATAGAGAATATATGCATGTGGTAAAAGACTGACTTTTATGAAAATATATAATAAGACTGTAGCAATTTCTGCTCGTAATACCACACTCCTAGTCTAGTTATCACTTACTTATAGTGCCAGTTAAGATGAGTCAAGGGTTCTACTTTAGTCAGGTACAGTCTGAAGATGGTAAGGAACTCAATAGACGCTGAAAAGGGCATCTGGGAAACTGCATCACATATAAAGCCCATCTGGGTGCTTGATTTAACTATTGGACTAGTCTATAATGATCTCAAGTGATCGTACAAAATTAGATACTTAAGCTTATTCTTGAATAGAACTCTAATTCTGATTAGTTTTGCCCAACCTTCTGGTTGGAATTTTGGTTCCCTTTAAACTATATTTGGTTAGAACTAGACAGATACAAAGGGAAGAGAGATATCAAGGGTCCATTCACTTGAATATTCCCAAGGCCCATAAGGTATCATGTTAATTATATACATATTCCTATATTTGAGCAAATGAGATTTCAAAAAAAATAATGGAACCAATGCTTCTGTTTCCTAGAGGGTCCCCTTTTTCCTCTTATTCATTTTAAAGGTTTTATTGACGTTTTTTCTCACTGTCTTTTCCTTGTGATTCCTATCCATAGAACATCCTCTTTTAACAATAAATACAAGCAAACCAAATAAAATGTTGTCTATGCCTGGAAAGGTGTGCTGCATTCTAATTTGCCTATTGTATCTTCATTTCTCAAGTTCATAGTGTAGTTACTCTTAGTTTAAATCTAAGAGATTTAAGCTAGTATTGAAACTGCTCATTGTGTGCAAAGCGTTCATTCTTCCATTTCATAGATATTAATCAAGAATGTGGTATAAAGATCAATCGACTAGCAGTCACATATCTAGAATCTTAGCTCCGAGGCTTAATAACCATGAAATGTGCAACAAATCACAACTTCTCTGAACTTCAGTTTTCTTAATAGTAAGGAAAGGGATAACAATATGTTTTTTTACAGTTTAGTCACTTTCAGTTGTGTCTGACTCTCCATTTCCCCATTTGGGGTCTTCTTGGCAAAGATACCAGAGTGGTTTGCCATTTCCTTCTTTAGATCATTTTACAGATGAGAGAACTGAACGAACAGGGTTAAGTGACTTGTCCAGGGTAACATTGGTAGTAAGTGTCTGAGGTCAAACTTTAACTCAGGAAGATGAGTCCTCCTGACTTCTGGCTATGTACTTTATCTACTGAGTTACCTAGCTGTCCAAATAATATTTCTACTGGCTCCTCACAAGGTCGTTGTGAAAGTCAAGTTATTGTTATTCTAATATACAGAAAATATATTACAAGAGTTATATAAATGTAAGCTTTTAAAAAAATAATATAATTACTATGAGTAAGAGGCCATCTTGAGTGATTCAAGGCAAACAGTAACAAAAAGTAAATAACAAATAAGAATCTTAAAAAGTGTCACATGAGTAATTATCAAATGAGTAAATACAGAAAATAAGAGCTATTAATTGACTGACCAAAAGAGAAATTTAAGTCATATGGACTGAAGGGATTGGGTAAGACTTCAAGGAGGAAAAGTTGAGCCTGGTAAAATAGAGAGAAATCAGGAAATGTAAGAGCTGAGAATAGATGTACTTCAGATTAGAAAAATAGCATGAACAAATCCAAAAAAGTGAGAGATCTCACAGAGTATTCAGAAGATAGTGAGGAGCCTGGTAGACAATTTGTTAAAGATAAGGCTGGAAAAGTTGTTTAGGGCAAGGTTTCAGAGGATTCTAAGAGCCAGCAAAAAGAGTTTGGGTTGGATAAATGAAGCCAGTGTTATGTACAAATGCTCTTGTTGAAACTATAAAGAACTGGAAATATAATTTCTCCCTGGTATAGATTCTTCCCTGAAGCCTGCTCAGATCTGCTCCTCTCGGGCCGTATGGCCAGGGCAGCGCAGGGGTGGGCTCCGCGTCGACGGACCTTTGGGGTCGGTTTTTCAGGGCTCTCTGGAATGGAAATCTCTTCCACTTTGTTTCTGTGTGGGTTCCACTGCTCCAGAATTTGTGGGGAGTTCTTTTTACAGGAAATTTATGGTCTGTGGATTCGGAGCTAGCATATGTGAGTCTTTCTACTCCGCCATCTTGGCTCCTCCCTAGATTCTTTGTTAGATTAATTTCCAACTAATTTATAGAGAGGATATAACTTAATCCATGGGAGTTAATGAAATGGTGGTAATAATAATAATATTTACATAGAACTTAAAGGTTTGCAAATCATTTTATATGTGCTATTTCATTTGATAATTTCCTATCAACACCATTTTAAGTGTACTTTTTTTGAAGTAAAGAATCTATACCAAATGGAACACTGAATATACTCATGTTTTTTAAATGATTTATCAATTTTGCTGTATTTTTTATTTTTCTTTTCTTTTAAAAATTTGTTCATCAGAAGGTAATTTCTCTGGCTAGATAATGTATAAAAAATATAGGAGAAACTCATTAGCCTAAGAAGTAGCCCACTCCTTTTTGGTCCAACTTTATTTCATTGGATTAAGACTGGAGCCATGGAACTCATGAAGTACATCATGGATTATCAGTGGAAAAACCAAAGAAAAGCAACATGCGCTAAAGAGCCCCGATACATTGGCATGGGCCAAACTTTATCTTAAATGTACCTAGACATTTTTGAAATGTACTATATGCACTGATTGATTGGAAACTGTACTTTTACAGAAGGGAAACTGATCCTAAAATTTTGGAAGGACCATTCTGTCTAGTGTCTGCCTTGGGGGGATGGTCCATTGTGAAAATGAGAGTGAAGAAAGGACAATATGGCATTTTGTGTGCTTATGGGCACATGTTTAACATTATATGGCACATTATAAAGATTAACAAGGAAAGATAGGTTGGTCTAAGGTTGCTTGCACATTTTGAGCATTGTGTTCAGTCTAATTGCAAGCAAAATGATACCAATTCAGGATTTGTGAGCATCTAGATAAAAGGGAATAGTAATCACAAAGAACCAGAATGCCCTTATTGAGAATAAATCATCCCTAACTAACCTTATTCTTTTTTATTTTTTATAGAGTTATCAGACTGGTACATATAAGGGATGGCATATAGTTTGACTAGATTTTAACAAGACTTTTGGTAAAGTTTCTCATGTCATTTTTGCGGATGCCATCATTTTGGTTGGGGAAAGTATTGTAATTTCATTTAGAAATGAGGGTAGAAATGTAAATTGGTTTCTTAGAAATATTACCAGGTTTCTGATTAAATGGGGATAAAATAGTGGGTATCTAATTGCAATTGTTTTCTATGTGCAAAGGAAAAAGAAAAAAGAAAAGAAAGAAGAAACCCTCTGAGAAATTCCAGCAAACTGAAGTAAAAAAGTAAAAAGTTGGGGAAGAAATACCTGTTTTAAACTGGAATTCAGGGGCCCTCTGAATTTAGTATTTACAACATTATAATAATTCATTTGATTTACCTTCTTAACTTGAGTGGGATATTTAGCTTCATCCCCAAAATTAATTGCAGAAATAACAATGAATTTGTTAAATTTGTCCATCAGATTGTATTTGTATAAAAATAATCTCCATATAACAAATGATGGGATAGCTAAGCCCTGCTTTAAAATGATAGTAAGGCTTTTTAAATTTATATTCAACATTTTTGCCTTCTGATTGGACTAATAAGAATTTTTAAAAGCACAGTTTGCTTAAATATGTATTTGATAATTTATTAATTACAATGACAGAATTGGGTTTTGATGTGGTTTTTGACTAGATCTATATCATTATTTTGGGATTATATATTATTGATGTCATATTAGATGGATGCTTAGTAAGAGAAGAAGAACATCCATACAGAGGTGGTACAAATGGAGAGGAGAGGCTGGAACTTGAATAATTTAAACTTGAAATGATGTGCTAAGAATGTGGACACTATTGTGATATAAGGGACAATAAGGAATGGCATTTGGATGGATAGAGTAATATGGCATTAGAAGGAAATTAAAATAAGGATTCTCTTCAAAAGTTATGCTAAAGGGATATTGAGCACTGATGAGTTAAAGTCTTGGTTTTCAGCAGGTGTGGTGACATTAGAAGGATCCTGGGTCATCATGAGTTAAAATCCTGTTCCCAAATAGTCATCACAGTGGACAAAGCTAAATTGTATACAGGGGGTATAATAGTGGTTAGGATGACCAACTATACATTTCAGAGGGGGAAGGCAACTCTCCATTAGATTATTGTGTGTGGTTAGGATGGGTGGCCACCTCCTTCCCAAAAGACTCTCTTCTACAACCTATGAACTATTTTCATGACCAGAGTTAAAAGAGAAGTCAAAGATTTTGATTTGGAAGGGACCTTCGATATTATCTAATCCAAATCCTTCATTTTATAAATGAAGGGACTAAAGTCCATGGGAATTAAATAATGCCCAAGATCATACACCAGTAGGACTTGAATCCAGGGTCTCTGACTCCATAGCTTGCATTCTTTCCACTGTAACACAGATTATGCCTAAAGAAGCAGAGTAAGTTTTGGACTAGATTCAAATGAAATAGATTGTAATTCAACATCACATTTAAGTTGTGAAGTCATTTCTCTAATATAGTGGTGATGCATCTTAATAGTGCCAACAGGAAAAAAAAACGTAATTGCTTTGAGCTTTGATAGATGCCTTCTCTTAGTGGAGAGTTATCCATATTACTAAGTAGGATTAGAAAATTTCACTACATTAGTAAAACAGAAATTTTCAGAAATCCTGGAAGTGAATGGATAACTACACGTAGACAATTATCTGTAGTTATTTTGGTAACTTGCATACCTAAACTATGAAAGATCAGTATATTCTGAACCTCATTTGCTCTGATTGTCTCTGGTAGCTGTAAGTCTCTCTCTCGTTCTCTCTCTCTCTCTCTCTCTCTCTCTCTCTCTCTCTCTCTCTCTCTCTCTCTCTTTCTCTCTCTCTCTCTAATCTTTCTTTGATAAATTCCTTGAAAAAAGTGTCTACACTAGATTCTTCCATTTCTTCTCCTCTCACTCATTTCAAAACCTCTGCAACCTAGTATCCAACCTCATCATTCAACTAGTTTCTTTGTTCTCTTTCTAAACTATACTGAAACCTCATCTTCCCAAAGAGTCCTTTCTTGGTCAGCTTTCCCTCTCTGCCTCCATCTCCCTCCACTGCTAGTATTTCTCCTTCAGGATTGCCTCCCATTTATATCATACACGTCTTACGTAAAAAGTTATAGCACATTGTCTCTTTCTGAGAAATGTAATCTCCTTCAGGGCAAGAAGCACGTTTTTCCCTTTCTTTGTATCCCTGGTGCTTAGCATAGTGCCTTAGGCATAGTAAATGCTTAATGAATACTTGCTGACTGACTAATCAACTGAAGTCAGTGCATAGAATTCCAATTCAAACAGAACTGTACCCTCTGTAGGATGGATTCTTCTTGTTCCATTTAGGTAGTTATAGAATAATTAAAGAAATGACTTAATTCTCATAACTAAATGGGGGAGTTCTATGTGGTTAGTGTCATGCAGGGATAGAAGCTTATGGTCTTCAAGGCTTGGGTGGGGCAATGTGATAGCAAATTTGGTGTCAAAACTGGAAGGCTAATATTCTTCTACCCTGCAAGAAAACATCTTTCTGTAGTCTGTAGCAGAGTATTTCATTATAGCTGTCAGCCGCTGGAATAAAATGAGCTTTGCTCTAGTATGAATTTTACTCTTGGGACTGGGGACACCTAGATTAGGAATTAGACCTACGATTATGTCGCATTACTATGTGGATGAGTAGCTAGATAAGAGTTACATAATCTTTGCTGCGATGTTCCCAGAATTGGAAAAACTAGAATGGGTGTATAGAGAATGTGCCATTACACCTGGCTTGGGTTGCGTACATGCCTACACAAAAAGAACAGACAGTTGGAATGCTTCCTAGGATGCCCTGGCACAGCTAGCAAAAGGTCTGCACAATTCTACGGGCCCTTAAATTTTAAATTCCAGAGCATCACAGAGATCCCTAAGGCAAATAGCATGGTATCCAACTATTATCTACTGTTATAGCAGGCCTATTATAGCAGACACTTAATAAATTACATTTAAGACAAATAATAATGAAAGTAAAAACTGATATAATAACAATATTTATATAATATTTGAAGGTTCACAAAGTGCTTTGTCTAATATTTCTCATTTGATTCTCTCAACAATTCTGAAAGTTAGGTACTACTAATGATCTCTTTTTTACAGATGACAAAAATGAGGTTCGGAGAGTTTACATGATTTTTCTCAGGGTGACATAGTAAGGAGGTGCCAGAGGTCTTTCCACACTCTACCCTTTTTGCCACCTCTTTGCCTTTAAATTAAACATATGGAAGCATTGTAGCAGCTAATGAGATGCCCTAGTCAGAAAGTTAAGCTAATGTTGAAGGACATAAGATTTATTCATCTATGTAATAATTTAACAGAAGCTAAACCACTTGTCTCTAACTCTAGCTTCCTAGGGAAAGTAATAACATTCTTGCTACTAGGAAGATATTAACTGGAAATCTACCTTTCCAAAACTTAGTTGAACCTTAAGATTTTTGAATGGGAAAGATTCTTAGACCCTACCTAGCCCAACCTCTTTATTTTCAAATAAAATATTCAGGTTAGAAGAGGGAAATGATTAGCTGAAATGCACATACAACAAATAAGCGCCTGAAACAGAATTTGAACTGGTCTGATGATTTCAGGTTCTGAATGCTTTCCTCTAAACTGCTCCATCTATTAGCACCAGTTTCACTCTCTAAGAAATAATTCATTCTCCTTTCAAATGAAAACTATGCACATATTTTAAACAGTAACCATATCTCCCAAGTCTTCATCTTCATATTAAACATCTCTGGTTCATTCATATGATCTTTCAAAGTTGATTTTGAGTCCCCTTACTATGTCATATGGTGAGAGGACTTGCCATGACATATGGTTGAATTTCCTTTCTTTTTGTCCCAGTCTCCCAGTGTTTGATTGCTGAACCTAGCTGAATTCTACCTGCTGCCAGGTGTCTGTGATGCCAGTTGGTACTGTTTCAACCTTTGAGAATTGCTTGATTTTGGATCTTCCGTGATAATCTGGCATGTCCCTAATTGGATTAATTGGATTAATATCCCAGATCTTGGACTCTACTTCAAATTTGATCTGTAGCATTCATATCTTACCTATATTCTCACCTCTGTTAATGTCCTGATAATTTTCAATCACCCTATATAACTACTCAAACTTTGATTGATGTATCTGTGGCTATTCACTTTGTTAAGACATAACATTTGTCTGATTCCATAGGACCACCTAACTCCTAGCTCTAGACCTTCCCCAGTCTGGTTTGTCTTGTTTTTTTTTCTGATTTCCAATTTTGAAAATAGGTGAAGTAGACTAAAAGATAACAGTTTGTTAGGCAGAAATAAATGAGCAAGGACTGCTAATGGCTTAAGGATTCTGCCGTCCATGGCACCAAACCAATTCTGAAAAGATGTCAAGCAAATTAAAGTCCTTTCTGTATGCATAAAGCTTGTTAAGTCTGAATTGAAGGAGCTAGCCTGTCTGATTGACTGTAGCTCATTAAGCAGTCTGGTAAGCTATGGTATAGACATTTGTAGGAACCAGTTGTCCTACAAGGACAGGTATAAATGCTCTTGGGTTTCACTTGTCTACATATGACTTCTGCTCAGAAGTAGGCTGTTGAGGATTTTGTTTTGTTTTTTTCTATTTGGTTTTCAAAATAGGGTATATTTAATTGTGATATTTTAAGGGTAGGTGTAAATATATCGAATTATAAGTGCAGAAAGACAACCCTGTGGTATTCTATTTGGCATACAGCATTGCTTCTGTCACCCATGAACGAAATTTACGTGACAAAGAAAAAGAATAAGGGAACTCTCAAAGCCCAAGTTAACCTGGACAAGTGGTATTACATATAACTGGACAATTTGAACAAAGGTAACCAAACGGCGTCTTGTTAGTTGCTATAATGTGGGTGAAAGTCCTTCACTTAGAAGTTTTTTAAATGAGCTAAATAAAGTGAAAGGCTATATAATTGATCACTATTCTAACCTTTTACAATAGATATAAAATTTAAAAAATATATATATATTTCCAAACCTTTATTTTCTGCAGAGTTATTTAGTTGACTAAATTGTTGATTAAATATAGTGGAAATTTAAAAAGCTATGGTGATTCTTAGGAACCATTCAATATCAGTACTTGGGGCAGGAACACCAAGTTCTACTATAAAATTGTTTTTAACAGGAAAATCAGTAGTTTATAGTGGGAGTAGGGGGCTGGATGTATTTGGGGCAGAGTTTGTAAGAGCTTTAGTAGCATGAGATTTAGAGTTATATTCAGTAGGCCATGTCATGAAGTAATTGAAGAGATATTGATTGTACATTCCTTGCTGATAGTGTCCTGAGTAATACATATAAACTGTAATTATGAATCACAGTAATGTGAATATACTGCTGGATGCCTGCATTCTTATATTTTATTTGTATATGGTATGTCATTTTAGTGGATATTTGAGATTAATTAAGAGATAGCTTAAGAGATTGAGTTGTGTCATATAAAATTTCTATTTTCCTACAATCCCTAGTTTGCTGTTCTACACAAAATAGGCACTTAACAACTGTGAATTGGCATGAAGTAGGTGAAGAAAATCCATCCCATAGGTAATACTTTAGAAAACCTGAGGAAAAATTGTTCTTTTTGTACAATTAATCATCATCCACATTTTCAAAGCTAATATCTCTTAATTTGAATCACAGAATATTAGAACTAGAAGGAAATTCAGAAATGGGAAAAGACAAGCAGTAAGGGAGACATCATAGCCACATTCAACTATCTGAATGGCCATTGAGTTATCTTGTTTTTCTTGGGATAGCTTTTGTAGAGGCAGCTAAACGGTGCAGTGATTACCTCACTGGGCCTGGAGTACAAATTTAAGCACAAATTCAGCCCCGGACACTTATTAACTGTGTACCCTGACAAAGTCACTTGCCCTCTATTTTCCTGATGTTTTTTTTTTAATGTATAAAGTGGGAATAATACTAGCACCTACCTAAGAAGTGTTGTTTTGAGGAACAAATGAGATGATAATTGTAAGGTGCCCAGCAGAGTTACTGGCACATAGTAAGCAATATGTAAATGTAAGCTATTATCATTACTGTTATCTTCATCCCAAACAACAAGAGTGAACAGAGTTTTTAAAGAAACTAATTTAAGCTTTATGTCAGGAAAAAATTCCAAAGAATTAAAACTAATCATTAGTGAAATGAGTTGTTTCAAGCAAAGGTAGGATGACCACTAATTGGAGATAACGTAGATGGTATTTCTGTTCATATAGTGGTTGGATTAAATGATGTCCAGTGTCCTTAAGAGTGGTTTTGAATACAGTAATCTGTTATATGTTCTTTTAAAAAGCTATGATCTCACTACTGTAGCACATAAGAAACCTAAAAAATTTCATCCCAAACACACTGATATGCAAAATGCTTCCCCCACCTCCCAGTGTATCTCTTGAGGTAGGTTTATAAGAGTTGATATCATCTCCAAAATAAAGTGAAAGATTGGTTGTGCTAGCTCCATCTATCAAAGTCTCATTTGTGCAAGACAGAACTTTTTACAGTAATATATTGAATTTAAATGTGTCTCCAATGTTCAAGATGCTATTGAGTTTAATACGATTTTCCTACTTCAATTTTAAAAAATGAATTTGCAATTTTAACACCTTTTCTTTAGCTTTAATTACTATTTTTAATGTATGGCCCCAGAGTCACAAAAGCTTTAGTATTAGAATACTAAAAACAAAACCTTGTTAAAAACCTGCACTATAAATCTTAAGGAAGATAGTTTTGTTTCTTTAATCACTAAAACAGGAAACTCAATAGCTAGAGCTTTTATGTATCCACTACACAATGCCTTGTGTTAGGAACCTTGGCTGAGATAAGTTATGGCTACATTTTTAGAAGTAAATCATTATTTTCCAACACCATTTACCTTTTTTTGTTGAGGCAGCAGCAACTTCTACTTTGCTTCGTTCAGTTTCTGCAAATTCAGATATTCAAGGAATGAAAAATTAGTATCAGTGGTGCTAGATCAATACTTTATATTATTATAATGCAGATCAGGAATAAGCTACATAAACAGAACAGAGCAGATCTCAAGACATTGGAAATCAAAGTAAGGGATGGAGAAAGCAAAGTCATAAAGTGATATTAGGTTATTCACTGATGGATTTTCATTAATAGCATGATGGAAGTGCATAATGACAAGGACTCCATGATGTTGAAAATGGATAGGAAAGGGAAAACCACACAAGGAAATTCATCTCACTGCTTTACTCTCACATATAATATGTTTAAAAAATACTAAGAGTGACTAATTTCAAAAGATATCAAGGTAGTGTCAGGAGAGTTTCTGGTTTTTTTCTTATTAGAAAGAAGAGGTCTATTGGAGTTCACTAAAGCAGTCTAATATGAGTAACACACTAGATATTGTTTGTGGAAAAATGATTGGGCTATTTACTTCTTGTGGGAAAATAAATATGTATTTCTTAAAATGCCAATAGTAAAGCAAAGAATAAGTTCATATTTAGATGTTGTCTAATAGTAAAGAAGTGGTACCATTTCCAAATTCACTCCATTTTCTTCAGTACACCTTGAACTGCAATTTGCCACCTATGCCTTTAGATATGAAGTATGTCCCTACTTGTACCATCCTGTCCATGTTGTATCCTAAAATGTTGCATTATGACCTATATATACCCCTACGTTTGGATCTCTCTGTATACCAACCTATAGGCTTCTACTCAGATTTTGAACCCCACTAATACCTTCTAGTAATGACCTGACATCTTGAACTCTGAAATTGACTTAGTTTTCAGGAATTATGGTGAATGTGGTACCTTATCACCCTAGACCAGCTTCCAGGCCTGGTTAACTTTTTCCCACAGTGGTCATATAACCAAGTTCTCAAATTGTAAAGTACTATATAAATGCTAGTTATTATTTTAAGACATCTTCTTGGTTACCCTTAGTCAATTTCACATTGAATTAAATGTGTCTTATCTTTCACTGTGTATAATAAAGCCAGTCTTAGGGAGGGATGGTTCTATGGATCAGGATTTAAAAGTTTATAAATCTTGAGGCTTTTGTGACTCTGGGCCATTGGCTAACAAGTTACATTGTTACAAGTTACACTGGCTCCAAGTCAAGGCAGCTGAGGTAGGAACGTGGGTGGAATAGATTCCACCTTTCAACTGACATCAGATGAAAGAGGGTTAAGAAAGATATTTCAAATTATTTTGAAATACCCTAAGTACAGACAGGAAGTACTCAGCTACACTGCTTGGCAATAATCAGGGGACTGATTTATGAAGAAGTTACAATATAAAACCAAGTTCCAGGACAACTAATCAGATGGAGTGGCAGAGGAAGATAGCAGAAATCTACAGGGGTCACAGTTGTCAGAGCTAGTGATGTGACAAATTTGGCTTTGGCTTGGCTGCACCATCTGTTACCAAAGCTGCCTTGCTATACCCTTCTCTTTGACTGCCTGACCCACTGCAGTTGAGTTCTGAAGCTCTGATAAGTGGTTACTTTCTTATTCATTACTGGTAATGATATCTTCTTGCCAATTAATGCTACATTATTAGGAATGCTATAAAGCTGGTGACAAAACAGCTTCAGATCCTGGAAAGGTGTCTAGGCATGTTCAAGTCTTTCAGTCATTTGGAAATTTTGCCATGAATCACTTCTTTGTAGGTCTTTAGCTGAGGCTAATGATGCTTTGACACCACAATCTGTCTTCAGGTCTCAAGTGCATATCTGTGTATGAGGTGGGATATGAAGGAGGAAGGTAATAATTTTGATTCATTATTACTGGAACAGTGTGTTTCTTGCTCAGTATGTTTCCTTGGCAGTAGAATGGGTGATGCCTTTCAAATTTTTATTGCAATTGGAAATCCTTGACTTTTTAAAGGTCTTCTTGGGAATGGGCCAATCATTTTCAAGCTTATCTTTAATCCACAGCTCTGTGCTAACTCTCTACAATTATTTCTGATTTCTTGTGCATATCTTTATATGTGCAACTCCATACCATAATCATTGCCATAAAAAGAGCTCTTCAACATTTATAGTTCAAGAAAGTTTTAGTTCACCTCTTCTAGAATAGAAGCATCAATGTAAACTGCAGCCATGCTGTTAAATGATGTATTTTCAAGTTTTTATCCCTCCATACCCTCACTGAACAAACAAATAAGCAGGTCCCCAAGGTCAGATATTATGTATAACATCTCATGAAATGTTAGCTGTTTCTTTCTGTTTTATTTGTACAAATATTAGAGCCATGATTGATGTGGAGGCAGCGATAATCCTGTAGAGAAATATAAACCCTTTTAGGCCATGAATATTTTTCAGGTTTGACTATAAATCTAATATGTAAAAGCTTGAGTAGCTAGAAACAATCTCCTCCTAAAAGCAAATTTATATCATAATAAGGAAAACAATTTCCATTTCTTGGCATCTGCCAGGTTCTTATCTAATCTTGCAAGGCCAACAAATCAATTGTACTTTTTTCCCTTTAAGTTATACATAAAATCTTTGCCCAAATCTCCACCATTTGAAAGACTGAGGAATGGCCTAGATACCAATCACAGTTCTCTCCTCTGAAGACATCTATAAATTCTACAAGGAACATTAATAAAATATCTCCACCTTCCTTTAGTTAAATGTGGTCACATTCAGGAATACAGAAGGCGCTCTAATTCTGAATACACTGCATTGCCTAGTAGTCTGAATATGAAATGTACTATTTGGTTGTGCCAGGGATATTGTTGCATGACATTAGAGGGGTCATTTCAAAATATAGCACTGCAAAAGGGGGAGAAAAACACCCCACACATTGGCATTTCATAGAAGTCTATACATAAACAAATTAATGTTGAAACAAAAAAAGCTCTAAAGACAAAGGTTAAGGAATTACAAACTCACAGGGAAGGCATAGATTAAGTAATTTTAAAGTATCATTCCAGTGCAACAAATGTTCATAGCAAAGAGAGACTTTCTCAGCACCTCCCAGAAATTAACACACTATTATTGATTTTTTGCCCAAAGCAAAAGAGCTGAAACAAATAATTGAAAATGAGTTTCTACATTTATATAAAACATGCAAAGGTTTTATTCAACATACTTGATTTTACTTGTTTTTCGCTTGGGGCTGTTAAAGAAAAATGATATACACATCAATCAACATCTTATTTTGATTTTTTTCATTCTTTATTAATAAGGATTGTTTTATTATTTAAAAAAGGCTAGACTCAAAATCCTGGGAAAAATAATTCAACAAATTAATGAAAGACATGCCATTCTACTATTCTATTTTTACGCTTTTATTCTCTAAAATTTTGCTATTGGAAATTAAGGATTTTCCCAGACTCATTTAAAGTCTCAAAAATTAGTCTAAGTCTATACAAAGTTTTTCTTCATTTCTATTTGACTACTATTACTGAATGTGTTCTGTCACAGATTCATTCCTTTCTTTCTAAAACTTATTGCATATTTACAAATATGGTTTGTTCTCCTCTCAAAAAAAAAGAAATTTTGTAACTGACCAAAGTTTGATTCTTTTGGTCCTATTTTTAATATCTTGAAAACTAATGGTAGTTATGTAAGATGGGAATCTTTTTCTAGGGACAGCTAACATGAAGCAGAAACTGTTGCTGAAAGAAGGCAGCAACTTTAAGAGTGAAGGAACACATAGGAAATGATAAGTGGGCCAAACCAGCTGTTTCCCTTTCTGAGTACACAAATGATGTACTCTGTGTCAGGTACATAGTGTATATAATAAGGAACAGATAGAGAGAGAATGTATTTTTCTGGAGGCTTACTGATCTGATCTACAGCACATTAAACTGCAAGAAAGGAAGAGGAGAGAGAAATCTGCCTATGTGCAAATGCCAAACTGTACAGTCAAGAAAGCAACATGTGTGACACAAGCAAAATCAAAATAGTGGAGTCCAATGATTTATAGGAAACAATAACTTGGAACAGAAATTGTCCAAGTGACCTTAGATATCAAAAATGTATTTTAAAATATGGGAAATAAAGTGAATTAGAGATCTCAAAATAAGATGGTAAATGTTACCCAATTGGTATCATGGAGACTTGACAGAAAATGACTCATGACTAAAAAGAAGTGAGTGAATACTTTTTTCCAAAAAAAGGATTTATTAGACAAAATGGTTATGGAATAGTATTGCATATCATTGTATATATTTACAACAAGCTATGCTTTTCTAGTTAAGGGTGTAGGTCTGGTCTTCTGTTTGATTTGTTGGCATGGAAAATTCTCAGAACATAAATTTCCTCCACCAAAGGCAAAATAGCAACACATAGTCTTAGGGATTTCTCTAGGAAAATTATTGCTTGCCCTTGGCCACAAAGTAAATATGTATCAGAAGCAGGATTAGAACTCATCTTTTCTCTCATTCAACACGGGGTCTCATGAGGCAATGCTCATCAACTGGGAAATGTTTTAACAGTTGTAGTATATGATTGCAAAGAAATAGTATTACGCTCTGAGAAATTACAAGAGATATAGTTTCAGAAAAACCTGGGAAGACTTATATGAATTGACACATAGTATAATAAGCAAAAATAGGAAATTTTTGTATATAGCAACAGCAGTGCTGTAATGGTGATCAGCTGTGAAAGATTTAGTTCCTCTATCAGTTCATTGATCCAAGACAATTCAAAGGACTCATGTTGAAAAATGCATCCACCAACAGAGAGAGAACTGATGAACTCTGAGTACAAATTAAACTATAAGTTTTTCCTTTAATCTCTAAACATTTTTTTAGCCTTTTTGCAACAAGGCTAATGTAAAACTGTGTTTTGCATGATTGTACATGCATAATTTACATCATATTGCTTGCCTTATTTTAGTCCCTTAGAGGAGGGACTAAAAAGAGGGAGAAAATTTGGGATACATTTAAAAAATGAATGTACAATAAATAGATTAAAATCACTGACTCTCTATTATGATACAGTATGTAACTATATTTATAATTTGGTCATATTAAAATAATTATAAATATAAAATTAATATAATAAAATGATGTAAAAGCAATATAATTATGTGACTATAGATAGACAGAGATAGATAGATAGATACATACATACGAACTCAAAAAATGACATCACTCAAGGAAGATAGGAGCTTTTCAAGAGCAAAGTTCTGCCTACACCCTTAGAGAAGCCATCCAGCAAATGATTAGCAATTTTTGACAAATTATGGCAAATTATTTGCTTTTGTCAAATATCTTTAACAGTCCAACACCTATCCCCTGCCAGATGTAGAGTAATTATAGCTTCATCTACAAGATAGGGGAACACATAGGCAAAGTAAAAACCTTGACAGCAAAGAGCTTTAAAACCTAGAGGTTTAATTTTAATACCTTTAATGTCTAGAGATTTGATTCAATGTATCTCCTCTTAATAGTCCCTAATATGCTCCTTCACAAAAGCAAGGAAATTCACAGAGCAATCCCAGGGTCCTCAGCCTCATGTGGGAGCAACCCTCGAATTAGTCACTCTCCTACCCAACAAGAAGAAGGATAATGTCTTTTAAACACAAAAGGAAAAAAAGGAAAGCAGAAAAAATAATTGGGTGAGGTTCCAGTGCTAAATGAAAGTATGTATAGAATGATATGTGAGGTTCTAGTTGCAAAGGACCTAATAAAAAAGGGTTTGAGAAACTTAGGTAGCACCTGTCTTGACTCCCTGGAGGGAGAGATGGAAGGGAAAGAATCCTTCCTATACCATACTCAACAAGTAATTGCTTCTACTTGAAGAGCTCCAGTAAAGGGAACACACAAGAAACTATGCATTTGCTATTACACAAAAGTTGTATGCAAGGTTGTTAATACAGTAAAAAGAAGAACAATTAATTTAAAAAACTACTATCAAGTAGTAGTATAAATACTCAAGTGCTAAAGTAATATGCAGGGTGCCCCAAAAGTTTAAAATAGTGTGAAGATTTCTGATATCCCTTCTACATTCTATGTCATCCAGACAATTACATAACTAGAACATATAGGTTCTTTTCCTATTTTCCCTAATCATATTTGCAATTAACCATAGCAGTGGTCATATGGACCTAACTGGGTCAAACAGTATAGGCCAGTGGTGGGGAACCTACAGCCTGAAGGCCACATTTCTAGGTTCTCAAGTGCAGCCCTTTAACTGAATCTTCTATTAAAAGGATTTGTTCTGTAAAACTTGGACTCACTCAGAAGGCCACACCCAAGGACCTAGAAGGCCATATATGGCCTTCAGACCACAGGCTCCTCACCCCTGGTATAGGCAGTTTAATCACTCTATGGGCATAATCTCAGATTGCTCTCCAAAAGGGTTGAATTAATTGACAATTTCACCAACAATGAAATAGTGTTTCAGTTTTTCCACATCCCCTCTAAAATTTATTGATTTCCCCTTCAATCATTTTAGTCAATTTGATATATATATATATATATATATATATATATATATATATATATATATAAAATTATATCTTGAGGTTATTTTAATTTGCATTCCTCTAATCAATAATGACTTCGAGAATTTTTTTTTAATATGAATTTAAATTGTTTTGATTTCTTCATATCCTTGGACCATTTATCAATATGTATAATAACTCTCCTTATGGTATCAAAGAACTGGAAATTGCAGAGATACCCATCAATTGGGGAATGGCTGAACAAGCTCGTATATGATTGTGATGGAATACTATTATAGTATAAGAAAAAATGACCTCAAAAAATGGAAAAATGCAGCATTTCTAAAGAGCAATGAGACTGATTTTCATAAAGCTTCCAAAAATCTATTTCATGACTTTATGGTTACGCATTGTGTGGGGTGGCTCAAGTTACTATTCTGAGACGTTTAGCTTTATGGTTTATTTATCTGGTTTAAGAGTAGAAAGTTTGGGAATATGATATTCTAAGATTCTTATGTTTCTTTCCTGAGAGACCTATATTCAGTAAAAGACTGAGGAAGGAAATAGCAACATGAATCTTACCAGAAGCTTCTCTTTTTGTTGATTTTGCTGTAACAAAGAATAATGAACTCATATTTAATTAGAACTTAAACAAGTGGTGAAATTGAGAAATTAAAGCATTTCAAATATTTACCTGATTCCACATGTTTGTCTTTCTTTTCTTGTTCTGAAAAAAAATTATATTGATTACAGTGCTAGGTTTTCTCTCAAATTAAATTTATTCTACTTATCTTTTTTATAGAAAGCATATGCATATGCTTACAATGGATTAACACAAGAAATAATAAGTATATGAAAAGACTGGATCACACAATGTAGATAATTCTTCTCTGACTCCTTTCTACTTATCTTTTCCCTGAAAAATTCTTCACAAAACAGAACTACTCAGTTATTTCAAATAGTAAACACTTAGAATTTGAAATAGTCATAAAAGTACTCATGAAAGGCATCATTGTGGTTTGGAGGTAACCATGGGCTATGTGAATGAAAACAGCATCTGAAAGGTTCTCCACATGCTGAGAAGGTTTCAAGCATGACCCTTGTGAAGTACCTGAAATCTGAGAACTAATTTAGCTAAGTATTAATACTGATTGAAAAAGTAGCTAAAATGTTGAATCTGATAGATTCTGCATTTCTAAAGGTGTAACAGTTTAGAACTATTGGTCAACTGAATAACACAAAATATAATAAGGATAACTGTAAATTTCTATAACTTCAGATATACAGAATGACCACAGCATAGGTAGACAATAGTTTCTGTTCCACCTTAAGATAAGTCAATAGTATGGCATGGTCACCGAATAAAGACAGTGCTCTCCTTGGCTGCATTCAAGAGAATCATAATGTCTTAAAAGAGTACTTGGAATATTGTCTTAAATTCTGATTATCACATTTTAGGAAAACCATAGATAAGCTAAAATGTGACTAAGATGTTGATAAGATAGGAAAACATGTTACATGAGAATGGGTTTAAGAGTTAGCCTAGAGAAGAGTTGATTTAGGGAAACTGGATAGCTGTCTACAAGTATTTGAAATGCTGTCATGTCAAAAAGGACTTGGATTTGTTTTCCTTAGCACCCTGAAGGCAAAAATAGGAGCAAATAAAGAGTTTAGGAAAGACAGATTTAGCCTCAATGTGTGGAAATGCTTCTTAACAATTACGGCTCTCCAAAATTGTATTAACTACCTTGGAAAGTAGCAGGTTCTCCTTTAGGGGGGAGGTAAAGGCTAGACAACTTTTATTGAGGTTATTGCAAAACGGGGCAAGTTTAGATCTGGGTTAGAAAGTATAGGTTAGACAGGATGGAATCAGAAATCTAGTTCTTAGATTGTAAAATTCTATGAGTGGCCTACCACCAGACATGAAGCCATGAATTCTCTAGCCACTTACACCTATGAAACAAGTAAAAATACAGAATTACCTCAAGTCCTTTGAGGCAATAAGGCAATAGAAAAGGGGTGCTAGAAGTATGGTGCTGGAGAAGACTTTTGAGAGTCATTTTGATAGCAAGGAGACCAAATCATTCAAAATACTCAAAGAAATTAATTCAGGCTATTCACCGGAAGGTCAATTAAGCTTAATTACTTTGACCACATATTGAGAAGATGGGACTCATTGGAAAAAAACACCCTGATGATGAGAAAGAGTGAAGGCAAAAGGAATGAGGACGGCAGAGGATGAGATGAATGTATAGTGTCAGGTAACAGTGAACATGAACTAGGATAGATTTCAAGTAGAGTGGAGAACAGAAGGGCCTGGTGTTTCATGGGGTCATGATGAGCTGGACATTGCTGAATGAATGAGCAATAACAACAGTGTTTATTAAGGGTCATAGAATTTTAAAACTATATATGGCTTATTTCAGTTCTTGATATTCAAAATTTAAGACATTTTCTTTTTTTTTACAATGACAAGTTGATAGTCTGATATAGTAAAAAAAACATCAATACTTTATATCATTACTATAAAGCATATAAAGAAGCTTCTGCAGAATGGGAAAGTACTTCACAGATTGATCTTAGAAATCTGAATAAAGTAGTTATTCAAGTTTGCTTCCATGTGTGCTCAAAGCAGCAATTATCAAGAAAAAGCTATTTCATGAAGTTAACTTGATCATCTTGCCTTAAAGTACTTGTAATAGGCAGATATATAATAAGCATATATATGAATATAAACCTACCATAAAGAAAATAGTATTTGCACCAATGTCAGTCATAGTCACAGTGCTAGAATTTTAAAAGATCTTCAAGGTAACTAGCCCAACTATGTCATTTTAGAGATTGGGAAACTGAAGCTGAGAGATGATGAGGGATTTATTTACCCAACATCACAGAGGTTCACAGGCTGTCAACAGAAGAGCCAGAATTCAAGCTCAGTTTACAAAGTCAAGTAACAAGAATTTTCAGTGCTTTCTTTATGACAGAGACTTTCCAAATGCACAAAGACAAAAAAAACCAATCTTCATATTTAAGTTTATATTCTAATGAGGAAACTACAGGTAAACACAATTTGGTAGACAGTAACTAGAAAGCATTCTGAGGGGGAAGGTCATGTGATTTCAAGTTTAGCACTCTAAGAAACTAGGTCACACAGGGCATAAGCTGCTGGGCCTGGAATCTGAAGACCTGAGTTCAAATCAAGCCCCAGACACATGCTAGGAAGTCATATGACCTGTCATTCATTTTTTCATCTGTAAAATGGAGATAATAATAGCATCTGTCTCTCAGGTTCTTTTTTAAGATCCAATAAGATATTAATTGTAAAGCATTCTGCTCAGTATCTAGCATAAATATTTCTTTCCTTTCTTCCCTCCTTCTTTCCACTATACCAGGCTGCCTTTCAATGAAGAAACAGAGAAATTTTATGAACTTGACAAAAATAGCCAAAACAACTCAATTTATACCTTCATACTTAGAAACTATAATGCAAAGGATAGAAACTGGGGAGAATGATGAAAAATGTGTTGGAAAATATGGCTCAGAATTAAGATGTTAAAGCTGTCAAAGGTTTGCTTACCATCTACTCAGAAAATTCATGATGGCACATCATGAATATGTACTTCAAGCAGAAAGTTAGAAGTTACTAGGAAGAGCACATGCTAAACGTCAGAAGAGCTAAAATTAAACATTAAAGAAAATTAAAAACTTCTTAATGATGTAGGAATCATTTCAGAATCCATTGCTAGTGTTCAATCTGGCCATGGAGGAAAAGAATGAATGAATGAATGAATGAATGAATGATATATTTATTAAGTGTTTACTATTTGAAAAACACTGTGCTGAGTACTGGCGATCCAAATAGCAAGACAGTCCTTGCTTCCAAGGAAGGTCTTGAATATTCTCATATTCTAATAGGGGCCATAGCATATCTGGAAGGTTACAGCTTCTAGTCAGATGGAATAACCTCATGGTCTTTTTAGGGAACAGCCATTAGGTGGCCCAGCGGATAAGGTGTTGGGCCTGGAGTTAGGAAGACTCATCTTTCTGAGTTCCAATCTGGCCTCAGACATTTAATAGTGATGTGATCTGGACAAATCACTTAACCCAGTTTGCCTCAGTTTCCTCATCTGTAAAATGAGCTGGAGAAGGAAATGGCAAACCACTCCAGTATCTTTGCCAAGATAATCCCAAAAGGGGTCTGAAGAGTTGGATGTGATTGAAACAACTGAACAATAACAAGAAGGCAAAAATCAAAAGAAATAGAAAAGAATCATTAACACTTATTACAAAAAAAAGACAACCTGCCAAGTATCTACTGAAAATATACTTATTTTATCTTTTATGTAAAAATTGTATGAAAACAATCTATCCATGTAG
Source organism: Bettongia penicillata ogilbyi (assembly GCA_023548195.1). Lineage (NCBI taxonomy): Eukaryota > Metazoa > Chordata > Mammalia > Diprotodontia > Potoroidae > Bettongia > Bettongia penicillata. The sequence continues at coordinate 93,354 of JAJHZJ010000264.1, forward strand.
CAAAGATATCATTGTCTAAAATAAGAGAAAGTTATAAGCTCTTAAAAATATCAAACTACATTTATGTAGTTTAAAAATAGATTAAGTTGTATAGAGAATATAACATTCCAATATATTTATTATTTATTCAAAAATGATTTCCTAGAACAAAACATAGGAATGGAGAAATTAAATGTTTTTACCAACACATTTCCTTGAAATGAATTTTGTGGCCAAGGAAAGAAACAGAAAATTTTAAAATGGTATGCAGTTGCTTTTAAAAATAACTGCTTAAAGATTGTAAATAAGGAAATCTCTTCTACTGGACTCATTCACTTCAAGTGAAAACAGTCTGTAACTTTCCATGTTCAGCATTTTGATTTGAGAAAAATACATTGCTGAGGCAAATTTAAACCTCTTAAGAGTTGAGGGAGTAAAAGACAAATCACTTGTATTTGGTTTCCAGTACAGGGGCTCCTCATGGAATCCATGTTTATTAGTGTTCTTTTTGACCATCTTCTGTTATTTTTATATGAAACAAGATGGCACTCCTTTCTCAGTTATCAAGCAGGAACTTACTAAGAAGAGTTATTGGTCTGGCTATTTGTTTATAAAATTAATGTAATATTACATTCTTCTTTCACACTGACATCTTTTGAATACCTTAAAATCATTTTAAAAGGAATATTATAGCATGAATAAATTGAAATTATGGTGAAGCATCATTTTAAAAATACTTGAATTAATTGTTAAAATTACAATTTACAATTTTATTTGAATGATTAAGTGTCTACTGTGTTCCAGGCAAAGTGTTGTGTTTTACAACTATTATATCATTTGCTCTTGTCTACTTGCTCTGCCATAGAATCAAAATAATACAGTAGTATATTGTTTTCTCTTCCTACTTGTTTGATTGCTCTTTCTTGATTTCCATAGCTGGATCTTCATCTAAGTCATGCCCACTGATCATGGATGTTCTTTTAAGGATCTGACCTTGGTCCTCTTCTCTTTTCCTTCTCTATCATCTCACTTTGTGATCTCATTACTTCCCATGGATTCATTTATTATGTCTATGCCAAACATTCTCAGATCAATTTATCTAGCTGTAGCCTCTTTCTTGACTTCCAGCTTCACATCTCCAATGTCCTACTGGAGATCTCAAAATAGATATCTCATAGATATCTTACACACTATATTTTTAAAACTGAACTCAATGTTTTCATCAAACTTTCCCACCTTCTTCCTTTCATATTGATGTCAGGAATGACCATCCTGCCAATCACCCAGGTTCACAACTTAGACATTATCCTGTGTCCCACACTCTCACTAACTCTAATAGCCAATCTGTTGCAAAGTCTTGCCATTTCCACTTTTGCAACATCTCTCATGTAAGTCCCTTCTTTGCTCTGACACAGTTACTACCTTGGTTCTCTTGGCGCTTGTTTACGTCATCTCATGCCTGGACTACGACTGGAGCGTGCTGGTTGATCTCACTCGTGCCTATTCTCTACTTAGCTGCCAAAATTATCTTCCTAAAATTCATCCTTAACCAAGTCACTTCTGCTCAAACTCTAGTGGCATATTATTGTGAGGAATACTAATTACTTGATATGACTTTTCAAGTCCTTCATCACCTGGATCCTTCCTACATTTCCAGACTTAAACCTTATTCCTCTGTCCTTCCTCTCCTGCTTACTTTGTGATCCACTGACACTTTACTGCTTGCTATTTCTTACGTAGGGCAATCTATCTGTGCGATATATCACTGGATGTCTTCCATGCTTGGAAGGCTCTCCCTCCTCATGTCTGCTTCCTGTCTTCCTTCAAGAATCAGCTCAAATATCTCTCACCTTCTAGAAAGAGGTCTTTGTGGATCCCACTTTCCCCATGTCCTCTTTCCACATCATGCCCATTTCCATTGTTTCTCTTTGTGCTTGTCTCCAATTTACTCATATATATTTTGTATGTATATAGTTGTTTGCAAACTTTCTTCCCATTATAAGGTGAGCTCCTTGAGGACAGGGGTTATTTTTGCCTTTCCTTGTATCTCTTGTGCTTATCACAATACTTAGCACATAGCAAGCGCTTAAGAAATGTTTATTAACTGACTGAAAGTAACTACCTTTTTAAGATAACTACTTACCACATAATTATAATTATACATAGGCAAAGAACTGCTTATAAAAGCTAATTTACAGGAATTATAGGGATACCCAAACTTTACATCACTTGTTTTACTACCCCTTCACACAGTTTTTTATTTCATTCTTGCCATGCTCACATAGAGTGCCAATAGAATAAAGCATCCTTAGAATTTCATATCAAGTGCTGAAGCAGATTTTGGCAAATAGCAAATGCAATATAAACTATTTCTGAGATTAGTCAAATCCAAGCATAGCCATTCAAAGACTATTAAGGAGCCATTGTATAAAGCAAAACAAAACAAAATAAAAATAATGTAGGTGATATCTTTCAGCATATTGCAAAAAAAAAGCATCAAAAACTGGTGTCTTGTGTGGGGTTTGTTACTGAACACGTTGTATGCAAATTGTACTTTTGAATGTCAATAAATTTGCTTTTCATTTTTTCCCTTCAATTTAATAAGATCTTTTTTTGGTAGATTGTCAAGACCCCTTTTGAAAAGGAAAAACAAAAACTTCCTAAAAATATGAATTAAACATCGAACTGAGTAGGGAAAGTCTATCATTGAGGATTGATCACCATCCTAATGAAACGTAGGCAAGAAAACCTGATGCAAGAAAATCACTTTCCTTTTTAAGTGAAAGTGTCAGTAGGTATAGTAATAGCTGTTATTCTCTGGATATCATTTTATCAAAAACCTGAGTTCTTAAAGGATGTGATTGTAAGATCAATGATTACTTATGAAGTTACATTTATATATTAGGCTTCCCTAAAGACTATCTAGGAGCCACTGTATTCTTTCCAGAGAACAATAAATTTCACAGGCCGCAGGAAAACAAGAACTGGTGACATTCAGCAGATTCCTAAGAAATAGGTTTTGTGTTTTTTTTTTTCAGATTTCAAGTTGTCACCTATCTTCACTCAGGGTTGGTAGTTTATGCATGTAAAAGCATGTGGATATTCACTGGTACATAGGCACAGACCTATATATAAATTTATGGACAAATGAATCTCTTCTCCTTCATAGCTAGATTGCTCCCCCTGCCAGATTCAGAGAGTAATTACATTATTCTCTCCATTTGCTATAACAAGGGAATTTCACTCTAAAGAAATACAATGTCATACACAGCTCTAAAAGTTTTCTGCAGGAAAAAAGATAATTATAAAGGAGAGAACTTATATTTTCAGCGAGATATTTTTGTAGTAAGCAATGACATGAAATAAAATACATTACTGGAGGTAAGCTGGCTTGCTAAAATTCTATTTATAGTCATGAACAGTAAGATTAAAAAAAAAAAAAAAGAAACCCAGCCTACATATTTATAGTACTTTTCTTCTGAGGGTAAAATAACTAGAAAGAGACATTGCCCAGAAGACCAAAGTCCACACTGATTTGTTGACCACTTAAGGATTGATTTAAGACTATACATTTAAACACAGGATTTTGCTCAAATTTGTTAATCCAATGCAGTGATACAGACAGAAGCTACTTTCTGTACAAGGCTCAGGCATCCCCCATAAATTCTCTTAAGGGATACCCTAAGAATGTACACTAAGTGTGCAACCAACTCCAACTACACTAAGGGTGGTGCCTTACATTTTTTCAGTCACCCTGTGGCAGTAAAATTGAAGGTAGTAATCTTAAGGCTTGTGAAAAAGTAACCTACCTTCCAGGAAAAATTTATGTCATCTATTTTGAAGAGAAATAACCAGTTTATTGGCAGTAAGTTTTGATAATTCTAAGACAAATATTTTGAGTACTTGAATACTATTATATCACTGTACTTGATCACAGATGGCCTGGGAAGACTTACTAGTTGATTACGAGTCTGGGCCAAAGAGCCTGTAACCTGAGCCCTGAAGTCCCCTGACATAAGCCTTGGTACCTAGAGTACCTGTCCATTGAACAAAATCCTTCGTGGCTTTTACGCTTTCATTGACACAATGAGCAACTAAAACAATTTAAAAGCTGGAAGATTCAAAAAGGCAATGTAGAACTGCCCAGCCAAAAAGCCAGCATTTGCCTGGACACAGAGCAATAGCAGTGAAAATGCAGTTTGGCACAAAAACAGTGGTGTCATTGTCTTACGTTTTTCCTTGGAGTGCTCTGCTGAAAGAGACATGAAAGGAAAGTGAATGATAACTAACGACCTTAAAATCACTAAAAAAATGACAAAACCCAAGTTTTCATTCTTTTTTTCTTTCCCTTCTTCTCTTGATCTTTTCATGTTTCTTTCTCCACTCCCCCAAAGTCAAGTGATTTTTTTTGAAATAATAATTTGAAGAAGACCTTGCCAATTGTATTTTACCCTTATATAGTTAGCAAGATGAAGATATTTTAAGATATTGTTGACAATGCCTGGTCAACATGATTACTTTTAAAAATATTTTTAACGATCTATATTTTGATTTCTTTTTAAAGAACATATGAACTATGCACAGACACATAAGAGTATAGGCAAATTATGTCAAATAAATGTATCTATTATTCCAGACAATCTTCTTGAAGGCGAAAAAATACCATCTAATACGGAGAGGCTCCATAGGTCTTTACCTTCCCTAGTGAAACCTCCTCGTCCCATCATCCAGTTCCAACTGACTCAGGACATTTATTGTCAGTTGTATGCTGACCTCAATATTTCTACCTCTGCTAGAGTTATCCCATAACCTGACTCTACTACTTTTTTGAATGGGACCATCTGTCTTGACATTATGTCTCTAGATTCTTCCGGCCTTCCAATCTGCCACTGTACCTTCTATGCCTGTACTACTCAGCCTTTCTGTTTGTTATGAACCGAACATAATCTGTGGTCTGAACATAATCTCTAAGCCATGATCTCTCCCAATTAGATTGTGAGCTCCTAGAGAACAAATAGCAACTTTATTAATTTTCTATTTGCATCCTCAGCATTTAAAATAGTGCTTTGTCCCTAGTGAGCACCAAATAAATGTTTGTTCTTCTGATTCTATTCCATAAAAATACTTCATATATAATTAATATTAGTGACTCATTTTATGCATGTTTTGGGCTAGTTTGCATAAAATGAGAATACTTTTAGAAAATTCAAATAATTGAGATTTAGCAGAGGTGGTTAAAAAAAACATGATGGAATCAGAGACCTGAGTTCATATCCTAACTCTCTTTTGCCAAACATATATGGGAAAGTCATTTCCCTACTGGGGCAGGGGTGTGCTGGAGTTCTATTACAGAGCCCTTTTCAGTGCTGATCATGAAAATTTTAGTGTGAGCATTTTTAACTCAGAAATCAGCAAATGGTACAAATCAGGGATTAATCTATTGTTTTGTTGATTGCCGAGACATAAGGAAACAATAGCTAAAGCGTTAACAAATGATGTCAACAAGTGTTAACAAACAATAATAAGTAATGTTAATAAATGTCCTCAGTGCAGATTAAACTTAAAAATGGGATATTTCCTTTTAAAAAAAATAGCTGGTTATTAAACATTTTCTAGCATACTACTCCCTCTGGATCTCAGTTTCTACATTTATAAAATGGGGGAATTGGACAATATAATCACTAGACTTCTGTTACATTTTTAAAGTTTGAGTTGTCATATTTGGTTTAAAATAACATGTCTGGATTATTTTAAATTACTTTTCAAGTATATTTCCAAAACAATGATGTTTTGCATTTATATACTACCTTCTAAAACTTTACACTATTATATTGCTTAATGTTTATGGTATATTTTATATCCCTTATCCCCTTTTGCTCCTTATAAAAATCCTAGATGTAGATAATATAGGTTTTATTATTTCCAGTTAAATACAAAGAAAAGTAAACCCAGAGTTGTTGAAATCATCCTTATCTTCCTCCTTTACTTCATTATTATAGCATTTATATGGCTATTTAAGGTTTGCAAAATACTTTACAAATATTATCTAATTTTATTCTTGCCACAGCTCTAGGACTAGGTGGCACAGTAAATAGAGCGATGGACCTTGGCCAGGAAGATCTGAATTCAAATCTAGTCCCAGACACTTACTAGCTGTGTGGTCCTGGGCAAATCATTTAACTTCTGTATTCCTCTCTCTGAAATGAGGATAATAACAGTGCTTCCTCACAGGACTGTTGTGAATCAAATGAGATAATATTTTAAAGTGTTTCGCATGCTGCCTAACACATAATAGGTCCTTCATAAGTATTTATCTTCTTCCCTTTCCCTTCTCCTATTTTACAGATCAGGAAACTGAGGCCATTACAGTACTGTGGCAGTTAGAATTTCAAGTTAGGACTTTTGATTTAAATCCAGTAGTCTTTTGCACTGAATCAATGTTTATCTTATTGATATATTCATATTTACATATATTTAATTCCAAATAAAAATGGACCAGTTGTCAAAATCTAATAATGTCCCTTTGCATTAAACACATGAGCAGTCATTTAAAACATTTTTCAATTCAGATCTGCTCTGCACAGAATAAAATAGAACATGTATTCTCAAGGAATACACGTCCACCTTTGTTGTGAGTATAAATAGAGAAATAAATGAAAGGAAGAAATTCTGCAAATCTCTAGAAATGAGTAATGTGTAGCTTATTTACAAACAGTTCAGCCTAGATAAACCCAGTAGGGTCTTAGATTTACCTTAACAAGTTTCCAAAGACAATAAATGCTTTTTTTTATTTCTGACTTCATTAATCACACAGTTCTTTGTCATTTCTTTTCAATTTAAATTTTCATTTCTTTTGTCTTTATAGATATCTCCATAAATACACAACCTTTTCCAATATAATTTTCCCACTATAATATTTTTTAAAATCCTCTTCCTACTCATCATCTTTCACCAACAACCAGTTTTATGTAACATCTCTCACTCTTTATTTCCCTCTCTCCCTCTCTCCTTTTCCCTCCCTCCATTTCTCTCTTTCTCCTTCCTTCGTCCTCATACATACACACATACACACACACATACATGCTCATACACATACACACACACACAAACACACACACACACAGTTCCATAGGAAATAAGGAAAGTTTACTTATATTGCTAGAAAATTTTGGATAATTTATCATGGAACAACCTAGGGAAGCAAATATTAAATTGCAAATTTTACTGATAAGTTCAGGAATAATTTAACTTCAGCATTCAGGCTAGAATGGCTTCATAGGAATTATCTCCCACTTGAGAAAGGGTCATAGGTTAATAGAATCACAGAAATTTAGAACTGGGAAGGACCTCAGAGATCATCTAGGTTAACTTTGACAATGCTTGTTCCTCCCAGTAATTTATCATCTGTAAGGGAAGATATAACCAAGATGACTTCATTCCTGAACTTTTTTTAACCTGTTTAATATTAGCAGAGTCATTTTGTTGGGGAACAATGCAGCTGTGCAAGGAATGAAAATGTATGGACAGTTCATTAAGATTTATGCTTTGTTCTCAGAAAAATCATGACTCATAAAAAGCACTACCATCAAAAGTGGGGCCCAGTCATAAGGCATTTAAGTGGCAAAGTGACATGATTTAAAGAATACTAGCAAAAGGTTCCTGTCTGATCCTATTAACTTGATATGCCACCTGAAATTCCCACTCTCAGTTAACTTTTTAGAGCCCTCTGAAAAAATTTATAATTAACTCTGTGGACATGGGCGAAATAATGTTCACATATTACTTAGGATTACTTAATTTGGGGAGAAATTAGGACCCAGAAAGAAGGAAAAATGGTGCCTTACAAAAAATACTTGATAAATAGATGTTGAGTTAAATTGCATTTATATAGGATAGATTAGCTCTGAATAGGGATAGGGTGGAAAGAATAAGAGAAAATATTGATCTAGGTCATCACTAATCTTTGGAGTAAACATTTAAGCTGAGAGATGTTTTGGATGCTTTCTCTTAAAAGTGCACAAGGTGCCAGATTATTAATATACAATGGTATCCTTTAATTTGATATGGAAAATTACATTCATTCTATAGATATAAACCCATATCTCCTAAAAATCTTTAAGAAAAAATAACCAAGTTCTCTTGGTTATAGTCTAGCCTGTTAGTGAGGTATAGGAGTCAATGGATCAAAATGGAATATACATCAGGAGGCTTTTGTTTTCACAGAAATTTAGCTGAACAAAGAGAAAATCACTGATTCCTGGTTCGATGTTTTAGCATTAATCAATTTCTACAGATTAATAAATTCCTACAATCTAATTTCTCCTTGTCCTAGGAATTATTATTCTCTTCTGGTAAAATATAGGAGCTTTTTCAAAAACAAAGCAGACAGTGATTTTAGGAAGTTTCATAGACTCTTAAGATCATACATCTAGGACAGGAAGGATAACTAATACAGCCATCTTCATTTTATAAACATGAAAACTGAGACTCAGAAAGGTTAGATGAGTCTTCCAAAATCATAGAAGGAGCAAATAGATTCAAATCCAAGTTTTCTGAACAGAAATAGTACTAATTCCACTATACTTCTCACTGTTCATCAGTAGTTTCCATAACTAATCCCATCCATTTTGTAAGCACTAATCTACCTCCTTGGGCAGTAGGTGGCTCAGTGGATAGAGTGCTGGGACTGGAGTTAGGAAAACCCAAGTTCAAATGTGGTCTCAGACACTTACTAGCTGTGTGACCCTGGGCAGTCACTTAACCCTGTTTGCCTCAGTTTCCTCATCTGCAAAATGAGCTGAAGAAAGTTATAGCAAACCAGTATTTTTTCCAAGAAAACCCCAAATGAGGTCACAAGGAGTCAGACATAACTGAAAGAACCAAAGAACAACTGCTACATTCACGTTTTTAGAGTTATGTCCTCTAACAAGAAGTGATGGATAAACACTCTTCTATTTCTTAATAGTCACAAATTCATGCATTTTCTATGCATTAAATCTAATTGTGAGCTCCTTGAGGACAGAGGCTTTGTGTGTTTTAATAGTTATGGAAGAAAAACTATCTATCTAATGGGCAAACGGCAACGGATTATCTGCATGGTCTTGTTCACTACTGAGTAAGGTTTTAGCTCCAGTAAGTTCAAATGTGCTTTTGAATAAGTGAATGTCTTTCTGTATAGCTAACATACACTGATCATTTAAAATCTCTTCTTTACACTGAAGTAGATTGTGGACTAAAAGAAAACAGTAGTGTGACAAATGTTCCCAGTTGGGAATCCATGGAAATGCCAAATTGAACTTTGCTGAGGCAATGAGAACTGATAAACAGGTTAGCCTGTGTCTAGCACAGGAATCCCCTATCACAGATGGCCTTCAAGAAGAAGCTGCAGGAAGGGTTGCTGCTCACCAAACTTAATGATCTCTGAGGTATGTTTTAACTCTGGTATTCTATGATTCCATGAAAGGTTCTGATTGTGGGCAATGGAGACTGGGGAAAGAAATGGGTTAGATAAGAGACCGAAAACTAGTTAGGGAGGACAATACTGAAGACAGAGTACAAGTTTTCTTAGAGCTGGCTCTATTTTCAGGTGAATAGAACTCTATGGTAACATTTACAAAACTAATTGTCAAAAAATCAACATTTTAAAAAATGACATCATAACTAACACATTTCTATTAGTATTTACTAACACTATACTAATACTAAGACAAATGTTTAACGTTAAATCTGTGTATAAGCCATTAGAGTACCATGAGACAAAATATGTATTTGTCAAGCCTGCCCTTCTTTTGAGACATGAATATTAGAGTAGGACTGGGATAGTTTATTTTTCTTTCTTGGTGCCAAATGTTTCACTTTTCATAGCAGTTCTAACTTAGAATATTCTATCCAATTCATTCTATTTTTGTTTTAGATTGCTCCTTAAAGCAGAAATGATAATTTTTTATTTCCTTAGGTTGGAAAGAAAAGAAAAAAATGAAATGTTTTCCCTTACCGTCTGTTGTCTTCTTTATTTTAGAGCCTGAAAACAGAGAGATACCTTGTTTAGCAGACAGATGTTATAAATCAGGAACTGATTAAATGAAACTTAAAATGTTTTCAAGAAGCATATCACAAATATTTTCTCAACCAAAAAAAAGTATTAAGTGCAAGTATTTTATTTGCAGAAAAAAAGAGGATAATACAGCTATCTTTTTTTTTTTTAATAAAGAACAGGGTTAGGGAATTTTAACATCTACAACATAAATATAATAATAAAACACATCTAATGTCATCCAAATAGGTTTTACATGGATATAATTCCCTTGAGTATAGGTACATGCTAAAATAGTTATTAACAGCAGCATCAGTGATCAAATTTATGATTCTCATGCCTGGGAGTCAAGCAATGAATGAAGAGAGAGCAATTTTTTAAAAAAAACCTGTGGCTTAGTTGTTGCCAATTTTATGAACAGTTTCAAAGGATCAGTTATTAGCTGATATTTTCATTATCTTCACTTTTATGTATTAACTCATATGCATTCACCAACATAAGCAACACATTACACATTCTGAAAATATTAATTTCTGTTTTCATGAAAGAAAATAAGAAATTGGGAGGAAAAGAAGTGGATGTTGACAGAAGATGAATGCAACTGCATTGATTTTAGTAAATGATGTACATGAGATTCAATAGACAGTTCATTCTGTCTGAAGGACTGTGAAATTGCCTATTTCATAGGATAATAGGGTCATAGAATAATAGAGCTGGATGGAGCCACGGAAATAATTGGATTCCTTGAAACCTCTTCATTTTAAGGAAATGGAGGCCCAAAGTCACTTTCACTGCTTGAAAGTCAATAAGTGGTTAAAGGATATAAACAGGTAGTTTTCAAAGGATAAAATCCAAGCTATCTATAAACATATGAAAAAATGTTCTGAAAAAGCTAATAAATAGATAAGTACCAATAAAACAAACTCTGAGGTTCCACTTCACACCCATCAGTTTGGTCAAGATGATAAAAAGAGGAAAGGACAAATTTGGAGGGGCTAAGGGAAAGCAGGCACAACAATGCTTTGTTAATTGATCTATTAATTGATCCAGGAATCGTGGAAATCAGCTTAGACCTGTGCCCCCAAAGTTAATAAATTTATATATTCATTGATCCAACTTATACCACTATTAAGCTAAAATCCCAAAGAGGTGAAAGAAAAAGGAAGAATACCCATATGTACAAAACTATCTATAGTGGCTCTTTACAATGAAAGTCAAGACTGGAAAACAAAGAGATGCCTTCTTGTTGGGGAATAATTAAGCAAATTTTAGGATATTAATGTGATAAAATATTATTATGACCTGGGGAATGACAAAGTAGGCAAAAGGAATTGAGAAGACCTTTATGATCTGATGAAGAGGAAAGTGAGAACTAGAACAACAACTTAACAGAATGACAATATTATAAATAAAGCTAAATGAAACATTTTAGAAATCTGATTAATGAAATAATAAACCACAAATCAGAAGGAATGAAGATTCATGCCATCTACCTCCTGCCAGAGTGGTAATAAACTTAAAATCAAGAATGGGATTAATATACTTAGGTATAGTGAATCTGGGAAATTCTTTTGCTGAGGATATGTATTTATTGCTATTTTTAAAAAATAAGCTGTTCTTTGGGAGGGCAATAGGAAGGGAGAAATAATAGATGCTTATGAAATATATCTTTAAAATATTAAAATAAATGATGTCTTTCTTACCCCTTCCCCTTTTTAGAAAAGTGTGTTTAAGTTGTTTCTTCAAGAATTTTATTCTTTAAATCTATTTTTTGTTACTTTTTCCTGTTACATGCTTTATAATTGTAATATGTGTCCTTATAACGTAATTAAAACTTCTTTAGGAAATTTTTTATCTTTTTAAATTTTAAACAAATATTAAAACAAATGTATAATAAGAAAAGAAAAAGAAGCAAAATATAAATGTTAAACTTAAATATAAAATAAGAAAAGAAAAAATCATGTGCACAACAGAACATAGAAGAGGACTCAGAATACATAGCAATAACTTTCCCTTTCTAGAAATCCTATATATTAAATGGTACTCACTATGCTGAAAGCTGTCCATCTTTTCTTTTCAGGTTTTCTTTTGTTTTCTGCTGTACACCTTTTATTTTGCTCTTTTTTTCCCTCTTCTTCCCCCAAGCTACAATTAAGCTAGGATGTATTGATAGACAGATATAGATATATAAATATACATACACACACATATATATGCATACACATATACATATATGCACACATGCATGAATATATATATAAGCATAAACTTTCCCTAAGAGATTCTACTCCTAATCTTTGTTTGTATTTGTGCATATCTCTTTCTTCCTCTCCTAACTCTTCTACTTCTACCCACTACCGGACCTTCCTGTTACTTAACCTACCCCACTACAATAATCCCTCCCTTATCTTCCCCTTTCCATAGATCAAAATACCTTTTTGTACACCTTTTTGACCTATACCCTTAACCTACCTTCTAAAGATCTCTTCTTGTATCCTCTCATGAATCCTTTCCTTATCCTCCCGTTCCTGTTGATCTTGGCACCCTTCTCTATCCCCCTTTTAACCTGTTTCCTCCCAATCCCCTCTAAAGATTCTTTATCCTCTCCCCACTCCCTATCTCCTTAGAGTTTTATTTCTTTCTAAATTTAGAAGACATTTATATTCTCCTAGATGTATTTATGTTTGTACCTCTTGAACCCATTCCCCATGAAAGTAGATTTCCAGAACTAACAGTCTCCACTCTCCCATCTAATTTCTCTGTATCAGTTCTTCCTCTTGTACTTCAGTTCTGTAAAATAATTACTCTTTTAGCTCTTCTTGAATGGTTTTACTTTTTGAAGTCATAACATGATCAGCTCTACCTCTATCTTTCTTTCAAACTCCCCAATTACTAACAACAACCTTAGACATACATTTTACATTTCCTCATGTAAAAAGTAAACATTCTGTCCTTATTGAGAACCTTGTAATTAGTCTTTGATGTGCAAGTTATATTTCTCTTGGGTTTTGTATGTCAAATTTTCTGTTAAGTTCAGATTTGTTTGGGTTTTTGCAACAAAATCATAAAGGTCTGATAATTCATTGCATATCTATTTTTTTTCCATTCAGGATTATGCTTCAGTTTCCTGGGTATGATATTTTTGACCACAGCCCCAGTTATCTTCCTCTTTGATTAGTGTCACTGTTGCTAGATCTTGTATGATTCTAACTGTGGCACTTCCATCTTTGAATTATTGTTTTGTCTTATTACTCACAGTATTTTCTCTCTGAACTGGGGGATTCAGAATTTAATTATGATATTCCTGTATGTTTTTCTTGTAGGATCTCTTCCAGGTGGCGATTGGTAGATTTTTTCTATTTCTCCCCCTTGTTCTAATGCTTCAGGACAATTTTCTTTAATTATTTCTTGTATTATTGTACTGAGATTCTTTTATTTATAGTAGCTTTCAGATAGTCCAATTATTCTTGTTTTCTCTTCTTGATCTGTTCTCCAGATCAGTTGTATTTCTTATGAGATGCTTCACCTTCTCTTCTATTTTTCGTTATATTTTGTGTTTTTTTTTTTTTAATTTCTTCATCTCATAACTTCACTGGCTTCCCCTTGCCCAATTCTAACCTTCAAGGAGTCATTTTCTTCCTTAAGATTCTAGACCTTCTTTTCTAATTTGTTAACTTTCTTTTCATAATCTTCTTGTTTTCCTTGGACTACTCTTATTTTTCTTTTTAGCTTTTCCTCAACCTCTCTCATTTTATTTTATTTTATTTTTATTTTTTTATAAATTTATTTATTAAACTTTTTACATTAATTTTCACAAAATTTTGGGTTCCAAATTTTCTCCCCATTTATGCCCTCCCCCCACCCCAATACACCGAGCATTCTAATTTTCCCCATCACCAATCTGCCCTCTCTTCTATCATCCCTCCCTTCTCTTGTCCCCATCTTCTCTTTTGCCCTATAGGGCCAGATGACTTTCTATTCCCCATTGCCTGTATTTCTTATTTCCTAGTAGCAAGAACAACACTCAACAGTTGTTCCTAAAACTTTGAGTTCCAAATTCTCCCCATCCCACCCTCCCCACCCATTCCTTTTGGGAAGGCAGGCAATTCAATATAGGCCATATCTGTGTAGTTTTGCAAATGACTTCGATAACAGTCATGTTGTATAAGACTAACTGTATTTCCCTCCATCCTACCCTGCCCCCCATTGTTTCTATTCTGTCTTTTGATCCTGTCCCTCCCTGAGTGTTGACTTCAAATTGCTTCCTCCTGCCATTGCCCTCCCTTCCATCATCCCCCTACCCTGCTTATCTCCTTCTCCCCTACTTTCCTGTATTTTAAGATAGGTTTTCGTACCAAAATGAGTGTGCATTTTATTCCTTCCTTTAGTCGAATGTGATGAGGGTAAACTTCATGTTTTTTTCTCAACTCTCCTCTTTTTCCCTCCACTAAAAAGTCTCCTGCTTGCCTCTTGAATGAGATGTAATTTATCCCATTCCATTTCACCCTTTCTCCTCCCACTACATTTCTCTCTCACCATTTACCTTAATTTCCTTTAAGGTATGGCCCCACCCTATTCAATTCATTCTGTGCTCTCTGTCTCTGTATGTGCGTGCAGGCATGTACCTCTGTGTGTGCTTGTGTGCACACGTGTGTGTGTATGTGTGTGTGTGGTCCCACCAACTACCCAGATACTGAAGAGTTTTAAGAGTTACAAATATTGTCTTTCCATGTAGGAATGTAAACAGTTCACCTTTGGTAAGTCCCTTATGACTTCTCTTTGCTGTTTACTTTTTCATGCTTCTTCTCATTCTTGTGTTTGAAAGTCAAATATTTTTTCAGCTCTGATCTTTTCATCAAGAATGCTTGAAAGTCCTCTATTTTGTTGAAATACCAGTTTTTCCCCTGAAGTAGTATACTCAGTTTTGCTGGGTAGGTGATTCTTGGTTTGAGTCCTAGTTCCTTTGACTTCTGGAATATCCTATTCCACGCCCTTTGATCCCTTACTGTAGAAGCTGCTAGATCTTGAGTTATCCTGATTGTATTTCCACAATACTGGAATTGTTTCTTTTTAGCTGCTTGCAATATTTTCTTCTTGACTTGAGAATTCTGGAATTTGGCCACAATGTTCCTAGGAGTTTCTCTTTTTGGATCTCTTTCAGGTGGTGATTGATGGATTCCTTCAATACTTATTTCACCCTCTGGTTCTAGAATATCAAGGCAGTTTTCCTTGATAATTTCATGAAAGATGATGTCTAGGCTCTTTGTTTGATCATGGCTTTCAGGTAGTCCCATAATTTTTAAATTGTTTCTCGTGGATCTATTTTCCAGGTCAATTGCTTTTCCAATGAGATATTTCACATTATATTTCTTGGTTTCTCAGAAAGTCATTAGCCTCCATCTGTTCCATTCTAATTCTGAGAGAACTATTTTCTTCAGTGAACTTTTGAACCTCTTTTTCCATTTGGCTAATTCTATTTTTGAAAGCACTCTTCTCCTCATTGGCATTTTGGACCTCTTTTGCCAATTGAGTTAGCCTATTTTTCAAGGTGTTATTTTCTTCAACATTTTTTTGGGTCTCCTTTACCAAGGTATTGACCCGTTTTTCATGCTTTTCTTGCATCTCTCTCATTTCCCTTTCCAGTTTTTCCTCCACCTGTCTAACTTGATTTTCAAAATCCTTTTTGAGCTCTTCCATGGCCTGAGCCCACCGGACATCCCCCTGGGATGTCTGGGATACAGCGGCCCCGACCTCCATGTCTTTCCCTGATGGTAAGAATTGTTCCTCGTCATCAGAAATGAGAAGCGGGAACATCTGTCCCCCAAGAAAGTAGCTTTCTATGGTCTTCTTTTTCTTCCCTTTTCTGGGCATTTTCCCAGCCAGTTACTTGAATTCTGAGATTCCTCTCTACCCGTGCTTAGATCTGCCCAGCTAGTGCTTGGGGTCTGAGATTCAAATGCTGCTCCCCATCCTCAGGGCTTTCCGTGGTGGGCGCAGCTGCTATTCAATGTGAACTTCAGTTCTGGTGCTCGGGTGGGGTCAGGGCCGCCTCCCAAGCTCAGTTCCCTCAGGGGGGTTATGCAGAGATCTTCAGTAATGGCCCTGAGCTCCTTTCTGCTCCAGGAGTCCCGGGCTGCCTCTGCTGCTGCTTCTGCCACTGCCTCTGCCACTTCCTCCCGAGGGGGCCTGAATCATGGAAACACCCCGCTCCATTCTTGGCCAGCCCAGAAGTCTCTCTCACTGACCTGTAGTGCCTGTGGGTAGAGGGACCTTCGTGGCTGCTGGAGGCTCCGTCCCTGAAGCCTTCTCGGATCTGCTCCTCTGTGGCCGTGCGGCCAGGGCAGCACAGGGGTGGGCTCTGCTGTCCTGAGCACGACGGACCCCTGGGGACGGCTTTCCAGGGCTCTCTGGAACAGAAACCTCTTCCACTGTGTTTCTGTGTGGCTTGCTCTGCTCCAGAATTTGTGGGGAGTTCTTTTTTTTCTTATTTTTTTTATTTTTTTTTTATTTTTATTTTTTTAATATAAATTTATTTATTTAACTTTTTACATTAATTTTCACAAAATTTTGGGTTCCAAATTTTCTCCCCATTTATGTCCTCCCCCCACCCCAATACACCGAGCATTCTAATTTTCCCTATCACCAATCTGCCCTCTCTTCTATCATCCCTCCCTTCTCTTGTCCCCATCTTCTCTTTTGCCCTATAGGGCCAGATGACTTTCTATTCCCCAATAACTGTATTTCTTATTTCCTATGGGCAACAACAAGGAGTTTCTCTTTTTGGATCTCTTTCAGGCGATGATTGATGGATTCTTTCAATACTTATTTTGCCCTCTGGTTGTAGACTATCAGGGCGGTTTTCCTCGATAATTTCATGGAAGATGATGTCTAGGCTCTTTTTTTTGATCATGACTTTCAGGTAGTCCCATAATTTTAAAATTATCTCTCCTGGATCTATTTTCCAGGTCAGTTGTTTTTCCAATGAGACATTTCACATCCTCTTCCATTTCTACCTTCTTTTGGTTTTGTTTGGTGGTTTCTTGGTTTCTCAGAAAGTAATTAGACTCCATCTGTTCCATTCTCATCTTGAGAGAACTATTCTCTTCAGTGAGCTTTTGAACCTCTTTTTCCATTTGGCTAATTCTGCTTTTGAAAGTATTCTTCTCTTCATTGGCTTTTTGAACCTCTTTTGCCAATTGAGTGAGCCTACTTTTCAAGGTGTTATTTTTTTCAGCATTTTTTTGGATTTCCTTTACCAAGGTATTGACCCATTTTTCATACTTTTCTTGCATCTCTCTCATTTCTCTTCCCAATTTTTCCTCCACCTGTCTAATTTGATTTTCAAAATCCTTTTTGAGCTCTCCCATGGCCTGAGCCCACCGGACATCCCCCTGGGATGTCTGGGATGCAGCGGCCCCGACCTCCCGTCTTTCTGTGATGGTAAGAATAGTTCTTCGTCATCAGAATTGAAAGGCGAGAACATCTGCACCCCCTCAAAGTAGCTCTCTATAGTCTTATTTTTTTTCCCTTTTCTAGGCATTTTCCCAGCCAGTTACTTGACTTCTGAGATTCCTGTCCACCCCTGCCTAGATCTGCCCAGCTATTGCTAGGGGTCTGAGATTCAAATGGGCTTTCCGTGGCAGGCACAGCTGCTATTCAATGTGAGCTTAAGTTCTGGTGCTCAGTTGGGGGCAGGGCTGCCTCCCAGGCTCAGTTCCCTCAGGGGGTTTATGCAGAGACATTGGAGCTGGTAGGGGCAGGGCCGTCTCCCAGGCTCAGTTCCCTCAGGGGGTTTATGCAGAGACCTTCGGTAATGGCCCTGAACTTCTGCCTGCTGGTCCGGGAGTCCCGGGGGCCACCGCCGCTGCCTCTGCTGCTGCCTCCCGAGGGGGCCCAAGTCACGGAGACACCCTGCTCCCCTCTCGGACAGCACAGAAGTCTCTCTCACTGACCTGTAGCATCTGTGGGCGGAGGGACCTTCATGGGCACCGGAGGTTCTGTCCCTGAAGCCTGCTCGGATCTGCTCCTCTGGGGCCCCACAGCCAGGGCAGCTCAGGGGTGAGCTCCGCTGTCTGGAGCACGACAGACCCCTGGGGACGGCTCTCCAGGGCTCTCTGGAATGGAAATCTTTTCCACTGTGTTTCTGCGTGCCTTGCAGTGCTCCAGAATTTGTGGGGAGTTCCTTTTGCAGGAAGTATATGTGCTGTGGATTCAGAGCTAGCATATGTGAGTCTTTCTACTCCGCCATCTTGGCTCCTCCCCCTGAACTTTTTCAAAGGTATTTTTATAAATAATTTCCAGAAGAGTATCTAGTATTCCAGAGACTATCGCTGTCAAAATTTAGTACCTAACCACTACAAAATATCTGACAGAAAGATATACACACATATTTGGTAATATGAAATTTACTTCCTTTGATTCCCATTAACATGATTTACATTCTTGATGTTGCATTAATTTATTACATCACTGAATATTGAGAGACACACAAACACAAAGAGAGACATAGAGAGAATAAGAATATTCTGCAAAGTGCACTAGTCATTTAGATGAAAAAAAATTAGAGTTGTCAATTAATTTTGTGAAAGTGCACTGGCTAAATCAAGAGAAATGAAGCAAAATTTTCCTGATAGTGACTTCCATTATATAATTTCAGTTTATTTTCAAAATAACATCATGTAATTTTCCTCAATTTTATATTATAGCCAAATTGGACTGACTTACTGCTTTTTCCCTATCTCTGTGCACTTGCATGTACTATTTATTCCTCATTCCTGGAATGGATCCCTATGATCCCTCTGTTGTAATACCTTCCTCTTTCCTTCCTTCCTTCTTTCCTTCCTTCCTTCAAGGACTTTTCTGACATCCCACTTCATCCCATTGCCAGAAATGACTCCTTACCTGAGTCATTAGACTCTTTCTTTTTCACTTCACTCTAACTTGTAGTACCATTGTTTGTGTTTGTGTCATCCCACTTTAATGCTGATAGATCAGAAGCTTATCAGTTTCAGGAACTGAGCCTTTTTTCCATGTTGGTAGGCCAGGTCTTAGAGTTAAACTGAACTGAACTGAATTGAATTGAATTCTATCCTATTCTGCTGAGCCAAAGGTCTAGAATCCTTTGTGGCCAATTGGAAGGGTCTAGAAATATATGGTTTTAAAAAGCCCAATGCAAACCCAAGAGAAGAACACAAGAGAGGCTTATGGAGTTCTGAACAACATAATGCAGAGAAAGGCAGAGGTAGGATCATTCTTCTTATTTACCTGTTGTTGGTCAGGGTAGAGAGAGTATTAAGCAATTAATCAGCAAGGATTTTTTTAACCACTTATTACATGCTAAATCCTAGCTAGTGCTGAGGATACAAGAAGAAAAAGCGAAAGCCATCTTTGCTCACGAGGAACTCAAATTCTAATATGTATGAGATGATATGATAGATATATAGATAGATTATATAGCGATATATAGAGATTTTACATATATACATGTAATATGTGGGATAAATTTTACATAAATATATGATAATTATCATTTGATACAATGTAGTCTTTGAAGGGGGCAGCGATAGCTGCTAGAGGATGGAGTGAGGGTGGGAAAGGCCTCTGCAGAATAGTGAATTTGAGCTGAGTCTTCAAAGCCAAGAAAGTCAGAACATGAGTGAGAAGAAAGAACATTAGAGACAAGAGAGTCAGTCCAAAGACAAAGATATGGGAATATTCCGTTGCACAAGGCAAAGCAAGGAGAAGAGTTTAGCTGAATCTCACCATATTTGAAGGGAAATAAAATGTTATGAAGACAAGAAAGGCAGGAAGAGGCCACACTTTGAGAGGTTTTCAGTGACAAAAAGAAAAGTTTTAAAAAATATTTCTTCCTGGAGGTACTAGGGAGATACTGGGATTTAATGAACAGGAGGGAGATATAACATGGTCAGACTTGTGCTTGGGAAAGTTCGTTAGTCAGCTGTGTGGAGGATGGATTGGAATGAGTGAGACCAGTTAAGAAGGCTATTACAATAGTTCACGTAGGAAGTGGTGAGTGTTGAACTAAGAAGATGACCATGTGAATGGAGAAAGGGGAATTTATAAGAGAAATGCTTTGAAGACAGAAATTATTCACTTTGGCATCTGGCTGGTTATGTGGCAAGAGTGAAAGTTGGGCAGTGAGGATGACTGAAGTTGTGAATGTGAGTGGCTGTAGTGCCCTCCATGGTAATAAGAAACTTCAGAAGAGGGGTGGGCTTTGAGGTAAAGTTGATGAGTTGTGCTTTGTAAATACTGAGTAGATCACACAGCACTACTGTAAATTTGTAATTTGTTGTGTCTTAGATGGTTTTGTTTATTCACACCACTGTTCCCTTCCATTAGCAAGAATGATCAATAGTGTTTTGCATTTAATGCTTTTTTGTACAGAAATGAAAGTATGAAATAGATTTTGAGGTTGGGTGTCAGGTATGTGACAGAACTCATTGAGAGAATAAGAAAAATAAAAGGAAGAAAATTAAATAAATCATAAATCATGAACCTGTCAAGTCAAATCAAATAATTCAATAAATCAATAAATGTATTTTTCTTTCCCTGAAATATAGAGAGAATAGTGGAATCTACTTATAATGTAATCATGTCATATTAATCTATATGGAATATCTTTGTTTGGCAGATGTCATAAGGGCATCATTATGTAAGTGTAATGCCTGAGAACCTCAAATGCCATCTTTGAAAAAGCAAGTGTTATAAACTATCAGTGGATATTACAAGTAGCTTATAAACACACATGCTACTAAATTATAATATGCTTCATCAGCACTCTTTTGCTGACTCTACTGAAAAATGTAATAAAGGCTTACTTGGATGTGGAAATTATATACATATACATATGTATATACACACATATACACATACATATACACACACGTATATTTATACATACATGTGTGTATCCTTTTAAGACTGGTCATGGAACTAAACAACAGTCTTTGATTAGGACCTTAAAGGTCCAGAGTAGATGTGAATAAAAATAGTAGTTTGTTCTCAATCTGTTTAATTCATCATGGATAGTCATTCCACTTTAACAATTATTTAAGTATAATCTGAAAAATTAGCAAAAAATGTCCATGTAAAGTGAAATGTTAAATTTCATGAAAGGCAAAAGCAACCACAAAATTAACCTCTTTAGAGTCTACTAACTGAAAGAGAAATGTGCATAATCCTATTTGTATGGAGGAAGAGTCAA
Source organism: Bettongia penicillata ogilbyi (assembly GCA_023548195.1). Taxonomy (NCBI): domain Eukaryota; kingdom Metazoa; phylum Chordata; class Mammalia; order Diprotodontia; family Potoroidae; genus Bettongia; species Bettongia penicillata. Next base: position 114,593 of record JAJHZJ010000264.1, read on the forward strand.
AATTCAAAAAAACACATACATGGCTGTCCTACTCTGAACTAAGTTCCCAGATGCTGGAATTTTTTCAGGAGCTCTAAATTTACTTGGCATGTCCATCTTTATAATGAATTAACAAAAATACATAATCACATTCCTTGGTAGAATATGAGCTTCTCTTGGCTATGGGTTGTTCCACTATTTCTTTGCATCCCTAGTGCCTAGCATGATCCCTTCTCACAATAATCTGAAAATAAATGCCTACTTGAATTGTTAATTGGTAATCTATTTCACCATTTCACTACTACTTTGCCATAATTGGAATTATTGTGGTAATATTAAAGGCTAACATACCATATTTTACGCAGAAGAAGCTGTGAAACATCAACCCACGGTAAAGAGCTCAGTATTGGATTCAGAGAAGTTCCTAACAGAAGGGGATTTACAAAATCCACTCTTAGAAATAAATATCCATTTGCTTAACTGAGTTGGTATAGAGGTAAAAGAAGCACAATCAAAATATGATATCAGATTGGACTAAAACATGGAAGCCATGCTCAGTCCCACAGAAAGGCAGAGTTAAGTTTTAGAAACAAGAACTGTGGAGTTATTTGATTCCATTTGAGTAGGAAACGACTCTAAAGGAAGTTACTATCAGTAAGAGCAGGTCAAGAATTTGTTGGTAGAAGCTAAGGACTGAGCAAGGTGAACTATTATATCTTGGTTTTTCTTTGGCTTTTAGCCCCAGGGCTTGTTTTTCAAGTTATCTGTACCAAATGGCACTCGGGTACAGTATCCAGAGCTCCTTAAGAAACAAGAGTTCTGCTATCTTCACCAGATGTGCAGGCAGCAAGAAGCAGGATGGGAAACTTGAACCAGTACATTCCTATTTATGCACAACAAGATATGACCCAAGGAAAAACTCAGAAATCATAAAATAGCATGCCTGATGCTGGTGCAAGTTCATTCACATTTTTGGGTAGGGGTTATCCTTTACAATATCACATAGTGGTTGATTATTTTCCTCAAAGTCAGAAGTCAGCAATCAAATTCTTTATTTTCATATATTAAAAATGTAGAGACCTAGGGAAATACATAACAAATTGAACAGGAGTACAAAATGAACACCGACTCCTAAAATGAACACAGACTCTTTTGTTTTTCTGATGCAAAATTGCCTGAAATATTTCATTCCTGATGCTGAGTCAGAACTGTCAAAAACTGGGACAAGACAAGCCACCAGCTTACAGCACTGGTTACATAGGATTAAAAGAGAAACTTTTAATTCAGCCATTGGAAGAATGAGTGACTAAGGGAGCTGAAATAAAAATCAGTACTTTATTTTTAAGAAGTATCTCTAAATCAAGAAAAATAATAACACAAAAGCTCATGTTTATAGATACATTTTAAGTATGACTATAAAGCACGTAGAAACTTTTTATACTTTCATTGCCATTTCCATGATTGGAAACATAATTGCTGATGTTCCCAATTTTTCCATATCTAATATGATGAATTATTTTTTCCCAGTCATCTATATTTCCCCTTTCTACTCTCTGGCTCAATTATCCTAAATATATACAATTTTCTTTCCCAAATACTGGAGGAAAGAAGGGAAGGGAACATAATGTAAGTTTTCATTACTTTAATTTCCCAACTAAGGGCTTGCTACTCTGAAAGTCTTTGCTGAATGTATGGATTCTCCCTGCTTTCTGTACTAATGAGAAGAGATTGAAATAGAAAAATGGAAATATATTTACTTAGTCAGCTCCCCCACATATATAATTTTATCCCAAATGCACTATTGATTATTGCTTAGTTCTTATTTTTCTAGTTTTATTTAAGCAGAATATAACTGCAGATATTAAATGGGCTTGTACAAAATGTCAATGTAACTTCTATAATGTAACAGAAATCATTTGTTTACTGAATTGGAATGTGCCACAATTCCATTATAATAAAAATGGTAATTTTTGAAGTTGAAATAAATGCCCTAGAATAGTCACACTAGATTGCTCATCTCATCTCAATATTCATGAAAGGAAGATTAGATCCTTCTCTCCAAAAAGGAAGAGAGCAACAAACTTGTTATTTCATATCAAGAAGTATAAAAGAAAGGAGAAAGGAAGAAGAGTATAGCTATGTTTTATTTGTAGCTATAGAATGAAATAAGTGACTTTGACTAGTGCTAATAGAATAAATTAAAGGAGTCATGGTGCAAGGAATCTTATGATTTGCTATAGTTAAAATGTTTCAGAGCAGTTCCTAAAATTATGTAATGGGGATTTGGAAAAAAAAAATCCAGTCCATCCTTTGTGCTTTTCGAAAAGGCTTCATCTATCTATAAATTGAAGCAGAAAGACTTTGTCATACACAAGACTAAATAAATGCTCTAAGATTTTCTGAAAATTTTGTCCATGAGGAATCCAAGAATTGAAATTTATGTGAGTGTTCAGGAGCATTGTACCACATCAACTTTAATCTCTTTTGTTATTGAATGTTAGAAAAAATATAAAAAAAAAAAAAGTAAGTAAAATGCATATATCTGAGTACAGGTCTTCTGTCTATGCTGGGAATTTACCATCATGAAACTAAATCTGCATATTCCAGAAAATAAGTCAAATGAAATTAGTCCTTAGCTTTTACTCTTTACCTGTTAAAGGTTAAATGGTGTCTTTTTTCTATCACCCACTTAATATATTTCACCAACCATTAGTTTATCTCCCCTGAAAGCTTGGAAGTTTCTTGAGGACTAGAACTGAGACTTCCTTAGCGGCAAATTCTAGTTCTGTAGTTTTAGAACCACTCCAGTATATATCATGCACATAGTACACACGTAATAACTTTCTTAAATGAATGAATATTTGACACATTAATTGCAAGACAGACTTTTTGATAATATACAAAAGTATGCTTAACTACCTTCCTTCTTTTCTTCTTTTTTAGATGTTGCTGGAAAAAAAAAGAAAAGGAAGAGTGTTAAAACATATTCAAATAATTAGCCTGCATAAAAGACCTTGCCTTGGAATTTGAAGTCAGCATTTTAAAGAGCCCTTAATGAATATTTAATGATTCATTTACCTAGAATTACTCCACAAAAATAAATAATGATATCCTTTGAACACTCATAAAATTGAGAAAAAATAAAGACTTTAAAATACTAATACGAGGAAAATCAGAAGATATGTTTGTGACAAGTCCCATAATTAAAGTTTGCAGAGCTGTTTTGTGCAGTTCAAGCTAAAAGCATTAATATCATCTCTAGAGAGCTGGAGGAGTACTAAATATATCTGAACTTATGTGGATGGAATAAAGCAAAAATTTGAAGCAAAAATAGCTCTTCAAGAATTACGTTACAACTAATAAACTATATACCTCGAAATAGTAGTATATCCCATGCCAAAAGGGACTCAGACTTTTTCTTGGTAAAATCTTTTGCCCCAACCATCTTAGAGATAAATAGACTAGGATTCAGAGATAATATCCACCTTTGCTCAGAAAATCTGAGGATTCTAAATAGAATTTAGCACCTTCTGAATTTCAAGATTCTTATTAGAAGAAAAAAGCTATACTTAAACTGATTTTTTAAATAGTCATATATTGGGAAAATGTATATTTTAATAGAGATTAGATTAAGAAAATTTCATAATCTAAGAATTCAACATAGCTTTATATAAGTATTATAGAAAAGCTCTATGTATTTTGTCACCTTAACTTAAAAAATAAAATAATAAAAAAGCCTGACACAAATCTTTACTGATATTTGTTCATGTGATAAAAAATAAAACTTCCAAACCCATAAGAGGCAAAACAATCACATTGCAGAAAGTGTCAACTACTCTTTTCTCTTTTGCTAAGAATCACAGTGCATGCTGCAAATAGTAACTGAATAGAAACTATATCCTGAAAAATGAATGAGCAATATGATGTGATTGCCCTAAAACTATAAATTTCAGAATAAAGAAGATGAATCATCTTTCATAGCCCTGGTTCACTACTGAGAAAGGAATCATAACCATGCCATGGAAGAATGAACTGAAGGGGAGATATTTCATATGGACACAAAAAGGCTTAAGGGGTACATGACAGAAGTCTTCAAAAATTTGTAACATTTTGTGAAGGGACATTAGAAGTAATTTATTTAGAGTCTGAACTTTAGATCTAGAATCAACAGTTAAAAGACATAAAGAAAGCAAGATGTGAGCTAGATACAAGAAAATCTCTCTTAATAATTTGAGGTATCCAAAACTGGATGGATGTTTAAAAGTTTGAAGTATCCACAAGTTCAAGTGGTCTTGAACATTAATAAGCTCCTATTAATGGTGACATCTAAGTATACAGTGGATGATCATTTATCAAAAATATTGACCAGGGGTTGGAGTACAGGGTATCTTAATTCCTTTCTCATTCTAGCATTCTACAGTTCTATCATATCAGCCTGTTTCAGTTAAATTCTTCATGTCTAGTGCAGAAAAAGGGCATTTACATTTAGCAAAAGGGAAGGTAACGGATACTGAATGCCTGTATAATTATCAGAAGAATATTATTTTCTCTGTAATTATCTCTGAAAATTTTACTCACAGGAAAAGTTCTTTTAACAAAGTTTAATTTTTGCCATTTCTGAAGGTCAAATGAACTGGAAAAATGAAGATGATTTGTAAATGTTTCAAGACTAACTCATTGGCATAAAGTGTACATAGAGAGAAAACATCTGGTACTGAAGGTTTTTCCAAGTGTTTTGAGAAAATTTTGAGCCTTTAAAATAAAGGACTGACTATTAAAAATTCAAAGAAATGCTTTTCCTTCTTGCTTTTTCTTTCATTTATCTGATTGCTTGGTTTTCTGAAGATTTTTCTTTCAATTTTTAGTCTTCTCAGTCATTATTGAAATCAGTTGAATGTAAGGACCTCAAGTTACAAGGCTTCTCAGCTGGGACTGGTAAAAGGTTTTTGTTTGTTTTTCTGGGGTCCTAAACAAAAGTGAATAATGCTTTATCTTTTTTTCCTAAGGCAGCCAGGAGGTAAAATGGATCGAGTTCTAGACTGGGAATCAGAAAGACATGAATTCAAGTCCTACCTCAGACACTTGTTAACAGTGTGACTTTAGGCAAGGCACTTATCCTCTCAGATTCCTTATCTGTAAATAGGGATACTAAATAGCATCTATGTGAAATGAGCAGAACCAGGGAAGCACTGTACATAGCAATGGCAATATTGTATAATGATCAACTGTGAATGACTTAGCTATTCTCAGCAATACAATGATCCAAGACAATTCCAAAAGATTTATGGTGAAAAGTGCTATCTATCTCCAGAGAAAGAATTGATGGAGTCTGAATGCAGATCAAGGCATACATTTTTATTTTTAAAATTTTTCTTGGGGGGAAAGAGGGAAGAACCAAGATGGCGGAGTAGAAATACACACATATGCTAGCTCTTCCCCTACAGCTCATAAAATACCCATAAAAAATGATTCTCAACAAATTCTAGAGCAGCAGAAGCCACAGAACAAAGTGAAAGAGATTTCCAGCCAAAGGTAACCTGGAAAGCCAATAGGAAAGGTCTATCCCACAGGATGCTGAGTGGAGCAGAGCTCAGCCCTGGCTCCGTGGGACTAGGAGGTACAGGACAGAAACAGACCTCTGGGTCAGAATTCCCAGCAGCAGCAGAGAGTATCAGATCCCTCAGCCCACAAGCACCAAAGAAAGCTTCAAAGGTCAGCAAGAGGGAGGGGACCAGGGTTCCCCCAAACACTAGTCCCAGGCAATGGGGGCAGTAGCAGTAAGACAACAAGGGTGGAACAGTGGCAGCAGGGGTGGTGGCAGCAGGGCACATCCATTTATGGAGCACTCAGCCTAAAGACCCTGGGGGAATTGAGCAGTTGATCTGAATCTCAGCCCTGAGCACAGTCCTGGGGTGCGGAGGCACACTAGTACCCTCCTCTTGACAAAGAATTTTGAAGTCAAGTAACTGGCTGGGAAAATGCCCAAAAAAGGGGAAAAAATAAGACTATAGAAGGTTACTTTCTCAAGGAGCAGATATTTCCTTCTATCCTTTCAGATGAGGAAGAAAAATGCATTCTGTCAAAGAAAGTAAAAGCTTCTGCATCCAGAATCTCCAAAATGAATATGCAAAGGGCTCAGGCCATGGAAGAGTTTGAAAATGAGTCAAAAGCTTGCTAAAGGTGACCCAAAAAAAATGCTGAGGAAAATAGCACCTTTAGAAATAGGCCAACTCAATTGAAAAAAGAAGTGCAAAAAAACAAGGAGATGGTGGCTTTACAAAGCAGAATTAGCCAAATGGAAAAGGAGGGTCAAAAAAATCACTGAACAAAGTAGTCTTTAAAAATGAGAGTGGAAGCTAATGACTATATGATAAACCAAGAAGTTAAAAAACAAAACCAAAGGAATGAAAAAATAGAAGACAATGTGAAATATCTCAGTGGAAAAACAATTGACCTAGAAAATAGATCCAGGAGAGACAATTTAAAAATTATAGGACTACCTGAAAACCATGATCAAAAAAAGAACTTAGACATCTTTCATGAAATTATCAAGGAAAACTGCCTTGATATTCTAGAATCAGAGGGCAAAATAAATATTGAAAGAATTCACCAATTACCTCCTTAAAGAGACCCAAAAAGAGAAATTCCTAAGAATATTGTGACCAAATTTCAGAGTTCCCAGGTCAAGGAGAAAATATCTCAAGTAACTAGAAAGAAACAATTCAAGTATTGTGGAAATATAATCAGGATAACACAGGGTCTGGCAGTTTCAACGTTAAGGGATCGAAGGGCTTGGAATAGGATATTTCAGAAGTCAAAGGAACTGGGATTAAAACCAAGAATCACCTACCCAGAAAAACTGAATATAATACTTCAGGGGAAAAATGGTCATTTAAGGACTTTCAAGAGTTCTTGATGGAAAGAACAGAGCTGAATAGAAAATTTGACTTCCAAACACAAGAATCAAGAGAAGCATGAAAAGATAAACAGGAAAGAAAAATCATAAAGGACTTTCTAAAGCTGAACTGTTTACATTCCTGCATGGAAAGATAAGATTTGTAACTCTTGATACTTTTCACAGTGTTTTGGTAGGGATTACACACACACACACACACACACACACACACACACACACACACACACACGCTCACGCACACACATAGAGCATAGGTTGAGTTGAATCAGAAGGAATTATATCTATAAAAGAATAAAATTAAGGGGTGAGAGAGGAATATATTGGGAGGAGGAAGGGAGAAATGGAATGGGAAAAATTATCACTCATAAAAGAAATAAGAAAAATCTTTTTCAACGGAGGAGAAAAGAGAGGAGGCAAGAGAGGAAAATTGAAGTCTCCTCTCTTCACATATGACTTAAGGAGGGAATAATATGCTCACTCAGTTTGAAATCTAGCTTACACTACAGGAAAGTAGGGGAGATGGGACAAGTAGGGTGTGGGGGATGATAGAAGGGAGGGCAAATGGGAGAAGGGAGTGTTTAGAAGTAAACACTTTTGGGAAGGGACAAGGTCAAATGAGAGAATAGAAGAAATGGGGGACAGGGTAGAATGCAGGGAAATACAGTTAGTCTTACACAACATGACTATTATGGAAGTCTTTTGCAAAATGACACGTATATAGCCTGTATTGAATTCCTTGCTTTCTCAGTCAGGATGAGCAGGAAGGGAGGAAGGGAGAGAAGTTGGAATTCAAACTATTAGAAACGAATGTTGAGAACTGTTATTGCATTTAGCTGGGATAAGAAATACAGGTAATGGGGTATAGAAATCTATGTTGCCCCGCAAGAAAAGAGAGAAGATGGGGATAAGGGAAGGGTAGAGTGTGATAGAAGGGAAGGTCCATTGAAGGAAAGGGTAATCAGAATGCCAGAATGTTATGTGGTGGTGGGAGGGGAGAGATGGGGAGAAAAATTGGAACTCAAAATTTTGTGGAAATGAATGTCAGAATCTAAAAATAAATAAAATTACTAAAACACTTTTCTTTTGTTTTTTGGTGTTGTTTTGGTCTGTGTTTTCTTTTGCAACATGGATAATGTGGGAATAGGCTTTGCATAACTACACATGTATAATCTTTATCTGATTGCTTACCATTTCAGGGAAAAAGGAGAGAAAGGGAGGATAAGGGGAATTTGAAACAAATTTTTTTTAAAAAAAGTTAAAAATTGTTTTCATATGTAACTTGACAAAAATTAAAATTTTCACATTAAAAAATAATAACAATTATCTCCCAGAGTTTTGTGAGGTTAAAATGAGAAAATAGATGGAAAATATTCCACCCCACCCCCCAGGTCCTGGGTTCTTATTGATGCATTCCATAAAAGGCTGTTTTTATGTCTGGATCGACTGGTTTCCTTGCCCTACCTTTCATCTGGTTGTTCATAGGATGAAACTACAAATGAGACAGTGGAAAAACCTCAGGGTGTTATGCCAACTTGAGTTTCACATATATGATACTTAAAATGTTTATTGATTCATTAACTTATATACATGCTCACACATACACACACACGCACACACACACACACACACACACACACACACACACACACCCCTCCTACTATGCCCATATCATCTGCTCCTTGGCTCTAATTTCTATCCTTATCATCTGCTATAGGATTGTTCAATTCATAGACCTGGAATATATATTTTTCTCTCCCTGAAAACTGCATTAAGATGCTATGTGTCATCAGACTTCATTAGGTGGATACGGCTCTCAATTCCTGGAATAAAATCTGTAATATCCATTTGGTATTTACAAGAGCAAAATCCTAGGGGCAGAAGGTTAATTCTAAAATGTGATATCTATATCCAACATATATTTTCTTAAATTAAACCAGGATCTCCAGCTATTGATATAAACTACCAATTACCTGAAATTGACAAAAACCTAAATAAACCTCCATTATACTCTTAAAAATGTATTCAAAATTTTAATATCAAATTCTTATATGCATGCTATTCATCTTTTGTCCCAGAAAGAGGAAGCTATCTGGTATCAACAACTGGTATAAGACACCAGTATTCTAGGACTGATACCCTTAAGTGCTTTAAAATCTTCACAAATATTAATTAATTCAGTGGTATATTATTCTTTTGTGGATTTTGATGAATATTTTCATAGGACATGGAGGAACTTTGAAAATTTTATCATGGAAAACCAGAAGCATTCTAAATGTACAATGCCAAGGGGTCAATATTGCACATTAGTAAATTCATTTCCACCCTTTTCCCTCCATCCATTCTCTGATCTCCTGTGTTCTATATAGTAGAGTTTTTCTAGGCCAATGAATTCAGTGATACTTCTTTTATGTTTCTGTTTTGTCACCAAACTTTTAGAACAAGTGGTATCTCAGTTCCTATATCTTTCCTACTTTCATTTAATTTATTTTCTCACTTTTTACTGATATTCTATCATAAGCTCAAGTTCAACATATATAAAATTAAGTTCATCATCTTCACTATTTGTGTTGTCCTCTTAGACTTTTAGCCCAGTAGAATATAACCTCCTTGAGGGCAGAAATTTTCCCTTTTTGTGTTTATGTGTCTCGAATGCCTAGCACAGTGTCCTGTAAAGAGTAAGCACTTAATGTTTATTGATTTTTTTGGCCTAATCCCCCCTCTCCTTTGTCACCTGTGTGCAGTCAATCACCCATGAAGTCCAAAAGATCCATCCTTTGAAGTGTTTCCGGAATCCCTGTCTTTCACATTCCATCTCCTTGGACCACTTCAAGAGCATCCTAATGGTTCTCCTTCCCTCCAGTCTTTGGCTATGGCCTATATACTACACAATGCTACCAGATTAATCTTCAGATTCTTATTCATTCTTTTATTGCTCTGATAAAAAATTTGATACCATCTATTATTTTCAGGAAATAATCCAACCTCCTTAACATGCTATTCAGGCATCATCATATCTTCTTATTCTCCTCTTTGTTCTCTCACAGCGGTGGATTATGTACCTAGTGGATGTATTATAACTATGTGTTGAATGAAAAGAGAAGAGCGGGAAAATGAAGGCTCCTATTTTTCAGCCCCCATGTTTTCAACTCTGCAGGTAGAAATTAGGATGCTTTAAAATTTTCTCATTATCATCAGAGGTAAATCTAAGTTAATGAACAGGCATCCCCTACACTCATCATCATCAACATTATTATCAATTTTCTGTGTTGTTTCAGTCCTGTGGCATTTTACATATGAAAAACCAAGATTTGTAAGCTGAGTACCATGATCAACAATTACCTTTCATTTATCAAACCCCCAATTTGATCACTTTCAAGTATGAGTTAATTTTTTTCCATGTAGAATTTCATTCTGTGCCCATGTTCTTATAAGAACAGACTGGAGAACAGTCGCTGGGATTCTGTACCCAGTATATTAATTTTTAATTGCTGTGTGGGTTGTCCAGGCCACTTCATTGGGAAAATATTTAAAAAATCTTACTCTTACTACATATGTTGTTTTAAATCATATAAGGTATAAGGTTATTCACCACAAAAAAATTGTTTTACATCCTTCATTTCAAAGAGTAAATTCTGGGATGGCTATTCTTCTTTGGTATCCAAATGAAAGGGTAGAGCACCAGACCTAGAGTGAGGAAGGCCTGATTTCAAAATCATTCTCTGATACTTACTAGCTGTGTGACCTAGGACAAGTTACTTAACCCTGTTTGCCTCCATTTCTTCATTTATAAAATGAGCTAGAGAAGGAAATGGCAAATCACTCCAATATCTTTGCCAAAACAAAAATCCCAAATGGGGGAGGGAGAACTGTTAGGATGCTCTTGAAGGGATCCAAGGAGATGGGATGAGAAAGAAAAAGATTCTAAAAACATTTCAAAGGATTAATCCTTTAGACTTGATGAGTGACTGATTGCATATGGGTGACCAAAGAGAGTGGGGAAAGACAACTATCAGGCCAAAAAAACAACCTATGGAGCCAAAGTCAACTTAGAGAGTAGTTAACATGTATTCATAGTGTTTTCCCCTTTTCAGTCTCTCTAATTTAAGGATGAAAAAATGCCAACTTTCTAATTCCTTCATACCTTAGCAGCTCATTTTCCCCCTACAGCACTTAGGAACTCTTTATTCTCTCGGAAGGCTTAACCACAAGCAAGCTCCTGAGGGAAACTGCCAGACATAGGATAGTGCTGAATTTCTGACATCTTGACAGTAATGGATCATACTGAGATATGAAAAGAAATGTAACTGTTCCTTATCTAAACAATGCTCAGCTCTTTCTGAGAAAATGAATGATATACTAAAACAGAGATTTCACTAGACCTTGCTTTCTTAGCTCTGGATAATGCTGATGTGAGCCATTTTATAATCATGACTAAATAAACAGGGACTGATTATTAGATTAATTCATGATGATCTGTTAGGATGATTCTGCAGTTACTTCTGGGTCCAAAACAGCAAACAGATCATAATGCGATACCAATAGAAGAAACTACAGATTTAGAGATTGAGGCCTACTCTCAAAATCTGGTTATGCTACTTATAATCATGTAACTGTTAGACATATCGGGTGTCTCAGATCACCCACTCCCTAATACAGGGTAAATTTTACTCAAAACAGAACTAGAGGAAGCATAGAAATTCGTTATCCAGTTGCGTTACATGTGGCAGAATTGCATATAGTAGCTTTTATCCCAATCAATCAACAATTAAAAGGTAGCTACTTCATAGAAGATGGGGCAGCTAAGTGTTGCAAGTAGATAGAGTACTAGCTCTATCATTTGCCTCTTGGAGAAGAACTGGTAAGTCATGTTTCTACTTAGCTGCAACCTAATTTTGTCATCTAATTCCATTGACAGTGAAATATGACATCAAAATATCTACAGTTGTTCTAATTCCTTTACTTTAGTATTCATGTACTCATTGATTACTGGGGGTGGGAGAGTGGAGTGGGGATTACAACTGAAGTACCAACAATTAATGCTTGTAGATGGACCAAACATGGAGTAATTTCAAGCACCCTGTGCCCACTTTCCTACTCCCAATGCAGAAATATAAGGGGTATGTGACAGACATAGAGCTTTCTTATATTTTCATTTTAATTCATGGGTGCAAATGGCTAAAGGATTTCTCATTAAGTGGCCAGTCTTTCTCCATTCCGAAAGCAGATACAATCTGTGGTTTCTGAGATCATATTGAAAGCATTTCTGTAACTGAAGAATCTGCCAGTACTTGTATCCCACTGGCAAAGCCTTCAAGATATCTGTGTCTGGAAGAGCTTGCTTGACAAACTGAGCCATTGGCATAAGACATGGTGGTGACTATATATTAGCACTGTTACAGAGGTACACAAACAGCTTATGCCTCTCCTTTTTACTCTATAGCCCTAACTTCAACTATGTCAAGTTTAGAATATGTACTCCATTTTTAGGCAAAGAATTTAATATAACTGGGTCTCATTTATCTCACCTATAAAGTTGGGAATGGGGTGGACTAGGTGATCTCTAAAGTCTCCTTTGGTCAAAGAATGGTATTTAGAACAAAGAAAAGAATAGGTATAGGTCCTTCAACATCTAGAATATTATATTAAGTTTTAGATTTTTGGGGGGATATTAAAAAAAAATGAATGAAACATTTCTAGAGGGAGCAAAGAGGATGTGGAGGGACTCTAAAACTATGTTATATTAAGACTATCAAAATGACCTGGGTAAGAACACAACTAATGGAAAATATGTTTGTCTTAAAATATTTAAAAGAATGAAGGATGAATTCTCTAAAAGGGATTACATTTGTTCTGTGTACCTATAAATAATGGAAGTAAAATGGAGGTAAATTGGGAAGATGTTATATGGAGGCAAATTTTGATTTAGTACAAGGAAGAACTCTCCAAAATGGGAATGAACTGATGTGTTCATCTCCAGCCACTGTAAGAACTCACGAAGAAACCAGAAACTTGGCAGAAATGTTGTAAAATAAATTCCCAAAGAAAGCAAGATTCAGCAAATATTTATTAAGTACTTAGAGTATATAAGGTCCTGTGGCATTACTAATATAATAGGAGCCATATCACACTCCCAAATAGCTTAGAGTATAAATGGGGGAAAGAGAAGCATTCAACCAATGCAACCAAGATTAGGAGGGAAGCAGAAAACTGGGGAAGAATATTTATAACTAGTGTCTGTGATAAAGGTCTCATTTCTAAAATATATAGAGAACTGAGTCAAATTTACAGGAATACAAGTCATTTCCCATTTGATAAGTAGTCAAATGATATGAACAGGCAGTTTTCAGAGGAAGAAATTAAAGCTATCTATAGTCATATGAAAAGATTCTCTAAATCACTATTGACTAGAGAGATGCAAATCAAAATAACTCTGAGTTATCACATCACATCTATCAGATTGGCTAATATGACCAACAGGAAAATGATCCATGTTAGAGAAGATATGGAAGAGTTAGAACACTAATTCATTGTTGGTAGAGTTATGAGCTGATCCAACCATTCTAATGATCCAAGCAATTTGAAACTATGCCCAAAGGGCTATAAAAATGTGCAGACCCTTTGACTCAGCAGTACCTCTTCTAGGGTTATATTCCAAAGAAATCATAAAAATGGGAAAAGGACCCACATGTTAAAAAAAGACACTTATAGAAGCTCTTATTGTAGTATCCAAGAAATGGAAATTGAGGGAATGTCCATCAATTGAGGAATGGCTGAGCAATTTGTGGTATGAGAATGTAATGGAATAATATTGTGCTATAAGAAATGATGAACAGGCAGATTTCAAAAACACTAGGATAGACTTATATGAACTGAGGCTGAGTGAAGCGAACAGAACCAGGAGAAGATTTTACACAGTAACAGCCACAGTGTGAGAGGACTATTTTTGATAGACTTAGCCCTTTCACAGCAAGGGAAGGACCTAAAACATTTCCAAAGGATTCATGATGCAAACTGCTATCCATATCCAGAGAAAGAACTATGAAGTCAGAACGCAGAATGAAGCATACTATTTTCTTTTTTGTTATGTTTGCTTTTGTTCAGTTTTACTCATACTTTCTCCCATGGATTTTAATTTTTCTATGCAACATAACTAATGCGAAAATGTATTTAATAATAACGTATGTGTGGAGCCCATATAAGATTGCATGTTGTCTTGGGGAAGGAGGAGGGAAAATTAAAAACTTATGGAAGTGATTATTGAAAATTGAAAACAAATAAATAATTTTGAAGAAAAAAAAGAAAAGCATTCAGATTAAGCAAGTCACTTAATCGCCTTATGCCTCAGTTTCCTTATTTGTAAAATGAGAGATTTATAATCAATGACTACTCTGATCCCTTATAACCTAATAACTGTGATTCCATGAGTCTATGAATTATGATACAGAGAGTGAAATAAGTGAAAAAGGAGAGGTCTAGGCAAAAGGCTCTGAAAAATTTGAAGAAGAGATTTTTTTTAATTTTTTGTTTTTTAACCCTGGGTCAAGGATTGGAGTTTGGGTCAGAGGTATAAGTAGTAAGCAAAGAAGGGAAGACTTCCTAAAAGAAGTGGAATCTGAGATAGGATTTAAGGAAAGGAAAGCTTTTCAGCAAACAGGGATTAGGTGTCTGTTTTAAGCACAAGCAAATACAAGAAAAAGGCAGGATAAGAATGGAAAACAGAAGCTTGTTCTTTTTAGCTAAAATATAAACTACACAAGGGAGAGTAGCATGAGATCAAGGTGGCAGGCAGATTGTAGACTGATTGTGGAAAATCTTGAACGTTATAACCAAGAGTATCCACCTTATGTGGTAGGCAATGCAGACCCATAGGCAGTTTACAAGTAGAATAGTATTAAGGGCAAAACTCCCTAGAATAAAAAAAAGGAACCTAAGTAGTCTTCTAGTTCAATCTGTACATAAGTAAGAATTCCTTCCATAATGTGACCTGTAATTGGTCATTAACCTTTACTAAAAGGCTTTCTGTCAGTAGGAGTCCATTTGGCCTCGGGCAGCTCATTCTCTTTTTTGTATAACAATTTTTTTTAAGCACATTTTTATTTATATCAAGTCTAAACCTTTCTCTCTGCAATTGCCATTGTTAGTTCTTCTGATTCCCAGCAGGGCAAGACTAATTCTTCATGCATATAATACATTTTCAAATACTGAAGTTTTCTCTTTTCCAGGTAATTCAATTCCAGTTGCTCCAGCTCTTCCTTCTCTGGGGTGGTCTTGAGGCCTTCAGTCATTCTTTCTAACTGCCCTCCTCTGTATTTCCCTTCACTTTTTAAATGTCCCTCCCATGATTATGCCTAGAAGTGAATATAATGCTGAAGATGTGCTCTGATCACACTAGAGTACAGTTAGACACTAACTCTCTAAATGTCTCCCCCATTAGATTGTGAGCTCCTTGAAGTGAAGGACTTGTCTTTTGAAGATTTTTTGTATCCACAGTACTTGGTACAGGGCCTAGCACACAGTACGCATTTGATGTTAACTGATTGACTGACCTAGACACAATACAAATTTTAATGCAGCATAAGATTACATTGCTTATTTTGGCTATCATTTCATACAGAAGTTCATCCCAAGCTTTCAATCCACTAAAACCTCCTCATGTATTTTTTTTTCAGAAAAATTTCTTTCTAACCATTCTTTGTCCATATCATCTTTGTGGCATTAGTTACTTTAACCCAAGTGTAAGAATTTACAGTTATTGCTTGTGAAATTTCATCTTTTTAGACTGAAAGTTTTAGCTCATGGCTATCTTGTTTTTTTGGATCTTTTCAACTGACATGCTAGCCATCCTTCTCAGTTTTGTGTCATCTCTAATTTTAATGAAAATACCATCTATGCCTTCTTTCCAAGTCATGGATAATAATGTTAAGTAGCATCGGACTTGATTTCACTGAGCATCCTCTCTCAAAGCTCCACTGTTCTGTCTCCTTAAAGGGCTTATTTTCTACCCGACAAACAAACAAGTTAACAAAAATGTCAATTTTCAACTCATGTTTATATAATGTTGGGTGAGATCACTTTAATCATGATCTTTACA
Organism: Bettongia penicillata ogilbyi; assembly: GCA_023548195.1. NCBI lineage: Eukaryota > Metazoa > Chordata > Mammalia > Diprotodontia > Potoroidae > Bettongia > Bettongia penicillata. Next base: position 130,579 of record JAJHZJ010000264.1, read on the forward strand.
AAAAATATTGTTGTCTCATCATAGTGTTCTTAGAAAAAGGAAATGGTTTGAGTTACATAAACTTCATTCCTTCTTATATTGAAAATAGGAAAATAGAGGAGTAATACCCAAAGAATTTTTTAGTAACGTTATTCCTTCAATACGTATTACTTGAGTGAGCTTCTACTCTATCTATACTAAAACTGCACAAGTATAAGGATGTAAGATTTTTAATACCCAGAAGAATGGATCCCTATACAAAGACCTTTTTCCAAGTTGAGGAAGCTGGAAAGTACAGTGAATGTTTAAGCTATTTGACAAAGTCAGGAAGACCCAAATTCATATCCTTCCTTAGAATCTTACAACCTGTGCAAGACTGCATAAGTTACAACTTCTCCTAACATCAATTTCCTCATTTGCAACATGGGTATAATAGCACTGAACTCACAGGGTTATGAGAATCAAATGTGATAATATGTCACATGCTTTGCAATCTTAAAATACATGTAAGTTCAAGCTATTACTTGTTGTTCGATTGATTCTAAATGTTCTTATCACTGAAGTCTAAAAAAGTAGTAAGAGACATTGCCAATGCTTTCCTTAAACATAAGTAAATTATTTTTTTCTGGAATTACCCTGGTTTACCAATCTAATATAAATCCGCTGGCTTTTAAAGCTTTCATAACATAGCAACTTCCTACCTTTTCAATCTTTCACCTTACTCCTCTCTACATACTCCATAGTCCTTTAAAGACACTTATGTATTGGCTTGCTGTACCTCCCAATCAATACTGCATCTCTTGATTTTGAGCTTTTTTAAGGGATGTCCTTTATGCTTGGGACTCTCTCCCTTCTAATCTCAAACTTCTCTCCTGGCTTCTTTCAGGTCTCAGCTAAAATCTTACTTTTGGCAAGAAGTCTTTTTTTTTCTTTTATTTAGTTATTCATAACTGATCATCTTATGATACTGCTGTTACTTTGTCCACCGAACATCTTTGCATCAGTCCATGCAAGACTTAACCAGGTTTTTCTGAGAGCATTCTACTCATCATTTCTTGTTGTACAATAGTACTTCACCTTTCTTATTCAGTATTTTATCTTTCGCCAGTTACATGTAAAAACAGTTTTTAACATTTGTTTTTAAAACTCTGAAATTCAAATTCTTGTCCTTCCACCCTCCCCTCCTCTCCTTATTGAGAAGGCAAGCGATTCAATATAGGTTATACATAGGTAGTCATGCAACATATAATTGGGAAAGAAAACATAGGCAAAAATGAAAACCTCAAGAAAGACAAAGTAAAAGAAGCGTGCTCCAATATGTATTCAGATATCATCAGTTCTTTCTTTGGGAATGGATAGCATTTTTTTATCACAAGTCCTTTAGAGTTGTCTTGGATCATTGTACTGCTGAGAATAGCTAAGTCATTCATAGCTGTTCATCTTACAATATTGCTGCTACTTTGTACACCATCCATTTCATTTTGTATTAGCTCATGCAAGACTTTTCAGATTTTTCTGAGAATATCCCACTCTTCATTTCTTACAGCATCCATCAATGACTTGTTCAGTCATTCCCCAATTGATGAGTTTCCCATTAGCATCAAGTTCTTTACCCCCAGAAAAGTGCTGCTTTAAATATTTTTGTCCATATAGGTCTTTTTCCTTTTTTAAAAATTTCTTTTGGGATGTAAACCTAGTAGAATTGCTAGGTCAAAGGGTATGTATAGTTTTATAGCCCTTTGGGTATAGTTCCAAATTGCCCCACTGAATGGTTGAATTAGTTCATAGCTCCACCAACAATGCATTGATGTCTCATTTTTCCACATTCTCTCCAACATTTGTCATTTGGCTTTTCCATCCTATTAGTCAATCTAATAAGTAGGAGGTAGTATATCTTTTGCATTTCTCCAATCAACAGTAAGTTAGAGGTTTTTTTCATGTGACTACAGATAACTTTGATTATTTCATCTGGGAACTGATCTTTTGATCATTTATCAATTGGAGAATAGCTCTAATTTTGATAAATTTGACAGCTCTCTGTATGTTTGAGAAACGAGGACTTTATCAGAGAAACTTGCTTCAATATTTTTTTATGGTTACTATTGCTATTTCCCTTCATTCTATTCTCCACCACCCTCATTTATTCTGTTCTCTCTCTCCTTTTACTCTGTGCCTCCTCAAAAGTGTATTGTTTCTGACTATTCCCTACCCCAATTTCCCCTTGTTTCTATCACTCCCCCTGCTTTCTTTTATCCCTTTCCCCTCCTACTTTCCTGTAGGGTAAGATAGATTTCTATACTCAAATAAGTGTGTATGTCATTCTCTCTTTTAGTCAATTCTGATAAGTAAGAGTAAGCTTCACTCACTCTTCCTCCCCTCCCCCTAACCCCTCCACTGTGAAAAGCTTTTCCTTGTCTACTTTATATGAGATAATTTACTCCATTCTATCTCTCCCTTTCTCTTTCTCTGGATATATTCCTCTCACTCCTTAATTTTATTTTCTAGACATCACCCCTTCAAATTCAACTGACACCGGTGCTGTCTATATATACTCCTTCTAACTGTCCTAATAATTAGAAAGGTTTATGAGTTACAAATATCATCTTCCCATACAGGAAAGTAAACAGTTTAAAATTATTAAGTCCTTCATGATTTCTCTTTCCTGTTTACCTTTTTATGCTTCTCTGGAGACTTGTGTTTGAAATATAAATATGCTCTTTAGCTCTTGTCTTTTCATTAAGAATGCTTGAGCATCCTTAATTTTTTGAATATACATTTTTCCCCCAATAGATGTTTCTTGGTTGCAACGCTGGCTCCTTTGCCCTCTGGGAGATCATCTTGCATCTGATCCATTAACGTAGTAGCTGCTAAACCTTGTGTTATCCTGACTGTGGCTCCATGATACTTAAATTGTTTCTTTCTGGCTGCATGCATTATTTTCTCCTTGACCTGGGAACTTTGGAATTTGGCTATGAGGATTTGGGATCTCTTTCAAGAGGTGATGAATGGATTCTTTTAATTTTTATTTTAGCCTCTGGTTTTAGAATATCAGGGCAGTTTTCCTTGATGATTTCTTGAAAGATTATGTTTAGGTTCCTTTTTCTTAATCATGACTTTCAAGAAGTTCAATAATTTTAAAACTAACTCTCCTTGATGTATTTGCCAGGTCAGTTATTTTTCCAATGAGATATTTCACATTGTCTTTTAGTTTTTCATTCTTTTGATTTTATTTTATTGTTTATTTCTTATAAAGTCATTACCTTTCATTTGCTCCATTTTTATTTTTAAGGAATAATTTTCTTAGTCAGTTTTTGGACCTCCTTTTTCATTTAACTAATTCTGTTCATTGGCTTTTTGGACCTCTTTTAGCCTAGTCTGTTTTTTAGGGTGTTATTTTCTTCAGTATTTTCTGTTTCTCCTTTCCCAAGCTATTAACTTGTTTTTCATGATTTTCTTCTATCGCTCTCATTTCTCTTCCCAATTTTTCCTTTACCTCTCTTACTTGATTTTCAAAATCCTTTTTGAGCTCTGCTATGGCCTGAGACCAATTCATATTTTTCTTGGAGGTTTTGGATGTAGGAGCTTTGACTTTGCTGACTTTTTCTTTTCTTTCTTTTTTTGGGGGAGGGGATGGTGAGGCAATAGGGGTTAAGTGACTCACCCAAGGCCACACAGCTTGTAAGTGTCAAAAGCCAAATTTGAACACAGGTCCTCCTGACTCCAGGGCTGGTGGTCTATTCACTATGCCACCTCACTGTCCCTGTTGTCTTTTTCTAAGTATGTATTTTGATCTTTCTTGTCACCATAGTAACTTTCAATAGTCAGAATTTGGTTTTTTCCCCCTGTTTGTTCATTTTCCTAGTTAATTAAAAGCTGAGTTTCAGCTCTGCTTTCAGGTGGGAGGGTGCACTGTCCCAAGCTTTAGGGGTTTTATGCGGCTGTTTTCAGAGATATTTCTAGGGACCTGTAAGTTCTCAGTTCTTCCAAGATGGTTTGATCTAAGGAGAGGTGTTTACTACTCTTCTGGTCTGTGAGTGACTACAAGTACTCTTTTTGGAAATATGATGACATTCTCTGCTCCACTGTGGCTGTGAGCTCTGCTGTGCTAGTTTTCCTTCTCTCCCTGGCACTGCAACCCAGGAAATGGATCCAACTATGGACAAAGCAACTGAGTTCTGCCTTGGTGATACCAAAAAGACCCCTATCATCTTCCTTAGACCAATTATCTGACCCCTTTACCATCTGTAAACTGAGAGCTCAGGAAGCAGTTGCAGCTGCTGCTAATTCAGTTACTCCCAAGGCCTGCTCTTGGTTTGCTGTGGCCAGGGCTGAGCTGGCTCAGCCTGTGCTGGATTGTGCTCCACTCTCACCCTGATGCAACATCACCTTCATGCTGACCTTTTGTCTTTATCATCTGTGGGCTGAGAGATCTGAAAACTGTCACTGCTGACAGTGATTCAGTCTTCCCTAGGCCTGCTCCAGGTATGCTGGGGCCCAGTCTGCACTGACTTTCAGGTGAGTCCTTGCCTTTCCTCCACCATCTTGGCTGTGCCTCAGAAGCAGTCCTTCTTAAGCTTAATGCCTTCCCTCTGAAACTACCCCTAATATACTCTGCATATACGTTGCTTGTGTGTAGCTTTTGCATGTTGTCTTCCTAAGTAGGCTATTAAGTTTTATTTCTTCAATTCTTTGTATCGCAAAGCCTTAGCATGACGTTTGGCACATAGGAAGCACTTAATTAATGGCAATTCACTAATATTCCGTGAAAAAGGAGATGAAATTGGTCTGGTATAATCTGTTCTTTCTAAAATAACATTAGCTCTTAGAGATCACAGATTCCTTTTCTGGATACTTACATACATTCTAGAATTTTGGCAAGCTTGGTGACTGTCAACTTGTAGAATACAGTCTCTTTTTTTTTCTCCACAGTGTTTCATTAGAAAATTACCCTGGCAGCATGATGAAAGTTGGACTTTTTTGTTGTTGCTTGGGCAATTCAGTTGTGCCTGACTCACTGTGACCCGATTTGGGGTTTTCAAGGCAAAGATACTAGAGTGGTTTACCATTTCCTTCTCCAGTGCATTTTACAGATGAGGAGCTCAGGCAAACAGGGTTAAGTGACTTGCCCAGGGTCACATAGCTAGGAAGTGTCTGAGGCCAGTTACGAACTCAGGAAAATGAGTCTTCCTGACTCCATGCCCAGCACTCTATCCACTGAGCCACCTAGCTTCCCCAAAAGTTGGATTACTTGATTTGTGAAATCTCTCAATTCTAGGATTGCTATAAGATGGTAACACTAGATTTTCTGCACAAAGTACAGAAAAACTAAGTAGGCTTCTATCACAGTGTTTAACATTACAAAGCCTCGTAACACACTGTTGCTGTTTTTTAGCTGTCTCTATGATGTGCCCTATGCATTTTTCACCCAAGAACCTACCAGCAAGCTTTCTTTTTGTATTATCTAAAATCTTTGCTTTGATCAGCACCATTCCTTATGTAAGGAGTATACAGTCATTCTGAAGTATCACTCAGTATTATCTGATTTGAATTTACTGATCTGGGCTTTCCCAGTGGGTATAAATCAAAGGCAGCTGTTAAAAGATAGTTTCATTCCTCAAAATTAAGGGCAACTTGAGGCAAAAGCACTGTCTTTCAGTGGATATAATAAAGAATGTGAAGAATTAAGCCCCCAAGACAAACCGTCAATGTTGTGACTATATGTGGCTTATGGAATTCCACTGTATTATTTTATAGTTATTTTTCACATATATGAGCATGTCTTATCATAGTTGTGAAAGTTATGAGGTCTGATGAATTGTAAACAGTTCTGATTTTCTAGTATATCAATATTTTTTGTTGTTGGTAGGACCCTGTGATTTTATCCCCATAGGGAACTGTAGGTGAAGAGATCCTTTACCTAATACATATCTGCAACTCTTTTGTAAATTACATTCCTAGACATTCCCCTAGAGGATCTGAGAAGTAAAGTATTCTGGATCACATTCACAATATCAATCAAGCAACAAGAAATCATGAAGCCCCTTTTATGTGCCTGGGACTGTGATAGGTGCTAGAGATACAGAAATAAAACTGAAACTTCTACCTTCAAGGAACTTCTTTTCAATCTGGAGGAAACTGTGTATACATGTAAGTACAGACAAAAACATACACAGAGTAAAGAGAAGGAAAATCTGGTGAGGAAGGCAGGCTCTATAAGCTCTACTCTTTAAAACTAGTTGTTTTTTTTATCCAATAAAAGGAGGGGGTTAACCACATGGCTTTTAAGGTCTCTTTCTGATTTAAATCTGCGATCCTACCAAAAGGCTTTATGCAGTAGCCAAAAGATGGAACCATCACTTTTAACTGACAAAAACAATCTCTTCCCCACTCTGCCAGCAGATGGCAGTGTTCTGCAATAAACTGAATTCACAGCTTTTTTCTCCAAATACAATTCTTTGAAAATGAACCAGTCGAAAGCTTAGAGAAAGACTTCATTCCTTACCTTGTGTGGCCACTTTTACAGTTCCTTGTTTGGCTTCAGGAGCTTTCCCAGACTCTTAAAAAGAACAAATTAAGCCAATTACTATGAGGCATTATATCACAAAAGTATACAACTATAAAAGAAATGACAAATGGTAATACAGCATGTCCACTGGCACATACAGTCTTTCTAGTAAAAAAATGAAGACAATTATTAGCAGCATTGTGAAACTTACCAAGGGAAATACTATTGAACCAAAGAAAGGCATGAAATAATGCCTCCAAAAACTGCTACTGCTTTAGTGCTGACAATGGCAACAATAGAGCCTACAGAGGAAAATATCCAGCCAAAATAAAATTTAAAAGATCCTTTACAAATCATTACTGTATTACAAATAATTTTCAATATGTCGATGGACAATTTAGACATAAAGAAAGTGACCTATTCAAGGACAGTCAATGGCAAATCCAACAACAGAGCATGAAAATAGTCAACTTTCAGACTTTAGCTTTTGCCTTTAAGGTGACATTATCTCTACTGTCATTTATTCCCACTACTGTTCCTCCCACCATCAGTGTGACTGTAGGCAATGATATGTGGTGGGGAATACTGAGGAAGTATATTGCTTATTTTTTAAGTTTTGTATTCTTTTTTTCTGTTTTTTTCTCCCTTTTGTTTAAAAAGTTTCCCTTAAACAGGATATTAAAATAAACAACTTACAAAACCACATTTAAAAAGAGATAATATAAATATAGAAGTTACAAACTAAAAATAAGACATTAGAGCTGAAAACTGTTTTGAAGAAGCTAAACAAATTCAGTGTAAATAATTAATAATATAATAATAATGTTTGACCTGGTATTCTAGATATACAAGTGTATTCGTATATATATAGAATCATAGAACTTGTAGCTGGAAGGGACAAGAACACACAAAATAGACACCTACAAGGACAGGGCACCATGCTAAGTGTTTGTACAAATGCAGAGCTATTTGTTGACACTCATTCATTCAACTAACATTAAACATTGACTGGAATTTATTTAAGTCCATGTGACTCTGGCAAGAATTAGAACAGATCATGATTAAATCAGGATTTTTTTTTAATTTGGCAAATATTCAGGAGCAAAGCTCCACTGGTTTGTTTCCTGCCAAAAAAAAGTTTCAATTTCCCACGCTTATTTTCGTATTGTTGAGTGAGCTAATTAATCACCTTAATGATGATCTTTATTATCCCCCAAACCACAATCTTCCTTTTGCTTCTAAAAGTTGTAGCGATGAAAATGGCCTGATAGTTATATCATTTCCATCCATTCTATTTAGGATATAGGAAAACTATATTGCATATTTAGGCATATTCATTCAGCATATATTAACTAATTCCTACCATAAAGAAGACTCTGAAATACTACCTGATATGCACATAAAACTGTCTTCTAAGATAACTTTCATGTCTATAAGAGCTACTATGCATGTAGTACTTTAATGTTTTTAAAGCATTTTGCATATATTATCCCAGTATTACAGATGAGGAAACTGAGGGTCCAAGAGCTTTAGATTACGCATCCAGGAACACATAGCTTGTAAGCATCTGACACAGGATTTGTCGTTTAATCAGTAGTCATTAAGCATTATTAAACCCATATGACATGCAGGAAGTGAGAAACAAGACATAAAGACAAGCAAAAGCAAAATCCAAAAAAAAATGAAAACAACTCCCATTCTCAGGAAACTAACAGTCTAGCGAGGAAGTTGCCATTCTAGTAACTATGTACAAATACGACATATAAAGAATAAACTAGAAGTAATCTCAGAGGGAAGGCACTAAAATTAAAGGATGCATGGGAAAGGTTTCTTACACAAGATGAGAATTTAGCTGAGACTTGAAGGAAGCCAGGAAAGCCAAAGGTAGAGGAAGAAAATTCCAGGCGTGCTGGGATAGTCAGTGAAAATGCTGAGCAGGAGAATGCAGTGTTGAAAGCCCTACTGTCTTTGAATATTTCTATTAAATGGCTGAGAAACAGAGCTATCTGGAGTGCTTCCTTGGCAGACTGTAGAGGAGAAAACTGTCCAGAGGGGAAAGGAAGGAAAACAGGATCAAGGTGAGAGTTCAGTAACAGTCTGCGTGTAGATTCAGACCAACTGACTGTCTTGTAGCCCAGAGCAGAAATCAGGGAGGGAAAGGAGGAAGGCTGAGTGTTGTGGAGAAGAGTTATGTGTCAGACTTTTGGAACTCTAGGTGTACACACATTCCTGGGTGAGTTTCTAGTATTCACTCTAGTATTTTATAATTTTAAGTTGGAAAGAACCTTAGAGATCATCAATGAAGTTTCTTTTTACAAATAATAATACAGTAATTGACTTTAAAATAGTCCTTTAAAGTTTTCCAAATGTTTTCCCTACATTAGCACAGAGGTTCCTTGTAGCTCTGTGATCCTATGAGTTTATTGCTTTAATGTTAACATTCTCCTTTCCTCCTCACTCCCCATATTGGGATAATCTAAAGATTTTAGGAAAAGTAAAAGCTTCTCCTCTTGATAATAAACCAATTTTATACAGCACTTTAAGTTTTCCTGTAAGTCATGACATTATTACTATACCCATTTGGTAGATAAGGTAACTGAGGTTCAGAGAACTGAAGTTATTTGCCCATGATCAAACATTTGAGTGAGCAATGTCCTAAGTGTAATTTGAACATGGGTCTCGCCTCTAAATCCAGGGTTCTTTTAATTTCTGAAGCATGCTGTTCATCTCTTCTTGGAAAATGAGAGGCCCTTTCCCTTTTGTGAACTATAACCATGACTCTCCCTTTTATCTATATTCTTAGTGTCATTTCCATATGATTAAAGTCAGAGGACATACTTTCTATAGCTGAGCCTAGGCAAACCTGTTAGAAAGACAGTGGCTTTTTTTGTTTGTATGCTTGTCTGTTTTTAGGTACCCTCTATAGTTCTTTATGTGCTACTCCACGCTAACTGATGCTCCCTCCTCCAAAGCATGCAGTAGAGTTGGGTAATAGCCTGCTTACTACCCAGAATCTTCCATTGTGGTGCCCCTCCTCCAAAAGTCTGACATCTCTTGGAATCCTACAACTATTGTTGGTGCTCTGCCTCTCAATGGGTATTAACAGTTTTGAAGATAGTATGGTGAGTTTTTTTCCAGAAATATGCCCAAATGTGTCCACTCTGTGAATATAGCAGCTTCCTAATGACAGAGACAACATACAGGAGGAGATCAGACTTGACATCTTGCTAACCCTACTCAGCCTTAGGTCTTGAAGTCCCATGATAATAAAGAAAAATCTCATATTGAAACTGGAGGATGTGAAATTAAGAATGCAGCCCAGGGAGTGTATGTAGTCAAGATGGGGAACTTTCTCACTGTTTCATTTTATTTATCTCCTTTTAAATCAGGGAAGTATAGATCTGGAGCAGGAAAGAGAACTTAGAAACTTCTTCTGAATTGAAAACATAATTTCTAAATTGTTTGAGGTATGTAGAAAAACATATATATATATATATACATATATATATATCCCAAACAAATATATATATGTATCATTTGCACATATATACATATACAACTCTATATAGCTAAAGATACGATACTACATTTTCTAGGAAGAATATGTAGTATGAAAAAAAATATTCTTAAATCAGAAAAAAAAGCACTATCAAAACATCCTAACACCATCAGGGCAGGAAGAAGTAAGGGGAAATAGCACTCAAAATCAGAAAAGCACTCAAGGAACATTAGGAAAACCAAATAGGAAAATTCCAGAATCTGCTAACAAAGACCTGATCGATGAACCTCAGCAAGGTTAAAGCTGCATAGAAACATCAGTCTAATTTCCAAAAGGATGTTTGAATTATCATTTAGCAATATAACAAGAGAAAAGAGTACTTCCAAGCCCCTGTTGAAAGATGTAGCAATATAAAGGATTTATGGCAAATTGGAAATAACAAATGTTTCGCTTTTTCTGATTCTTCTATACTCGTATAGATATAGCTAATATCCTGCTAGCAAAACTGAGATGAATCGATGTTTATATGAAGGTAAACATTTTAATATGGAATTAACTTCTTCATGATATACCTGGGCATGTATTTCTTTAGCATAATCCCCATTTTCCTATTTTTATGGATTCTATGAATTTATTTTAAGCTGCATATATCATCAAAACATTATTTTATATGGATCTTTTGAAGTTTATAATGACTGTCAAAACCCCCTAACACATGAATTTTTCATAAAATTAATCTCCCTCACTCTCTCCCAGGCCAGAATTACAGTGACCCCTAACAGGCTTTATCCACTGCTTATTGTCATGGAAATTTTGAGCCATTCCTTTCTGACCTGGGCCAGCTTACTCCTCCATAGGCAGCCTGATGGCCACCCTTTCAGGGACTCTCCTTAAGGATAACAGACTTAATACAGACACCTGATCAGTTTCAACCTTCCTGAGCTCAAGTAGTCTACTAACTTCAGCCTCCCTACTAGCAGGAATTATAAGGACTGCAACATTACACTCAACTCCGCTTAACTTCAAATGTCAGAAACCAAAACTTGAAACTTTCTTGACTTCTAAACAATAAAAATGGTGATTACTAATATCTTTTGTAAAAGATCCTACAAGATGTGCCTAAATTGCATTTAAGGACCTCTTATTGATTCCCAGATGGAAACATGAAATACGATTACCATTAGACAGATGAAGAAACCACAAAAGGTAAAAGTTGAGTTGTATTTCAGTCCCTCTGAAATGAATCAAGAAGGCAATAATACCACTACCTCCACTAACAATATATTGCAGCATTAATATAGTGCTTTGCAGTCATTATCCCTTTATACCCTTACAACCCTCCTATGATGAAATGAATACATGTGATCAGCATTTTGATTTTACCAATAGAAAAAATGAGACTGAATGAGTTGAAGTGATTCTTCCATCTTCACAGTGTGTCATGGATTTGAACCCAAGTCTTCCTGATTCCAAATATGTCACTTTTCCAACTATAATATAAACTCTGATCTAGTGATATATAAGTGCAGTACTCCATCCAGCCACCTAGAAAATACTCCCTCTTCTCTATATGTTCATCCACCTTTGGATCCAATAGAGGAGGTGAAGCCAATGTGATTTTCTTTTTCAGTTCATCTAGGTGTTGAATCAAGCTCTAAAGTATTATTATTTTAAAGCTGAGTGGTTGGGGGAGTGTTATTCAAACAACTGCCTATCCTTAATCTTTATAGCCAGAAAGCCTCTCCCTGAAAAGAGGGAGAAGGACATCCATCTCAGAAATGAAAGTTACTACATGCTTAAAAGCTCTTGGGCTAAAAACAATTTTCATTTGGAGCTCTAGGAAAGTATATTTCTGGGCATTACTTCATTTCAGTATGATAATTACCACACTGAGATGAAATTAATCGTGAAGCAGCCTTTGGCCATTCTGTCTGGCCAAGGGGATTGCAGCTGGAGAAGAGTGCTTATTTGCTGCCAGAGATGCAAATTTCAAAAGGTGTACATTGCAATGGTATGAATAATTTATCAAAATAATCTGTTATTGCTGGAGGTTAAAAAAATCTAAATAAACTGGCAGCATCATTTACAATAACTGGCATAATTTAGCCAACCCTACAAATTCATTGTATCAGTTTTTTTGTTTGTTTTGGTTTTGCTATAAATATTGATTTATATGAGCATTATGGTCCTTCTTCCTCTCTGTTTTATATATACATATACATACACATATACATATACATATATGTATGTATCCCTTTATATAGTCCTTTATCAGGAAAGAGTCTTTTTATGGAAAACATTTTAATTACTCAAACTTTGCCAAAGATTTCCTTAAATAGAGTGAAGGAAATTTCTCTGTTAAAATCATCTAAAGATCTCTTTAGTTAAGACTTTTAGAGGTTAAACCTAAGTGATTGAAAACCTGTCTGTAGTCTCTACAGATTGGATTGGTTCTTTCCTGTGATTACAAGTAAAGGAGTTTTTCTTCTGGGATCATTTGTTTGCTCTCTGTTCTTCATTCTTAAAGGGGCCTATGTCATCAGGAAGGTGATGTCATACTTGCAAGTGAATTGGATTTAAGCGAGGAAGGCTGTGCAAAGTCACCAGCCTTACTTTCTCCTCCAGAGCCACCACAGTCAAGTGTCAAGATATAGAATAGGACAACTATAGATACCCCCCTTCCTCGGGGAAACTGGGAAGTGGAGATAGGAATGGTAAGCTACAAAAATAAACCTTAAAAAGAATAGTCATTAAGCTTCTTTGGTAGCATGTTATAGCTCCCCACAATAAATGAACATTGGGAACTATCTTCTTGTACTTAATTGACTGCTTTCAAAAATGGAGTGTTAGAGCTAAGATGATAGAGGAGAAGCAGGAACTCACCTGAATCTTCCAAATTGCCCACCAAACAAGTATAAAATGCCTGAAATCTAATTCTAGAATGGCAGAAACAACAAAAGGATGGGGTGAAACACTTTTCCAGTCCAAGAAAACTTAGAAGTTTGGGAGGAAAGGTTTGTAACATTAGGGTGGTAGTCTGGCCCAGAATGTGGCCCAGGTCACATTGTAGTAACACCAGCAATAGACCTTGGAGGTGGTTGCTTCAGTAGCAGCTGCAGCTCTAAGAGTTTTCAGCCCACAGATGGTAAGTGGGTTGGGAAAACTGGTCAGAAAGAGATTACAGGCGACCTTCTGCAGGAGCTGAGGTGAGCACCCTGCTTCTTTGTCCACACCCAGTTCTCGGTGTCATTCCAGGGCAAAGAGAAGCACTAGAGCTTATAGGTGTAGAAGAGCAGGTGTCCTGGTAATAGTTTTTAAGGTAGAGAAGAGTGCTTGTGACCACTTACAAGTTCACTCCAAGGAAGAAACGTGTATAATGGTTACAACCAGAAGAGTAGGAGTCTGAATTATCATTTCAGAGCCAAACGGAGCTATGGAACTTGTAGAACTCTGGGGTAACAGGAAATAGGCCAAGAGAGCAGTGACCATACTTCTCCTCAGATAATCCACTTTGATAGTACTGAAAACCCCATAACTAGCTCTGAAAACAGCAGAACAGAAAACTGAAGCTTAAAACAGTGCCTCCTTCACCCTGAGACCAGAGCACAACTCTAACATAAAATAAAGTCAAGCAATAGGCAGGAAAAATGAGAAAACAATAAAAAAAGTACCTGACCATAACAATTTAATATGGTGATGGGGGGACCAAGACATAAACTCAGAAGAAGACAACTAGGTAAAACAATTTACAAGCAAATCTTCAAAGAAAAATGTCAATTAGAGACAGAACCAACAAGAATTCCTGGAAAAAGCACAAAAAGGACTTTAAAAAACAAATGAGAGAGAAAAAAATGGAAAAAATAAGTGAGAGAGATGCAAAAAATTTTTTAAAAGAGACAATTAATAACTTGGTAAAAGAAGCACAAAAAACACTAAAGGAAATAGTATCTTAAAAAACAGAATTGGCCCAGTAGTAAAAGAGGTACAAAATGCATTGTTTGAAACTTCTTAAAAAAGCAAAATTGTCCTATTGGAAAAAGAGGTACAAAAGCTTGCTGAAGTAAATAATTCCCTAAAAATTAGAATTGGCAAGTGGAAGCCAATGATTCCATGAGACATTAAGAAATAAAGTCAAAAGAAGGAAAAAAAGAAGAAAATCTGAAATATCTCATTGAAAAAAACACAAATTAAAAGTTTTTGCAAATAAAACTTATGCAGCCAAGGTCAGCCAAGAAAGTATGAGAAAAGACTTCATTTCTCAACTATAAAGAGAACTGGGTCAAATTTATAAGATTATGATTCATTTTCCAATCAATAGATAGTTAAAGGATATGAGTAGGTAGTTTTTAGAAAAAGAAATGAAAATAATGCTCTAAGTCACTATTGATTAGAGACACGAAAATTAAAATAACTCTAGGGTACCACCTCACAGCTCTCAGATTGCCTAATATGACAAAAAAGGAAAATAATGAATGTTGGAAGGGATGTGGAAAAATCATGATGCTAATGCACTTTTGATGGAGATGTGAAATGATCCAACCATTCTGCAGAACAATTTAGAACTATGCTTAAAGGGCTATAAAACTGTGCATATCCTTTGTTCCAGCAATCCCCTTAATAAGACTCTATCCCAAAGCGATTTTTTTTTTTTAAAAAGTAAAACCAACAGAAAAATATTTATGGTAGCTCTTTTTGTAGCGGCAAAGAATCAAAAATTGAAGCGAGATCTATCAATTGGAGAATGACTGAACAAATTGGGGAATATACTATGATGGAATAATACTATTGTGCTCTAAGAAATGGTGAGCAGGTTGGTTACAGCAAACCTGGAAAGACTTAAGCAAATTGGTACAAAATGAAGTGAGCAGAACCAGGAGAACACTGTACCCAGCAGCAGCAATGCTGTATGACGATAAACTGAATGACTTAACTATTCTGTGTAATACAATGTTCCAAGACAGTTCTGAAGGACCTATGATAAAAATGCTATCCAACCCCAGAGAGAGAACTGATGGAGCCTGAATGCAGATTGAAGCCTACATTTTTTTTTTTTTTTGCTCTCTGTTTTCTTTTGCAACAGGACTAATATGACTTCACATGTATGATCTATATCAAATTGGTTGCCTTCTTGAGGAAAATATGGTATTAAAAATGGTAAACATTTTTCACATGTATTTGAGGGGAACAAAGAAAATTAATGGTATATGTAAAGGAATTATACTTTAAATGAATTTATTTCCCTTCCATATAAAATAATCCAGCTATTCCCTAAACCTTTTAAATCAAGTTCAGTAGAATTTGATGTAGGACTTGTCACATTAAGAATATAGCTATCACAAACAAATTTATTGATTTTCTTTTTATCTTCCCCTCCCCCCCTTCTCTTTTAATAAGGGGAACTAACACAGATAACATATCCAAATAGGAACACTCAATGAATTAGCTGTTATCAGTCACAGCCAATTAACATTTGTTAAGTGTCTATTATGTGCCAGGCATCGTGCTAAGGAGTAGGTATACAAATGAAAATAAAGACAGTCCCTGTCCTCAAACAGCTTACTGTCTAAGGGGGGAGATAACACCCAAATGAAAGTTGAAAAGGAGAGAAAGGCACTTAGCTTTGGGAGTATGATGGAGAGTTCTATAAATTCTAAAAGCAGTGTAACTGGTAGGAAATGGGAAGAAAAACTGTGCTGAGACCCCTCTTCAAATAGAAACTTTGGAACCCATGACCCTTCTCTCAAGGGTCCTAGCAGAATGGCGGAGGAATAAGATAAGATGTGAGTACCAAGGAGATTCAATTTTGCAGCACAATGAGATTTTCTAGTGATGACTTTTCTGGGAAAGGAAAACATGATGAAAAGTTCCAGAGAAATCCAAAAGCAGTATAGCTGCTGACAAGTTTATATGTATCTATATATGTACAGATATATGTATATATGTATGTATCTATCATACCCATATCCATAATGAAGGAATTCTTAGTAGGTTGCCTTAAATCTACCAAAATGAAGAATTTAAAATTCATGTATAACCAAACAACTCCTGCTAAGCTTATTCTGCAAGGTGAATAGTGAATCAAAGGACTAAATTTCTCCCAACAGAGCTTTTGAAATAGAAGATGCTTTACTGAATGCTCACTCTCTTAGTTTTTCATTCATTCACAAAACAAGTATTTACTGAATTCCGATGCAATATGCTAGCTGTCTATGAGGAGAAACACAAAAATATAAGATGTGGTCCCTGACCTCATGCAGCTTAAAGTCCTCTTAACACAGTTTTTGTCTATTTCTCAGTGAACTTAGTATAGCCCCTAAAATAATTAGAGGCAAGAATCTATATAACCATGGCCTCCTCCAAAAGCATTTTGTGTATATATTGTTTTTACCTCCTCCAAAAGCATTTTGTGTATATATTGTTTTTAACATTCTAAGAATATGTCCTTTATCTTAAGTAGAATGTGAACTGTTTGAGAGAGCCAGGATTATTTCACTGTTCTTGAATTCTCAGGACCTAGCATATAATAGGTTTGCAGCAATTTCTTGTTGATTGAATGGATTAGTGAATATTATTCTATATACTACCTTGAAGCAGAAAATTATTAAGCACTAACTATATAGTGCATATAATAAACTCTTTAGGAGTTCAGATGAGAACAGGACCACCAAAGGCTAGCAATTTCTGGGAAAAGTTCCTGAAGGAGGTGAAATTTGAACTAAGCCTTAAAGGATAAGGGGTTTCTGAGAAAGCAGTTTGAGCAAATTGATGAGGAGAAAAGCCAGATTTCAGATTGTTTGAGAACGTGGAAGGTAAGAAAATGGAACTAGTGTGTGTGTGAGTCTTTCATCTGTCTGGGAGGTGTGGGAGGGGGCAGTAGTTCCTTGCAAAGAAGGAAAAGTAACTCTTTGTCTAAGAATGAAAAGTTGGCTCTGTAGAGCAATTTCCTTATAAGAATGAACGTCCGTAGTCAGTGAGATTCAAATATGCTAAGTACTGAATGTGGTACCAGGTGACAGAACAGCATTCTATTTGGCTGAAAATCAAATTTTACCAATAGTTGGAAAAATGGGAGAAGGAACAAAGGAGGAGGAGAAAGGAGGAATTCACAGTGTGAGAGAAACAAAAGAATAAAGTCTATGCCAGTAACAAGTAGGGAAACTGTATAATGTACCTGCAAATAGGAAATACTGAGTTAAGAAAGACCTAGGAATATTAGGAGGTTATTTTTTCTTCAAAATAATTCTTGAAATAATTAAGGCATGATAAACCACAAAAAGGAGAATATGAAGACTATCTTTTCAAGTATCTTCATATATCACTGTTAAAGAGGTCATTTTAAAATCAGACTAGACAGAAGTATTCAACAAAATATTTTATACAGATGAGAACCAGAGAGGCAACTCTATAGTCTTGGTTTCTTTCTATTATAAAGACTTGTATCTTATCTATAGTCCTAGAGTGTTTGACATGATCCTGATGTAGCAGAGAAAACTAGGAATTTTATCATCTGGGGCAATTCATTTGGGTTGGAGGGTGGCAGTGGAGAAAAAACTCACTCAGGGCAAACCATATGGCAGCTTTTAACTATCTCATTCTTGCAATCTAGATGCTAAGCTTAGTTGTTTCTAACCTGTGGTTGGAAGGCAATTTCCTTTAGTACACTTCCCTTTGAGCACCATAGGCCAAATCCCCTCTTATCCTATACTAGTTATGACTGGGATGAAGGCAAAGTGTTAGCAAGGGATATTTCCATTACAAACACTGTGATAAACATCACATGGATATGTGCCTTTTTATACAGCTGCCCTAAAAGTGGTAGGTAACAAATGATTCATCAGTGTTTAGTTTCTCTCCCAGTGCTAACGGTAATATAAAGCCTTAGGTCACATGTTAATATCCACAATGAAATATGACTTTTTCCTGGCCTTGGGGCCTTAGTTCATACTAAAACTCCAGCATGAGGAATGATGATCCTCACAGTAAACAATGTCCTACGTTTTACCACCTTTCTGGATTTGCTCTAGGACTTGAGATACTTTAGCTGATGGCTCGCATTCCAGCGATAATTCAGATAAGTAAATAGCCCCACACTGTTCACTGTCCTGTAAAGAGTATTTCACTGTTCCATACATTCCTCTCTATAAATAACATTGGAAGTTATGTTCACCTATCAGCAAGAGTAGTCCCCAATGCCTGCTAAGCAATTTCAAGCTTAAATTGATATTTAACAGGCAGCCAAGTGGTTTCCTTAATATCAAAGTGACAAGCTGAGGTTACTCAGGATTGCCTTTACTTCTGAAGCCCACATTTTCACATATTGTAGCCAATAGAATAGTTTTTCCCAGGATGACTATCAAATAGGCGATAACGAGCTAGTTAAGCAGACGGCTTCTAATTTTGAATGTTCTAAATCTACACATATGTGAACAAATAAGAGAGTTAATAATTCAATTATGGAAACAATGAGAACAAAAGCTTTTGAATGTCAGTACATGGAAATAATCTTACAGGTATTTTGGCAAAGGCAAAATAGGAGGCCATACCTGATCAAAAATCTACCTCAACTCAAAATGTTTAGCTGTAAGGTTATGGCCTGTTTTTACTGACTTGACATGGACACAAGGGGTAAGAAGGTGTTAATTTCAAATGGCACTTGACAATTTTATAAATTCTATCAATGCAGGTAACAAAACTTCCTGAGAAGGAAGTTTGAAAATTCCAAATTGTGAGCAAAACATTCTGGTTAGCTATTTATATGACTGAAAACATCTAGAAAATGTGAGAGGCTTAACTAATACACTGGATGCAGCGTTAGGATTATGAAAGATCCTGAAATCCTAGATGAATGAAAGAAATTGAGTATAATTAGAAGAAACGTCTTATATTTGGGTTTAACAATTTAACTTGATAAGATAGAGAAGAGATGGTTTGAAAGCATTATTTTTTTTTTTCTGAAAAACAGATCAAGAGGTTTGGAGAAATGTAAACTCAATATGAGTTAAGAGGGTGACATGCCAGTTAAGAAGTCATAGGTTGCATTTTTTTTGAGGGGGGCATGGCAGTAGTGATCTTACTGTACTCAATTCATTTTAAGTATTAAACTGCCTTAAATTAATCTGGCCACATTTTAGGAAGGAAGGAAACAAGTACTTATTAATCATATACTATGTCCCAGACACTCTATACTAAGTGTTTTGTAAATATCATCTCATTTTATCCTTAACAGAGCCCTAAGTGCTGCCGCTATCCACATTGTATATTTGAGCAAGTTGAGGAAAACAGAGGTTAAGTGATTTTCCCAGAGTGACATAGCTATTAAGAGTCTTGAGGCCAAATCTGAACCCAGGTCTCCCTGACTCCTGGCCCAGTTGCTTTATCCACCATGCAACTTAGTTTTCCCTTTTTAAATTATTTCCTATTTGTCCTCTATTCATATGAATGTTGGATTGTAAGTTCCTTGAGGTCAGGGACTTTTCCTTTTTTTCTTTGTAATTCCAGTGCTGGGTATATAGTAGGCACCAAATAAAACATTTATTGAATTGAATTGAACTCAATCTAGATGTCATTGAAAAGCTGATATCGTACAGAGGAAAATCAGGCAAGATGAAGAATGTCTTGAATCATAACATATTAAACTATTTGAAGAAACTAGACATGTTTAGCTTGAAGAGATGGACTGTGGAGAACATGACAGTCTTGTTTAAATACATGAAGGGCTTCACGTGGAAGAGAGATTCCACATACTCTGCCCAGAGGTTATGACAAGTAGCAATGTGTGGAAGCTGCAAAGAGGAAAATTTAGATTTAACATTAAAATAAACTTCCACATAGTTAGTGCTTTACAAAAGTATAACTGCCTCAGAAGATAACAGGTTTTTCTTCAAAAAAATAAGTGGTTCAAGTGAATTGGGTAACCTTTTGTCAGACATGTTGTATGAAAGATTCTTTTTCAGGTAAAGATTGAACTAGATGGCCTTTTAGGTCTTCTAAAACTCAGATTTGTGTGCTTTTGATGACAAATTTCTGTTTTGTCAAAATTTTCTTTTTTAAATTAATATGAGATTCTCAAAATCAAGAGTGAATTTTTATGCCACTTGGGGTATTGAAGTGAGCAATAGAAGGGATGTCATTAATTTCATAAATGTTTTAGATGTGAAAGGACCTTTAAAAGTCATGTAGCCAAAACTTAGAAAAGTATACAAAAGGGCACAGACTTGGAATCAGAAAATCTGGTTTCAAATCTCAGCTCCAACAGTCATTAGTTAAATGACTATGGGCTATTATCTTAACCTCTCTAGATTTCAGTTTCCTTCACTGTTGAATAGGAGGGTTTGACTAGATGATCTTGAAGGTCCCTTCCAGCTCTAAACCTATATCTCTTGAAATTGCAAAATGTTCTATGAAGTCGCAAAGTTAGTGGTAGAGCTGGAACTAGAATATAATGTCTCCAATCCCTGTCATTGCAAGTTCTCATGGTCAGGTCACAAAATTTCTCCAATGGAATCAGAATTCTTGGAAAGGTATCCATTTCAATTCAATAACTCTCTGCAATAAGATGGCACTAGGATTGAAAAATATTCTGAATGAAAGTTGGACTGTATATTCCAATAATTTCCATATGACGTTCATAATCAAAAGACAAAAGTTCTAAGGAGTTTGAAGAGGCAATTTTATCTTCTTGCAAGAAAATTATATGTCTTACTCTTTGCTGCCAAGGAATTTTACAGGGCACATATAACTTCTCCAAAAAGAAAGAATAAATAAAAGAAATAATAAGCATCAGTTCCAACATCAGAATGATACTTATTAAAGAGATCATATTCCCATCACATTTGCTCCCAATGTAACAATTCAGTATATCTTAAAAGTCATGTGGAGATTGCTCTGGATCCTTTCATGGATCAAAACTGAAGTCTTAAAGGTGAACTAAGTCTAAAGGTGAACAAAGACCATATGAATGAGAAACTGAGCAAGCAAAGTAATTTTTTAAAAAGTCAACAGCAAGGAAATAGACTAACATTGAGCTTGAAAAGCAAACATTCCCTGTGTTCAGGGCTGGGAAAATGACAGAGCAGATGGCAGCTGATTACCACAAACTTCAAGATAATTTGCTGCACATTAGAATGCTAGAAAATTCCTACTGAATTTCTGTAATAAAAAACAGCAAAGAGATTATCTAATGTGCTGACAACGTCTACAGTGCTCTGGTTTTTTACCCACTAATGCTCTCCACCAAGCTTGTTCATTCATTCCTTAGTTTTAATCTCACTAATAAATGACTGTTTGTAAGACAAGCATAGACATTCTGAAAAGTACTATTTGGTGCAAAATAAATACTGTATACCTGCTTGGGAATGGTGAACCCACATTCTTGGGGAAAAGCTTTTTGCAGGTATGAGGCCTATGGTCAATTATGCAAACTCTGTAGCCCGGGATGTAGGCTAGAACACTAGAAAATAGAAAAAAAAAAACACTTTCCAATGTTAAGTTTTCAGAGGCATAATCTAAACGATGGAATCCAAACCCAGTGTTCTACATGAGGAATGGGGAACCTGTGGCTCAAGGTCACATGTGGCCCTTTCAGTCCTCAAGTATGGCCCTTTGACTGAATCTAAATGGGCTCAGGAACCCATGGCCTCAAGGCTTCAGTTTCTCTACCCCTGTTCCATACCTTACGCTAGACCACATTGTTTCTTATTCTTAACTATAGATCATTTCAATCCCTTACCAGGATTGAAATTCAGGCGAATTTCAGGCGAAGGACATGCCCTCTTAAGAAAAATGCGTACTACTTGTTTCCCCATGACATCTTTGCAGTTTCTATAAAGATATATCAGCTACGTGAAGAAAAGAAAATCAAAATAATAAGCAGGCACATGTTACATCAGAAAAGACTTCTTGAAGGCCCAAATAGCAAAATCCAAGCCAATTGTCCCAAAGAAGCCCATTACTCTAAATTAACCAATAGCTTTAAAATTAAGAATCTTCCCCGCAGTATTTTCTAGCCTTTAAAGAAGGTTAAAAATGGTGATGGGATAACATCTCATGAAGAGGAGGAAAATAGTAGATTCAAGCTTAACTCCTGCTGGCTAAAATTTCCTGCATTGCCCATAATTCTCTCTCTCTTTTTTTTTTCTTGTACTATACCAACTCCTTTTCAGGTTCAATTCCAGGTTTATATCCTAATTTCTCTCACTATTCATTTCATTTTTCCCAATAATATTTACAGAGTTCAAATGCTAGTGGTGGCTTTGTTTGTGGGAAGAACCAAGACTAGAAATCAGGAGATCTGAACCTTGATCTGGGTTCTCCCACCTTCAGTGGAAGCTTGGCCAAATCACTTACCCTCTCTAGGATTCAATTTCCTTGTCTGTAAAATTAGCAAGCTTGGATAATTGATGACTAAGGGTCTTTCAGCTTCAAATTCTGTGAAACTCTCCATCAAAGCTGAAGATGCTTAGAATAAATAACATATTTTTTCTTAAATGATGATTGCAATAGTAATTGACACAAATATTTAGCTAAACTGACATCACTTACTACTGAGTTATTAATAATAATAATAGTAGGTCAGCTTATACTGGAATGAAGCATGTTGCCCAACTAAATTTTTTTATCCTTTCTTTTTATCCTTAACATTGTATTATCCATAACCACTTTCAATATCCTGTTATTCAGAAAATTCAAGTTATTGCAATGACAATAGCTACCACTGAAATAGTAAAACACTTTTCAAATACTATCTCATCTTCACAATTGAATTGGGGAATAGGTGTTACTATTATCCCCATTTTACAGAGGAGGAAACTGAAAGAGCTAACAGTTAAGTGACATGGCCAGGGTCACACAGCTAGTAGGGATCTGAGTCAGGATTTCAATTCAATTCCTCTTGACTACAGATCCAGTGCTCTATCAGTTGTGCCAATTAGTTTCTATATTCATTATACTATGTAGTTTGCAGTTATGTCTATACACAAGGGCTAAGAAAGATCATGACATGATGGATATAACCTACTGTTCTATGTTTGGTCTTATAACCAATACCAGTCACAACAAGGTAAATCTATGTTATTCATAATGATTAAAGGCAGCAGATAAAAGGGCACACATTTGCCATGTATCAGGCTGCCATGTTAATCTAATGCAGATATAGCCATATTCATTCACAGACACTATGCTGATCTGATGTAGATGTAAACATGCTCAAATGCATGCAGGGGATATAGGTTGGAGAGGGGAGAGGGAAGGGGAGAAAATTTAAGACTTATGGAAGTGATTGTTGAAAACTGAAAACAAATAAATTAATTATTTTTAAAAAGAGAATTCTTGGAAGGTACCTGGTCTCTCTGCTTCTTGTCCTCACCCTTGTATTTCTCAGCCTCCTGTATCATATGCTCAATGTCTTCTTTGCTCACAGTCTTTGTCTTTGACGATGATGACCTTATTCTCCTTGCCTGTGTTCTTAATCACAGCAGAAATACCTAGCTTGCCATTTGCATCCATGTCAAATATTACTTCTGTCTGAAGAATGCTCCTGTATATTTGGGGGATTCTGGGAACACAAACTTTCCAAAGAAGTTGAGATTCTTTGTCATCACTCTCTCACCTTCATAAATCTGAACAGACACATCAGGCTGGCTGTCCAAATGGGTGGTAAAGGTCTGTTTCTGCTTGGTGGTGATGTTGGTATGGTTGGTGATGTTTAATCAGAACTTTCAGAACTCCTTCAGCAGTTTCAATTCCAAGGAAAAAAGGAGTAGCATCCAAGAGCAACAAGTTCTGCATATTCTCAGATTTTTCTCCAGATAACATGGTAGAGGCTGGACAGCTGCATTATCAGCAACAGTCTCATTAGGATTGATACTCTTGTTGAGATACTTGCCATTGAAGAAACTTTGCAGAATCTTCTGGATTTGGTGAATCTAATTAGAACCACCAACCAGGACATTGTCATAAATCAGTGATTTATCTAGTTTGGTATCTCTTAAGGCCTTTTCCATGAGGTTCCATGTGCCATGAAAGTGATCAGCACTCAGCTCTTCAAACCAGGTTGTGGTGATAGAGATCTAGAAGCTGATACCTTCATACAGGGACTCAATCTTAATACTGGCATAGCTACTAGAAGACAGGATGCACTTTCCATGTTGAAAAGTGGTGCACAGATGGCTGACAACCCTCTTGTTTTCACTGATGTCCTTCATTTGCTTTTCACTTGAACTTAACAATGAAATGTTCGACTGTGAGGTTGCCAAAGTCCTCCCCATTGAAATGTGTGTCCCCAGCTACGGTTTTGATGTCAAAGATGCCATCTTTGATGGTAAGAGTGGAGACAATGAAATCACCGCCTCCAAGATTAAAGATCAACACATTTCTCTTGCAGCAGACTTTTTGTCCAAGCCATAAGCAATAGCAGCAGCAGTTGGCTCATCAATGTTTCAGAGCACATTGAGACCAGTGATGGTTCTAACATCTTTGGTGGTTGGATATTGGTAATCATGAAAATAGGCTGTTACTGTGACCACAACATTTGTGACAGTCCTTCTAAGGTAAGCTTCAGCATTTTCTTCCATCTTGGTCACCTCCATAGAAGATACTTCTGGATGAAAATTTTTGGTCCCTACTTTGTACTTCACTTGGACCTTAGTCCTGCCTACATCATTCATCACTGGGAAAGGCCAATGCTTCATGTCTGACTGTGCAACTGCATAATCAAATCTGTGACAATTCAGATGCTTGGCCTCAAAAACTGTTCTGGTGAGGTTCATGGCAACTTGATTTTTTGTAGTATCACTGATTAAATGTTCTGTGTTGGTGAAGGCAACATAGTTCAAGATAGTCCTGTTTCCCTGGTCATTATCAATGATCTTCACTTTCCCATGCTGGTAGACTCCCATGCAGGAGTAAGTGGTGCAAAGATCAAACTGTGGGTTCCCTCAACGTGGTTGCTGGGGAGTTGGGGTATCATAGGTGATCACTGTGTTGGAAGAAGGGCTGCTGCTGCTCTAAGTAGACAAAAACATTCTACACAAAATCATCTCAGCTAGAATAAGATGAAGAGTTATTGTCTGGGGGAAAACTGCATTAAATATCTCTTAAAGGTCTATTAAAAGATAAAAGAAATTATAACAAATATATTAAAACAAGAGTCATTTTGCAACAGATAAGTGGTCAAGAATTATAAACAAACAGTTCTCAAATGAAAATTTGAAAACTCTTAAGAGCTACATGAAAGACTGATTCAAATAACAAATAATCTAAGAAATACAAATTAAAACATCACTATTGTTTAGTTTTATATCCATCAAAGTAGCAAAGATAATGAAAGACAGATATGATCAGTTTTCCAGGGGATAGGAGGAGATGGACACACTCGTACCATGTTGATATGCCTGTAAATTGGTTTAACTATTTCAGGTAACAAGCTGTTATTACATAGGTAGATGGAGGAAGTGGCAAGACTATCCAACATCCTCCAAATCTGTGATACTATTGTTGGTTGTTTCCACAGGTCATATCAATGATCTACAGAAAAGTCATGTACATATAACAAAATATTCACAGAAGTACATTTTGTGTACTAAAAAATACCAAAAACTAAAAAATAACTAAAAAAAACCCAAAACTAAAAGAACCAAGAATTAAAAAAGAAGTAGCTATCTACCAAATAGGGAATAACAAAAAAAATTGATGTGGAATGGAATGGAATATTATTGCATCATAAAAAACACTAAACATAAAGAATAGAAACATGAACAAACTTATTTGAGATAATACAGAAGCAGGACCACCAAAATAATAGATATAATGATTATAAAGCAAAAATATAAGCAAAAAGAGCAATAAATGAAAGTGAGTGCTATGTAATTATAAGGATCAAGTTTGGCCCCTGGTAAGAGACGAATATTCCAGGGTCCTTTTATAGTATAAAAGGAGGACTATGATGGTGAAGTTGATAGAACATTGGACCTGGTGTCAGAAAGACTCAAGTTCATATCTAGTCTCAGACACTTAATTGTGGTAAGACACTTAACCTTGTTTGCCTCAGTTTCCTCATCTGTAAAATGAGCTAAAGAAGGAAATGGCAAACATCTTTAGTATCTTTGCCAAGAAAATCCCAAATGGGATCACGAAGGGTCAGATATGACTGAAAAAACTCAATAACAAAGATATGGGTAGTACTTGTGAAGGCAGCTCGATGGCTAGATGGCTAGAAAACTGGGTCTACATTCAGGAAGACCTGAGTTCAAATTTGACCTCAGATGTTTGCAAACTGCATGACCCTGGGCAAGTCACTTAACTTTCTATTTGCTTTAATTGAGAATTTAATGGAGAAGGAAGTGATAAACCACTCCAATATCTTTGCCAAGAAAACCTTTTCAGTATTGGCATGATATGGTCCACTGAGTCATAAAGAGTCAGACAAGTTGGATGACTGAACAGCAATGAATGGGTAATATTATGTAATCTCTCAAACTCATACACTTGCTGCTTTTTTCTTCTTTGTTATGAGAAAATGATCATGGGGTGGAAGAGGGAAGGGAGACAAGCACATTGACAGATGACTATAATTTTTTTTTTAAAGTAATCAGTAAAAGGTTTTTGCTTTGGGTTCTTTAATTTTTTTTTTCCTGTAGAAAGGAAGACTAGGGTAGGATTATATTTTAATTTTCTAAACAAAGAGAAGTAATGAAAGATGGTTATGAAAATAATAAGTAGGGGATACTTTGGAGAGTTATTCTGGAGGTCTAATCTACATAACTTGGCACCTGATTGGATGTAACAGCAGAAAGAAAAGGAATTATCTAAGATAACATAAAGGTTTTATGCCTGGATGACTGGGAGAATAGTCATGTTATCACAGAAATAAAATGGCTGATAAAGTAAAAATAAAATATGAAGCACAGGAGAAATAAAAGAAGTCTTTTTAATATGTTGAAGATTATAATGTTATCTTTTATGATAATATACTTTAGCTTAAAGTACTTCAAAGATTTGGCTATTTTCTTAAAACAGAAGGGAAATAAAAATATTTTTCAGACAGATTTACCAGTTTATAAATTATTTGTCTGCAGTGAAGTTGGTCCCCTTTACAGGAATCTCGTAATTGAAAAAATCGGATTACAAAAAAAGTGTTATATTCTCATTAAGTCTTCTATAAACAACAGAATTGCTGATATTGTTTTAGGTGAAAGAATTAAAATAAATCCAGGTTACAACATGTTTTATGACATAATATCATAGAAAAAGTGATACAAGTATCTTCACTAACTAGAAATTATTTCATATATTTATATATATGCATTTTTGCATAATAAAGATCTTGGGATGACATGTTAACCCACACATATATACATAAATATGTATATATATGTGCATATATATATATATTGTTTTGTTAATAGACAGGAATAAAAATTTGGGTCTTTTTTAGACAAGAAACTTAGAGTTGGAAGAATAAGAGTGATCTTCCAGGAAGACATGGAATTCCTTAGGGTCTTGATTAGGAAAATGATGCTAGATTCAATAATTAAAAAAAGAAAGATAATAGTGCAATTGAATACAATAGATTTACTGTACATGGAACTGTGTAGTTGCTTATAATTTGAGTGTTTAAAGAAACAGATGGGGTTAGACCTTTGAAAAAACTGAATAAGGAAAGACCCTTGATAATTGAGATTTAGAAAAAAAAACTACTTCCTATCTTTAAGGAGAAATAGTGACAATTTAATCTTAATATTTAGTAGAACAGTGTTTTGCAGTGGTAATCTAAATCCAAATTCCCATGTTATCAATGACCTAATAATGCTAATAAAATATACTCTCACAAACACAAAAGAAGTAAAATGGTGCCTATTCCTGTACCTATGAACTGACTACAGTTATGAAGGTAATGATTTAGGGGAAAGGGTTAGGAACAAAATGTGCTTGCCTCTATTATCTTTTTGTTTTATGCAAAATGTTTGAGGACCTGAATTATTTTATTAAATTGAATTCTCAGATCTCATTATTTACTTGACAAGTACAAATACAGCAGAATATGTAATATTTAAATATTCTATTTGGATATATGAAGTGACTGAAAGCTCTTTGAAAAGGATAAAACAATATATAAATATAAAGTATTAAAAATAATGGTAATGATAATAGTGGTGGTGCTGATAATGATAAGCAAGCCTGAATTTAGTTCCTATATCAAAATAGGAAAAGCTTAAAGAAATAGTCTAATTATGTCAAGAGAAAAAATAAAGTTATGGACCTCAGTGGCCCCACAGAACAAGACAGTTGGTTTACAAGTCAAGAGATCTTGATTCGGTCTTTTCCTCTGCTACCTAGGACAAACCTCCCAGGCTCTCTAAGCCTATTTCTATCTCTCTTGCAAACTCATGATAATAAAGCATGCGCTATCTTTTTCATAGGCTTGTTGCTTTGATTGGTTTTATTCTGAACTTAAATATATATTAAAAAAAAACAAAACTTGTTGCTGAGGTGCTTTAGTTGTATCCAACTCTTTGTGACATCATTTGTATTTCTCTTGATAAAGATAATGGAGGGGTTTATTATTTCCTTTTCCAGTTCATTCCACATGTGGAGAACTGAGACATGGGGTTAAGTGACTTGCTTAGAGTCACACAGCTAGTAAGTTTCCAAGGCCAGTGCTCTATCCACTGCAACACCTGGCTTCCCCACAACAAAACCAGAGAGATGCAAAAAGAGGATTATATATGAAGCTGTGAATTGTCATTTCATGTTTCTTCCTTGAATACATGTATATGCATGAATGTATGCATGCATGTAAATTCCATACAATATTGTATATGTACGTGTGCATGTATATGTATGTATATATACATGCATGCATGTACCATATAATATTGTATATGTATAATGCATGCACACATATGTAAATACCATATAATACTGTTCATGCATGTATATGCATGTTTGTATACTGTGTGTATGTGTGCATGCACATGTATACATGTATGTGTATGCATGCATGTAAATTGCAAATAATATTTTCAAAACTCTCCTGCTTATCTGTGTACCTTTCTGAATACCCTTCTATTTTCTTCTGTGAAATCAAAACAATGTTTCAATGGTCTCTTTTGGGGAATCATTAGCTGTTAACTGTTCTTTTCTGGTGAACTCCCTCCTCTCCATTTACAACTGAGTGAAAGGAGGGGGAAAAACAAAAAAGAAAATCCATCTTAAAACAAGTAAGAATAGTCAAGCAAAATGAAAGCACACAATGATCATTTCCAGAATGCACTTTGAGTCTTTCTGCGCTGAGTCATCGTCTCCTTCAGTAGGTGGGTTATGTTTCATTTAACCATCAGATCTCTAGCCAAATGGCTAAATAGTTGGCCACTGCATTGATTAGAGTTCTTATATATTGAAGCTGTTTTTCTTTACAATGTTTTGGTCCTTGTACAAATTACTCTTCTGGATCATCTCACTTCACTTTGTATCAGTTTATACCCAGGATTCTCTCAAATTGTTTCGTCTATCATCACTTACTGCCCAGTAATAATTACACAAGATTTGCAAGCATGGATGGGTTGCAATCCACATTTTGGAAGAGAATCTTTATTCATAGGTGAGATTATTCTCCATTATATTATTTGAGAGAATTATTATTAGAGAGGCCCAAGTTCATAGACTGGTTCTACTACATAGGGTCATAGATTCAAGGCTAGAAGAGAACTTGGAGGATCCCAAAGTCTGTTCTATGGTTATGTGACCATGATCAAGTAACAATCCTTTGAGTTTGTTTCTTCACTGTTAAAAAGATGATATTACTTAAGACCATGCATCACAGATCCATCATACAAAGGCCTTACAAGTCATCTACTCCAACCATATCAATTTACAGAGGAGGAAATGAGACCCAGAGAGATTAAGTGACACACAGGGAAGTAGTAGTAGTAGTAGTAGTAGTAGTAGTAGTAGTAGTAGTAGTAGTAGTAGAAGTAGTAGTAGTAGTAGTAGTAGTAGTAGTAGTGGCGGTGGTGGTGGTGGTAGCAGCAGCAACAATAGTGGTGGTGGTAAGTCCTTCCTAAATATTTATTGAGTTGAAATAAAATGCTTTAGATGAAATGAAGAAACATAATTAAAAACAATAGGATGGATTTAAATGATAAAAAATCTTCAGCTTCTAGTAAAGTTGTATCACATTCCATATTTTTCCAGCTTAAAAACATTAGTTTCATTATTAAATTAATATTTCTCAACTGCATCTTCTATTTTATGATTTATCCCCATGTTGGAGAAAATTTAGTAATACTTAATTTTAGAAAATTCCATCTTTTCTCTTTGAACATAGGCAAGTTATAATCTTAAGATCAAGACCTATTTGACTATATTTTGTTAATTACCGGTATTCTTTACCAGTAGGGTGTATGTCAATCATTCCAAAGTAGCCCGATTGCTTTCATCTTAGCATGAGACTTCTAATATTTCACAATATTTTACCTGTTGTGAGAATTAATAGAGAAGCTAATACAAAAAGGGAAAAATTATCTTATAAAGCAGACGGGGGAAAAGTGGTTATAGAGTTAGAAAGAATATTTCTCAAAGGAATAAAATGTAAAGAAAAACAATGCAATATTGGTGCCTGATGCATTCTCAATGTGATAGCCTCCAACAGGATGGGGGTAGTAACAAGGCATAAATAATTCAATAATTTCCAGGATGCAAACATAAGTCTAAAGATGCCAAAGGGGGGAAACTGACAAA
This sequence comes from Bettongia penicillata ogilbyi, assembly GCA_023548195.1. Lineage (NCBI taxonomy): Eukaryota > Metazoa > Chordata > Mammalia > Diprotodontia > Potoroidae > Bettongia > Bettongia penicillata. The sequence continues at coordinate 161,298 of JAJHZJ010000264.1, forward strand.
TGCATATATGAGAAATTATTTCTGAAATATATATAGTCAATACACAGTCACTATTACATTTTTTAAGATTTCTTTCATGATAGAATTTGATAGAAATATTCCAGAAAATGGTAAACATATTCATTGGGTCTTTAGGAGACATCTTATTGAAATAACACCCACTCTTTTGGTTCATAAAGTAAAGTAATTGAAAATATTGATGTTTATGTGCTTCTCACCAGTGCACATTGGACAAGGGAGTATGCCATGAAAAAAACTTTTTCTTTCTCCAATTTTTGGATAACTTTTTAATGTCAATTTCAGGGGGAGAAAAGGTCTACTCTTTTCAGGTATAAAACTGGCATTTAAAGTTTCTTAATGACTAAAAAAAAGTTAGACATGTCAGCCAGCAACTTGGGCACAAAGAGCAGAATCTAATGGATAAAAGACTGAGGAATGAAATTGTCTGCTTGCAAGAAGATTTGGATTCTAAACAAAATTTGTAAGTTGCTTCTGATCAGGAGCCAGTGCTAAACACTATCAGCCCTCAAGGTAAACATGCTTGTTATGAGGAAAGAGTTATTGATAGAAAATGCCAGAATATAGATGTTCAATCATGAAGGGACTAAGGTTAAAGGCATATTCAATAGTGCCAGAAGCAAGTCATTATCCCAGGATGAATCAATCTACATGCTATTAAAAAATTGCTGAAATTTGCACTAACCCAGATTAGGAACCCAGATGTAGGCATCAGAATTATGCTATGGATCAGAATTTTTCTACTTTTAGAGAAGTGACATAGTAGAAAGAGCAATCAACTTAGAATCAAGTGTCCTAACTTTCACTACTAGTCCCACTTTCTTCTTGCTGTGCAACCATGGGCAAGTTACTTAACCTCTCTGAGATTCAAGCTTCAGAATGGAGAAAGTAATATTTAAACTACCTGCCTTACAGGAGTGTGCTGAGAAAAAGCAAACCACAAAAGTCTACAGGAAGGTGAGTTGTTATTAAAATTTTTAATTCATATTAAGTAATATCCTCTAAGCCCTAGGCCTGAATTTTCATATATTTCTATTCAACTTCTCCACTTAGATGTTCCACTGGCTGCTCAAAGTCTATAAGCCAGAACTGATTTCACCATTTGTCCTGTAAACCTGCTTTTCCTTCCTTCTTCCTTGTATCTCTTGATGTCTCCATCATCCCTCTAATGACTCAAATTCAAAACCTGGAAATCATCATTGACTTATCTGTCCTCATCTCCCCTGTTCAACAAGTTTCCAAGTCTTATGGACTTCACAACAATTTTTCCCTCCATTTATCCTCCTCATGTTGCCACTATCATAACTCAGGCCCTCATTACTTCTTGACTATAGTATAATAACCTCTTAATTTATTTTCTTTTTTTGAGTCTTTTCTCTAATCATTCCATTCCAGAGTTGTCAAAAATGTTTCTTGAGCAAAAATTTAACCACATCACTCTTTTCTTCAAAAGTATTCAATTACTATGTCCCCCTAACTGCATTACTTTAAGAGTAAAATAGAGTTATCTCTTCCACATTGTGGTGGTACGTGGTCACTGTAATCTGGAAAATATGCATAAAATTTCTTTGACCTTTCTTCATACACAGAAGTTTGAATTATTATGGTATTAAAAATAAAAATTGATATTATACTCTACTATACATATATTTTATGCATTTTAGAGTTTCTAAATGCTTTTCTGTGTCATCTGCTGGTCCTCATGTATTGTCTGTGGCTTCCACAAAACTCCCCTAAAATTCCCATTTAATTCCTTATATTTATCCACGATATATTGCAACTGTGATGGGGAAAGTCATGATGTGGAAGGGATAAGTGTATATATAATGTAGGCTGCCATTTAAGGTCCCTATAGTCTGGTTCCAACCCATCTTTTTAGGTTTATCACATAAAACTATGTGAGCAAAATGGAAGGCTTGCGTTTGTAGGCTTGATGTATTTATAAAGGAACAAAAGTGGTTCTCAAAGACATACAAGAAAATTGGTCTCATTATTTTATTGCTGGGAGAAATAATGGATAAAAAAGATGGACTTAAGAAGCATGAAGACTTGAGTTGGATCCAGCAGTTGATAATCACTATATAACCCTAAGCTTGTTCCTGGATCCCTCTCAACTTCAGTTTTCTCATCTTTAAAATGAGAACAGTAATATCCCCTACCTCACAATGTTGTTGAGAGGACCAAATGAGATGGTATGTGTAAAGCACTTCATAAACCTGAAAACATTACATAAATGTTAGAAAGTAATACTATTATTGTTGTGTGTGTGTATGTGTATATAAATGAATACTATTTCTTAACCATGATGTTATGCCAACCAGGAGTAGCCCTCAGAGTTTCTACTTTCCATATGAAATACACTTTCCATGATCCTTTGACCTCCATAGCATAGTGACACTCTTGTATTCAAGGCATTTTGGGTGACATTCCAATTCATCATTTTGTAGTAAGAGATGTATCAGGATTCTTCTTTCAAACCTTACACTCATAACTGAAAATGCAGACTTTTTGGACAACTTGAACAAAAACATCCCATCGCCCTGGGTAACTCCTGTTTGTTTATCATTATCACTGGGTTTGCGGTTTTGAGGTAACATTCTTGTATCTTTCACCTTTCTAGTCAAAGACAACCATTGCCCCGTTACTTTGGATCTTCTGTTCTCATACAAGCTAAGAAACTCTTATCTAATCAGAGCTTCTTGGACAGTAGAATCCCAGAGAAGTCCCAACCACATCTGAAAAAATATCCCCTCAACAATATATTGTACAACTGGTCATTCAGTTTTTAAATTAAAATGCCTAGTGTGGCGAGCCTACAGTCTGTAAGAGGAGACCATCTCTCCTTAGGACAGCATTATAAGGATTTTTTTCCCCTAAGTCAAGTTACAATTTTCTACTTTGCAATTCTGACTCATTACTTCTAGTTCCTTCTGGGACCAAACAGGTTAAGTCTAATTCTATTTCCACATGACAGCTCTTCAAAAAAAACCCTGAATTTAGCAGTCATGTTCTCACTCTCTGCCAAGACTACCCCCTCCCAAAAAAAGAACATAAAATCTTCCTGCTAAGCATTTTCCACCAATCCTGAGGCTTTTTACAATCCAAGATATCTTCAATGGATCATAATTTAAAGCTGGTAAAGATCTTAGAGGCCTTTCACTCCAACTCCCTTTTATTATAGGAAGAGAGAGATTTGATAATGCGCCAATGGTCATACCTAGGTTCTCTGATTTCAGAGATAGTGCAATTTCTGCTGCCAACCAATCAATATCCTTCAAATATGCTCCTAGAACCAAATACAATGAGGTCTCGCTAGGGTAGAGTATGGGGGGGGGAGCTATATGATCCTTGAGTCTGAACATTATGCCTCTTCTAATGTAATCAAATGTCAAGACAGCTTTTTTATGTCTGCTGGAGCACACTGGGAGTTAGTAAATTCACTGAATCCTTAGGTCTTCTATAAATGAATAGCTATCTAGCTTACTGATACTTTGATTATAGATATTTATAAAGCACTTACAATATTCCAGGTACTATGCTAGAGTCTAGGGATACAACGCAAAATGAAACATTCCTTGCCTTGGAATAGTTTGCAGTATAACTGGAGGATAGAGCATTCATGCATACACTCACAAATGTAAGTATATATGTACATGTACATTTATGTGTATGCAATACAGACATATACATATATATATAAGGCAGATATAAATATGTATAAAATATATAAAATGTAATTTTGTCTGGAAGGTGCTAGTGCCTGGGATAATCAAAAGAGTTTCATTTAATATAGAAGGGGCTTGAACTCCTCCATATTTTAGAGTTGAAATTTTGAATTCAAGTGGACATACATTTGAAGAAACATTTATCCCTTTTAAATTTCATCTTTTTGTGTGGAGCTAACGTTTTAGCCTGCCAAGCTCTAAGCTTGAGATCATCCACAAATTTTGTGTGCATGTATATATGTGTGTATGTTTGTGGGTATGTTTGTGTGTGTATCTTTTTCCAGCTCAGAGACAAAAATATCAAAATAAAAACAAATCAAAAAAACCACAGGCTAAGCATACCATGGGCTTTATGAGGAATTCCATTTTGAAATTATTTAAGTAGATACCAAGTCAAACTGGATATAAATCTGAGGAAGAATTCGAATGAGCTTCTGGAACTGGGTTCAAATCTTAATCCATTACTCAATACCTTTGGACAAAACACTTAATTTCTCTGGCCCTCAGTTTCCTCATTTGAACATTGAGGATTGAATTAGCTGATTTCCAATGTCTCTTCTAGTTCAAAATCTATAATGCTATGAGCTACAATATTTCCTCAAAACTATTGCCTACAGTATTAGAAGAGTCTAGGCTTGAACAGAATTCCTGACTATTAACATCACTGTAGCCTTCTGAAAGCTATGCTCATAAATTCAGTTGTGGGGGTGGTGGTGGAGGGAGTGCTATATCCTGTCTTGAACATTCACATAAGCTTTCAACCTGAATCTTGCCTAACTGGACTATGCCTAACCTCACCCTTAAAAATAATGGACATGATTCAGAGCAAACTCATGAGTGAATGAATTTGTAGCTGGCCACCAGATGTCACTGCCCTTTTTCTTTTTGAAAAAGGCACATATTTTTACATGAAGACTAATCCAGTTGAAGTACTATATGAAGAATGGTAACGCAGTCAGTCATCTTTTCCTAGAAAAAATTAAAAAGATATTTAAAATGCTTTGACTAGCATTTTCAATTTATTTGAGTTTTCTAATTCTTTTTTAAAATGTATTTGTGTCTCAACTGTTCATAATAGAATCTCTCTACCAGCATGAGTCATCTGTGAAGTACTCAACCCCAAAGACTTTGGGGTTGTATATAATGAGGCACCCACATCTAATATCTTTATTTGTTTTTGCCATCGTTTTCTCTCTGAATATGCATATTTCTACTCATATTATGTTCTTCTATGTTGTAATTTAAAATTTGAAAAGGAAATTTGAGGGTAGAAAATGCAAAAAAAAAAAAAACTATGTATTTTTAGGTTCAGGGACTATATAGATCTATGTTCCTACAAAACAAACTTTTATCTTGTGTAATGCATCATTCTTTAGGGATTCGTTTCCTTTTGACATCTACCTCCAGCAATAACAGAAAGGGATTTGATTTTACTTTGAGCAGTATGGCACAGGAATTGCTTTTGAAGTTCAAGTCCAAGGATGCAAATTATTCAGAGCGCACAAATATATGAATGCTGGCAACAGTGAATGAATGGCACTGCACATGAGGCTTTTTGTGATTGTTTTAGAGACAGGAATTTCAAATATGGTCATAGAGGCTCTTTTTATGTCTATATAAAGTAGAGACAGAAAGGTCAACCAATGAGAAAAAAGGCGTAATCCTTTCTCCTCATTCCCCCATGTATCTTTGCCCTTTTGTGCTGCAAATTGCATAGGCTGGCATTTAAAATGCACATTGTCATCGGCAGACTCTTGCATCCAACCTGTGCAAAGAGAACGCTGGCAACAGGCAGAAAGAGTCAAATACAGTTCTGATGCCTTCAACTCTGAGCTGCCAACTCCACACCCCAACTCCTCTATCCCTATTATTACAGCATTTGCCCCTTAGACAAAGGAGCTGTAGCCAAAGGAGCTGTTTCCTTCCAACTGAGCAATAGCTACATTCCACTTCTGGGACCTGATCGAAGTACTTGCTGCTGCCTTCAGTGAGCAAGGAAACCAGGGATGGTGATCTGAATAATTTCATCCTTTGTATTATGTTTGTAGAAACAGCTATTTTTGTGAAGGGCTGTTTCCACATTTTGCTTACTTGGCTCTCACATCGAAAATTATTCATCAAAGACTGGGTAGGTATAATGCATAAATGGCAAGCAGGATGCAGGCACTAATAAGGACATATTGTAATAATTCAGTCCAGAGGCAGCTTGTCATAATAGGTAGGGTGAGTGTGATAGTTATTTCCCAGCTTTAGGAATAAAAGCCAGCTGGCACAGTGGGTGGATATGCCTGCTATTTTCCTCTCCTAATTCAGGCCGGACAAGCTTTAAAAAATCAGCTGGCTTTTCAAAGTCTCTTGCCTGTGTCTTCTCTCATTGTGTGGGTATGAATTCTGCTGAGCAGCTGATGGATCCCACACACCGCTAAGATAGGGTTAGGGTTGTCAGGACCTACTCAAGGATCTCCAACTCAGCCTTTGGAGCCCCCGCATGCTTCAATGTTTTATGTGCTAGCATGTGGACAAGTTCATTCCTAATGCTCGTCACCGACAGACAAAGAATATCCAGAGGTCTAAGGGAGGTGGAGATTTTCATTTCGTACTTTCATTATCCACTATCCTCAATCCAGCCCCTCCATCCACCACCTGTCTTTTTATTTTCTAGATAAGTGAACCACAGAAAGTGAAGAACAAGATTCTATAAGGGAATTCACTGTTTAAGATTCTAGGATGGCACACATTTTAGGAATCCATGAAAGCTATGATTTCATTTCACAGACAAGGAAATTGATATAGAGAGAAGTTAGATGACCCTGGGTTATATATACTTTTGGGGGTTTTATTTGTTTACTTATTTGTGTTTTTGTTTGTTTGTTTTGAGAATTTGCACTTATAACATCCCACCACAAAAGTATTTTTTTTTCTGCTTAGTGGAAGGCTTCCCCCCATTTCACCAACCACTGTTGATTTTGGATCAGGCAATTGTTTGTTCTCCAATGACAGAACCTGCTAATCCAAGAAAGCCAGCATTTTTATTGTTTCAAATGCCACTTCTTGAAAAGATGGGTCAAGTACCTATTTTCTAAAACCTTCTTAAACCATGTCTTGGAAAGAAACCCATTGGGGTCTTCTTACTTACTCCTTTTATCAAAGTTGATACAAAAGCCCCAGCTCCAGGGTTTATACCAGTATTTCTGCCTATTCCCCCTTTATTCTTATTCCTATGATCTTGTTTATCCTAATCTTCCTCCTTGGCCAAGCATTAATGCCTAATAGGTACAGTCCTGTTAAATGAAATAGTTATGTATGAGAGGTGAGACTAAAACTACACCAACAGATCTATCAGTGCATCCCACCCAACTACTTACATGTCATTGTGGAGGGCGGGGGGACATGAGTATTTTTTACTACCTGCTTCTGAAATATTATTCTGACCTTGTATTTTCCTAAATATTTTGCAAAGTACTAGTTATCTTAACAGATCTCATCAAAGGATAAACCTCTCTGGAATTCAATTCAGTTTCTAAAGCATTTACTAGATACCTACTGTGTACAAAGGAATTCATGCTAGGTGCAGGGCACTATTCACATTCCCATTTCAGAAGTGTGAAAAATTTATTTATGCTCGCGAATGCTATGAATGGTTTTCTTTCATATCATGGGGAAACATCAAAACTAAAAAATATGACTCCTCCTAAACCCACCTCCTTGTGCTGCTGCCTTTCAGAAAGATATGTTTTTCTATATAATATTAAACCATCTATTTTTCTCCCTTGAAACAATGTTCAAAACAAATGTTTTTGTATTTAGTGAAGGTCAGAAGATTAATAGGTTTACTCATGATGTCTTTGAAAAGCTAATTAAGGATCTTTATGCAGCACAAAAAAGCTTGGAACACAGTGTTTTGCTTTGTCTGTAGGGCAGCAGTGATCATGAAACTGGTAAAAAGGGAGAGTCGAAATGAAAGAGCCTGGCAGATCCCAGATAACATGTGTGCTATATATACACTGTATATAGTAAGGTTACAAACACCTGATGGGAATTGTTGACAACTCAGTTCCCTTAAAGTGCAACAAAAAAGGACAACCAAAATGACAAAAATAATTGTATTAATTGACACTAAATACTGTGAAAAGTAACAATTTTATACACATAAATCTTTAAGTACCTATTTATTTTTTATATTGCCTTAAATAATCTATTTATGAGGTCTTGTTTTTAGGATAAATATTGATGAGACAGACTAAGTCTAGACATGGGAGAGCAAAACTCCAACCACATTAGACATGCCAGATACTTGGACTATTGTGTGTATGAGGGATTAGATTTACTCTGCTTGGTCCTAGCTGATAAAGAAGAACAAGTGGTAAAAGTTATAGAGAAAGGATTTTATAATTTATCCTATCCAATAACAAAATGGGCTGTTTTTTAAAGTAGTATGTAAATTCCTTCATGGAAGGAATTAATGAGTTTGTTTTGGTTCTGTCTCTGTCACCCGGAAGGTGTTCAATGATTGCTTACTGGATGAAAGGAGAAAGGAGTCTCTCATCACCTGAACAAAAGATTTGGAATGGGAGATAACAGCAGTAATAATAGATAGCATTCACACCGTGCTTTAAGGTTTGCAAAACACTTTATATACATTATCTCATTTGAATTTTATAACAGTGCTGTGAGGGAGGTATTATTATTGCCCCCATGTTATGATGAATAATGGAGGCTCTAGAAGATTATATGGTTTGCCCAGTCAGTAAATATCTAATACAGGATTTGAACTCACATCTGCCTGATTCCTAGGTCAACATGCTATCTATCCACTGTACTTCTTGGCTGCCTTTTATAACAAAGGGGTAAATGACTTAACTATGGTCACTTAGGTAGTAAGTAATAGAGTAGGGAGTCAAATCCAGTTTCTCTGACTCTACATTCAGAGTTAATTTCATAATACCAACCTATCTACTCCAATGTTCCCCCAAATCCTGGATGACCACCTCTTACGGATATCATAGAAAGGGTTCTTCAATCACGTTGGCAAGGATAAGAAATCATTTTACGTCTAATGTATGACAATAGTTTATTTCATTTTTGAAAAAATAAATTGGAGAAGAAAGTTGGCATTTGGTATCCACATAAAATTACCTGCTTAGTTCCCTAGACACAGAGCAATAATTTTTAGCATGTTATATTTTTTTTCTGATTCTAGTCTGTTGTCTTCCTAGTTATTATTATTTGGGGGAGCTGGTATTTTCTGATGTACCACATAATGGTACATTCCCAATGTGGATGGCTGAGAAAATTCACTTGAGGATTATACCTGCTAGAAAACAGAATTATTAAATTCCTTATCAGGGTTAAAGCATGGGAAAAAATTATTGACTGCAATTCACAGAAGGAGATATTTAAGGATGAAATGATTCAGAGTTGGATCTCCTCCCACCACCCAAGTCCCAGTAAGACATTCATAGGAGGAAAGAGTAACTGGGCTGTCTTATGCTCAAAAGGGCTAAGACCCTTTCTTTGTCTGCAATCCACTATGATTACATTCTGTTGATAACAGTAAATAATAATTATCATAGCTTTTAAACCCCATAGGTTTACAATAAATACTGTCAAGCAGCAATAAAAGAACATGTAGTCTCAAAAGGCAACTAGAATGTAAACAAAAAGATGGACTTGTCTTAAATAGATACATTGCTGATCCTGATTTCCAGTACAAAGACTAGTAGTCTCTTAGGAACTGAGGTTACTAAAGAAGCTAATAAATGTAGCAGTATTAAGGGGATGCTGTGTTTTGTCTAATTTGTCTATTAGGCTGACTCACTGTGTTTATTAATAGTTTGCAGAGCTAAACAGGTTGTTAAGTTTATACTCTAGCCATAAAATGCAATTTTCCCAATTTAGAACTCACACAAGGAAAGCAAGTTTAAATTCAGAATAAGATTGTGAGATGCTTATATCTGATTCATTATCTAAACAATAATTTTTAAACAAAATTGTTTAAAATTATAACTTTAAAATAAATTAGCTACCTTTTATGAATATTATTTCTATGACTATGTTATTATTATAACTTTGTTAATGTACCATTTTTATCTTTGTGACCCTTATCAAGTTTCTTTACTTACAAGTCATAAAGTTACTTCCATGAATAAAGAAAAAATTTCGAATTTTCTGATTCCAAGAACAACGATCTATCCATTTCTAAATGACCTCAAACATTTTAGTAATGTAGTATTAAAGTGATGAGTAAATCTATTAGAGCTTTCACTTAACAGTAGCATTTTACTATCTGACCATTTAAAATAAACACTGTACTATGGAAAAACACCTGCAATTGTCATATAAAAATGATTTTACCTTATAAGCAGTCTTTTGTAAAGAAAGAACCATAAAATATAAATAATCTGATATGATTAGCAAATTACCCACAATAGATGAGAGTAGATAGTCTATACAACACAATTTCTATTATTATCAAAAATGGTGATGAAAGCTATAAGTATAGCTATTACCCAGATAAGAACATAAGGACCCTAAAATATTTGGAAAGCTGATCTATTTAAGTCTCATTTTATCTTTTTCAACTTTATTCTTATTCAAACTAATAAAAGAAATGTAAAATATTTTTTTTAGAAAAGTCATCAATTCTTTACTGTCTTTTGGTTCCCATATTCAGTCTATTTTGTCTTATTTGTTTGTTTTTTCCTCAAATCTCACAGATTCATCTCTTTCAAGATTCAAGCCTAATACGGATCTTTGGAGTAATCTCAATTTACTACGATATTTAGATGAGGGGTTAGTCTATTATTTTAACAGTTAACTGAAAACCCTTAGCTGCTTTCCTAGTTCTGTGATCTCATCTTTGTAGATATTCCACAGTGCATGCATGTTTTCTTCTATGAAATTGTTGCCCATATCCTCACAATGATAATTCCTATGTTCTATTGCTCTTTTAAATTGCTTTTCAACTAGCAAGCATTTATTATATCACTTAACAAGCATTAATTTTATCCAACTGTGAAAAAGGAAACCAAAACAAAACAGAGCCCTTTGATTGATATGCTATATGGCTGGCCTACCTCCTTTTCTATTCATTCACGTCTGCTGAAATCTTTTATGATGCTTTTTGTGTAAATTTCTTTTCTTGGAATATGCTTCTGCCTCTTCCACCCACACTACATCTTCTCCATTGCCCTTTGGGTGGCCCATAACTTTAATTCTTCAGAGATGATGGTATTCTATGATTTACACCAATGCGGCATATTACAAAGAACATTGACATTGATTAAAAAGTAAACAAAAAAACAACTGGTCTTTCTGGGAGAAGCTTTGTATCATTAAAATTTTAACTTCCTATCCTTGTTTTATTCAAGGTAATTTCTGCTTGTTATTGGAGACTATAATTTTAGAGTCCAAATGTGGTAACTTCATTCTTATTGATGGAGAAAATGATTTGTTATAAGAATCTGGACACTCCTCTGAATCTTTTCTCTGGTTGTTAGACTCTGATATTTAGATGCCTAAGCTTTCTGCAAATTTATTTTTGCATGAACTGCCTCTGGCTGTTTTATGAGGCAATATTACCTACCCATAATCTTCCAAAGCCTTCCTTTGTAAAAGTTTATACAAATAAAATATGTTTTAAATTACTGTTTTTCTTGGTTGCCATATCTTTCTGCTTAGCAAGGTGGTCAAGTGTCTGGTAGATGAAGTAGTTTATAAAGTCACTGAAGTTGCCATATAGTGAAGTGCATGTTGAAGGCCTTTGTAGAATGTCTACTTCTTTATTATCTGTAAGATATTTTTTCTGCAAAAACTGAAACTAACTTCTTTGTAGCCTTCAGTTAATATTTATCATGAGCCCTGCAATATAAAATGACCAAATCTCCCAGAAATGGTGTTTCTTGTTCCATTTGAATGCATGACTAAAGCATCTCTACAAGCTCCCGTATCTATCTATCCAGGTAGGACCTGTGCTTTACCCTTCCATTTAGCCACAACTTTCCCTTTTTTTAAATTTTCATTTAATTTATAAGGAGAAAGTTGAAATGTCAAGATTAGTTTATTCTATTCCTTTAGAAGTGAGCCACTAGAAAAAAGGACATCACTTTAAGATTGCCAACTGCTAAATTAGAGCTTATATGTCATCTAAAAACTGATTTTTAACAACTTTTCTGCCACAGTGTCTGTAGAAAAAGACAAAATTGGGATGGAGACAAGATGAAGAATCAAAAGTAGGACTACTTGCTTGAGTTCTCCCCCAAACCTAGCCATATACCTAAAAAATGACTCAAAACAAATTCTGGAGCTGCAGAACCCACAGAATGATGGAATGAAGCAAATCTCCAGCCCAAGATAGCCTGGAAGGTTAATGGGAAGTTTCTACCATGCCAAGCTGGCAGCAAAGCACAGTCTAGTGTAGGCCATGCCAGCACAGACAGGTCTGAGCAGACCTTGGGGGATTGAATCACTGGCAGCTGTGGCGGTTTCCACACTTCTTGACCCCAAAATGCTTAAGACAACTTGGAAGGTCAATGGAAAAAGCATGTAGGACCAATATGAGAGAGGAGGGCAGTCCAGCCCCAGTCACAGGACAGCAGAGGGGGCTGAGGAGCCTGTAGCAGCAGTGACAGTGGCAGTGGCTGTTTCTGTAGCTCAAAGCCCAGAGATTGAGCAGGGATTGAGTGGCTCACCCAACCCCCCCAGCCCCACTGAAAACAGAGAATTACCTTGACAAAGAGCTCAAAAGTCAAATAATTATTTTGGAAAATAAGCTAAAACTGGAAAAAAAATCAGACTATAGAATCACTTTGATGAGAAGGAAGATCAAAACTTATAACCAGAAGACAACAATGTCAAAACTCCTACATGCAAAGCCTCCAAGAAAAATGTAAATTCATCTCAGGTCATGGAAGAACTCAAAAAGGATTTTGCAAATCAAGTAAGAGAAGTACAAGAAAATTGGGAAGAGAAATGAGAATGATACAAGAATATCATGAAAAATGAGTCAACTGTATGCTAAAGGAGAGCCAAGAAATGCTGAGGAAAATAATACCTTTAAAAATAGACTAACCCAAATGGTAAAGAGGTCCAAAAAGCCAATGAGGAAAAGAGTGCCTTAAAAAGGAGAATTTGTTAAATGGAAAAGGATGTCTAAAAGCTCACTGAAGAAAATAATTAAAAAATTAGGATGAACAGATGGAATCTAATGACTTTATGAAAAATGAAGAAACTACAAAAAACAAAAAGAATGAAAAAAAAACAGAAGATTATGTGAAATATCTCATTGGAAAAACAACTGACCTGGAAAATAGAGCTAGGAGAGAATTTAAAAATTATTGGACTACTGGAAAGCCATGATCAAAAAATAAAAGTGTTTAGATGTCATCTTTCAAGAAATTATCAAGGAAAACTGCTCTGATATTCTAGAAGCACAGGGTAAAATAGATATTGAAAGAAGACACATATTGCCTCCTGAAAGAGATTCCCAAAGAATTAGTAGTAATATTGTAGCCAAATTCCAGAGTTCCCAGATCAAGGAGAAAATATTTCAAGCAGCCAGAAAGTAACAATTTAAGAATCATGGAGCCACAGTCAGGATAACACCAGATCCCCTACATCAAGGGCTAAGTGGACTTTCAATATGTTGTTCCAGAGGGCAAAGGAGCTAGGATTAAAACCAAAAATCACTTACCCAGCAAAAACGAGCATAATATATCCTTGATGAAAAGTCCAGAGCTGAATAGAAAATGTGACTTTCAAATACAAGAATCAAGAGAAGCATGAAAAGGTAAACAGGAAAGAGAATCATAAGGGATTTACTAAAGTTGAACTATTTATATTCCTATATGGAAAGATAATATTTATAGACCTTGAGAGTTTTCTAAATATTAGGGTAGTTGGAGGGATTATAATGTACAGAGTGCACAGGGTTAGTTGAATACGAAGGGATACTATCTTAAAAAAATAAAATTAAGGGATGAGAGAGGAATATATATTGGGAAAAGATAAAAGGGAGAAATATAGTGTAAAAGAAAAACTTTTACAGGAGAGTGGAAGAGGGGGGAGGTGAGAGAGAATGAGTGAACCTTACTCTCATTGGATTTGTACACTCAGTTATGTATGAAAATCTATCTTATCCTACAGGAAAATAAGGGTGAATGGGATGGGGGAGGGGAAGATGATAGAAAGGAAGGCAAATGGGAGGAGGGGGTAATTAGAAGTAAACACTTTTGAAAAAGGACAAAGTTGAAAGAGAGACTAGAACAAATGGGGGGCAGGATAGGATGGAGGGAAATATCGTTAGCCTTTCACAATGACTGCTATATTTTGCATGACTACACATGTATAATCTATATTGAATTGCTTGCCTTCTCAATGAGGGGGGTAGTAAGGGAGAGAATCTGGAACTGAGAGTTTTAAAAACAAATGCTAAAAATAGTTTTTATATGTAACTAGGAAATAAGACATACAGGCAATGGGGTATAGTAATCTATCTCAACCTACAAGAAAATGGAAGGGAAAAGGATAAGTGAAGGGGGCAGTAATAGAAGGAAGGGCAGATTGGGGGAAGGGGTAATAAGAATGCATGCTGTTTTTGAGTGGGGAAAGGGAGAGATGGGGGAAATTTTAGAACTCAAAATCTTGTGGAAGTGAATGTTCAAAACTAAAAATTAATTTAAAAGAAAAAGATAAAATTGTACAGATTTGAAGATGACTGTATTTTATTTTATAGGTTGCCCTGGTATAATAGTAAGCACCCTGGCATACACAGGGGGACCTGCTGCTTTTCTAAAAGGAAAGCAACTTTTGAAGGGTTGACAATCACTTTAATCAAACACATATACCAACAGAAAAAATACAAGCAGGACCATCAGAAAGCATTTCCAACTGTTTGACCACAGGCAATACATACATCATTATCAGAGAAGCACCAACATCTGGGTTTTCAAAGCTGGGGGGACCTCTTAAAATGGCTGCCCAGGGTCTCATCTGGCACAGAAGCTTTCTTCAAAAACTAAGCCCCAAAGTAAAACTTCACCTCAGAGTATATATATGCTTTTTCAGAGCCTGAGGACACCACCTCTAGTGATCCAATGCCTGATCAAGCAATCAGCAAGAGGTGATTTTTATCATACAGAACAAGCCTCCCCCAATCAAGCCTCCTTCACTAGTCGCACCTGAGACCTATCAATGGGAGAAGACTTTTAACTCCCCTTATACCTGGCCAAAGAATTCATCAATAAGTTACCAGCCTACTGGCAGAACAGTGTACAGTTGATTAGTCTGTTCTTTGAAATGCAAAAGTCTATTGCTGACACCATACTTGAAACCTACCTAGCATTGTAGACACCTTGCAGAAATTGTGATCTGTTAGCAATCTATGAGAAGCTAGAGTTACCAACACACCAAGTTAAGCATCAAAATAAATCTTTTGAGGAGGGGTCTACAAATAGGGAAAAAAATCAATCAATTAATTGTTATTCTTTAATGGAAGAAGAGTCATCTATTAGAAAAAATTGAAATCCAATTTGACTACAGCTAATCTTTTCATGGAAGTTGACTCTGATTCTCCATTACTGAACCTGTGTCAAGTTACCATAGAAGTTGAAAGTAGAAGTACTCACATACCCTTAGGGTTTATATAAACAAGGTAGGAAAGATCAAGTCAAGAAAATAATTAGATGTAACAAGAAAAATATAACCAATAATATAATTAATGAATTTTCTGATTGAAAGATTATTTAATAAGCTCCTATTACAATACTTGAAAGGCACCAAATATTTGAAGTAAAGAAAAAAACACAAAGACACCACCCCCAAAAAAGGCATTGATTGGCTTTGAAAAAATTCATAATGAAATGGATTTTTAAGGAATGTGATTACATAAAAAAATCCAGCATTGCAAAAGTTAGAAACTAATTAAGTATTTAGGAGACTTCAAACAAAATGTCATAAGAGATTCAAGGAAGAAGAAATCATTTCTAGCTGGCAGAGGCCAAAAAAACTTCATGGTAGAGATAGTGCCTGTGCTGATCCATTACAATGGAGAATTTTAATAGATGGAGATGGGAGAAAAAGTCTGCTCTTTCCATTGGAGAAGTCTATATACATAAAAGAAGTTTGGTATGAGAGTAGAATATGCAAAAGGGTGTACCATGAAATATACCTGCAAAGGTAGATTGGAAACAGATTTCAGAGACCTTTAAATGAGACATTTTATTCGGCTTTTTATTCAATGGATCCCAGCAATCCACTGAAGGTTTGTGATCTGATCCATATCTTTAGGAACAGTGTAAATGAAGAATAGATTAAAGAAGGGAAAGGCTGGAAACAGAGAGGAGTTGGGATTTGAAACATCCATGGGACAACTAGGTACAGCTATCAGCAAGCAATCAGAACTCAAGCCTGGAATTCAAATTGTGGGGGCTGGAAATAAAGATTTGGGAATCATTCTCTCCTCTAACACTGACTGGCACAACAGGATTTCATTACCCCACACTTAGACTATTACAATAACACTGCTAGTTGTATCTAAGTATCTCTACACTCTAGTCCTTCTTCCTCTCAATTGCCAGGGTGATTTTCCTAAAACTCAAATCTAACCAAGTCACACACCATTCAATAAACTCTAGTGACTCCCTGTTACCACCAGGATCAAATATAAATCATCTGGCTTCAAAGCTCTTCATAACCTGCCTACCCTCTACCCTTCCAGATTTATCAATTTATTGTCTATCTTTCTGAATTTGAAAGGAGAGAAAATACTTGTTAATTAAAATGGAGATGTTATGAATAAGAAGCAGATAAGTAAATAATGATAATAACAATAATGGCTAATGGCTAGCATTTATGTAACACATCAAAGTTTGCAAAAAATTTACAAATTTTATCTTATCCTTACAACACTGGGGGGCGGGGAGGGTAGGTGCTATTATTATCCCCATTTTACAGATGAGGAAAATGAAGTAGGGAGAAATCATGACTTGACCACAGTTGTATAGCTGATGGGTATCTGCAACTAGATTTGATTTCCAGTCTTTCTAACTCCATTTACAGCACTCTACTATGACATCAAGCCGCTCCATGTTTTCTTTTCCTTCTTACACACTATGTGAAGCTAGGCAAATCATCCTTTTCATGCCCTAGGTAAATCTCGATACCATCATAAAATCTATTTCAAATGACTGAGTGGACTGTTTCTTATCAAGCATTTTAGGGAGCAAAGTGGCACGGTATCATTATTTTGAAAGATAATTCATTCCATTCAGTTATGTCTTGAATTAAAATTCCATTTTGCCTCTACAATTTTGAAGAATTAATTTGATATACATTTATTCATTCAAATTGCAAATACTTTTGAAGCCCACTACGTGCAAGACACTAGAGGAATATAAAGAAGTACAAAACCCAATCCCCAATAGTCAATAGTTTATAATTTACCTAAATTGACAAATTAACTTAAAGAGTAGTTCCCAAGGGCCTTATTATAACTGTGTGGATTATATTTACTAAAGTCTTTCAATTACCTACCCCTCAGGCTTTCAATGTCCATGGTTAGGCAGAAGGAACAAAGAGTGATTTTAATGGAATAATACTGGGAACTGGTAACAGGATTAGTAGTGGCACAACTCAGCTACTATGTGGCAATGGTATTTAATCAAACAAGTCCTGATTAAGGAATCAGGAGGAACCTGGGTGTGAATTTTGGTTCTTGTGCTCACTGTATAGCTATTGGGTAGGACATCTACTTCCTCATTCATAGATCAGAATAATAATTCTTTTATTTACAAGCTACCTTACAGGGATCTGATGGAGAAAGTCCTTTGTAAAGTTTCAAATGCTTAATATAGTCCCTAGCCCAAATAGCTGAAGGAGGCACCCTTTTCTCTAGAACTTTCTATTAATGGAAGTTGTCTTCTCTTCAGAGGGCACGATAGAAGGACATTGGTTAGAAAGAGTTGAATTGGTCACAGGAGGAAATATAGAAGTGACTACCAGTATCAAACATGCAGGTACAAAAGGCCCCGAGAAAATATCACAGGTCTTGACTTTCTTGAATAAACTCTTCTACTCTCTGAAAGCTTTTCACTTCCATCGTTGGCACCAGGAGCCATAACTATAATGCACTGCCTATTGTACCTATATTGTCATTCCAAGCCTTAGGTTTCCCTCAGAGATATTGTAAGACAAGCATTCTCATTGAAGGCTGTTAGCCACTACTCTATTTAAGGAAATAATCTGTTCAGTGCTCCTTTATTCATTGAGCAACTGGGTTGTATTTTTAAAAAATTAAAGTATGCCATGATCATATTAAGATTAATCATTCAATTATTATCTTGCTTTTTTATATTCTGCCTCATATACTAAATGTGTGATTATGAATGAATTAATGTCTCAGTACATCAGGTAGCTCTCTAAAACTGTAAGTTTCAGAAGAGTCTCTGATCTGCTCCATGGAGGGAGTTTCCACACTGGGAATTACTCACCTTCCTTCTATCCCAACAGGTTTGTACTACAAAATAACACTGTGTCCTTAGAGTAGGCAAATCTCCACAAATATCTGTATGGTGAGGCAGTAAAAGAGTGACTCAAATGTGTTTTACCATGTTCTTGCCATAATATCTGATGTACAACTTTGAATCATAGAACAAGATCATACCATGGAACTGCAAGCAGCAGCACAAGTCACCTAGAGTAAACCCTGAACTTTGGAGATGAGAAATCTTAGACCCAGAGAGGTTAAGTGATTTGTCTAATGTCATAAATGTAGTAAATGACAGAGTCAGGATTGAAATTCAGGTTTTATGGTTACACATTCAGCACTCGACACTACTCCAATGGCAATCCATAGCTGCAATGCCCTACCTTTTCTTGGTCTTTGCTTTTTTTCTTCTAGGGTATGTGTCATCTTCAAAGTCACTAAATCATCATCTATACAGGCTGTTTTCATTGAACCCTACTTCTGAAATTCTATCCTTTCTATTCATTCTCCCTCTTCAAGGCATTTAATTTTGGTTTTTCAGTTATTGTGTTTGAAAGCAGCATAATTCCCATGATCTTTACCCTCTGCATTCTTGATATTTTCATTTAATGTAATGCTTGAATTCTTAAAATGCCCTTGTAAATAGAGTAAAATGGAACATTTCTTGAAAACAATCTTTGCAGTGATAGTCTATCCATTGTTTATTATTTAAAACCTAACTCCATCCTTCCTAGAGACAGTAAGAAAAGCTCATTACTCATGGTCAAGAGAACAATGCAGCAATTCATGCTTGGTGGGCATGACCCAGTGATCCCAAAGTAAGTGATCTTCAGTGCTTCCAGTAATGTCAACAGTGTAATGTGAGAACAGTGAAAAACTTTCATGGTACTTGTTTATTTTATTTCCTTCCTGGTCCTGCAATGATTGGCTGCAATATGATTCCTTTTAAACACAGAGAAGCTATGTATGTTCTACTTTGTGTTTCCTTCAATTATTTGCAGATGATCTTAACAGCCAATAAGTATAGTTATCATTTTCTTGACTGAATTTTTGAATTATCTAAAAGAATTTCATCCTCATCATTTGCATCAATATGATTGCTCACTCTTTTCCTTCCCTAGCCACATAGCCTATTTAATCACTGGATTTTTCCTACTGAGATGTCCTAGGACAGACCTTCACACTGAAGGCAATTGGCCATTACTGCGTCATTGGAAATGACATATTTTTTTCTGCCCTTATTCATACTATAACTAGGATATGTTTAAATCACAGAAACATGCCTGATTATCCTTGATTACCTAGGAACAATGCTTCTATTATTAAACCACTAGGGGAGGTAGTAAGCATTAAAGGTATTTACTTTAAATAACTACATTAACTGCAATCCAAATAGCTGGACCACGTTATTTGTCTAAAATGTGTTTGATATTCAATTTTAAGAGAAAGAAACTCACTCCAATAATCAGTTTAAAACAGGTTTAGATTTTAAAAATTACCCAAAGAGATTTTAAAATCACAGATAAAAAGATCTCATATTTGGAAGGGACCTCAAAGTTCTATCAATTCTATCTAACCCATCAGTTCTATCTAACCCATCCCTGAATAAAACGTCATTTTTATGAACTAATGCTGAGTGAAAAATGAGCAGAGCCCAGGACAATCTTGCATACAATGAGTCACATTATATGATGACTAACTTTGATAGACATCTCTTCTTAGCAATGCAAGGATCTAAGACCACTCCAAAAAACTCATGATGGAAAATGCTGTCCACATCCTGAAAATGAACTATGGAATCTGGAAGCAGATTGAAGCATATTATTTGCTCTCTCTCTCTTTCTTTCTTTTCTCCGTGTTTCTTCTTTCTCATGATTTCTCCCATTGGTTCTTATTCTTATGTACAACATGGCTAATATGAAAATAGGTTTATTATGTATGTGTTGAGCCTATATCAATTTATATGCCATTTTGTGATGGGAAAAGGGGAGAGATGAGAACATGTGAAACTCAAAATCTTATAGAAGTGAATATCAAAAACTAAAAATAAATAAATACATAATAATAATAAAAAGAATATCATTTTAAAAACACCCAACTGATAGCCATCATCCTCCAGTAAGGAAGATTCCTCTTACTAGCTGTATTAGCTCAGATAATCCACTCAGCCTTTTTCTGCCTCAGTTTCCTCATCTGCAAATGGAAATAATAAGGATACATACCTTTATGGGCTGTTGTAAGGATCAAATGAGATTTGTAAATTATTTGGCAAATCTTGAAGGGCTTTGTAAAGGCTAAATATCAATAGCAGTAGAAGTAGTAGCAATAGATAGCAATCTAAGCAGCTGTTCTAAGCCCTAACCCCTTAATTTTATCAAGCAACAATGCTCTTCCTGATACCCAAACTATTCCTATGCAAGAGAGTAGTGGGTAAAAGGTATCAGTATTTTGCCGGAACTGGTATTTGCCTCCTTATGCCTGTGACCCAAGGCTCCAGGGTCTGTATTCCCTACTTACACAGAGTAAGTTTAATTCATTTTTTTTATATGATAGCTCCTTGCATTTTTGACACAATGCAGTCCCCCTTAGAAGCAGTACGGCAGGATGGATAGAACCTTTTGCTTGGAATCATCATTGACTCAGTCTGAAACTTACAAACTTATTGTGATCCTGGTTCCTTCTAACTCCTCACTGCTTATCTTATCCTCAGTGTTCACATTTGTAAAACGCTGTCTTGAGTATATAAAAGAATATATGCAAAGTGGTCATATAAATACGAGGTATTCTTGTTCCTAAATGATCTTTTCTTATGGGAGAACACCATTGGTATCCCTATAGAAACGAGAAGGAGGTTCATGCACTGGTAGATATATAAGAGCCACTGGTTCATATATAAGAAAGAACGAGGACAATGTCCAAGTATAATTTTCCTTTCTAGAGATCAAATGATCAACAGATAATAAAGTCCAAAGGTCGCAGGCAGAAATAAGTGCAATACAGATCTTATTAGGCAAAATAAATTAATAAGATGTTGCCTACTTCTAAGTTCAGCTGCAGTGGGTATAAAGTCAAAAGGAGGCAGGTCCACACAATGCAGGGTCAAAAGGACAAAATGGAAGTAGAAATATAAAGGAACAGTAGGTATTAGAATAATGACTATTTGCTTCGTGCATAATCAATCCTAGGTGTCATCATTTATAGCAACCATGCTATTCATTTTTCTCCTATACTCAGCAGGAGTGACTCAGGCTTGTAGCCTAGGTTTCATTCTCAGCTCCTCATTCCCTCTTACCTTTCATCCCACCTTCCTCAAATACAACCTGTTGCCAATGATGACCGATTTTTACCTTTGAAATATCTCTTGCAGATGCCCCCTTCTCTCTTTGATAACAATACCACCTACCTTTGTGCAAGACCTCATCAATTCATACTGAGCTTATTTTAATAGCCTGGTTGTTGATTAGTCTGCCAGAAATTTCACCCCAATCTATTTCATCTTCCATTCAGCTGCTAAAGTGATCTTACTAAAGTGTAGATCTAATCACGTCACAATCCTAATCAATAAACTCCATGGGCTCCATATTACCTTCTGGATCACATGTAAAATCCTCTAGTTGATGGTCAAAGCCATTATAACCTTCCTCTCACCTTTCTAGTCTTCCTGTACTTTTCCCAACTCCCCCACATACTCTACAATACAATGACTGACATCTTTGCTGTTCCTTCTATACGTTCTCCCATCTTTTGACTTCAGGTATCTTCCCTGGATGTCCCATCATGCCTGGAATGCTCTCCACTCTGTATTCCTTATCTCTCTTTCCTGGCTTCCCTGACTTTCTTCAAGTCCAGACTAAAACCCCACCTTCTAAAGAAGGCCTTTCCGAATGTCTCTTAATTCTAGCCCATTTCTTCCATTGTTATTTCCATTTTTTCCTGCATATATTTTGTTTGTAGATAGTTATTTGCACAGATGTCTTCTCAATTAGATTATGTGCTCCTGGAGAACAGGACCTGGGTATGTTTTTGCCATTATTTGTATCTCCAATACTTAGAAGAATGCCTGGAGCCTAGTAGGTCCATGATAAATGAGGATTGACTAATTGATGACTTAATTGGTGGAGAGTGAAGTTATTTATTGTGGTGGTTAGAGTATACAGAGCCTGTAAGCCATAGGTTCAAATTTTCCCTTTGACTCAATACCAAAATAAGCCAATGTAGAGAGTGCCTATGTTGGTCAAACTGGAGATTCTTAATGTACTGAGATGAACTCAGTGGAAATAATAATGACAATAGCTAGCATTTATAGATTACTTTAAAGTTGCGAAATAATTTACATATATTACCTTGCTTCATCCTCACAAAAGCACTGAAACAGAAGAGTTATTCCCATTTTATAGATGATGGAACTAAGACTGAAAGAAGTTAAATTATTTCCCTATTCATACAGCTGGTAAAAATCTGTAGTTGGATTTGAATTCAGATCTTCCTGGCTCCAAATTCAGCACTTAAGATGCTAAGCACAATCTGCCATATTGTTGTGTTCCTTCCTCTCTAAGAGAAGCATCATCAGGGAGTTGATGACATGATTTAGGAGTTGACCTTGATTTGAGAGAGGGCTGTGCAAAGTCACCAGTCTCACTTTCTCTTCCAGAGTCATCGCGGTCTAGTGGCCAGATATTCATCAGGACTACTGGAGATGGCCCAGGGTGCAATGGGAGACCATAGTCCTTTCAGGCTAAGGCCTTTCAAGTTCTCGCTTTGAATGAGGCAACACCCATTCAATGGTTAGACGTCTTTAAGAAGTGAGTCAAGGGATGCCCCTTAAACCAAAAAAAAAAAAAAAAAAAATCAAACCAGGAGGGGTAAACCCTCAGGCTTGTTGACCTTTTGGTCTCTTTTGAGAAACACTTACTTATTACTGACATGGACCCTGAGCCTGGAGGGTCCAAAAATAGCCATTACATGGTGCTTGGGCAAGCACCTATTGTTGCACAATCTATGAGCACCAGAGTGAAAAAACTTCATACACTTAAAGAGAATCACTGCAGAAAGAGCACTGGCTCTGGAATCAGAGGAAGTGAGGTCAAAGTCTATGTATACTGTTTGACCTCTCCATGACATTTAACCTCCTCACATCTCAGTTTCTTCACTTATAAAATGAGAGAGTTGGATTAGATGTCTTTTGAGGTTCCTTCTTACTCTAGATCTATGATACTATGAACTTCCTCAGTTTTTGAATTCAGTGTCTGTTAATTTAATTTAAAATCAAGATCAAGTTATATGAACTTTTGTTGCTTTATTTCAAGGTTAGAAATGGTTCACAGCAGGACTAAATATGATGGCATGATATCTTACAGTTCCTTAAACTCAATCTTTTTTTAAACCATAAAAAACTTCTTTCTCTTAAGACAGTCAAAGACTAAAGCATCATAAAACATAGTTATTTGTTTTTAATATCAAATACATGTAAATGTAATAAGGATCATTCTAATGTAACAACCTTTCAATTATCAAAAATCAAATGCTACATATCATCAGTATGTATCCCGTGATCCATTTTGAAAGAAATTCTATTGTTGACTGTGATTATTCGATTAGTGATTATAGAATTCAATTAACTTGAAGAATTGAGATTATTTATGGGACTGGGGTAAATTATTGGAGAGTGTTTAATTATCTGCATTGAAGCTCCATTATATTAGCTTGAATAGTCACTTCAAAAAAAGAATCTGTGAGCCAGAATGTGGATGTGAAGAAGTTACTCCTTGAGACTCATTAGGTTATTGAGGAAGTACTAGTGTACAGATGTTCTCTACAACCCAGAAAATCCAGAACAATGACCATCTGTAAGATCACAGTCATAAAGAAAAAAAGAGAAAATGCAGCATAGGAAAAGAAAATGGAGTTTCAAAAATTAGGCATAATTTATATATAATAACTTGTTTCCATTACCTTTTTTTTCTTTTCACATATACTAATTATGCAGCTCTTTTCACTTTTTTTGCACCATGCCGTAGCTGACATAAAAGCTGGTAAGTGTATTCAGAAGTGGTCCATGGTTGAAGAAGAAAAATTTTGTATGCTAAATTTCAGGACACACCCATCCCCAAGATGAAATCCAAGCCAAACGATCCTCTTGGCCTCCCTTTACTGGCCTTGTTAGTGCAACTACTTTGCATTAATGGTTAATTTACCAATTTGTTTCTAGTTTCCTGAATGAATTTAAGATTTCAAAATGCATGTTGAGCAGACATTTGTAGAATCTTGCTTTAACACATGCATGTAAAATACAAAAAGCCTATAAAAGTCTGGCAATTCACTAAAATCATGCACTATCAACAAAAATATGCACAGTCATGTGAAAATAATAAAATAGAAATTGCTTCTTTAAATAAATTATTAAGGATGACATATAATTTAATATTTCATACTGGCATGCAATATGCCATGTAAATTATTTTGAGCTCTGGTAGATGGTTCAAATAACCTGTTACAAAATGCTCATAAACTGAAATCCATAAAATTATATGTATAGTAGCTATAAAACATAATGTTATTTCCATGGCCAAGGGCTTGTGAAAGGGGTTCTTTGAAATCCCTCTGTGACAGTATCTACTCTTGGATGCAAAAACCAACAGCCAAATGCTTTAGTTGGCTTTTGCAGAGTTTAATAAAATTTGCCCCAGGGTCTCTTATTCTTTGTGTAGAAATTGGTCGAGAGATTTCAGGGAAAGAGTTATGAATGTATCTCTCACAATAGTATGCTCTGTTATGACTTACACTCAATGTTACTTTTACAGGGTCAACTTCTCTGTATGGCTCATAGATATCTGAATGTAAAGTTTGAATAGAATATTTTGAGCAGATAAAGAATCCTGAAAGGACACTGCTAGACTCTCTTTCATAGAACGATCTTTTGACTTTGGGGCACAAGGGATGTATTGGTTTTATCCTGTTCTGATGACTTAGCTTTTCTGTTCCAAATTGAACAATATAAAATCATGCTTTCTTCGTATGTGCTTGCTGTCAGACTACTAGCCCAAAATGAGTATGCATCTTTATTCCAGATTCATCATCTCACAAGGTTACAGATGATAGTCTTAAACTCAGCTAAGCATTTTGCAAATGTGTGCAGCTAGTTATAAGAACTTGATGAATGAATCCTGATTACTAAGTAAATATCTCAGACTACATGCACTAGTGATGATGGACCACTAGTATAATCTTTATATTCAATGGAAAGTATGTTCATTCATTCTTTCATTCATAAAATCATGACATCTTTAGGCTGTCTTATTTCTTTGCAGAAAAGATGAATGCAAATCATCCTCAAAATACTGATATCTGATTTTTTGTTAAAAAGGTTGCGTAAACCTCCAGGGTAATCTATTCTTCATTAAACAAATCTTATATCAGAAAGTTATTTTCTTTTGTTTTTAATCAAATTAGATTTCTGAATACTAGGATTTGTCTCCCATAATTCAGGTAACTCTGACTTAAATTCAAACATTGCTGAAGGTCAAATAATAAATGATGATATTCATGCTATCATCTTATTTCTAGAGTCAAAACTTTCAATCTTAAATTCATATCTCTGGTTCCAACCCAAAATTTGCCTCTTCAACATCTCTACTTAGATGCCCTGCCATGTTTCAAATTCAAAGAACCTTCATTTGTTCCTTCAATATTTGTTCTTCCACTTGATTGCCTTCTGGGATTATCAGCACCATTTCGCTAACTATGTATTCCTGAAGTTGCAATTCCTTTCCTCTTACTCCCTCAAACACACATCCCAATCACCAAATATTGTTGGTCTTGTTATTACTGAGTTATTATACATGGACATCCAGGATGCTGAACTAAACAATTGTCATTGTCCTTTCTTGAGCAAAAATGATTCTATATCTCACAATTTTCATTGCCATACTTTTTCAGCGTTATGTCAGTTCTAAAAAAAAACATTCTTCCCTTTTTAGTTTCATTCTACTAAAATCCTACTCATTCTTAAAGGATTCACTTAAATGACACCTCCTCCATGATTCTCTGTCCACAAGCTGTAACTGATCCCTCCCTTTTCTTAACCTTTATAGCAATCTCTCTGTACATCCCCTTTTCACTTATTCCATTCTGTCATAGACATTATAGCATACATACCATGTTATAGTCATTGGTGTACATTTTTATCTCTGCTACAAGACTTGAAGCACCTTCTTATTCTCCCTCAGTACCTAACTTAGTACTTTTCACAGAGTAATAATTAAGTTACGCATACTAAGTGTATAATATTTTTGATTGACTCACCACCCAAGATTCACAGGATTTTATATCTACTATATCATAAAATGAGCTCTGAAGTTTTGAAATTATATTTCATATATTGAATATCCAAATTCACTGACAAAGTTCTCCAGTTTTCCATATTCTTTCTAACCAGCTGTATACATTTGCAAAATGTTTAGCTGAGTTTGAGATTATCTTCTGTATTTTTCTGAGATGATGAGTCTGGAGTAAAGATGGATACTCATTTTAGTCTAGCAGTCTGACACAAAGAAAGTTGAGGATTAAGGAAGTTAAGTGACTTGTCCAAGGTCACATAGGTAATAAGTAAATTAAAGGCAAGATTTGACCTCAGGCTGTCAGGCTACAGTGCTAATTCTCTTTCCACTGCACCACTAAATGCTATGATCCTATAAATTTAACCATGATTACTAAAAGTCAAAAAGTTTCCATTTATTCCCGATAAATATATAATAATAATGGGTTTTAATTCCTCTGTGAAAATCTCATATTATAATTGATCTTTTGAGGCCTTCTGTCTTTCTTTTGAAGAGACTTCTCTTTATATGATTAGTAGCCTCCACCCCTTGAGGATTTAAAACTAATTCTCATTATAACCTTCCAATCAAGCCCATACCTCCTAGACCATAGCTTCACCATTTATCTTTCTTTCTCTGCTCTATCGCTTACCAAGAGCTAGCATAAAAAATTGAATTTGTTTTTTTCACTGAATAGCTTTTATTACATTGCAATATTAGAAAAGTCTAAGAACTGTATTGAACTCATTCTTGTAAATAACTATAAAACTGAATGTGCTACACCTCCAGGGATCTGTTTGCATTTTTTTATAGCAACAACTCCTGAATAATCCAAAGCAATACATACCTAATAGAATGATTATCTACCATTTGTTCAAGTCCTATGTACCATAAATAACAGTAAGGACTATAGGATATATAACCTTCAAGATGATAGGAAAGTATAGAAAACTAGAGAGTACGACCAGCCAGGAGGAAATGATGTACCAAAATACACACAAGGCCCATGAAACAGAGTGACAAAAAAAAAATCTCCTTATCAAGCTTATTATTTTCTTCCTCATGGAACTATTACAACTCGACTCATACTACATTTTTCACCATTAGCATTGTTGCAGTCATGGTCCTGAACCCGCTAGTGCTTCGGATATTGCTTATTATCTTTGGACATTCAACTTGATGATAGGCATATGAATTGCCAGTGACATATCTTGCCTTCCCACATGAATATGATGCCTCAGATCTAGTGGAGGGCATTCTCACTGCAACAACATCCTGTCTCCACTCCAATATACCCCCCAAAGGGTACCAATCCTTCACTACTAGCGAAACTGAAAATAGCTCAAATCGTCAGTATTTCAACATTCAATTTAGATAATGGCACTAGGCAAATCAGGAACTTTCTTCATAAACAATGAGCTACTCAATATGAAATGAATCAGTTAATACAAATTTCAGACTAATTGTTTAACCTATTAAAAATTAGCAAGAAACAAGGAGAAAGAGAAAGAGAGAGAGTTTGTTTTACCTTTTTTTTTAACCTCGACTGCAGCTTCCTTCTCAGAAGTTTTCTTCTTGCTATCTTCCTTTTCTGATATGGGAACCAAAAAAAAAAATAGTTTTTTCTCACATTTAAACATCACCAATTCTAAGCTTATAAAATTTAGAATCCTCATTGAGTCTTTTGAGGAATTTGAGGTCTTAGATAAAAGTCACTGGGCCAGCAAACCTATCATAAATAAATTCAAAATTAAAAAATGAAAGTCATAAGTGACTTATTTCAAACCAAATATTGCACTGATTTCATGAGGGAAGGATTGAGAAGGGAGAAAGAACAGCAAGATACAAAGAAAGATTTATCTTTTAGGGACCATTTTCTTGTTAAAAAATAAAAAAAAATTCTAATCATTGGAAATATTAAATTGCATTACTCCATTTTGGGGACATCTGTAATTTTACAAGAATGTAATGTCATATTCTTTATTAGTCATCTATATAAATGTAAAGGGGTTGATCAGAGTTACTGCTGGTCATTTTGATGAGTTCTCTTCCCACCAAATTCCTCTGATTACAAAGCATAGATCTTTGTTGGATGGCACCTCCCTTTGAGGTAGAGATTCTCTAGCACCTTCCTGAGAGGATACAAATGGCTTCTGTGATTATTTCTAGTTACTGCAGCCGTATCAGTCAAATCATCAGAATGACTTGACTGTGCAGGTAATTTTCATTAATTTATCTAGATAATTGCTTTAATTTTATGTATAAATGCACATGTATATGCATATATACATATTCTATATGTGTGCATGATGAGAAAAAGAACATAATCACATCGCATTATTTTGTTGTTATATTATTTATGATACATTATATTATGTTATATTACATCATATCTTATTATCATATCATGTCATGTCATATCATGTCATATCATATATGAATTGTACCATATCATACCATACTACATTATAGTATGGTATTGTATTATATTATGTTATGTTATATTACTATATTATATTATGAAAGATATCCTGGCATAGTGGAGACAGTGCCAGCCTTCAGGTCAGGAAGTCCTGGGTTCAAGATTTGTCCATTAAAGCTATGTGATCATGAGAGCAACCAAGGCACATCATTTTCCAAAAGCTATTTATAGTTGATGATCCACATATCTGTTTCAGTAGAGATAGCTTCCATACTAGGGCATTAAGA
This sequence comes from Bettongia penicillata ogilbyi, assembly GCA_023548195.1. Taxonomy (NCBI): domain Eukaryota; kingdom Metazoa; phylum Chordata; class Mammalia; order Diprotodontia; family Potoroidae; genus Bettongia; species Bettongia penicillata. Next base: position 190,547 of record JAJHZJ010000264.1, read on the forward strand.
ATAAAATGGGGATGTGTGTGTACGTGTGTGCGTGCGTGTGTGTGTGTGTGTGTGTGCATGTGTAGACTGCTTCTAAACCAATTATGTTACAACATGCTACACTATGCTGTACAGTATTATACTAAATTGTAGGCAGTTAGATGGCAAAATGCTAAAAAGTGCTGATCTTAGAGTCAGAAGGACCTGAGTTCAGATCCTACCCTAGACACTTATTGTTTAACTGACTCTATGACCTGGCTGTGTGACCCTAGGCAAGCCACTTGATCTCTCCCAGTCTCAGTTGCCTTATCTGTAAAATAAGGATAGTAACTGTACCTACCTTACAGGATGATTGTAAGGATCAAATGAGATATCATATGCACACGACTTTCTAAATCTTAAAGCACTATACAAATATTACTATCATCATCATTATTACTGTTTCACTAAAATCTCATGGCAAGATCTCAGAATGCTATGCAGGTAGCTCCAGATTCTCAAAGTCTATACCATTGGAACTTAAGCTCTTGATAGTACTACCGGGTTGGTGAATCTATATATGTATTGCCCCATAATCAACTGATGGCACTGAAGTATATTATATTTATTCTATCACATGGTTACAATCTAATGTTACAATATTTTTCCATTCTAACATTTCAAGCATCTGTAATTTTGTCAGTGTTGGTAGTTCCTCCACAAATGGAGGATACAGCTTTTTGTAATTGACTAGATCATCTTTGAGAACTATCTTAACGAAAAATTCTTTACCCTGCAGCCAGACTGGAGATGAGCCTCTCTGAACTTAACTCAGCATTTAATTCAGACACACTTTTGATAAACTGCAACCATACTCAAAGCATTTCTCCAGCTTTATCAAATCGTATAGAGATTGCTCTGTCAGTTTCTATAATGCTGGAGAAAGATTTTAAGTATATTTTGATATACTTTTTGAGAGCCTGGACTTAAAGAGATTAGAATTTACTAGGAGTATTTTTTTTAATAATATTACATATTTTGCTGTATTTGTAAGGTATGATATATATTGTTTTTGGATCTGTACAAGATATAGCTATAAATTGTAGATATAATTCTAAATAGAGATTTAGATATTAAGGTGTAGCAACAGGTTAGCTGTAGGTTGAAATACATAAAAACATCTCTATGCCAATCTGAATATTTAGCAATGGCCTGTAATAGCATTGGTCTGGGGAGTTCCCAGTATGGAATCTCCCTCTGCCTGAGTAGTAGTGCGGGCTAATTTATAGCCTAAGTAAGTTGTCTGAGAGTTTAAGTGATTTATGCATGGTTACGACATCATTATGTATCAGTGGCAGAATTTAAACTCAGGTCTTCCTGATCCTGGTGATTTATTCTTTTATAAAATACAATGTTTTCAAATATCATAATATGGTTTTATTTTTAAAGGGTAGAGCAGTTATTAGAATAAGACAAACCTTCGGTAAGAACAATAACACTATCTTCCAATTAAATAACAACTGCCTATAAAAATATAAAGAACACTTTTAAAACGTATAGGCAACCCTTTTCTCTCAGGTCTTTCCTAGTGGCACCATGGGTCACTGGAGCTACCCTCACAAATTCGGCCAGGGGTCTTGATCATGCCACATCTGTTCAAACTGTCATGGCCTGATCCGCAAGTACTGCATGAACATTTGTCACCAGTGTTTCTGGAAGTATGTGAAAGACATTAACTTCACCTGGCTGAAGTTTTATTTATGGATCTTGCTTCAATGATTACACTGACCATCAGTGACTACCATTTGATTGGATTCCAGATAACTATTTGATCTGCCTACCTAAAGATCCATGTTGTATACATGTATATGTTGTATACATGATATGCTAATTTGCATATATAATTTTAAAATGCTATCCTCAAAAATAAATAAAATGTACATGCAACTTTAAAATTCCCTTACCTTTCTTAGTTTCAGAAGTTACTTTCTTCTCAGGAGTTTTCTTCTTTTCTTCTTCTTTTCCTGAGAAAGGATTTACAATCTTTTATTTCTTATACATTAATACTGAAATTACAGATTTCACTTTAAAATAATGTGACATCATAATTTTAGCAATAACATTGTTGGACCATAGAAGTGATTAGAACATGACCAAACCATAACATTCACAAATTAAAAAAATCAGTCTTTACTAAAGAATCTTCGTGTAAACTAGTAGTATTCTATATTTTTAAATGTTTTCGTAGTTTCACAAGCATACTCCACATTCACGTATTAACTGATTTTATTTTTAATGTCTCTCCTAATTTGCCTCTAACAAAGTGAAATTTGGGATCCTGTTACATGGTTGTTTCTTAATTCAACAGGCCAACAAATATTTATTTTTAATATATTTTATTTTATAAAATTTTCCCAATTACATACAAAAAAAATCTTTTTTTAAGCTTTGAGTTCTAAATTCATTCTTTCCCATCTTTCCCCCCCTCTTTGAGATGGAAAGCAATTTGATATCAATTATAGATGTGAAGCAATGAAAAAAATATTTCCATATTAGCCATGTTGCAAAAGAAAAAAAAAGAGGCAAAAATATTACAAAAAGAAACTTTTAAAAAGTACACTTCAATTTGCATTCAAAGTTCATCAGCTGTTTCTCTGGAAATGGGAAGCATTTTTCATCATAGGTCTTTGGGAATTGTCTCAGATCATTGCCCTGATCAGAGTAGTTAAGTCTTTCACAGTCTATCATCCTTACAATATTCCTATTGCTGTGTACAATGTTTTCCTGGTTCTGTTCACTTCACTTTGCATCAGTTCCTATATGTCTTCCCTAAGTATTGCTTTGGCTGCAACCCCATGAATTTTGGAATATTGTCTCATCATTGTCATTCTCTTTAATTAAATTATTCATTATTTCTTTGTTTTGTTCTCTGAATCATTTATTCTTTAGAATTAGATTATTAGTATCCACTTAATTTTTTCTGCCTATGCTTCTACAGCCTTTTCTTAAATGTAATTTTATTGCATTATGGTCTAAAAGGATCATAATTTAATAACTGAATTTAGTTACATACAATATGCGATAATAATTGTAAGTTGCATTTAATTTTTCTTCATTTTGTTGAGAGATTTTTATGCCCTAATACATGGTCAGTTTTGGGGAAGTTATCATGTACAGCTGAGAAAAATATATACTCCCTTCTATTACTAATCAGTTTTTCAAGTGATGTCTCATATCTAACTTTCTAAAGATTCTGTTCATCTCCTTGACTTATCTCTTCTCTTTATGGTCAGATCCATCTCACTATGAGAGGGGAAAGTTGAGATTCACCATTAGTATAGTTTTACTGTTTATTTTCTCTTGCTATTCATTTAACTTTCCCCTTAAGAATGTGGATTCTACTTGGTGAATATATGTTATTCATAAGTAATATGAATGAATATATTACTTCATTATTTATGGTACCTTTTAGTAAGATACAGTTTTCCTGCTTTTCCCTTTTAATTAGGTCTATTAGGTGTGCAATAGATAGAGGGCTTGGCTTGGAATCAGGAAGAACTCAGTTCAAATATGGCCTCAAACATTTACTACCTGTGTGACCCTTGGCAAGTCACTTAACCCTGTTTACTAACTATGCATTTCCCCCCATACTACTTTATTCTGCTGATCCTTCTTTCTCTTTCTGTCCTTCCTCTAAAGTCTGTTTTGTTTCTGACCAAAGACTTCTTTCATCTACCCTCCTTTTCATCACTCCCATTTCCCTTGCTCCCTTCTCCTGCTCATCCCCTGTTGGGTAAGAGAGATTTCTATTACTGAATGTGTAAATGCTTTTATTTTCTCTTTGAACAAATTTAGATGTGAGTTTCAAGCTTTACCCACCTTTTACCCACCATTTTCCCTTCCACTGTTAAAAAAAAAAAGAAATTTCCTCATTCTTCCTCTCCCTTCCCTCTTCTCTCAAGGTATCCCTCCTCCTCACCTATCCATTTTTTTTTACATTGTCCCAATATAATCAACTCACCTTTCTGTATTTTGTAGAATCTCTCTACCTACACCAATAATGATAAAATTTTCAGTTGTATGTATCATCTTCTGATAAAGAGATGTAAACAATTTAACCTTATTGAGTCTCTTATGATTTCTCTTTCATGTTTACTCTTTTATGCTTATTTTAGGTCATATTTGAAAGCAAACTTTTCTATATAGCTCTGGTCTTTCCATGAGGAATGGTTTGAAAGGTCTCTATTTCATTAAATATTCTTTTCCCCCATCCTTTGAAGCATCATATTTGGTTAGGCTGAGTAGGTGATTCTTGGTTGTAATTCCAGTTCTTTTGCCTTTAGGAATATGCTATTCCAAATCTTCTGATCCTGTAAGGTTCTGTAAGATCCCTTAGCATCCTTTAGTTGCTAAATCTTGTGTGATCTTGACTGTAGTTCTTTGGTATTTGAATGGTTTCTTGCTGTCTGCTTGAAGTATTTTCTCTTTGATCTAGGAACTCTGGAACTTGGCTAAAATATTCCTGGAAGTTTTCATTTGGGAATGTCTTTCAGCTAGTGATCAATGGATTCTTTCAATTTCTATTTTCCCCTATGAATTTAAGATATCATGACAGTTTTCCTTTATAAAGTCTTGAAATATGATGTCTACGGTTCTTTTCAAGTAGCCAGACACTTAGATTCTCTCTCCTCAATCTATTTTCCAGTTCAATAGTTTTTCCTATGAAAAATTTTTCTCAGATATTTTTCTGCTATTCCTTCATTCTTTCGACTTTGTTTTATAGCTTTTTAATGTCTCTTGGAGTAACTAACTTCCACTTGGCCAATTCTAGGTTTTATTATTTTCTTCAGTGAGTTTTTGTACACCTTTTGCCATTTGGCCACTTCTACCTTTTAAGCAGTTACTTTTATCAGTGAATTTTTTTTTACTTCTTTTTTCAATTAGTCAAATTCTAGTTTTTTTTCTTTTATTATAATTAATTTATTTTCAGTTTTCAACATTCACTTGCACAAGATTTTGAACTCCAAATTTTTTCCCCATCTCTCTCCACCCCCACCCTCAGACAGCATGCACCCCAATCACCCCTTTCCCCAAACTGCCCTTCCTTCTATCACACCCCCTTCTCCAATCTCCCTCCCCTCTCTTTTCCTATAGGGCAAGATAGATTTCTATATCCCACTGCCTGTACAACTTATTTCCCAATTGCATTCAAAAATAATTTTTAACATTCAGTTTTAAAGCTTTGAGTTCCACATTCTCTCCCTTCCTCCCTACCTGTCACCTTCACTGAGACAGGAAGCAATTCAATAAAAGTCAAATGTGTGTAGCCACGCAAAATAATTCCATGACAGTCATGTTGTAAAAGAGTAATCACATTTCTTTCTATCTGTTCTGCCCTTCATTTATTCTGTTCTCTCCCTTGACCTAACCCCTGCAATAGTGTTTGCTTCTGATTTCCCCTTCCCCCACTCTGCCTTTCCTTCTATTATGCTCCCTCTCCTATCTCTTTTCTTGGATGGTAAAGTAGATTCCCATACCCAAATAAATGTTTGTTATTCCCTCCTTAAGCCAAATCCAAATGAGACTAAGACTTATTCCCTCTCACCTCACCCCTCTTCCCCTCCATTGCAAATCTCTTTCTTGCCTCTTTTGTGTGAGATGATTTGCTACATTCCACTTCTCCCTTTCTATTTCTCCCAGTACATTCCTCTCAACACTTCATTTTCTTTTTTAGGTATTCTCCCTTCACATTCAGCTCACCCTATGCCTTTTCTGTATTTGTGTGTGTGTGTGTGTGTGTGTAAACACACACACACAAACATATATATATACACAAAAATACATACATATATACATATACATAAGCACACATATACTTTCATGTATATAATATATACATACACACATATATATTCCCTCTAACTACCTTAATACTGAAAAAAGCTCTCATGAGTTACAAATATCACCTTTCCAAGGAGGAATGTAAACAGTGCGACTTTAATCAGTCCCTTATGGCTCTATTTCCTGTTTACCTTTTCATGCTTCTCTTGATTCTTGTATTTGAAAGTCAAAATGTCTATTCAGCTCTGGTCTTTTCAACAGAATGCTTGGAAGTCTACTTCACTGAAATTCCATTTTTTGCCCTGAACTATTATACTCAGTTTTGCTGGGTAGGTGATTCTTGGTTTTAATCTTACCTCCTTTGACCTCTGCAATATTATATTCTAAGCCCTCTGATCCCTTACATTAGAAGCTGCTAAATCCTGTGTTTTCCTGATTGTATTTCCACAATACTTGAAATCTTTCTTTCTGACTGCTTGTAATAATTTCTCTTTGACCTAAGAACCCTGGAATTTGGTTATGATATTCCATGGAGTCTTTCTTTGGGAGTTTCATTCAATGGGTGATCAGTGAATTTTTTCCATTTCTATTTTACCCTCAGGTTCTAGAATATCAAGGCAGCTTTCCTTGATAATTTCCTGAAAATTATGTCTAGATTCTTTTATAGATCATGGTTTTCAGGTAGACAAATAATTTTCAAATTATCTCTCTTGGATCTATTTTTTAGGTCAGCGATTTTTCCTGTGAGATATTTTATATTGTCTTCTGTTTTATTCATTCTTTTGATTTTGTTTTATAATTTCTTAATTTCTCATAAAGTCATTAGCTTCCATTTGCTCCATTCTATTTTTAAGGAATTATTTTCTTCAGTGAGCTTTTGGACCTCCTTTTCCACTTGGCCAATTTTGTTTGTAAGGCATTCTTCCCTCACTGGCTTTTTGGACCTCTTTTGTCATTTGAGTTAGTCTATTTTTAAAGGTGTTATTTTCTTTAGCATTTTTGGGGTCCATTTAGCAAGCTGCTGTCTCATTTTTTCATGATTTCTTGCATTGCTCTCATTTCTCTTCCCAATTTTTCCTCTACTTCTCTTACTTGATTTTCAAAATCCTTTTTTGAGCTCTTCCATGGCCCGAGACCTTTTCATATTTTCCTTAGAGGCTTTGAATGTAGGAGCCTTGACCTTGCTGTCTTCCTCTGGTTGTAAGCTTTGATCTTCTTCATTGTGAGAAAATAGCTTTTCACCAAAAAGGTAACCTTCTATAGGCTTATTTTTTTTCCTGTTTGGTCACTTCCTCAGCCAATTAGCTGACTTTTGAGCTCTTTGTTAAGTGGAGGGTGTACTGCTCCAAGTTTAAGTGGGGAGGGGTGTTGCAGCTGTTCAGACACATCTCTAGGGACCTGTAAATTCTCAGTTCCTCCAAAGCAGTGTATCAAAGGAGAGCTGTTTAATCCTCTCCTGAACTGCACTCTGGTCTGTGAGCAACCAGAAGCATTCTTTTCTGCTCTGTAACTGCAAGTAGGATTCCTTCTCCACTGCAGTCAACAGCTCTCTGCCACTCCAGCACTCCTCCTCGCCCCAGAACCACCACTCAGGACTATGATCCACATCAGCTGCTTGATTCCACCATTTGTCAGCCAAGAGTTCCAGAGGCAGCCACCACTACAGCAGTGGTTGCTGCCACCCTGAAGCCCAGGTTGGGGCTCGGGCTGGACCATATTTCTCTCTCACCCAAGTGAGAGAACTTTCTCACTGACCTTTGAATCTGTCTTTGGTGTTTGTGGGTTGAGAAGTCTAGAAATCACTGCAGTTGCCAGTGATTCAGTGCCCTGTGGCCTGTTCCAGTCCTTTCTGTACTGGCACAGTCCACGTTGGGTTACACTCTGTTCCAAGTCCAATGCAATAGACCATTCCTGTCAGTTTTTCAGATTGTCTTGGGCTGGAAATCTGTTTCACTCTAATTTTGTGGCTTATGCTGCTCTAGAATTTGTTTAGACTAATTTTGATGGGCATTTTAAGGAGTTTAGGAAGAGACCTCAGGCAGGTCTTTGCCTCTTCTCTGCCATCTTGGCTCCACCCTTTAATTCTAGTTTTTAAGGTACTATTTTCTCCAGCATTTTTGTCCCTTTTACCAAGTTCCTAATTTTCTTTTCACAACTTTCTTCCTTTGCTTTCATTTCTCTATCAATTTGTCTTCCAAAAATGCCATTTCATTTTAAAAATCATCCTGGGCTATTCCAGGAATTCTTCTTGAGTTTCTAATTCAAACTTTTTTTTAGACTATTTTGTAACTGTTTTGATTTTGTCTTCTAAATTTCTCTCTTGATCTTCCCTGCCACATAGTAGCTTTCTATGGCCAAGTTCTTTTTGCTGTTTTTGTTTTCTCAATTTTCCACACTTTTTCTTGACTTTGAACTTTATGGTAAAGTTGGGGTCTCTTCTTGGCATTGGGAGGAGGGTTAGGGCTGGGCAGAGATTGGCACTGTATCAAGCTTTAGGATTTATCACAGTGCTATTTTCAGAGGTAGTTCTGATGCTTTGGAAGTTTTGGGTGCTTTCAAAGTATTATGATCTGGTGGGATGATTAGTAATTGCTCCTGGTTCACACTCTGGTCCTTACTCAGGAAGAGCTCCTGAATCCTTGGGATTGCAATTGACTCTGTTCCTTGGGGCTTCCAGTCCTTCTTTAAGCATTCCTCTTCACCCTTGAACTATAACCCACAAATGGGTATAGGCATGGAGTTGCCAAAAAATGTCTGTTCCTGTGTCCAGTGATAGCGCAGACATGTGGTCTCTCTCTGAACCAGTTGCCAGATTCTTTTATTGTCTCTGACTTGAGTTCCCCAAACTATTGCTATTTCTTTCACCATAAACTGGTCCCAAAAGTGGTATTTTATCTATTCTGGCTTCAGGTTACCATTCATGTGATCTCTCTTTCCAACCTTCTAAGTTGTTTTAAGCTGGAAAAATTTATCACTCCCATTTTTTTTTGACTCTACCTTCCAGAACTCAATTTGAGGAATTATTTTAAAGTCATTTGGAGATGACTTTAGGAAAAGTTAGGAAAGTTCAGCTGAGTGCTTTTTCTACTCAGCCCTCGTGGCTCTGCTCCAAAAGTCAAAAATATTTTTAAGCACTTACTGTGTACCTGGAATTGTGCTAAGCACTGATAAATAAGTACAAGTAGAAAGAAAGACATTCCTTCCCTTTAAGAAAATTGTTTTCTAACAGAGAAGACAACATTTAAAAGGAAGCTGAGAAGAATGTGGTAGTTGTCCAGCTCTGGGGATGGTAGAGAAAGTCCAAAGAGCCCATAAAGCTCCATTTTAAGGACACAAATGTTAGTCAGGTCTAGCCTTTGCATCCTTAAAATGGAGGTTTTATAAGAGATGAGGCCACAGGGAAAGCCTTTTACCTTCATTTTCCCATCCAAGCAATATGGTACAAAAGCAACAGGGCTGCCCTTCTAGAAGAATCTTTTGTTTTTTTAGAAGTATGTTCTTGTATTTTCCTTTATTTTTTTTCAGTTTCAAATTCTCCCCTTTCCCTCCCACATATTTGAGAAAGCAAGAAAAATAGAATTAATTACAAACATGTATAATCAAAGAAAACAAATTTCTGCATTAGTCATGTTCTGAAAAGAAAAAAGACAAGAAAAATAAAGAACAAAATATACTTCAATCTGCACTTTGAATCAATGCAGTTTTCTAACTGAAGTTGTATAGTGTATTTCATATGAAGTCTTTGGAACTGTGGGTTTTTTATTATGTTGATCAGAGTCTAAGTCTTTCAAAGTTGATTATCTTTATACTATTGCTGTTACTGTGTAATTTGTTCTTCTGGTCCATCTCACTTCACTATGCACCAATTAATACATCCAGAAGATTGCTTCTTAATCTACAGTTGCATACTGACATTAAAATAGGAGCACACAGCTCAGCACCCAGTGTGATATCTTCAGTTTTCAAGAGAGTTGGATCCCCTTTTCTCAGATCTGAAACATTCCTGGGAGAAAGACACTTATTCCAGCAATAATGAAAGAACAGGATGATAATTGTAGATATTTTTTTGTAAGAGGTGTAGCCATTTTAAAAAGGACATTCAAAAGAAGATACAGATTCAGCAGCTAATGAATATTTGGTCCTTTTGAGACTAAGGGTACATTGAAAAGAATACATCATTATTAAATGCTATTCATAGGATCATAAATTTACAGCTTGAAAGAACTTAGAGAAGATTTTCAATAAAACCCTTCATTTTACAAATGAGGAAATAAGGGCCAATGATTTCCATAAGATCACCTGACTGACTTATTATTTAAATGACTAGAAGTTTTGTGGTGATTTTTACTACCTTTCTCAAGAAGGAGGATTTCTCTACCCTTTTTTCATCTTTAGACTCAGGTACCAGAGTTAAACTCTTAAATATTTCATTTACTCATGACTATGGCCATTCTTAGGAAACTCAATGAGGAGTTCAAATGTGAATGCCCAAGCTAAGTCTACTAATGACTGCATCTAATTTAATACAGGAATTAATTCATTCCCTTAGGTCTTGGACTTTTATACCTACAGGATCAAAGACAACATGTTCTGTCAGTGTTAGAAGCTATAATTAAACAAAAAATGTCTCTGCAGGATTTCAAGAGATAGTCAAATGTCTTATACAAAAATATATTCATACCCTGTCTAAAGTAAATGCAGTCTACTATTATAGCCCCAGCAAACAGAAATAAAGTCAAGAAGTCAATTTTTGATAATTTCATGTAGTCCAATGTCATCCTATTTTTCCTTGAATATTTTTTACATACTAAGTAGTTAATCCCCAAATAAACATACTTGCAGAGAATTATCATCATATTCAAATTCACAGGAGTAAGCTTTCTGTGACTGGGGATTTGCCTAAATTATAAATAATTGAAGCAACAGAAAAGAACAGAAGCCTAAGAGTCTCCCCCCAAAATTAGGTCTAGGACCAGCTCTGCAAGTTCTTCCAATTCTGCCAGTGTGTGACCTTAAGCAAGTCTACCATTCAATCCTCAGTTTCCTCAAATGGAAACTGAAGGGGTTGGGCTAATTGGGATTTCTAAGGTCCCTCTCTAAGTTTTATGGCTTCTATCACAACACATGCTTGAACAGACATTTACAGAATATTAGACTTTGTCATGAGAGTCAACATGGTATCATGGATCCAGAGCAGTCCTTAGAAACAGGGAGACTTGGGTTCAGGCTCCGCCTCTGACAAATCTGAGCAAGTTACAAGTAACATCTCAATGCTCAGAAGTATAAAACAAATAAAAATGGGCCACTAATCTTTACATGAGTGGGTCACGCACTGACTTAGAAAATTACATATTAATATTATCTATATTTTATTGTATTTTATTAAATATTTCCCAATTACATTTTAATCTGATTTCTAAGCACACTAGGAAATGTGCACCAATTGTGCTGTGGTGATACCTCTGCTTTAGGCAATTCACTAAGATCACAAACTGGTAAGAAGACACTGACCTACGTTGGTTGAGGGAGCTTTCTCATTGCGGAGTTGTCCCCTATGTCAATGAAACCCAGTTCTAGTCTCTCTCCCTATTCCATTGATCCCCTAATAATGTCCCCGCTTTACAGGAAAGAAGGAAAATAAATTGGAGTTTGGGATAGTTCTAATTCCTAGAAAACAGGGATCCAGATCAAAGTCAGGGTAGACACAATCATCAGAGACATGCCCTCAATGATCCAAACACAGACAAACATTTTACATAAGAAGTTGTCAACTACGCAGCCTTCTACTGAACTCCGGATTCCATTAGCAAAGACCTTGGGATTTAAGCTAAAACTAGTCTGAATGTCTTGTAATTCTTTTTAAAATATGCTCTGGTGTGATAAATTCTACCCTTTAAATTAATCTAGCTAAGATTTTATTGTAGTGCTCCAGTATGCCTGCCTCAATTCGTATTGAATTAATGCTTCCACTGTACACTCTGACTCTGATTATAGCCGAGTTCTGAGAGAGCCATGAATAAGAGCAGAAGCCTAGCAAAAGCCTGTATAAATAATGTGCTTTAATAACATTTTTATGAATTGGACCTTTAAGCTGTCATTATGGCATATCTGTTATTCATGGTGAATGGCGGTTAAACCAGAGTTGTTCATAAGAATCCACGACCCTATACATACATTTGTCTCTCCTCTTTGGGCTCATTGGCAGCAGTATAATTAGCCTTTCCCTTTCTAAAGGACACAACAATTTAATTACAAGTTTCTTAGTTTTTTTTTTTTAATTCTATACATGTCCTTACTTCCTCTCACTATTTTTTCCTAAAATATATACCAGTAATAGTTTCCCCTCCCTTTCGTTGCTTTCCTTACTTTCCACCTTGTCACTCATATCCAATTTTGCCTTCACCCCCTCTACCACCAACTTTCCTTATTGTGTGTCAAATAGCTTCAGAACAGCTCCTGTAGTTGGCTAGTAAACTATGTTTTCTGGGAGTTAGTAATTACGTGCAGACCTAGAATGTCAACAGATTACCACGCTGAAATTCCCTGGCAAAAGCATTTTAAGTCATGAGAGTGATAACTCTGTCTGGCAAAAGATCACTAAGAAGAAAAAATAGACTTGTTGGGAGGGAAAGCATCTCTGAAATGAACAGCTCTAAGCAACAAATATGTTATTAGCTTTTGCATAAATTAACATCAGATGAAAGAAAAAATTAAATGACTTACTTTTACTTCCTAAACCCTCACAATAGGCTTTTCTCCAGCTTTTAAACGTAAAAACAACAAAAGGTCTTCAAAGCCAGCGAACACACAACAGTTAATTACAAATGAAAAGATTTAAAATACTGCAAGTTCCCAGTGAAAGTAGGAAACAAAGGCAAAATGTTTTTACTCCTACAATCTTGCCTCATTTCCCCTTGGTCCTCCCTAGCTTGGGGGTCTCTCTAATCATCGTTGGAAGATCTATTTCTTTCCAAAAGCTCAATATTCCTTATTATTATTATTTTACTTCCTTAAAAATAATTTTTATCATTTCCTTTTGTTCTTACAGTATTTACTTCCCCTTAATCATTGTCTTCCTTAAGCCTTTCCTTGTAAAAAAAAAAAAAGGTAAAAACCCATTGGCCCATCTGACATGCACCATATCCTACATCCCAAAGCCTTTACTCCAAGGCAGAAAGTATGTTTCCCTAGCAATTCTCCAGGACCGAGGTTGCTCATTATGATTTATCATGGTCTCACCAAGTTTTATTGTTACCGTTTACTTCACAGTAAGTTAATAAACTATTTCTCACTAGCACTGAGCACTGAAGATACAAAGAAAGGGAAAGACTCTCCTTGCCCTCCCACAGTTTACACCCTGGTGGGGAGAAAACCTGAATACAATTAGGTACATATAAGAAATATACAGAGAAAGTAATTTCACAAGGCATTTTGTACATTATTCTCGTGGTTTTCATTTCTTGCCTTGCATTATTTTATAAAGTACCTCTGTGTTTCTCACGTGTTTCTCAGAATTCCTCAGATACTTCATTTCTTATGCTGCAAAGATATTGCCTTGCACTCATATACCGTAGTTTGTACAGACATTCCCCCATTGGTAGGGGAATTTTGAAAAGTTTTGTTTCAAGTTCTTTGCTACCAAAAAGATACACTCTTCGATTAGAAGATAAACTAGTTCTAGTGGTATACATATAAGTATACTGCTGCTTACTTAACCTAGGAATTCATTTGTACAGAGGTCATTCCCTGGTAGCATGAGTGAACATTTTAGTGCCATGAGAGGTTACCATGGTGTTCCACTGTGATATTAATGTTTTTTCCCTGAATATCTTGCAGGGAAAAAACATTAATATCAGAAACAATGCAATCTACAATAAAAATCTGAATTGATCCTATATCTTTCCTCAAAATGTCCTTTACTGATCTGACCCAGAAGAGTAGGTCTTCTTAGGGTTTTCTTACATAGGGGGAAGGAAAGAGTCTTGGTGCCTTCGATGGTCAAAAAATTTTGAAAATTCAAAAGCCAGGGAGAGACAGCAGGAATAATATAATGAATCCTGGCACTGGGAGTTAAGAACAAGCCATTAATTTTAGCCAAGTCTTAACCCCATCTGGGTCTCATTTTCTTCATCAATAAAATGAGGAAGTTGGAGGAGTCTATGTGATCTTCAAGATTCTTTCCTGATCTAACATATGTTGATTTTAGAAACACAATAAACAAAGTCTTGTCCATGTGAGAACTAATAGAATTTACCTAACCTGGAGGGCAGGGAATATTTCATTTTTATCTTTATATGCCCAGTACCCAGGACCTTGTTGTATGTATTGAGTTTCTATTGGCAGCTATGTGGTAGAGTGGAGAGAGCCCACAGTTTAATGTTAAGAAGACCTGAGTTCAAGCCTATTTTTCAACACTAGCTCCTGGGCTCTGTCTCAGTTTCCTCATCTGTAAAATGGAAATAATAACACTATCACCTATCTCTCAATGTACCAAGGATCAGATGAGATAATATATGCAAAGTTTTGTTTGTTTTTCAATAAACTATAATCACTGCGCAAATGTGAGCTACTAGCTAATGTTCTATATTATTATGAGGTAGCAGATAGCGCACGAGATCTAGAGTTGGGGAGATTTGAGTTCAAATCCAGCTTCAGACACTTATTGGCTATGTGACCTTAGGCAAGTCACTAAATTTCTGTTTTCTCAGTTTTCTCAGCTGTAAAATGGAGGTACTAATGACACTTACCTTGCAAGGATTTTGTGAGGATTAAATTAAACAAGCATAGTACCTGGCAAATAGCAGGTGCTAAAAAAATGCTTATTCTCTTCTCTTCCACCTTCATCACTATCACCATCATCATCACCCTTAACTAAATTACCACTTCCACCTTTCTTTGCCTTTCAAAATCACCGTAACAAAGTTCTCACAAATATAACTGTGTCCTGTAAAAGATGCTGCAAGTAGCTCAATAAAATTGAATCAATTCTGCCCCAACAGAGGGAACTTCAAAGAACACATCTTTCTCGATGTCAGTTACTATACACAAGGTTGCATAGTGATATATAAACCAAGGTTCAAGAATAAATATGTAACCTTCAACAAACCCTTTAAGTTATATAGGTTTTCTCAGTTTCCTCCTCTTTAAAACGAATATGTTAGGTGAGAAGACCTTTAGAATGATAGGATCACAGGTCTATAGTTAGAAAGAACCTCAGAGGCCATCTGGTCCAATCTTATTTCATAGATGAAATAAATTGAGGGCCAAGGAAGTTAAGTAACTTGCCCAAACTAGGACCCTTTTAGTTGTCAAATTCTGTGATTTGTGATTACAGACTTCACATCAAGAAACAGATTGACATAATCAATTTTATAATAGATAAGAGGCAACAAAAGTGTAGTGGAAAGAGCTCAAAAGCTCTAAGATGATCCTGTGACCTGGAATAAATCATTTTATTTCTCAGACTCTCAGATGTCCAACTATAAAATGGAGATGGTAACAATAGCTGTATTATCTAGGCCACAGGGTTATTAATGATGATAACTGTATAATGTTTTACATTTTGTAAAGTGTTTTACAATAATTATCATATTTGAGCCATGTGATAACCTTGTAATGTAAGTGGGATTTTGTGCAATATTGTCTCCCTTAAATCTAACTCATATGTAAGTCAAGCATCACCCCATGATGTCACTGGTCCTTTTCAAAAATGAACAAACAAGTAAGGATAGGGATTGACGCTATGGTGTCACTGGCATAGGGAACTCCCATGGAAAATTCTCACTCTACAAAGGCAGATGAGTTGTTTTCAATTTGTGGCCTTCATGGCCTCTGGAACAAACCGTTCTCATCCACCCATTCTGCCGAGGGAATTCTTCACATGCTTGGAGTAAACATCCCTTTAATTCACTGTGATGTTTGAGGCCTGTTGGTTATCCTCAACCTGGTTTAGTTGGTCTGCCAAGATAGTTTTACTAGAGTGTGGCCACTGCACATACTTCAGCTTCTTGGATCCACAGGTGAGTATTGGGTGAAGGTGGATGCCAAAGGTGGATCAGCCAGCCTAAAAAGGGCTTGGCAAGCCCTCACACCAGAGGTGTTAGTCCTCCCTGAACACCTCCTAAAGCCCCATACACAACCCGTACACAAAAGGCAGATAGCTAGTAGATGTCGGGAGCAAGACGAGTTGTGAGCTTCTTAGTTTTGAGGCCAGCTTTTTTTATCTGCTGTTTCTCTCTTTTAATTCAATTACAACATTTATTATCTCTCCTTTCTTTCTTCCCCTTCACACACATACTGAGGAAAAGAAAGGAAAAAAAAAGCTTTCCTACATGTATAGTTGAGCAAAATAAACTCCCACATTGGTCAAGTCTAAAAATGTGTCTCATTCATATTGAATCCATCAGCTATCTGTTAGAAGATGAATACTATTCTGTTGCTTCCCCATACAGGTACTATTATCTCCATTTTGTAGAAGAGGAAACTGAGATTCAGTGATTTACCCACAATATTACAGCTATTAAGTGATAGAGGCAAGATCTGAACCCAGACACTCCTGACTGAGTTCAGCACTCAGACCTTTATTCCATGTGACCTCCTTATTGTGACTTTCAAATGAGACGATTTACATAAAACACTTTGTAAACCTTAAATGGATATAGAGATATAACCTATTACTAAAGTGAAAATGAAATTATGAAGTTTTTCCTCTGTCACTGAGAGAGAAAGTCCATGAACTACATGTATGGAAACTGAAGAAAAACATTATGTTTTGTTCCTTTAGTCAAATGCACTTATTTTAAAATAACCTTAATGAAATGTAGATTGTACAAAAGCTAAAAGCATCCTACCCCATTTTTCTTTGAAAGAGCAAGCACTGAGGCTAGCAAAGACTTTTAAAAGTAGAATCTGCTTTGTTTGTCATGCAAACACTTAGAGAAGTTGGCTTCTTGTCCCCAGCTGAGATGGGTAAAGGAGAGAGAGAGCTTATTCGTTTGTTCCTGTTATCCAGCCTAGCTAATTCAGTCCTTTTACTTCGTTGTATGTCTTCTACATACTCCCTCCTCACCTCACCTTACACCAGGCAGGAGAGAGGCTGTTACTATGGATTTTAATTTCTATGAGGATATGAAAGCATGGAGTTGGGGTCACAGGAACTACCTGTCCCTTTCTTTGGACCAATGAGACAGTAAAACAGAGGAATGGAATTAGCACTGGGGGCTGGCTCTCCTCTTTTTTCCCAAGCTCAGGGGCAGGGTCCACTGCTGTAGCCCCACCTTGAGGCAAGACAGTGAAGTTTTCAATCAATGAATTTGGCTATATTGGAGCCTGGTGACCAAGGCTTCATTCATTTCAGGCAGAATGGATGTTGGGACCATCACTGACCCCTTTGTTTACCCCAGCTACCTGGCTTATATACTCCAATATGATTCCATCCATGGCAAGTTCAGGGACATTGTCAAAGCTAAGAATAGAAAACTGGTGATCAATGGAAAAGCCTTCACTATATTCCAGGAGCATGATCCCATCAAGTAGAGTTCCTTGGTATCTTTACCATCATGGAAAAGGCCTGGGCTCACATGAAGGGTAGAGACAAACATGTCATCATCTCTGTCCCTTTTGCTGACACTTCTATGTTTGTGATAGGAATGTACCATTAAGACTAAGACAATTCCTTTAACATTGCCTTTAAGATGCCTCCCACACAATCAAATTCTTGGATCTCCCTGGCCAAGGTCATTCCTGACAACTTTGGCATTGTGAAAGGACTTATCACCATAATATATGCATTACTGCTTCCCAGAAAACAATAGATGATCCCTCTGACAAGTTGTGACATGATGGGCATTGAAATGCCCAAACCATCATCCCTGACTGGTACTTTTAAGGCCTACTCCCAATGTATCAATTGTGGATATAACCTATCACTTGGAGAAATCTGCCAAACACGGTATCAAGAAAATGGTGAAGCAAATATCAGAACCCTCGAAGTGCATCCTGGGCAACACAGGATCGGGTTGTATCTTGTGATATTAATGGTGATACCCATTCATGTCAAAAGTGGAAAGCCATAGATCTCTTCTTCTCCCTGTCCCTAACCTATCTCCCTATATGGGGATCTCATGCCACATTCACAGTTCTTTCCCCAAGGCTCTCCTGTAGTGGAGGGGAGAAGTACAGAGTCCAATGCTGTATACCAATAATAAAATCAATGTATTCACTGCAAAACAAGAATAAAAAGCAATTGCACTGGACTAGAAATTGGGAAATGGATTTTAAATCTGGCTCTGCTATCACCTAGGTGAACAATATGGGCAAGTTCTTAATTTTTCAGGATCTCAGTTTCCTTGTCTGTAAAAATGAGGCAATTGTATGAGATTGCTTTTATAGTCCCTTTCTGTGCCTGTAAAGCTATAAAAATGTGATTCATATTAATAGGCAGTGTGATATAATGAATAGGTATTCATTCTTAAAGTCAAAGAGCTGAATTCAAGTCTGGCCTATGATACCTTGACAAGTCATTTAACATCTCAGTGTTCTAGGAATAGGGGATTTAGAGACATAGCCCTTAATACTGTATATGTCAGAGAACTAACTGGTAGAGGAAGTTCTTCATCAAAACCTCCCAACATCACCTAAAGCACAAATTTCATCCCATCCCATCCCAACCATGGACAGAGGAAAGACTGCTCTTGTTTGCCAAACTATGCTAGCCAAAAGTTATTGTTGAGTTTATTGACAACAAATTGTATTTGCATGTGTATGCATGTATTTACATATGTGTATGTATTTATATAAGATAGATATACGTATATATGTATGTATATGCACACATACATATTTATGTGTATGCACAGGCATATATACAATTCCTCTAAAGTTTTATACAGTATGGAATACAGAGTAGCTAAACACAGAACATGTAAATTAGCAATAAGAAAGTTAAAAAACCTTTTTTTGTGATCATTCATGTAATCAGAAGGAAGAGAGGGAGATGACAATAACAGTGATTGTGTCATCTGACCTGGTAATATCTCAGCATGAGAACTCCTTCCACTAGAACGGAAAACAAACTGTGTGTTCTTTTATTCTGTTCAATTCCTATCCACGACTTTTATCAAATCCTTCTTCAGCAACCACCCAATTATTTATACCCTTTCCTCTTGTAATTTTATTCTTTCATAGTCACCAGAGCAACATTTTGTCAGTCCATCTGTTACTTTTCACTCTCACTATAGGATCAACCAGTCTTCTTTTCTAATCATATATGCATTTGATGTTTTCTTTTACACAACTTCTTACTGACAAGTCAACATTTGTACATATATACTAAATATGTTCCTTTGCATTGTCCTTTAGGTCCTCTGCCATTATAATTGACTTGAGATCATAATACAAGGGACTACACTAACACAAATATAAAAATGACACAATTCTTTCACTTAGAGAGCTTGCAATTTAAAGGATGGGGAATTTTTAAAAGGTTGATACGTAATAGGGAGTTTGGAGCCAGATACCAAAAATTCAAATTCTAACTACAATACTTACTACCTGCTATGTATCCCAATAAATTCTCTTAAACTCACCAGGCTTCAGTTTCCTTTCAGTTCTAAATACAATGACCTTATGTGAGAGGGACAATGGAAAGATTTAGACAAAACGCTTTAAGGAAAATGGAAGGATAGAAAGATATATCACATTCAACTGGAAGAAGTCTTCATGGATGAGGTAACCACTGTATTGGGACCAGAAGGGAAAAAAAAAAGATTTCAGTAGGCAGAGATAAAGAAGATAAACCTATTTAGCACATATTCTATCCATGTCCTTCAGCTGACCCTGGTTCTCATTATATGAATGGCCCATCATTTTTTTTTCTACTTCTGCATTTCTCTGATGATATGCTTCACAACACTTCTGGGTAATTTCTCATTTGTAATGTTGCAGTCCATTCACCCACCATGTGCCTTTCTAATGCCCTTGGTTGCTCCTCAACTTCAGGTCTTTGGAGACAATTCTATTCTGAAATTCACAGCCTTACTAAAAAATACTGATGTTAAATGAGACATGATACAATTTCCCAAAGACTCTTTCTGTCTTTTTTTACAACACACACACATACACACACATAAGTACATAATGTTATATACAGACAGGTATGTAAATTTCCAAGTACATCTATGTCATAATCTGGAAAAATAGAAATTTATTGTTCACTTTTTTTTGGCTGATTATGGTTCTCATTTAAGAATATTTTCAGTGGCTAAGGACTTGATGCAATCAGTACAACATATTCCACAAATAGGCATATCTGGATGATTTCACCATTTAGTAAGAATCCTTTTTCAAATTAGACTTTGTACTGGACATCATTCATGATAATGCTAATTACCATGGTGAGCATATTTCTGTTTTGTGTCTCACTTGATTTTCTTAATTAGAAAGGTAAGAGATTCAGATTGAATGTATAAACCTGGAAGGCAACGGCATAGAGATGGTAATAAAAGCCTTGGACGTGTAGGAAAGAATGTAAAGGGACAAAAGAGGGGCTTCAGAAACATAAACATTCAGAGTCAAAGACTATTATAAAAATAGTGTAATAACAAGAAGACAATAAACAAAGGCTATTAAGAAGTGAATAGAGAGGAAAGAGATTACACAATGGCAAAGAATGCCTCACTGAAATAATTACCTATAGGATCATACACTGTAAGGGGTAAAACTTAAATTGAGAACTGGGTTAGGATTAGGAGGATCAGGAGGAATGAGGAGTCACAGGCTGTGATAAAAGGAAGTCTCACTGAGGGCAAACAACTGTTGGAAGAAGTGGACAGAAAAGCAATCCTGATCAGAAAGGGAAATTTCAGGGTCAAATATAAGTGACTATATGAATGTGAGATATTAATACTATTACTGAATAAAAAGAGAAGGTAAGTAGAGAGATATTCTCATTTTCTTATATAAACATATGGACAGCTCTACATTTTCAAAGCATGATATGGGAAGGTAGACTAAATGTCAATTTCATCATATTCTTTCTTCTCCCTCTCCATTCTGGGTCTCACTCTCTCTAGAGTTCGGGAGGATAGAAGCAGCCACAAGAAAATGAAAATCTTTCTCGTAATTTTTGGGACATGTAAATATGTGTAAATTAGATTAAATGAATCAAATTTACTAAAATCTTTACCCCAAACTTACACAGAAACCTTTTGGATCCACTTTCAAAATACTACCTTAATTATTTCTCTTGTATTCCTCTTCATTTCTATATACTAGTAAATTAAGAGACTATACCAATAAAATAAGAGAACAGAAGAAACTGAAGTATATAATTCCATTCTAAGGTAAGCCTAGCTCAGGTCAGTCCAGTGTTTCAGGTTTAGGATTGGAATATAATACAACATTAGTCAACCATAAAATACAATAAAAAGCAATGTTATTTAAGATAAGGCAAAAAAAAAAAAAAGGATACAGTTGCTAGTTCTCCTGTCTGCTTCTACTTCCACCCTGACAAGGAAGCTGATGAGAAAGGTATTGCTATTGAGTAGTGGGAATTCATCTAAACCTCTATATCATGAGCTCCTCAAAGATTGGAATTGTTATGCCTCAGGCACAAGAAAGCCAGACAGATAGATACTTCAATCTCAATTCTGTTATAGCAATAGAAACCCAAGGATTGTCTCCCTGTCCCCTTCAAGACAAACTAACACAAAGGCACCATTCCTATCATACATGTCAATACAAGTATCTTAGAAAATGGGGCTCTGTTGGAGACTGGAGACTGAATTGTCAGTTACTATTTTCTCCCTCTTCTTAGTTGTTAAGGGCACAATGGACCAAAGCCCTTCCTGGGGGGAAGAGAGTACTAGGAAGTCCTGACCTGCCCACGTGGCTCTGCCAGCCCAGCGCTAGAAAGACTTCCTGGTCTAAGACTAAGCAGCCACCAACCAACCAGAAGGGAATACGACCTGGGATAGGGAATCGTGCCCTTTTTTGGTTTGGTCTGGAGGGGCTCACACCAATGAGATGAAAAACTCCACCCCCAGGTTATGACTTTGTAGTGATTGCTTATATAAACCTTCCCCTGGTGCAATAAAGAGAGACTGCCTGCTACCAACTATGCCTCGGTCTCCTTCCTCTTTGTGATCCTGTCCCCAGGTCTCTTAGACCTCCCTCGAGCCTTGCTCCCCCGGCGCTTTCCGGTTTCGGTCACCCACGTCTGTTTGGCCTGCAGGACGGGTCAATTGGCGCCCAAACGTGGGGCGACCCCAAAAGCTGGTCTGCTGCCGCGATAGACGTCCCAGTTCGTCCGGACCCCGTTAAGGTAAGTGTAAGTGTTCACGTCTATCGCAACCATGGGATCACAACTCTCTAAGGAGCAACTTTTCGTTCAGAATTTGAAACGACTCCTTGGAGAGAGAGGAATAAGGGTTAAGAAGAAAGACTTCTATGATTTTTCTGGCACTCAGCACATATCTGTGGTGTAGTAAAAAGTTGCAGGAATAAGTCTAAAAGAGCAGTCTTGTATGGGAGAAAGTCTAGACAGGGAATCTTATGCAAGGCTTAGTTACACAGTGATAGAAATTAAGCCAGAGTTATAATGTGTACAGAGGATTTCTGACAATTTTTTCTCAGTTTTTTGATTCTTTTATTGTCTGTATATGTGTTCTGTCTTTACATGTTCTGTGTGCGTGTGTTTGTGAGTTATTACGGTCAGCTCCAGGGTGGCTGGACCTTGGAATGTTATCTCTTTCCCTCCCCCTCCTCCCTTCTCTCTGATGACTGCAGCATCGGGGAGAAGTATGGGAGAGAGAAAGAGAGGAACTAATCTTATATTATTTAGTTTATGTGATTGGAAGGTGTAGTCTTGGATGGGAAATGCAGGGACATAGTGTCTGTGCAGTTTTAAAGGGGGCTTTAATCAAAGCCCATTAGGAAAACAACATGGATATGAAGTTTAAGGAAAGCATAAAAGTTTTGGAAATTATTTGAAAGTTTTGGTTAAACTCTCTCTCGCTTTACTCTCTTCCCTCCAATTCTGGCCAAATTGTGAGGGTGGAGAGAGACGAGATGAGATCTGGTGCAGGATGATCAGCATTTTCACCTAAATCTCACCTAAAAGAAAAGTATTTTGTATAATGAGAAGTAACCAAAAGGTAGTTATTCTGGTCACATTTTAAGTGAAACGTGTCACTCCTAATTGGATGTTTAAAACAGATCAGGATTTGTTATATTATTTGGCACTAGGCAAATTGGAAATATGCATAAATCTTAAAGGGACACCTCAGCAGAGATAAAGCTTTTGAAACTCTCCAGCAGAATGGAACAGACTTGGCGCCACTGGGCAGTTGTCCAGAAGTCTCCCTCCCTTCAGCTGAGGAATTCAAAAACTCTCTCATTCAAAGAAGTTCTTAAGGAGTGGACACAGAAGTAAAATTTACTTGAGTAAAGGATGGAACCATTAAGATTTTTGCCCTGCAGTCCCAACTATCATTCAGCTGGGTCTACAGTGAATTGTAACTTTTATCATTCCAGATTAGATCAAGAGAAGAGAACTATTATTTTGAAGGTTTTCAACTAAATTTTGTAAAAGTTTAGTGACTGTTAACAACAGGACAAATTTTAAACGGTTTTAAATTTTCATTTTCAAGACAATGTATTGGTAAATTAATATGTAATGGTCTATGAAGCAGAAAAGATCTTGCTCTTTTAATCTGAACTTGTAGTCATTCCTTGGCTTAAGCAAAAGTTAAATTTAGTATTTGAACTTATTAACAACTTAATTTCTAAAAGGTTTTCTTTTTCAGAGTAAATGTAATCAGAGAAGGAGAAACTACCCTGTGAAACAATGATGTAAGGTGGTAAGGTTTAAGTTTGAAGTCACCTATCATAGATTGTAGAATTCAGTGGTGTAGGCCACAGTTGGGAATTACAACTGATCAAATGAAACCATTATATGATTTATTGAAAGGTCCTTCTCAATTAAACTCATGCAGAGAATGGACAGATGAAGCACTGGAATGTTTGAAATTAGTGCAGAAAAAGGTTATGGAGTGTACTATTAGCAGGATATTAGAATCACAGGACTTGAAAGTAACAATTTTATTCACTGAAAAAATACCCACTGGAGTTTTACATCAAAAACAAGGGATTATTGAGTGGGTACATTTGGCTCAGATAAAGAACAGAGCTTGTGTGCCTTATGCTGTGCTGGTAGCCCAAATCATACATAAGGCAGTGAAAAGAGTAAGGATGTTAATAGGACAGGAACCTCACACAATTTATACTATGTATACAAGTCAACAAACAGAGAACTGCATACAAGAGTTTGTGGAATGGCAGATATTGATTAATCAGAATCTCCAACACGGGTTCCCAATTCCTTCTGGGTGGCAATTTGCCACGTGGCCATGGTCTTGGACCGACAAATGCTCTTCCTCACTGGTAGAGGGAGTTAATGTTTTTACAGATGCAACAAAAATTTTAGGGCATCTATGTATATTTCATCTACAAAGCAGATGCATAAATTTAAAACAACATTTACTTTTACACAACAAAATGAATTATATGAAGTATTGCAAGCATTATTATATGTGAAAGAACCTTGCAATATCATCACAGACAGAAATTATACAGTACCATTGATACCTAGAGTAGAGTCAGCCTATATTCCTGATAGGGCAGATAGTATTAAACAGATAACTATGGAAGTTCAACTAGCAATAAGGGCCAAAACAACAATATTTTATATCACACACACTTGGTCACATTCTAAATCATGCAGTACCAGAAAGCATTAAACCAAACAATGGTCCAGCTTATGTCAGTAAAGCCATTGAACAGTTCATGGTGGAATTTTCCATTTTACATGTCACTGGAATCCCCCATAATCCCACTGGTCAAGCTATAGTGGAACGAGAAAATCGATCCCTGGACACTTACTTGCAAAAAGAAAAAGGAGGAGTTGGACCAGGAGTTGATAAATTCGCAATTGGCTGTTTATACTCTAAATTGATGATAAATTACAATTGGCTATTTGGCTGTTTATATTCTAAATTATTTAAAATTCTATAATGATGGCTTAATGGCTGCTATGAAATTCTTAACATTTCCTAATAAGGAGTCTGCAAAGAATGAATCAGCAATAACAAGTGCCCTGAAAGCAGCCAGTAATGAGGCACGATGAGAATAAAAATTGATTTGGTCCTCATACAGTGTTAACGTGGGGAAAAGGGTATGTTTGTGTTTTAACAGATGATAATAAAGAAGTTTGGGTTCCAGTGAAAAGAATAAGAGTGATAGAGGACAACTGCCAAGGTGAAGCGGTCACAGGAAGTGAGGAGGTGCTATCGGTGGCAGATGAAAAAACTTCTGGAGAAGCTTAATCAACTAGGTCACGATGACTCCTTTCATTTTTCTCGTACTTATCATGACACTCAAGAACACTGCGTCCATCGACCCAGCACCGAAGGAACAACAGAGATGGGCATTCGTCAGGAATCCACCATGGTTAAGGGTGATGTCATGGAGTGAGACAATAACCAAATTTATCATCCAAGGCAATATTTCTCACATGTTTAAAGATGATGGACTATACTATGATAATAATGGGACTCTTTTTCAGAGACACTAACTTTTCAGAACTAGTCACAGGTTTCCCACCTTGTCTATAGAAGGGTATTCCTGGGAATTGGAATGGGTTTGGTTTTAAATACTTTAAGGTTCAGCCCGGCATTCCCTTTGCTCTCCCCTCCCCTTGCTACGCCGGAATTACCCCCCATAACTCTATTACCCTCAATGTTGGGTCCTCCCTGCCCCCCAATTGCTCTTCCTGGACGAATACCTCTGACCCCCTGTACCCCCCACTAGGGCAAGTTTTTGTTTGTGGGGGCAATCTGGCATACGCAGCAATCCCCCCTCTCTCTAACACCACTCTTTTTCGCCCCACTATACTCCACGGACCATCACCGCCTGCCTCCATGATTCTAAGTCTAGTTAATGCCTCCATACAAACCCTACACACTCTAAACGTATCATTCATTGAAGGATGCTGGGTCTGCTACTCCTCCGCCCCCCCCTTTTATGAAGGCATGGCTCAGTTCGGTGCACCCAACTATACATCAGAGATCTCACAACTTAGGTGGGGTACCGACAAAAAACAAGGCCTGACACTTAGCTTAATTACTGGCATTGGCACCTGCATTCTGGGCCCCGATACGCTCCCTCCTTTTCAGCTTGAAGCTATATGCAATCAGACTGTAATCGTCTCTGAGCATCATACTTATGCTTCTGCGCCTACTGGCCACTATTTTGCCTGTTCCTCCGGCCTTACCACCTTTCTAGTTATCTCCAAGTTCATCAGCTCCCGTGATTACTGTGTATTGGTAGTTTTATTCCCTCATGTCACCTTTTATCTAAATGATGACTTCCTAAATATCTGGCAACAAGGGAGAGAAAGCTCCCAAAAGGTAAAAAGAGAACCACTAACTGCATTAACGTTAACCGTCCTTTTGGGTCTAGGAGCTGTAGGGACGGGTACCGGTATTGCCTCCCTCGTTCAAAATGATAGACAGATATCACAGCTTAGTGCAGCTATAGACAAAGATCTAGAGGAATTACAGACAGGATTACAGCACCTCAAAGACTCAGTAGCATCTCTGGCGGAAGTTGTGTTACAAAACAGAAGAGGTTTGGACCTCCTCTTCCTACAACAAGGAGGTCTGTGCGCAGCCCTGAAAGAAGAGTGCTGCTTTTACTCAGATAGGCTAGGACTTGTGGAAAACAGCTTGAGTAAGGTCAGAGAGAGCTTAGAAAGAAGGAAAAAGGAGAGGGAACAACAAGAATCCTGGTATAAGAACTGGTTCTCCGCCTCCCCGTGGCTTTCTACACTCCTTCCTAGCCTTCTTGGACCACTCTTGGGCCTTCTCCTACTCATTTCTTTCGGCCCTTGGGCCTTTAACAAACTAACCACCCTTGTTAAATCTCAGATAGATTCAGCTATTGACCGGAAGAGACATATATTTTACAGCAGGCTACAGGAACATGACGTCCCTGAGCCCCCAGATAACCGGCTTCAGTTTACCGAAGATCTCCTTAAAGAACCTTGGTACCGGCGGTGGAAGAAGAGACTCTGCTCCCCTTGCTGAACAGCCCACCAACCCCTCCCCTGTTCTCCCCATCCTTGAGCATCTTAGCTCCCATTATTCCTTGTGTGTGATATTGATACTTTACCCTTACTCTGATTTCTATGAATCTCCTCCGCTATGTTCCCGACAGGGAAGCTGTGGACTGCGCCAATGACGGGAATATTGTGGCCCCATGACCTGGATAATCATGCCATTGGCTGCAGAGGTACCCAATGACGGGATTATTGCGGGTCCACCTACCAGAAATGCTGGAGGTGGGAGCCACCCACATAGCCTAAGACAGGGGCCCTGCCCACTTTCGGTACCAGGCATGGAGTCAGGCCACATAGCCTAAGACAGGCCAGCCACCTACCCCTTTTTAAATAAAAACGGGGGACATGTTG
Organism: Bettongia penicillata ogilbyi; assembly: GCA_023548195.1. Lineage (NCBI taxonomy): Eukaryota > Metazoa > Chordata > Mammalia > Diprotodontia > Potoroidae > Bettongia > Bettongia penicillata. Next base: position 217,872 of record JAJHZJ010000264.1, read on the forward strand.
GAGACTGGAGACTGAATTGTCAGTTACTATTTTCTCCCTCTTCTTAGTTGTTAAGGGCACAATGGACCAAAGCCCTTCCTGGGGGGAAGAGAGTACTAGGAAGTCCTGACCTGCCCACGTGGCTCTGCCAGCCCAGCGCTAGAAAGACTTCCTGGTCTGAGACTAAGCAGCCACCAACCAACCAGAAGGGAATACGACCTGGGATAGGGAATCGTGCCCTTTTTTGGTTTGGTCTGGAGGGGCTCACACCAATGAGATGAAAAACTCCACCCCCAGGTTATGACTTTGTAGTGATTGCTTATATAAACCTTCCCCTGGTGCAATAAAGAGAGACTGCCTGCTACCAACTATGCCTCGGTCTCCTTCCTCTTTGTGATCTTGTCCCCAGGTCTCTTAGACCTCCCTCGAGCCTTGCTCCCCCGGCGCTTTCTGGTTTCGGTCACCCACGTCTGTTTGGCCTGCAGGACGGGTCAGGGCTCAAGGAATATTTTTATTTAAAAAAAGTCAACGCTAATACCTGTCTCTTTAAAATCATATTATTGTTCAGTCATATTGAGTCATGACCCCATTTGAGGTTTTATTGGAAAAAATATTGGAGTGGTTTGCCATTTCTTTTTCCAGCTCATTTTACAGATGAGAAAATCGAGGTGAACAGGGTTAAATGACTTAGTGATACAGAGCTAGTAAGTGTCTGAATCCAGTTGTGAATTCTGGGAGATAAATCCTCCTGTCTCCAGCTCACTGCAACTGGGAGGGACCTGAACAATAATAAAAATTTTAAAAATACCTAAAATATGTGTTCCTTTTTAAGTACAGGAAAGTACTCTGTCTATAATTAACTTCTATGATTTGGGGGTGGGATGGGAAAGTCCTCAGGATTTATCTGAGGTATGGATAAAATAATTGATTTGCTTTGTTTTTGTATGATCCTTCAGTTATGTCCTATTTATCATGACTTCATGGAACATAGCCCACATAACTAATAGGAATCAGAAGTAGGATTTGAATACAAGTCTTCCCAAATTGAAATCCAACATTTTATCCACTACAACAACTTAACTCTTAACTAGCATGTGAAGGCAAAGTCCATCACAGTTGTAACTTTTTTCTTTTAATACTAGAGCATATGCATGTAATTCTGAAATTAGAGACTTGGTACATAGTGCAACTAATCTAAATGCATGCATGTGTGTTCATGCTACACAAATACTTTTACGTTTCAGGGGTTTATACCAACAGAAAGTAAAGGAAACTTACAAAAGAAAAATAGAAATTAATTAGATGAGGAGCAAGAGAATTATGTCAAATGTTAAATTATGTTAAATATGTTAAATGTGCTAAATGAGAGACTTATGAAAAAGAGCCTCAGAATCTTGAGAGAAAATCAATTTCCCTAAAATATCATTATCCCAATAAAGAACAAATATATATGGAACAATAATGCCCCAAACTTTCATATTCAGTTGTGGGAAGGAGAGAAACAAAAGAGATGTTTAAGGAAATGTTTTTGCTTATTTTTTCATGTTGAGTTCAATATCACTGTGGCAAATTAGACAGAGAATTATGAGATCATTTTATTACAACTTGTCTGCATTTAATGTCTTCTCATGACTAATGTTTGTCTTTGGGAATTATTGTAAAAGTGACCATTATAATCTATAGATTTTGCCTTCAGAGTCTTCCTCAGTTTCTTACATCTATGCAGACCCTTTTCTGGATTATCTCAACACTGTGTTTCTGCTCCTTCCATCATTAAGGAAAGAATCTGATAAAATAATTCAAAGTAAGGTGACTGAAAGTACTTTAAATATCACAGTTTCAGAGATTTAGTCCCCTTTTAAAAGACAAACCCTTAATTTAATAAATGGGGCTAGATTCTTGTCTAATATAAACATATAATAGAATGGGATATGATGTGATGTGACATGATATGAAAAGATATGATATATTGGTAACATGTAAGTTAATAAATGAAATTAAGACTTCAGTGGGGGCTAGGCAGCAGGAAGCCAATGACCTTTCCCATTCTAGCGCTATTTGTTCCTGTGCCTTTCTCCATTTTATTCATTACAAGGGAGATCAAAAGAAAGTGTTAGTTTAAAAGTGGAAAGTCTTGGATCCGTAGAACTATTGATAGTTTACTTTAAGAGCAACTGATTATATTAGTAAGTAAAGTAGGATTTTTTGCTATTTTTCATTTAGGATAATTAAGAAATACAAGTCCTCTATCTGTTCCAGGATCCATGGCCATTTAGATTGTAAGGCCAAGGATCCCAGAAGGATGGATTGTAATGGCAAAGTAGGATCTTTTGTTGTTTTTGTTATAATCAAGTGCCACTGACTGAATCTTTGCTTTATCAACCAAGAGTCTTTACTAGGAATAAAGTACAGAAATAAGAGTTTCTTTAACTAGAAACAGTGTATCTATCTCTCTCTCTCTATATATATATATATGTGTGTGTGTGTGTGTGTGTATGTATGTGTATATATATGTGTGTGTATGTATATATATATTTGTATTGTTAATTATTTTAATATTATTTTAATGTGATTAAAGATCTTCTCCATCCATCAACAGCCCTGCCCATTAAGAGGAGTTTGATTAGTGAAGATTTGTAGGAAAACCCATACCTTTTGTTAGTGAGGCACTGGTTCTCAAGGGTTAGGACACCCTCTGGCTCTAAAAAAAGGTAAAAATACTCTGAATTGAGGTTTTATTTGGGGTTTATTGGGGCTTATTGACTGAAAGTATTTGTTTGACCAGGCAAGACTGGAAAACCACCAAGGAGCACCACTCCCCGCTTCTCTGTCTTTGAAAACCCAGATATTGGTGCTTCCCTCTCGGGTAACTATGGTCAGATTGTTGGATATATCTGTTGATTTGTGATATATGTACTGAATATGGTCTGACAGTTGGAAGCCATGACTGTTGATCTTTGATTTCTCTGTATTTTCTCAGAAGTTCAGAGTGCTGATTTTTTCCCCTAAACTAGGTGAATGATATACATGATTGATTAAAGGAGATTGTTAACCCTTCAAAAGTTGCCTTTCCTTTTATAAATGCAGATCTAAGAACCCTATGTACATCAGGGTGCTTACTGATACACTGATAAAACTAATGCAGTCTAGATACTGCTTAATAATCAGACTTAAGCAAAGAACCACAATTTCTTACTCTAAGTTAAAATAGGGGTTTTAATGGGCACTCTTCTATTAAGTAAGTAGAAGTTTAAAAGAAAATAGAATTGAACCTGCAAATCCTTAGTTTTCCAGAATTGTTCTATATGTCCAAAAAGAAAAAAAGAAAAAAAAACGAAAAAAGAAAAGCAAAAATCCTTGTTGACAAGGCCAAAAATTCCCACCTGGAGAAGAGGAATTCATTTTAGTCAACTCAGAGAACAGACAGACCTTAATGGAAGAATATTCACTGAAGCTTATTTGCTACTTCAAGGACCATATTGGGACTCTGGCTTTCTGAAAGAGTTAAAATTAATCCCTCAACTTTAAGCTACAAGAAGAAAAGCAAAATTTCTTCTTCTTTCTGTTATGCATGTAATTTCTGTGTGTGTGTGTATGTGTGTGTGTGTGTGTATTTGCATGTAACCTGACTCTTGTAGTTTTGACTTTCTATGAGAAAAAAGGATAGAAAAGGAAGGCAATATTGTGTGAGAGATGAATGGATATTAGAATTGCTAAAGGCATTGAACAGTTTGCACAACAAACAAAACAAAACAAAAAGTCTTATGGAGAATAAGGAACCTTTTAAAATTAAAATTAAGAAAACAGAAATTATTTTTCTGAGAAACATTATAATCCAGAAAAATATAATTAATGCTAAAAACTAAATCATAAGAATATAAGCATAAGAAAATTACATGACTCATGTCACTAATTTCTCTCAACATTGAAATCAGGGTAAGGAAAAAATTGCTATACCCAAAAGAACCCAATAGAGTTAATAATCTAGGATCTGACTCTTCCTATTTCTAATTTCTAATTCCTATTTCACATTTTATTTGTGATTTGAAAGAAACAAAGCATTAATAATAACATATCCAAAGTGCATGCAGTGCCAACAAGACTTAACTATATTTTGGAATTCACTTGAGTTTCAAGTTACCCAAGTAAAACAGCCCTTCAGGAAGTGATACTTTAACATCGTTATCTAATCTTATTCACATATGGCCTTCCAGGCAAAGGTAGAAATAATAGCAAGGTGATTCTGGAAGCTCTCTGCCCAGGAGACACAATTAAGAAGTAGAAAAGGTAGCATTCTTAAATGGAGGATGGGGAAAGGGTAGGGAAATAACACAAAAAGTTGAATTCAGCATTGGTAGGGAAATGACTCAATTTTAGGGTTAGATGGTATCATTAAAATTAATACCAGCAATGTTTAATAATTTCTCAAATTGACAAAACAAAGGTGATGGTAAAAAAAAAAGAAATGTTGATTCTGTTTTGCCAAACAAGTGAATTTCTTACGTTTTTTTTTTTTTCCCACTGAAATTTCTGAGTCTTAAGAATCTGAAAATTAAAACTAGTATTCTCCCAAATTTAAGGCTCTCTGGTTCCAATGAGGTCAAATATATTGGAAAAAGGAGAGTTTTTGACAGGATCATCTTAAATTTTTCTTCCAAATTCATGTTGAAGAAGATCACTATACTTTTTCAAATAATAAAAATTGTTCTGTTCTAAATATATATGAAAGATATAAAACTATAGCGTTGTAGTTTATTCCAAATTGTCTATCACTAAAATTAACACAAATTACATTTTATTCATTTTTTTCTTACAAAAGTTTTTTTTTTTTTTGGAAGTTCTTGTGGTTTATTGAGAATAGGGTTGGTACCATAAATTATGTGTGTGTATGGATATACGTATGCGTATGCATTTATATCCATACATATACATGTATTTATGTATATACAAGTAAATTCAATTTGATCAAAATAGAGAGTAGAACTACCTGACTTCATTCTAATAGAAAAATAGGACTGTTCTTTTTCATATTAGACACTCACTTCAGTCTTTTTTTAAACCTGTGACTTTGTCACTTTAACAGATAAGCACATATCGCTGCTTTAACCAAATATGGAACAGATAAGTAAGTAAGAGTGGGGAGGTCATTGAGGTCACTACATACCCTGGGATTGTATTCATACCAAGTTGCCTGATTTGAGCTTCAAGAAGTCAAAGAATGACCCATAATTTCTGGAAATCACTGACCAGGAAAAAGAGGACTTGTCAGACAACTTGACAAACTTGGTGGAAATATGTAAGTTACTTGGTCAGCTGAAGGCTTTTCAGGTGACCATTAGACTTCTTACTAATTAGCTCCTTTGAGTAACTACCCATTTGGTTGAAGGTTTACTTTACAGAAGTTTTACTGTGTAAATCACAACCACCATGTATTAATTTATATTTATTTGTTTACTTATTTCTAAAGAAGTATGGTAAGCTCTTGCCAATGCGGGCTTTTGGAAAAGTCTGCTTTAATATAGAAAAATTTATATGAAGTGCTTTGTAAGCATCAAAAGTCTATATAAATGTTCAATATATTTTCTCCTACTCCCATTCAAATCTTACTAAGAACCTTTATTTTCTACTTTTCTGATACATGTAAAATACCAATAATGAAAACTAAGAAAAAATTTGGCTTGAAAAGTAAACTTAAATTTTAACTCATTTTATTTGTCCAAGATCACTCCTCCACATTTTGAACATGAGAGGCTATTCCTTTTGTTAACTAAAGGGACTTGGGGCTCCTAGGGCTTGTAGTTCTGCAATACAAATGAACTGTGAAATTATTTCATTGCTTGAACTAAAATGTCAAGGACTCTGTAGGACATGAAAAAATTAGGATTTTCCTCCTTAAGCTAAGTTATTGGCACCTACAGAAAAAGGTTTGTTTTTAATTCTAAATTAATGTTTAAGTGACTAAAGCATTATCTTAATGTTTATACTGTCTTACAATCCTTGTGAATCCAGACTCAGAAATATGAATAACCTCACGATGCTTTGAAAATAATTATTTCTGTACTTTTATACTTAGCAAAATTCTTTTTTCCCCTCTCAAGTCTTTTCATATTTCTAAATTCTACCTAATTATTACTAGGCTTCAGAGTTTCACAAGGAAGCAAGGTCCTGTTCAAAAGTCACAATATTTCAAGCTCAATATTTTCATTCTGTAACAAATGCCTGTTATTTGCATGTGACTTTAACTTACACCCCCACCTCAAAAAACCAAATATTCACTAACTTCACTTTATTTTGATTATAACAGGTCACCTCTAACCCAAACAAATTGTTTCCACTTAAAATATTTAGATAGCTGAGAAGAGAGGAATTTCCTTCCCTCCTATATGAATGACTGTCAGTTTCATTTGATAAATATAGAATATATTTTAAACACAAAATTATATTTCTCTATTATGTTCTGCAGAGGAACACAAGATCATAGGTTCCACAGAGAGAAAGGACCTTTCAGCTGTTGTTCAGTCTTTTTTATCAGTCATGACCGCATTTGGGTTTTCTTGGCAGATACTGGAGTGATTTGCCATTTCTTTTTCAAGCTCATTTTACAGGTGAGAAAATTGAGACAAACAGGGTTAAGTGACTTGCCCAGGGTAACACAGCTAGTAAGTGTCTGAGGTCAGATTTGAACTCGGGTCTTCCTGACTCCAGGCCCAATAGTAAATTGAAATAGGATTTGAACCAAAGTCCTCTGCCCACATGTGTTGTATTTTCTCCATTACAAGTTGAGATGGGCTATATACCATTTGGGAATGAAGTCCTAGGTCATTTTGCTAAGGCAGAAAATACATGTTTAAGAATGAATGCTTATACTCTTAAGACATTAGTAGACTTTAGTCAGATACAATTTTTTCTCACCAGATTTGGAGTTAGAAGATAGTTGTTTGAATACTGGCTGTGTTTCTTACTATCTCTACCTCTCAGGAAGTCACTCCTAATCTCTAAGGTTAGATTTCCTTATCTATAAAATAAGAAGGTTGCACTGGATCAAGGATTTTTAACTGGGGTCTATGAGTCTATCTATGAATTTCAGGGGGTTCCTTTGTAATTCTGCATATATTTTTGCTTTTGTTAACAACACAATTATGAAAAGGTGTCCTTGGCCTCCCTAGATTGGCAAAGAGATTCATGACACATAAAAAGGTTAAGAACCGCTGAGCTAGAGGATCTTGAACAATTCTTCCAGCTCTGATTCCTGTGATATCAGTTGATTTCAGCCAGTAGACAACATTTCTCCCTTCTGTTCAACACAGTGCCACCAGCCATCACACATCCCCTTATACATTCTGAAAACTCTGCCAGGATGGAAAAGAGTAGGGCTTTTTTGAAAGCCTCAAATAGGCTTCTACTCCGACCCAGGTAGGAAAGGAACTCAATTCTTTGGAGAGGTAGTGAAAATAAAATGAAATGAGGAACTCTGGGTTCAAGTTCCCATTCTGATCAATTATTAGTTGTATGATCTTGGTGGAGCAAGGTCATTTATTCTATCTGCTCCTCTGTTTCCTCATTAAAAAAAATAACTGTATGTGCGTGTGTTCATATATTATAGATATTTATACACACATACATACATATACACATATACATACATGTACATATATATGAAAAATTCCAAATAAGTTCAACATAAATGTAATTGATTATGATTACGACTCCTCCACTAAAGTTCTAATCCAGTTCATCGTATTTTAGGAAAACAGGCTTTTCCAAGGAAGCACAAACTCTGACAGGTCCTTCCAAGATGAGGTTTGTAACTATGCCAAAGTGCAGTTCATATGTGTTTGCCATAGGCAGACCAGCCTCATTAAGTTTAAATAGGCTTATATTTAGTAGTATGACCACCAGGTAATTGTTAGTTACAATTCTCTCTGTCTCTGCCTCTCTTTCTCTTTTTCTCTCATTCTTTTTCTCTCTTTCTCTCTCAAAATAGAAAGATAGGTAAGTAAATAAGTAGATAAGAAGGAATGTTTTTATTTTTTCCTAATAGTTCATTTAGACAAGTTTAAAGATTTCCAAAGGGAAGAAACTAAGGGAAAATAGAAAAGGACACATTTTATAGAGTAGAGCTTCTTGATCCAAACTTCACTAAACTTTAACCTTTAGATGTCATAGTATATACGGATGTCATAGTATATATAGATCACCCCATTCCTTGCATCTTTTGGGTAAAAAAACCACTGCAGTTCAACCTTTGCTTTTCCCCCTCTGTTGTCCCATTAATTTCCTCTGAAACAAAACCACAACCCAATTAAAGCATATTATTCTTCACCTATCATCAAAAAGTCACAGAATCTTAGAGTTGGAAGCAACCTTAGAGTTCATTTGGCTGTTTCTGTCATTTTTCAGTTGTATCCAACTCTTCATGATCTCATTTGGGGTTTTCTTGGCAAAGATACTACAGTGGCTTGCCATTTTCTTCCCTAGCTCATTTTATAGATGAGGAACTGAGGAAAGTAGGGTTAAATGACTTTCCCTGCATCACACACTAAGTGTCTGAGGCCAGATTTGAACTGAGGTAGTTCAAGCCTAGCATCTTATCCACTGGGCTTACCCAGCATCCCCTCAGAGGTCATCCAGCCCAACCCATAGCTAGATAAAAACCTCTCTTAGAATATCCTTGACAATGCAGATAAGCTCTGCTTCACCACTTCCAATTCAGAAGAACTTAATATACCTAAGACTGTTTATTTCACTTTTTGATAGCTCTAATTGTTGGAAAGTTTTCCCTTAAATCAAGTTAAAATCTTCTTCTCTTCAACTTCTATCCATTGCTCCCTGTTCAGTCTTCTAGGGCCAAGAAGTTCAAGTCTAAAGACAATTATCATGTTTCCCATAAGTTTCCTCTTCTTGATAAATATCTTCACATTTTTAAATCTGATCTTCCTTCTGTGTGTTACCCATAACTCTCACCATGCCACCCTAATCACTTCCTTTTGATTGTTCTCCAATTTGCCAGTGTTCTTACTGATTATAAATACTGTGAGAAGCCTCTTTTAGAAAGACTGCAGGGGCTCGTCTTTGTTCATTTATTTCAAAAGGTGTCAGTTAAGAAACATTTATTAAGCACTGCATACCATGTTCCAGACACTGTGCTAAGTTCTGCATATATAAAGACAGATGCAAAAATCAGTCCTTACTCTCATGACACTCACAGCTTAATGGCAGAGACAAGATACACACAACTCAGTGCAAACAAGCTGTACCCATGATACACTGGGCATAATCAACAGCAGAGAGAAGGCACTAAAATGAAGGAGGATCAGGAAAGACTTCCTTTAGATGGTGGCATTTTAACTGTCTCTTCAAGGGAGTCAGAAGAACTGGGAAGAGGAGATGAGAAAGGAGAATGTTTCACACATGGGGAAAAGCCAGTGAAAATGCCCAGAGCTGGGAGATGCCTGCTTTGGATATTACTTTTCTCTGTGTTTACATTCCCTGAAACTATCTCTATTACCTCTTGGCAGCTTTTCAGACATCTTTAGTACAGGTAGTAGAAGTGATGGAAATGCCATACTAGGTATGTTCACTTAAAGTAAACATGCCCTGTCTCCTTAAGATTTGAACACTTCTTTTCTGGAGCTGAACTTGAGGGTGGTCTTGAGATTTCTGAAGCTCATTTACACTCAGCAGAGAGAAAATTAGGATAAAAGCGACATGATATAGAAAAAAGAAAACAGGACCAGAAAAAGAAGGAAAAAATATCAAGGAAGAAAAAGCTGAGAAAGTAGCAATGTGAAAATTGGAAAGACAGATACTAAAGCAACATCACTATTGCAAATAACTGTTTTCAGTTCACAAACAATCACCTAATAGATAAATGAAATAATTAATCAACAGACAGGATTGTGTCTACCTACAGGAAGGAAAGGTACAGATGATATCATTTGAAAGGCTGCCTACATGATAAAATTTGAAAAGTTGTACCTGCTCCATCAATTCTTTCCCTCCAGTTTTCTAGTGAAGTCATTACCCTTTCCAATTTGCTCCCAGATTCCCTCCTTTATTCTCATTACATTGGGTTTGACAACAAAAATAAGCATATTAATTATTTCATGTCCCATAAATATCTAAAACTCAAAAACTCTGAAACAGCTCATTATCATTTTAAAAAAACTAAGACTCACTAACTTCTCTTTTTCTGTCAAGTGCATCAGCATTCTTCCCATCTCCAAGATTTGGAACTTCAGTCACTCCTTATTCTTCCACAGCCCCTATAACCAATCATGATGAGCGCTGAATATGGACAAAGCCATAGTGATAAGCCAAATTTTGCCATTTCTACCTCCACAGCATCTCATAGTGTAACCATCTCTCAACTCATACAATTATTCCCCTTGTTCAGAACTATTGCATTACTTCTTACCTGGCTTATGGTAAGATATCCCAAACCCTCAGTGGTCTGAATTTTTTTCCAGGGAGGGGGGAGTCAATCACATCTCAATGACTCCTGCACATCTGTCACAGTCTACCTTGTAACTTGTAAATCAACAATGTTTTTGTTATTATATAAATTTTTCTGTTTCTGCTCACTTCACTGTAATATGAATTGATGTAAGTCTTCCCAGACTTCTTTGAAATCATCCCCTTCTTGGTTTCATATAGCACAACAGTATTTCATTACATTCACATGTTATAATTGGTTCAACAATTGCACAACTGATGGACTCTTAGTTGCAAGCCAAACAAATGTGAAGAACTTAAAGACCTTTTGTCAATGTAATTATCATCCTTGATTCTAAAGGACTAATGCAGAATGCTACCTACTTTTTGATAGATGGTGGATTAAATATGCAGAATGAGAGACACATTTTTGGACGTAGTTAACATGGAACTTTGTTTTCTTCAAATGTGGGTATTTATTATAAAACTTTAGTCTTTTATTTCTTTTTCTTTCCAGTGAGTAGAAGAGGAATACCTGCTTGCTAATTGAACAAATAATTAAAAACCACAGCAAACAAAAAGCTCACATCAATACATTGGTTGTGTCTAACAAGATGCACCTTATTCTACACCAAAAATTAAGTACTGAAAAACTGAATTCTATCAATTTTGATGTTCTTACTATAGATAAAATTAGAGAAAAGAATGAAGTTGAATATGAATAGAAAGTTAGCTCCCAGTTTCTCCTCATCAAGATAAATAAACTGATAGAGTAGAATTTGTGGTATATTCAGAAGCAACAAGAAATATTATTTAATGGAATATTTGGCCTTTACATATTATAGAACAAATGGTAATTATTTGCCAAAAGTGAATACTGAGGGTGAAGTCATGGGCAAATTCTTCAAAAAGAAATAAAACTTTGAAAAAATCCTAAATAAAATGAATATACACTGATTTTTTTTTGTGACTGCAGTGCAAAGATTAAAAATGGTGATGTGATTTTTGAGAAGAGACAGAGTAAAAAAAGAGTATGTAGGATAAACTGGGAAAATAGGGTGGAAATGAATATATAGTTGGCAATCATTACTGTGGAAAAAAAGTTTTTACAATGAGTTTCTCTGATAAGGATTTCATTTCTAAAACATAGAAAACTGAATCAAATTTATAGAAATAAGTGCAACTCCTCAATTGATAAATGGTCAATGGATATGAACAGGCAGTTTTCAGATAAAACAATCCAAGCTATCTGTAATCACATACAAAAAATATTCTAAATCACTATTGGTGGAAGAGACTCAAACTAAACCAACTCTGAGCTACTACCTCACACTTGTTAGATTGACTAATGTGACAGAAAGGGAGGGTGATGAATGTTGGAGGGGATGTGGGAAAATTAAAACACTAGTGTACTGTTGGTGAAGTTGCATTGATTCAGTCATTCTAGAGAGCAATTTGGAACTATTTCCAAAGGGCTATGAAATCACACATACCCTTTGCCTAAGTAATGCCGCTGCTGAGTTTATATTCCAAAGAGATTTAAAAAAAACAAACGGAAAAATGCCCTGTGTGTATAGAAATATTTATAGCAACTCTTTCGGTGATGGAAAAAAAATTGAGAATTAATAAGTTATCCATCAATTGAGGAATGGCTGAATAAGCTGCTGTGTGTGGCTATGATAGAATACTATTGTGCTTTAAGAAGTGATGAGCAGGATGCTCTCAGAAAAACATAAAAAGGTTTACATGAATTGATGCAAAACGAAATGAGCAGAAGCAGGAGAACATTATACGTAATAACAGCAATTTTATATGATGATCCAGTATGAGTAACTTAGGTATTCTCAGCAATACAATGATTCATGACAATTTTGTAGGATTTTAATGATGAAAAGTGTTATCCATATTCAGAGAAAGAACTGGTAGAGCCTGAATACAAATCAAAGATAGCTTTTTTTCTTTGCTTCATTTTTCTTTTATTTTTTGTCTGTTTTCTTTCATAGATTGACTTATGTGGAAATGTGTTTTACATGACTACACATGTACAACCAATGTTAAAATGCTTGCCTTCTCAATGGGGGGGAAGGTGAAGGAGAGAGGGAAATTAAAATTTGAAAAAAATGTTAAAATTGTTTTTACATGTAATTGGGAAAAATAAGATATTAAAGATATTAAATAAGAAAAAATAGAAAGAAAATGGTGAGGTAGAAATAAATGGGAAAACATAACTCTGGAAGAAAGAATGAAAGAGGTCTAAAATTCATGGATTAGATAGATTCCCTCCCTCACATATCTATATTAGGAAGATTTTCTTCAATAGCAAAAAAGTGATTACAGGTAACAGGGTGGCTGAGACTGGCAGATCTCTTGAGGCTTTAAAGTTCTAAGCTTCAGTGAGCTATGCCGATTGGGTGTCTGCACTGTTTAGTATTAATATGTTTAGTTCCAAAGGTTATCCAGGTAAAAGACATATTGAGTCCCCTATAACATCACAAGCAATAAGCAGACTATATTTTACCAAGCAGAATGTAATAAGTTAGCAATATTAAAGATATTTCTGCAACCATTTTGAGGTTACAGTTCATTATAATGACTTTTGAGAAGTTTTCCTGTATTTCTTTCTAATAATTTTCATCCCACTTTCTACGTTGAATGTGCTTGGGATAAATTTCCTTGGTTACATAACTGGCTAAGGTTTGTAAAAATTAGTTTAGCCTCCATGTCTTCTCATTACTTTATAAGATGATACTGCTTATAGTTAAATATCATCTTTACTTTTTCGTAAGATTTTGCAAATGGGTTTATGGAATAACCTAATGTTACTTTTTTTGGATATTGTCTCTCTGAATTAGGTAAATGGGTTAGATGCATTCAACTAAGGCATTTTGGGGGGCTCTTTGATCTCTTTATTGTAAATATATAGAAACACACATGTGTGTTTTATTATACCTATTATTATGAGTTTATCTGCGTAAAGACACACACACACACAAACATACAGGGTGTCCAAAAAAAATTAGTGGACTTTCAAGTCTATATGTGTGTGTGTGCATGATACATACACATATGTATATATATATATATACATATATGTATAATACACTTATATATATGTGTGTATTTGTGTGCATGTGTGTATGCAATTTTGTATTTGCTTGCATTTAAGGCACTAAATATTAAAGAATATAGCAATTTCATTTGGAGAGTTTTATAAAGTTGTTAGGTTGTGGTTTTTTCCCCAGAATTTCTCTTCTCCTTACCTTTCTCAAAACATACAGAAATTTTTTATTCGTCGATTCTTTTTTTTCTGGACATAATAAAACCCACGTATAGACTAAGTCATTATAAGTGAGCATTCTGCATGAAGTTCTATTTGGTTCTATAGCTACAATAAAACAGGTAGTTTAGAGGGAAGGATATAGAAACAAAGGAGATAAACAATGAGCTGATGATATTTTGTAATGAAAAGAGTAAGAGAGAAGAAAAGGGGGGGAAAGATGGCCAAAAAAGAAAAGGGGAAAGAAAGTGCTAAGCAAAGAGTGGAAGAATTATAATGAAGTAGAATTATTGGAGAGAAAAACTGTATGTGGACATTTTAAGCATTTCAAATATTTTAAAATTTTTAACTGTAAGGAAGTTAAGCTTGAATGAGCGTTTCCTTTATTTTGGAGAGTTTTCTAGAAAAAACCAACTGATTGTTGAAACTAGAAATTAAGAAATGTGGATAAAGAAATGATGCTTCACATTAGCAGCTTAAATCACAATCCCATTATCCTGAGCTAGCCTCTCAGAGCTGTCAAATGTCAAAAATGAAACTTGTTATCTTTGATCTGTGGGGTCCCTACCAACCCTCAGATTCTTCAATTTAATTTTAATAATAATGAAACTACTGCCAAAATTAATGAATAGTGAGAGAAATGTTCTTGTACTTACCTGTTTAAGCTGAATATGTGTCTGACAGTATGTCCATTAACATGAAATAGAGGCATTCTTTTGCCTATTTTGCCATCCCAAACACAGAGAAAAACATTACTTCTGACTGGAGTTGGATGAATACTATAGTCTGTTAGCATTAATGAAATAATCCAGCACTACATTTATCATTTATTATTTTATGTTCTGTGCTTTTCATCATGCATTTCACTGTCTTCCCCCTTAAACAAAGCCAATATGATATAACAGAAAGAGTGATGAGCTGAATAAGACGTTCTGAATTCTAATTCTGGCATTTCCAGTTATTTTCTATTTGATTGGGGAAAATCACTTAATTTTTTTGAGTTTTAGTCTCCTTATGCATAAAATGGGGGAGAAAATGAGATATCTATGAAGTACTTTACAAACATCAAAATAATATTTAAGTGCTAGTGATGCTGTGGCTGTTTTTCCTGCTGCTACTTCTCCTGTCAATGCCATTGTATCATACACCAAAAAGTATGCAAAGCATTTTCATATCTCGGTACAAATGTGACATATTATTGTCAGTACTGGCATATAAAGAAGTGAACAGAAAATTTCCCTACGGGATAAAAAATAGAAGTATAAAATAAACATTAGCATCTCTTACATAGCTACCTAAAGATCCACATCATGATGTAACACATATACCACTGATCTTATATGACTTTGGAAACTTGTTATTCTCAGTCTGGCATAACTCCTTGATGGAGGTAAATTATGTAACTCACAGCCTAAGATTTAATTCACTATTCACTCTCCATCATAAGACATTCTATTCAAGTGACATACATTTCTAATTGCAAAAGTATTTAATTAAAATGTGGAAAATGTAAATAATGCCAAAGAAATATTGGATGCATTCTGTGCAACGATGCACAGAAGCAATGGTACAGTGTTACAGCTGGATGAGTATGAAATATCATGTGAATTTGTTGCATCTTTGCTTTCCTTCTGATAGCTTTGTGAGGAAAGTTAAAAGTAACATAGCACACCCTGATAAGTAGAATGGCCCTTGAATTGAATGTGAGAATTCTTGATTATACTTTTATTACTATTAGGCTTGCTAACACAATGGAAATGGGTAGTTCATAATTTCTCCAGTCTTCTGTTGAAAAATTTTTATAGTAAAGTTCATCTGTATTCTTGTTACAAAGGTAGGATTATGTATGCAAATGAATTGTTGCTCTTGGAGTGGCCAGATCTCTGGAGAACAGTGAAACATACAATGAAAAGTAAAGAACATGCTGATCTAGGAGTGACCTGAGTTCTAGGTCTAACTCTGGAAAGGGTGTGATTGTTCCTATAAACTAGAAAGACCCCCACTTTGAATGGGTTATTATTAATAGGAACTATGATGAATCTTTTTGGGAGGCAGAAAGAGAAGCAAAAAGAATCTGTCCATTGACTGCAACTAATCTTAAGTGTAATTTTGCATCTGTATGCCTGATTTCTGGAACTTTTGATGCATTAAGATAAAATTAGTACTATTGTCTCCAAGAGTATTCATTCTAAACCAAATCCAGAATCTGAGGACCTGGAGGGATAATTCAAAAGGTGACAAGATTTTTGATCCCAAGTTATTTATACAGACATACAAAAAACCCATTATTATAAGTAGTTCCTGTTACTTAATAATATAGTAAACTGGCAGTCTGCATTAACATTAGGCTTGGTTTACTAAAAGATCATACAATACATACCATACTTGAGTTCCTTTTCTTTCTTCCCATCCCCCAACCAAACTTTCAAATTTACTTTTATCCTGGTCTTGAGAGGAAGGTCAGAATTTGTGCCTCAAGAGGGCTGCACATAATCAGCCTCACTAAAAACAACTTGATTAATACTAAATATGTCCTGCTTCCAAATCCATTATGTTAATGAAGTTACAGACAGCACATGACAAAGCCCATACTCTAATACAACTTGAAAATAGTTCTTTCCAAGGAGATCCTCAATGTGAGCACCCCAGGTGAAAAGGCTTGCCTTTCCTCATAGCAGTAGGAACTGATAGCAATTGTGGAAATTCATGACTATCTTCAAAATACTTTCTGGCCTAAAGGGTAATTCCTGTTATTTTTGTCTAATTGAAAAACATCAGAATCCCAAGCTATGTTTTGAGCCATCCTAATTTCAGTTTAAAATGTGTAACTTAGAATTATACAAGGTTTTGCGGTGACAAAATACTTTACATTCATTATTTTAGTTGATCAGATCTCCACAGTTCTCCCCCGATGTGTCCCAACTCCAAAGCTTAGGGAGGTCCAAAGTCCTGACCAAAGTTGCACAAGTAGTAAAAGGAGAGTCTTAGCTCAAATCTAGGTTTTTTGACTCTTGACAGTACAGTGGTTAGAACACTAAACATGGAATCGGGAAGATCTGAGTACAAATTCAGCCTCATAAAGAGATTATCTGTATGTTACTGGTCAAGTCCATAGTAGCACCTACCTGCATGAGTTGTTGTGAAGTTAAAATGAAATAATACTTGTAAGGGTCTTAGCACATTGGGTGGTACATGGCAGACACTTTACTAAACATTTTACCTCCCTCCCTTTCTCTTCACACTCTCCTACACTGTCCCTCTAGTATAGGCCTGATTTCATGACAAGATAATCAACAGGACTTTTTGAACTAAAATAGAAACTCTAAGAAATTTCTGTTACTAATTTGAATTTCTTTCATAGGTTTTTTTTTTTTAAAGAAAAATGTTACAACTGACTTCAATCTGATTTCACTACAATTTCTTTGCTCATATCAATTTCTGTGGCTTCTCCCCAAAGCACCCTGGGTTATTAATGTCTTTTAATATTTTATATGTTTTCATACCTCTTCTATTTTGATACTTGTATATTTTAATACTTAAGCAAAAATGACTAAGTTGCAAGAATTAAATGCCAAATTGAGCTAATCTATAAATATAACAATGGCAACTAAGGGTCTCCACTTGACAAATAACAACCTTTTACCAAGTGACAGATTGATGGACACTAACATTTACTGCTTAATGTTTTATGGACCTCTGTTCAGCGATAAGCAGAATCCAAACATTTGAATCATTTGGCTATCAAAGTCTGCCTCAATTGAGCAGATTGGCATTCCCTGATTTATGTGGATCTTCTTACAACAACAGAATTATGTTCATGTCAAGCCTAAGGTACCAATATTATTTATAGTGTATTTCTTGTCCTAAACGCATTTTGACAATGAGATAAAGAGTCACTAGACTGTTTTTCTGTCAAATTATTTTAATTCATATGGGCTATTGCATTCCAAATTCGAAATGAAATCTGATACTGGCATTTTAGCCAAGGGTTCCTTAAATTCCAATCCAGTTCTCTCACAAGTTAAAGAAAATGGGCACTTGATTGTAATAAGGGATAAGATTCTCTATGTAGCTGTACATACTTCAAAACAAATTTTCCTTTGAAGATTGGCAGGTAAGAGTGCTAGTTATAGTAAGATTTATTTTCTAATTTTTAATTTTTCAGAGAAACTGATATTAGTTTATATAAAATGGATATTTACTGGATACACAAACAGGTCATAGGAAAAGGGCAAAATGTCAGATCTTTGGAAATGGGATATTTTCAAGACCTTAATTACTTAATACAATTAACGTTAAAGTTATCTTACTAGCATTATGTTGATTAGATTCAGGAATTATCTAAGTTAATCAGCAATTAGAAAATATTTTTCCCAAGATAAATTTGACTTCACATAAAGTTTCAGATGCTGAATAATTTTCAGGATACTAAAATAATTTTAAGATTCACATGTATTTATTAATTAAATGTAATCCTTTAGCTTTTTGTTGGCCCACTGCTGGTTAAATGAATTTTGTATTGCTTTTCTCTACAAATGTGCACATATTAAAATGTCTAGTTTGTGAAGATTGTTGGAATTCTTCAGCATATTTTTTATATACTTAGATATGAATAAGAGGTACTCTTCATTTCTGTAATATCTCTTTAATTCACTGCTGCAATACTCCCTCTTTCACTCCAGTTATCTTCTCGAGAATGCTTGGACATCTGGCAAGCCAACTTGAAATACTGGCAGGATCTGTGATCAGCCAACATTTCCAGGGTGAACTTTTAGGCATCTGAAGGAATTTGGCTGCTAAGTCATAGTTTATGACCAGCCTCACTTGGGGGTCATCTCCAGTCATCTTGATTTATATCTTTCCACTGTACACAGATTGCTCCCAAGGAGAAAGTGAGGCTGGTGACTTTGCTCAGCCCTCCCTCACTTAAATCCAATTCACTTGCTGGTCATGGCATTACCTTCTTGAGGGCATGGTCCTCTTTGAAAACAAAGGACAAACAACAATGCAAGTGTCTAGGGCTAGCCTAGGAGCATTGTCAGATCTGTCAGAACACAAGAATACCCAGTTTTGAAGATTTCATTTCTACCTACCAAGGAAAGAATCAAACCCTGAGGATGAAAGATACTTAGAGGAATATTCAGTTGAGCCCTCATCCAGGGACAAGTATTGTCTTGTGGGAGCAGATAGGAAATAGCTAAAGAAAGATAAGCTGGAGGTAACAGATTTACCCTGGTTAGCTAACCTTTTTACTTGGGTTATCAAAGGAAAATGGGGATACCATGAGTGTTTAATGGATTTCAAATTCTGATCTATATAAGTGCCTCTTAGATAATTCCCATCTATCTTCTCATATCCTAGTGTCACTTTTTTTCCTTTCCATGTCCAGATTAAGCTTTGTCAACCATACTTTGACCTCACCTGCTCAACTTAGTTAAATTTCTTGTGTACAATAGCAACCCTGATTGCCTTTCCAATGGTTCCAACTATGTATAGTACAATTTGCCATTTATTGTATCTCAGCTATTATAACTGTCTGTCTGACCAAGTTCTAACCCACTCCAGTTTATGAGAACCTAGATCAACCTTGGAATAGATTCCTTGCTTGACTTCCAACATATGCAGAAGAAAGAAGGGTATGAATCTCTAAATAAGGATAACATGTAGAGCATTTCCATTGAATTAAGCTAAGGGATGCAAGGCTAATTTTAAGGAGCCATTTTTAAGGTACATATCATATTCTGAATGGTGGGTTCAACATACAGTCTTTGTCTTCCTCAAAGGCATGTGTATAGCATAGGTTGGATGTATTCTAGATAAGTCTTACCATGAGTCCATGCTTTAAGCAGTAATTTAATCTGCTTATTACTAAGCTACTTTATTTAATTTGAGGTGTTTTTTAAAGTTCCTCTGAACATAATTTGCAGTATTGTCTTTCAAAAATGAAATGTTTTAGTTAATCTCAAATCTACTTTATGCTTACACTTGTATATACCACATTTAGTATTTTCTCTATGCAAATCCATGGGATCATTTCAAGTGTGGAGAATAGAAGTGTAAAGATAGAACATGTGCTCATAGTTTGCTGCTTACAAAAAAAAACAACATTAACTACATATATTTTGTATTTGGGACACAGAAATAAAATGAAGAAAAACTACTCATAACAAATTAGTTCTTATTAATAAAAACCCAGTGTCAACTAAATTTTTTTGGGAAATGCTATTGATCTACAAAACTGAAGACCTGGACCATAGTCTGCTCTGAAACACACTATCTATATGACATTAGACAAGTCACTTAAATCCTTTGACCATCAATTACTTTATCTACAAAAAAGGTATGACATAATTTTTCCTACCTCACAGGACTGTGTCTAGAAAAGTGCTTTGAGTTTCAGAATCACAGAATCTTAGAGTTGGAAGAGATCTTAGAAGTCATTTAGTCCAATGAATACTTGACCAAGAATCCCTTCTTAATATCCTGAACAAGTGGTCATCCAATCTTCACTTCAAGATCACTAGAGATGGGTCCCCTACTTAATTTTCTGAAAGAGTCTTTCCCCTCAAATAGCTCTAATTGTTAGAAAATTTTCCCTTATTTTAAGCTCAAGTATGTTTTCCTATAACTTCTACCCATTGCTCCCAGTTCTGCACTTTAAGTATATTCATAGTAAATCAATATTTTCTTTCATATGGTTATTTTCCTTCATTCTGGAAGATGACCAAAATGACATCACCATGATAAAGTGAAGTTTCCATGTGGATGACCGTGGCTGATCAGGCCAATATGAGCTCAGAATGTTCTACCACAGATTGAGCACAGATAGTCCCTGTGAATATTTGGGGTAGTTACTCCAAATTTGCACATCCTACGTTTCCTTCATGCTGTTTCATTTCTGCTTTGCTCATAGAGCACATCACCTTTTCTGATGTGGGCATGCCATGCTGAGCAGTTCTGTGCCAGTGTCTCCCATGTCCCACAATCAATTCCAAAGTTCTTGAGAGAGACATTTAGAATATCCTTCTACCACCTCTTCTGACCACCATGTGATCTCCTGCCCCATGTGAGTTCTCCATAAAAGTCTTTTTGGCAAACATACATTTTGTATTCGAACAACATGGCCAGCCCATTGGAGTTGAGCTCTCTGAAGTATAGTTTGAATGCTTGAGCGTTTAGTTCAAGCAAGGACCTCAGTGTCTGGTACCTTATCCTGCCAGGTGATCCTCAGAATCTTCCTAAGACAGTTCAAATGGAAGCGATTCAGTTTCCTGGCACCGTACTGGTAGACTGTCCATGTTTCACAGACATACAACAATGAGATCAGCACAACAGCTCTATAGATCTTCAGTGTGGTAGTCAGTCTAATACCTCTTCTCTTCCAGACTTTTCTTCAGAGCCTCCCAAACACTAAGCTAGCTCTGGCAATGCATCCATCAACCTCATTGTCAATGTGTACATTCCTGGAAAGTACACTACCAAGGTAAGTGAACTTAGCCACAGCATTCAAAACTTCTCCATTTGTTGTAACCAATGGTTCCATGTATGGATGGTGTGATGGTGGCTGATGGAGCACCTGTATTTTCTTGGTGTTAATTATTAGGCCAAAAGCAGCACAGACAGCAGAGAATTGACCCACACTTCCCACGAATTTCTTTCATATAACCTCCTTTCAAATACTGGAAGACAGAAATCCTTCCCCTCCTTCCAAGATCTTTCTTCTCCAGGCTAAACATTCCCAGGCCTTCAATTACTCCTTATTCAGAGTGATTTCAAAATCAAAGTATTAAAGTGATCCCAATACCACTCCTTCAAAGAGTCTCTAATATGTCAATATTTTTCTAAAAATATGGTACTTAAGAGAATAGTCCATATATGGTTTAACTGGACCAATTATTGCAGACCATCAACTCCCTAGTCTTGGACAGTTCTCTTTTAATGCATCCCAATAGCACATTAACTTCTTTGGCTGCCACATCTAGTTGTTGAATTGTATTGAGCTTGCTATCCATCTAAAACTCCCAAGTCTTTTCCCCCCAAAATACTTCCTATCCAAATTTTCCCATTCAGTTTGTAAGTCAAGTGAAAGGTTTTTATATCTGTTCTTATTGAATATTTGTTTTAGAAATATGATTTAAGTGTAAAAGTGGTAATATGAATTGCTTGTTTAAACTCTTCTTGTAGAATCCTTTGATATTACTCATCTCCCTTTTCTTTTTCTCCTGAATTAACCAGGGTCTTTTTATATTTCCTACCACTATTTGGTTCCCTGCATTGTCCCATCCCATCATCTTGGCTGTTCTTCATGGAAAGGTGCCACTTACCTCTGTAGGTGAAATTCTGAACTTCCCTATTATTCTTTCAACACATATAGCTATCTCCTAAGAAACATCACTCAATTTCTTCCAGGCTAGGTTGTCCTTAATCTTTCATTCTAAGTTTTCCTTTCATTAGTGCTACAAAGAACTAGATAAAATAATGCTGAAACAATATTAATAATAGTCGCCCTACCCCCAGGTGTCTCTTACTTCCTTAAAGAGCTTTAATAATAAAAAGCGGGGTCTAAAGTGCCACAAAGTTTTTCTTTTTTGTGTTTCTTTTTTTGTTTTAAAATAGTATTTTATTTTTTCCAATTACTTGTAAAAAACAATTTTCAACACTCATTTTAGAAATTAAATTCTAAATATACATATGCAGTCATGGAAAACATATTTCCATACTAGTCATGCTGTAAAAACATAGACTAACTTTTTAAAAAGAGAAAAAGAAAGAAAGTAAAAAACATATACTTTAATCTGTATTCAGACTCTCTCAGTTCTTTCTCTGGGGATGGATAGCATTTTTCATCATATGTACCTCTGAGTTTTCTTGGATTACTATATTGCTGAGAATAGTTTAGTCATTCTCAGTTGATCACCTTATAATATTGTTGCTATTGTGTACAGTTTTTTTCCTGGTTCCATTCATTTCACTTTTCACCCATTCATTTATTTCCAGGTTTTCCTGAAAAAAATCTAGCTCATCATTTCTTCTGGCACAACAGAATTCCATCACAATCATATATCACAACTTTTTCATCCATTCCCCAATTTATGGATATCCCCTCAATTTCCAATTCTTTGCCACCAGAAGAAAAGCTGCTATAAATATTCTTGTAAATATAGGTCCTTTTCTTTAAAATAAATAACCTCTTTGGGATATAGACCTAGTACCCTAATACCCTAGTCAAAGGGTATTCATGGTTTTATAGACCTTTGGGCATAGTTCCCAATTGCCCTACATAATGGTTTAATCAGTTCACAGTTCCACCAACAGGGCATAAGTGTCTGAATTTTCTCACATTCTCTGCAACATTTATCATTTTCCTTTTCTATCCTATTAGTCAGTTTAATAGATGTGAAGTAGTACCTCAGATTGTTTTAACTTGCATTTCTCTAGTAAATTCTCTAGGGATTTAGAACATTTTCTCATTATAGCTATAAACAGCTTTGATTACTTCACTTATTTTTTGATCATTTATCAATTGGAGAATGGCTTTTATTCTCATAAATTTGACTCATTTCCATATATATATTTATATATGAGATGAGGCTTTATTAAAGAAACTTGCTTCCAAATTTTTTTCACAGTTATGATTACTAACTATATTTTCCTCCATATTCCCCATATCCTGTTTATTTTATTCTTTATCTCCTTTCATCCTGTCCCTTCTCAAAAGTGTTTTGCTTCCACCTATTCTCTCCTCCAAACTGCTCTCCCTTCTATGGGTATACTTCCTTCTCTTATCCTCTTCTCCTATTTTCCAGGAGGGTAAGATAGATTTCTGCACCCAATTGAATACATATTATTCCCTCTTTGAGCCAATTCTGATGAAAGTAAGGTTCAAATGTTCCCCACCACCTTCCCTATCTTTCCCTTCATTGTAAAAGCTCTTTCATGCCTCATTTATGTGAGACAATTTACCTTTCCCTCTTTATTTCTCCCAGGGCATACTCCTTTCTCACCCCTTAATTTAATTTTTTTCAAATATCTTACTTTCATATTCAATTCACACCTGTGCCCTCTATATGTACTCCTTCTAACTGTCCTAATAATGAGAAAGCTCTTATAAATTACCAGTATCATCTTCCTTTGTAGGAATGTACATAGTTAACCTTATTAAACCTCTTATTATTTCTCTTTCCTGTTTATGTTTTTACACTTCTTTTGAATCTTTTATTTAAAAGTCAGATTTTCTATTCGTCTCTGATATTTTCATCAAGAACACTTGAAAGTCCTTAATTTCATTGAATATCCATTTTCTCCCAAAGGATTGAATTTAGTTTTTCTAGTTATGTGATTCTTGGTTGTAATACTAACTAGCTCGTTTGTCCCCTGGAACATCACATTTCAAGCCCTCTGAATCTTTAATGTAGAAACTGCTAAATCTTGTGTTATCCTGTGTCCCCATGATACTTGAATTTTTTTCCTGTCTGCTTGCAATATTCTCTCACTGACCTGGAAGCTCTCAAATTTGGTTATAATATTTCTGGGGTTTTTCATTTTGGGATATCTTTTAGGAGGTGATCAGTAGATTCCTTCAATTTCTATTTTGCCTTCTGGTTCTAAAATAGAACAGTTTCCATTGATAATTTCTTGAGGGACAATATCTAGGCTGTTTTGTTGATTATGGATTTTGGATAGTCCAAAAATTTTTAAATTCTCTCTCCTGGATCTACCTTCCAAGTCAGTTGTTTTTCCAATGAGATATTTCACATAGTCTGAGATTTGTGTTCATTCTTTTGATTTTATTTTATTGTTTCTTGATGTTGCATACAGCCATGAACTTTCACTTCCTCAATTCTAATTTTTAAGGAATTATTCTCTTCAGTGAGCTTTTGTACCTCCTTTTCCATTTGACCAATAAGTAAGGAGTTCTTTTCTTCAGTGAATTTTTGCACCACTTTTTCCATTTGGTGTATTCTATTTTTAAGGTGTTATTTGCTTCACTATTGTGTGTGTGTGTGTGTGAGACTCCTTTACCAAGCTATTGATCCTTTCTTGTCATGACTATCTTGCATCCCTCGCATTTTTTCCCCCAATTTTCCCTCTACCTTTCTTACCTGGTTTTCAAAATCCTTTTTGAGCTTTTTCATGACCTGGGGCCAATTCATATTTTTCTCTGAGACTTTGAATGTAGGAGCTTCAATTTTGTTGTCTTTTTCTTAGTATGTGTTTTGGCCTTCTTTGTCACTGTAGTAACTTTCAATAGTAAGAGTTTTTGTTTTAGATTCTTTTTTCCGTTGTTTCCTCATTTCCCCAGCCTATTCCTTGACTTTTAACTCTTTGTTAAAGTTAACTGTTAAAGACTGCCACCCAGGACTGAGATCTGGATCCATGCATGAGGAAATCAACACAGTACTACCCTTGATGACAACAAAGAGACACCTGCAATCTCCTTCTGATCGGCAGTTGACCACTTAACATCTGTGGGCTGAGAACTTTGAAAGCAGCTTGCTTCTCCTACAAAGTCTGCTCTGGATTTGCCGGGGCCCAGTCTGTGCTGACTCAGCCTGCACACACTGGACTACATTCCACTCTCCACCTCCCCATCCCACCCTTGTGCAACAAACCCTCCCTACCAAGCTTCTCAATTGTCTTGGCCTGGAAAATTGTTTCACTCCATCTATTTGTGAATTCTTCCATTCCAGAATTTGTTTTGAGGAATTATTTAAAGGTGTTTAAAGGATTTGGGGGAGAATTCAGGTGAGTTCCTTCCTTTTCTCTGCCCTCTTAGCTCTGTCCCTCTACCACAAAACTTTTCAATCCTTGATGAAGGTGTTATTGGATCAAAGTTACTTCTGAACACTATTGTGGATACCTACAGATATTAAGCTACAACTATCTGCCCCAGGATGAATGTAGGAGAACTGAACCAGTACTCAGCAAATACTCCTTGGGTCAGACATACTGGGAACCAAAGAGATCCAGACACAGAACTAAAGCTGCTGCTATAGTTCACTGAATTATAGTTCACTAAATCATTTGCTCATGACAGGGAGGATCTTTGTACAACTGTCTTTCTTCACAGATTTGTTCATGTTTCACCTTAAGTGACTGTGTGTTAAGCTATTGGTTAGCTTTGTTGCTAAATTTGTTGCTAAGAAGCCTGTCACATGAATGTGCCTTTAAGCAAACAAAATTCAGTAAAAAGGAGAGCTTTCCAAGTTTCCTACCACAGAGAGAGCAGTAAATTTATAGGTTAACATTGCTGTTATTTCTGCAGATATCCAGGGAAGACAGACAGGATATGTGACAGTGTGGTTTTGCATATATTAGAAGAAAACTGAGATGATTAAACATTTAAGAGAAGTGTGCTGTTACAACTAGGAGACTCAGGATGGAGGATGTGTATGGGAGAGCCCTTAATTCAGTTAAAAAGTAGTCCATTAAGTACATGTTATGTGCAAGGCACTGTTTTTGATATTTGGAGATCTAAAGGTTATAGGTATTCTAGTATGACATTTTTAAGCTAATGGGGTGGGTTGGCATATGCAGAAGGGGGAATATACTATCTGCATAGCACATAGTGAATGTACTATGTATGTACATATGTACATAGTACAGAGTAAAATGTAATAGAGGTAAGGGTATGAACCAGGTCCATAAATCTAGGAAAGTCATAGACAAGAGAATTTCTATCAATGTAGGGATCAGGGTAGGAATAATATATGGAGTAACCCCAGTACTGGTGTTTAAAAATTACTGCCAAAAAAAAAGCACAATAAAAAGTGGAGAGCTTTTTTTCTATAAAAAAATCAAGCCAATCTTAAAGTTTGGGGGAATAAAGGAGTTACCCCTCCAACTCTATGTGTTTTTTTTAAAGATATAGGAACTTTTCAAAGGAAAGTTGCAAATCTCTGAATTTCAGAAAATCTCTGGTTATCCCAAGAGTTGACAATTGATGCCTAAAGTCAAGGTTTTAGCTTTTTTTCCTAACCTAAATAAGAACACATTGCCATGGTTCCAATCTAACAATATAATGAATTTTAATTTTTTATAATAGGCATTTCTACACTTTATACTTTCTACAACTGATTCTCTCATAAATAAAATAAAGAATAGTTTTATCTCAACACCAAGAAACATAAAAATAATGGATTCAGCATCATATTTTGTCATTTATTCTAAGCATCCACCATATACCCAAATAACAGCAATATCTATATCTATGTGTATTGATTTCAGCTTGTTGATTTCCCTGAGCAACATTTCTTTCACTGAAGCATATTGTAAACATTCTAAGGCATCCCAAGACCACTTTCAGCAAGTATATTTACAATAACAAGCATGGTAGAATTTATTTCTTATTTAATATTCCCTGCCCATTTTCCTTTTTGCAAAAATGGGCAGACTTTGCAAAACAAAGGATCAACACTTCACAATTCTGTGGGTTTTCTAGGGTGTGTAAATGTGAAATGTCATGAAAGAATTAATCACACCTCACAACAGTATTCAAAGGCAATATGGGAGAAGGACTGAAAATCTTGCTACACCATCAAGAAGGGGCTATATTTGAAATAAGAAAGTTTCTGAAAAAGAGATAAAGAACTTGCCTCCAGGAGCTGATGGTGTCTGTTCAGGCTGGGAAACTTGTCCAAAGGGTGATGGAGGAGGTATTGCTGGACTTTGTCCTAGACATAAAATGACAGGAATTAACTTGTGGAGAAAAGAAATTAAAACATTTTAATATCTACTAATAAGATAGTTAGATTTTATCCAACATGCATAATTCATTAATCCAAGTATAAGTTAATATTTTTATGTAATATGAAAACTCTTATTAGGTCAGATCTTTAAGTAGATGCATTTGACAATTGAGTTATCTTCCAAACTGTTCCTGAACATATTATTGTTGTAGATGTACACAATATCGAATATATCTACTTGACTTTATTAATATAAAATCTATGTGCTATCAAATAAAACCATCTATTTTCAAGCACTCAATTTAAATTATGCAGGCTGAAGTCATAGGAACTGAGAGGAATTCTGCACATTGAAATACTCAATTTTTCCTCAATAGACTAAAAAACCTCAAAAAGATATTGTGATAAAGTAAGGTTAACAATGCTTCATGGAACAGGAACATTTTCTTGTGTCATAAGTAAGTGCTCTGTAGTTAAGTAAATAATGAGCCAACTAGGAAATAAATTCATTATGTAGTTCTGTTTCTGTTGAACATTGAAATGCTGCCCTAAGTCTCTGGGCTTATTATGAACTGTGTAAAAAACCCACAATCAGTCGTGAACGTTTCTTATCCCAAACGATTTTCTTAATTAACCAATACCAACTGGGCCATGAATCGTAAACATTAACTAACACAAGATCCCCTATGAAATGCCCACATTTTCAATCATTAGTTTTCACTCCATAGACTCTGACTGCATATTTCTCCCGGAATCTGACGTAGGTCTATGCCCCTTTGAACATCTCAGTGACAACCAGATATTAGTAAAATGTCAACCTTTCTGATTGCTTACTTGTGATTCTCCTATTTTAGAATTCTTTAGAATTAACTGAATTCTATGGCTTTGTTGTTTAGGAAAGAGAACATTCTAATTTGCATGTTCACTCTTCTAGAGCTATGAAAAGAAACCTCCTGCATGCCTAAGGACTTCTGAATAGAGCTAGTACTACATTTATAACAGGTTTTCTTCCAGTCATTACATTCCCACAGGTTGTTCCTCAGGATTATTCAAATATGCTTAAAACAAAAAATATTGCTCCTGGATACTAGCAAGCACACTCCAAGGAAAATGTTAGATAACATTTTTATGTTTTTTTCAAAAGTTTTTGTCTTTGGAATAAAAGCTGATTCAAAATGAACTGATACATAAAAGTGTGCATATTAAATGAGTTTTGTTTTAAGACAGTGAAATTTATCATGCTTTTGGGCTAGAACAACCAGAAATTTGATATAAAAGTTAATTGTCAACTCTCAGTGTAAAAAGACACTTGAAGATTGGTAACCCAACAGAGCATTCTTCAAAACAAAACAAATCCGTAAAAGAAAAATTGGGAAGGGTAGAACAGAGAAATGTAATTTTCCCCCTAAGTCTCAGTGATATGATTGAAGTTTTAGGGAGGAAAATTTTATTTAATTTTTTCTATAATATCTCCAAAAGACAAAGAACCTAATTCTCTGGGAAGACACAAAAATGATTGGCAAAATAAGCTAGGGTGATGGAGATTGTCTACATTTGATTCTCTTGGAACCTTTGATAAACTGTTTTGATAGGAGTCCATCCAAACTGTCATTACTACCCAAGATCTTTATGATCTTGACATCTGCCCTTCTCCCTAATTACTATGAAGCCTTTTCACCTTCCTTGAAATTATCATAAATAAGAACCCTCCTTTATGTTCTGGCTCCCCAGATTATAAAGTGGATTCCTTGGAAGCAAGAACTATCTTAATTTTTCTATTTGTATTTCCAGCCATTATCACAGAAATTAGCACATAGCAAATATTTAATAAATGCTTTCCATTCCTTTCTTTGTAACTCCTGCCATATCCTGTGCCTATGAGACATCACAGGGCCCTCTAAAGACCTTCACACAAGAAAGGAATTTTCCAGCCAGAATGAATATGGTAAAAAAAATATTTTGTTTTCACAGAAAGGATAAAATTATTAGTATTAATATATTTTTATGAGCATTCTTTAAAATGATGAATACTTCACGCAGATAAAGCATTCTTTTCAAGGATGTTTAAATATTTTGAATGTATTCATCTCAACATAAGAATTATCAGTTATTTATATATCCATTTCAACACAAAGTTTCCTAAAACTACTAGGTAACTCTTTAACTGAAAGTAATAAAATGAAGTCTTTTAAATGCTCCATAACTCAGATTTCTTTACTAATTTGATACATTTCCCTAAATAGATTCATATCAATAGAATCAATTGTGAAAAATAATAGGCAGAATTCCTTCAGTGATGAATTTTGGATCCCAGTCAAAATCACATCCATTACTCTGCATTCTGGATTAGTCAATATTTCAGATAACTGAAGCTGAGTCCTTTCAAGTGTCTAAGTGTCTAAAATTTGAATCATTTGTGTTGGAAACCTTTTTTAAAGACTACTACATACTTTCATTTCTACTTGTTAATATTGAAAATACTTTTATTTTTCTTGATACCTTAAGTTTTTCGTAAATCAGTTATTGGACAATGAGTCATCAGATCTCTAGCAATATCTCCCTCTATGACCTCATCGTGAAATGGAATTGACTCCCTTTTAACAAATATTGTACTAATAATCACAAATTATAGCAAGTCCCGCTAGGCTAGAATTATGGTGTGAACACACCCAACTGATGAACTTCCTTGCATCTAATAGTCAAATAGTTCATTATAAGAAAGTTGGCGTTCAGGTGATATATTTCTGATATATAACGTGACATATTTTCTACGTGAAGATACAAGAAATAGTCTCTACAAGAAGGTAGGAGTTGCAATCTATAATGTTGGTGTTTACATCTACAGCATTGAAAGCATAATTCTTTTATAGCCTTGAGTGATAAAATAAGCTACTAATGAGGTATGTAAAGCTATTAACTACTATATTGAATAGTCCCAATCACTGTGCTTTTCTCAGAATCTGGTATTATTTGTTCCCAACATACTGGCACATGTAATCATGCCTTGGTCACACATGCACAGAAGCTCCAAATTGCAAGAGACCTCATCTGACATAAGCCTACTCCATACTTGATCAAAAATTCCCAACAAATGGCCAACTGGCCTTATCTTAAAGGAAAGCATGGAATCTCTGTATCTGAAAAAAAAACCAAACCAAAACCTATGTTAATTATAACTGGGGATTGATCTTCATTCCAGTGAAAACACATGAGTATTTCTGACTGGCAGTTTTATCTTGCTGAAAGT
This sequence comes from Bettongia penicillata ogilbyi, assembly GCA_023548195.1. Lineage (NCBI taxonomy): Eukaryota > Metazoa > Chordata > Mammalia > Diprotodontia > Potoroidae > Bettongia > Bettongia penicillata. Next base: position 248,497 of record JAJHZJ010000264.1, read on the forward strand.
GTCTCATAGCTTTGTTTTGTTTTTTTCTCCCTATTTTGCCCTTCCTTTATTCCATACCATAAAATTCCAACAAGTGATTTTCAAGCCTTGAAGATACCCAATGTTGGGAAACCCACTACCTTCCTATGCAACCTATTCAGTATTTGGACAGCTTTAATTGTTGAAGTGTGTGTGTGTGTGTGTGTGTGTGTGTATGTGTGTGTGTGTATGTGAGTGTGTATGCAGTCTCTTTCCCTGATATCATTTCTACATTTATGTCTTATCTCCCTATACATTTCTCCTATTTTTATGATCTGAAGCTAAATAGAAGAAGCCTAATACTTTTGAGTACTTAAAGCACCTCTTGTGCTCTTTTTCTCCCTTACTATCTCTTTTCTAGACTAATTATCCCAATTTTTTCAACCCGTGCACCTCAGTTGATTGATGTCTTTTTTGAAACATAGTATTCAGGAACAAAAGTAACACTTTAGATATAGTCTGGTCAACGCAGTGTACAATGGGATTATCCTTTCTTCCTGGAAGTGATGTGTCTCGATGCAGCCCAACAAATCACATTAATAGATCTAGTCAGATCAAGTCTTATTTCTTTATTTTACAGATGAAAAACTAAGGACCAAACACTTAGTCCAAACCAGTGACTTAACAGACTTATCCAAGTTTACTTAGCCAGGTGCAGAGCTTTTATTGATTGAGTAGTGGCTAGCGGTAAGTTCACAGCATAATCTTCCTTTTTTATCTTTGTCAAGGCAGTACTTGAGAAAGTTCTAAAGACTAGACTGGTATTATATTATTTTTTATCCGATTGATGTGATACTTATTGCTAATAATCATCAAGTCTTTTTTATGCTTTCAGAAAAGTTTAAAGCAAATGGGCCATTTCATTTAAATTGGCTACATGACCTGAGTATGAGGGCATTTAAGGCTCCAAAAGCTTCATCCCCACAGATCAAAGAGCATCCCCTAGGCCAATATGTTTCTCCTGACAAGATTTCCTTTGCTTCCTGATAAAAAGCTTCCCTAATATTTCCATGTCTTATTATATATCTGCCTATTCACTTTGAAGCAAAAGCAAGAGATAGTAGACAAATAAATATTTCATAAGTTCTTTTGATAAAATATGTTAAAGGTGCTTTCACTAAGTGTCTTCTTCACCCTACTCCTCTTCTCCAGTTATGAAGTGGAAATCATTTGCTCTAAGCAAATTAAATGGGGAAAAGATGTAAGATTTCATCTAGAACAGAATTCTGTCCCACTGATTCTGAGCCCTTGTTTATGATAGAAATTAGTAATGTCGCTGAAGTAGTGAGAGTGTCATGATATACAACATCTCGTTGTGTTAAAGCTTCATAGTCTTCTAGCCCAACGCCCTTATTTTAAGAGGAGGAAGACAAGACCGTGAGGCTTAAGTGACTGACTACAGATCACATACTTCATTTGTGGTAGAATCAGGACCAGAGCTCAATTCTTCTCACTCCTAGTACAGTGATCATTGGTTCTAGTGATATATTAAACAGGTCAGAAAAAAGAGATCAGTAAATATGCCCTTCATTTCCATAGAGTATTCTGAGAACAATGCAATTCATAAACCTTTAGATATTATATATGTGAACTAATTGCAAATATAAAATTAGGCATTAATAAGTACTTACTTGTACCTATAATAACCTCCTTTGTAAGGTTTAATATATCCCACAGATCTTAATATATTATATGAAATTCTGTTTAACATTGGTTAAATTTACATTATCCTAGTGCCTGCATGATACTGAGAAAGTAGGACTCAATTCAAAGTTCTTATGAAAGATAAATCAGGTCACTGGTCCATCTTCCAAGAAAGCTTATTTAAACTTTTCCACAAAGATAGTTCAATGTGATATTCTCAAAACTGCTAGAGATGAGATAACAGTTTCAGATCCTGGTTCTATGTACTAAATTATGATTTGTGTGAACTTGGGCAATTTAAACTTTGAAGGCCTTTGTTTCCTCAACTGTAAAATGAAGGGTTGGCATTAATATCAGGTATCTCTTGTAGCTTTAAAACAATGATGTTTTGACCACCAATCTGCTCACCTCCAAGTCCTATGGTAACGAACAGCTTTTAATATGGTAATACAGCATATTATCAAAACAAAAGGTGACAAATATGGAGAGACATTAAATTAAGTACAGGGATAAATATATAAACTAGTAAATGTACAGAGAGAAGGGATAAAAAGGATAAAGGATAAAATATCCCATTCAGAGGGAAATACATATGTCATTTACAGTTGTATCATAGGGACATTTCTACTGTCACATTAGATGGAGCACAGTGAAGTTAGGGAAAGAATCTTGTTGAATATGTGACTGCAGCTAGGGCTATTTCTGAAATTCGGGAAACTAAAAAGGTTGGGTCATGCTAAATTAACCTCAGAGATGGAGCTTGCAAACTCAATGAAGCTTTAGTCGAGATTGTATAAAAACATTTAGGACATTAAAAAAGAATCGATTTATGGCATGGATTTGTGATTGATGGCAAGTCATGATCAGAGTTAAACATTTCTAATACCCTTAGCCCCTGGAAGTCTATGAATACTTCCCACCCACAGAAAATCTGATGAAGCTTGCCCTTTTTTTCCCCCCTCCATTCACAGAAGGAAGGAAAATATTCATTTTTCCCTTTGGGAACTTTTACCGAATCCTTCACGAATGGGACACAGATCATTTCAGTGAAAAAAAAATGAAGCATTACCCACCTTTATCCATAGTTAGTGGATAAATTGAACTAAATGGCAAAGCTGGAAAAAAAAAATAGTTCCATTAAGTAGAGACGCTTAATTGGAACCACATTTCAGCCATCTACAGAGCTTCTTAAATGTGACAGGCTGTATATGAATTGCTAAATCTGCTAGTCAGTGGCCTAAAGCATTCAGTATCTATACACAAAATATCCATGGAATATTAAAGCACAAAAGGAACCTTCAAAACTGTCTAATTCATGCCCAGATTTTTATGAGGACACTGAAGCCCCAAAATGATGGAGCTGACTTGACTAAAATCATAACTACTTCATGGCAGACCAAGAATTTGAACTCATGTCTCCTTGGCTCTCTACTCTATACCATGCTGCTTCTCTGTTTGCTTCTCACTGTTTGCATTCATTTTAAGTTGCAAAAGAGGATTGGAAATGACCAAAATGGCTTGCAATAGCTATCACTGCCCATGTTTAAGTTTTATGGCTTTATATGAGTAAAATAATATGCACCATCATAGGAAAAGAAATATCCACAATGCTTTCATACAACTTCAAAAAAAGAGACAAAACTTACACTCCAAAGTTTACAACCAACGGGTAGCACTCTCCAGTATTAAATGCTACATGGGATTTCAAAATTGTATTCAAAATTATTTTATTGTCAAAAGAAAATTGACAAGAATATTCTCTTTAGGTATGGGTTAAAATGCAAAAAAGAGGTTATCAGCCTTGTTGACTAGCAGGAAGGCTAATCAAAAGTACTGATCATTTAAATTTTCAAGACCTTTCCATCTCTTAAATATTTTAGCATCCTAAATTAGTAAAATTTATACTCTGTGGATATCATAATTGCAATAGTGGTTCATTACATTTTCCTGCTTTTCATATTTGAGAAACAGTATATAATGGATAGAGTCAGGTTTGGTTAAAAAGACATGAGTTCAAAGTCTTGCTCAGACAGTTACTTGCTGTATCACCATGGAAAATCATTTAAATTCTGTGTGCCTCAGTTTCCTCATCTGTCATGAGGGACAGTTGGACTAGATAACATTTGCAGATACTATTGTTCTTTCAGTACAATAAGAGATTGTATGAAACATAAGATGTGGATAAAAATGGTACTTATCTCACAGGGTTGTGAGAATTAAATGAGTCAATTTATATAATATTTTTTGTAAAGTTTAAGGCATTATGTCAACTATTATTTCACTGAAAAAAAGCTGATTCTAAAAAGTATCATCTCATTTAAACCATTCAAGAGAGATATCAGTAATATAATTTTAGTACTATCATTCTGTGTTATTATTTCCTTTTGTTCTACCTTTGGTTTGTTTATCAGTTTCCATATTAGCATAGCTTCTCATTTTTGCATTACAAATTCACATTTTCCCTAATTGTGCACTCAGTTGTATTTATGCTCTCGTCAGGCTGCCACACAATGCCCTCATATATGCATTCATGATTGGACTAAATGATATAATTTGGAATATTAACAACAGTCATATTAAATTGGAACCTCTTCCAACACCATCCCATTATTCTTCCTTGTATGCATGACCATTGATGAACAACTTAGAATTTTCTGAAGCCTGGAAAGAGCTCAACTGTTAATTCATTCTCTACTGGAAGTGAGGCACAAATATAATTCAGGGAAGAGTATTTTATTCTCTGGGCATAGGGCATATGTCAACAAAATGAGCTGTAACTTAAAATTTTGAATTGATACTTTTGCCCCCATGTAAATGAGATCACAGACTACAAATTTTTTAGAAGATAAAGGGAAGGAAATAAGCAAATGCCATGTGCCTATCATGTACCAGGCATTATGGTAAGTAAACAATTTATAAATATTGGCTAATTTCATCTGTACAACAAACCAGTGAAGTGATGTTATTTCTCCCATTTTATAGTTGAATCAACTGAGGAAGACAGAGTTCCATTAATTTGCCCAGGATCATAAAACTAGTAAGTGTCTGAAGCCAGATGTGAATTCAGGTCTTCCTCACTGCAAGGTCAATCTACTCTGCTATCTGCTTTGATGCATATTTAATGTATTAGCCCTTTAATATGTATGATAAGCAATCACTAAAAATGAAAGTACATATTGTAAAAAGAGCAGAAATATCCATTCACTACCTTGTCTTTCTAAACACTGAGTAATCAATTATATTCTTACATTTATATTTAAAGGAACTTTATGGAATTACCCTACACAAATAATAAACTAAATACTAGCCTAATAACTTATGAAAACATATGGATAATGAACCATTACACATTTAATTACATTGATTATTACTGATAATACAAAAAATGTTAAGCATAGTAAGGTCATTGTTGATCAATGATAACTGAAGTAATCAAAATAGCATGCCCAATAATTACATTGTCTTATCACTGGAGACTGATGGACTAAATAGCCTACTATAATTATTCTTGTCAGAATATGAAATTTTCAGATTTGGTATTAATAATTAATTTGTTTTATTAGAGTTACTTATTTGGAACCAAGACATGTAACTTAGATTCTGTGCAAGATAAAGAGAGAGAGAAAGTTCACACAAAATGGTGGGGAAATTAGAGGGGAAAAAATGATGGCTATGACTTCCAATGACCAAAAGCTTCAGAATTCTCCATTTTACAGTGACTTCATCAATTCCTAAAAATCAGGTTGTTATTCATAAATATTCATAAATAAATGCACTACCTTTTTATTTCATTCCTTTGTTTACTTATAGCAATTACATTTACCCTATAGCTAAAATGAATACTTTTATATATACATTAGAATAGAAAAAATAGGATTTTACATAAGTGAGAAAATCTGTTATGTGTAGCTTGGTTTTCTTTTTAAGTATAGAATAAATTTAGCATGTAAGGTTACTATGTTTAATTTAACATGGTAATACCAACATTACCCTGATTGTCTATGTTACTTTTTGATCTTCCTTTGACTCTTATCTGTTTATTTTTCTTTTTGCTTTTTATTTATTTACTTTTCGTTTTCAACATTCATTTCCACATGATTTCGAGTTCCAAAGTTTTCCCCCATCTCTCCCTTCCCCACCACCCTGAGATGGCATGAATTCTGATTATCCCTTCCTCCAGGCAGCCCTCCTTTCATCATCACTCCCTCTTATTCCCTTCCCCTTTAACTTTCTTGAAGGGCAAGATACATTTCTTTACTTCAGTGCCAGTGTATCTTATTTCCCAGTTGCATGTAAAAACAACTTTTTTAGCATTTGTTTTTAAAACTTGGAGTTCTAAATTCTCTCCCTTCTTCCCTCCCCACCCACCTTCGTTAGGAAGGCAAGCAATTCAATATAGGTTATACATGTGTAGTTGTGCAAAACACTTCCATAATAGTCATACTGTGAAAAACTATGTTTCCTTTCATCCTACCCCACCCCCCAATTATTCTATTTTCTCCTTTGACCCTGTCCCTTTTCTAAAGTGTTTCCCTCTGAATACCCTCCCTCAATCTGCCCTCCCTTCTACCACCCTTCTCTCATCTCCTTCCCTGCTACTCTCCTGTAGGGTGAAATCCCCAACTGAGTGTGGATGTTATCCCCTCATGAGGCTAAAGTTCACTCATTCTTTCTCAACTCCCCCGTCTTCCCCTTCATTGTGAAACCTTTTTATTGCCTCTTTTATGTGAAGTAATTTATCCTATTCTATCTCTCCCTTTCTCCTTATTCCAATATATTCCTCTCTCACCCATTGATTTTACTTTTTTGGATATCATTCCTTCATATTCACCTCATTCTGTGCTGTCTATCTATCTATCTATCTATCTATCTATCTATCTATCTATCTATCTATCTCCTCCAACTACTCTAATACTGAGAAAAGTCTCATGAGTTACAAATATCATCTTTCCATATAGAAATGTAAACAGTTCAGCTTTAGTAAGTCCCTTATGATTTTTCTTTCCTGTTTACCTTTTCATGCTTCTCTTGATTCTTGTATTTGAGAGTCAAATTTTCTATTTAGCTCTGGTCTTTCCATCAAGAATTCTTGAAAGTCCTCTATTTCACTGAATATTTATTTTTTTCCCTGAAGGATTATATTCAGTTTTGCTGGGTAGGTGATTCTTGGTTTTACTTCTACCTCCTCCAACCTCCAGGATATCATATTCCAAGCCCTTCAATCCCTTAATGTAGAAGCTGCTAGATCTTGTGTTATCCTGATTGTATTTCCAACATACTTGAACTGTTTCTTTCTAGCTACTTGCAATATTTTCTCCTTGACCTGTGAGTCTGGAATTTGACTACAATATTCCTAGAGTTTTCCTTTTAGGATCTCTTTCTAGAGGCAATTAGTGGATTCTTTCAATTTTTATTTTTCCCTCTGGTTCTAAAATATCAGGGCAGTGTCCTTGATAATTTGTTGAAAGATGATGTCTAAGCTCTTTTTTTGATGATGGTTTCATGTAATCCAATAATTTTTAAATTATCTCTCCTGGATCTATTTTCCAGGTCAATTGTTTTTCCAATGAGATATTCACAGTCTTCTTTTTTTTTAAATTCTTTTGATTTTATTTTATAATTTTTTGATTTCACTTAAAGCCATTAACTTCCATTAACTCTATTCTAATTTTGAGGGAATTATGATCTTCAGTGAGTTTTTGGATCTCCTTTTCCATTTGGCCACTTCTACTTTTTAAGGTATTCTTCTCATTGACTTTTTGGACTCCTTTTGCCATTTGACTTTAGCCTATTTTTAAAGGTGTTATTTTCCTTAGTATTTTGGGGGGATCTCCTTTAGCAGGCAGTTGATTTGATTTTCATGACTTTCTTGCATCACTCCCATTTCTCTTCCCAATTTTTCCTCCATGTCTCTTACTTGATTTTCAAAATGCTTTTTGAGCTCTTCCTGGCCTGCAACCAATTCATACTTTTCTTGGAGACTTTAGATGTAGGAGTTTTGACTTTGTTGTTTTCTTCTGCTTACATGATTTGATCTTCTTTGTCACCAAAGTAAGGTTCTATAATCTCAGTTCTTTTATGCTGCTTACTCATCTTCTCAGCCAAATAGTTGACTTTCTAACTCTTTGTCAAAATAAGACTCAGCTTTCTGTGGGGGTGGGTGTGGGTGTACTGTTCCAGGCTTCAGAGATTTTGTGTTAGACCCTGAATCTCCTATCATTTGTGGGTCCAGAGCTCAGGAAGCAGCCTCTGCTGCTGCTGCTATTGTTGCCACCACAAGCCCCTGCCACTACCATCTCCACCCTCCTGGGTCTGGGGCCAGATCTGGCCATTCCATGATCCTCTTTCACCCAGGTCATACAATGTTTATGCACTGACTTTCTTGGCTTCTGTGGGTTTAGAATTTTGGAAATTACCACAGCTGCCAATGATTCAGTCACATGAGGCCTGCTTTGGCTTGTCTGTGTTGCTGCAGCCCATGCTGGACTACACTCCGCTCTCTGACCAGTGTAATAGACCCTTCCTGTCAACTTTCCAGCTATCTTGGCTGGGGATCTTTTTTCACTCTGTCATTTTGTGGATCTTGTAGCTCTAGAATTTGTTTAGAGTCATTTTTTACAAGTATTTGGAGGGCTTTTGGGGAGATCTCAAGGAAGTTCTGCTTTTACTCCACCATCTTGGTTCCACACCCCTCCTAATATAAATTCACTAGCTTAAGCTGAAGAGCCCATGACAGTTTTGAAAACTATGTAAATATTAATAATCTCAACTTTTTTAGGGCTTATTGCATATGTTTTAGTTATAAAGCTTTAGGATTTTCACCAAAGGGTGAAAGCTAGAGAGAAGCATTTGACTGATGACTCCAGACTAAAAATATCTGGAGTCTATTTTCTTTTTCAGTAGCTCATCAGATTATCCGGTATGATGGAGTTTTGGCCCCTCTGAGGTCCCTTTCCTCTAAATCTGGTTCTCCATCAGCTCCAATGTAGTACAACCATCACTGAACTTTCTTACTCCCTTAACCACAAGGTCTCATCTAAGTAGCACTATTTTCAGGGCCTGAATTTTTCCAACTCATTCAGTTCGTCAACAATAATTAATTAAACACTTACTATATGACGAAGACTGTGCTAAGAGTGAGGGATACAAAGAAAAGTAAAATGTGGCTATTGCTTTTGAGAATATCAAAGTGTTAACTCAAGTGGGGCAAGGGTTTATCATTGTGGGAAATGGTCACTCTCTTTCTCAGCATGTCACTGGATGCCATGCCATAACTACTTTCTCTCTTTCATCATCTATGATCATATCAACTTTTTTAAAAAAAATATTTACTTTATTTTTTAAGGAATAAAATAATCATTTCCATAACATCAAATGCCAAAGTTATAGCTCTTTCATTGACCAAAGCCCAACACCACTAATGGTGGCTAAGAATTTTATATGCCTTCTTTGATATTCATATTGGAAAGGGTCTTAAGGGTCTTAAGGGTCTAAAGGGTCTTAAAGGGTCTAAAGAGAGAAATATACCATTGTTTCCCAAATGGAAGAAAGACTAAACATAGCAAAGAAAATAAAAACAGTTTCTTGAAAAGCAGGGACAGAATTTTGTAATTCATTTATTTTTAAGTCATTACTGTAGTTTTAAGAGTGATATCTATACAATAAACACTCAGTAAATACATGATTTTCTGAAAAAAAGAGACTATCAAGAGTCTATTTATTTTCCCAAGACTACTATGGCCCTAAGCATATAATTGGAACTCTGTTCTATGTTTCCTTTTCCATTACTCTAAAATGCAGGAAGGCATTAGTCTTTAAATATCAGATATTATATGAGAACCATGCTGTTATTTTCACATTCAGGGATTTGATTCTTTTCAAAAAGGAAAATGAATTTGGCACTTTTGCCATCCCATTTGGATATCTCAAAATTATCATACACTTTGGCAAGCGGAGTGTGAGGTCGTAAAAGCTGCTCTACTCGTCCCAATCTACACTTGTAGCATAAAGTCTAAGTTCTTGTTTGGTTTGTTTTGGGTAATTTTTGTTTGTCTTAGTTTTCAAGTGCAAATATGAGAAAAAGTGGTCAAATAATCCATATTCATTCTTAATAAGTAAATAGGGATATGGCGATAGACACATTTTTAGGTTTTCAGTCCTATAAAAATAATTTGAGAGAGATAAATGTTAGGCTACCCTAGCTGACTAAAGAGCATGATTACTCTGGAGTTCCATCAGCATTTAGTCGACCTCCAGAAGCTTTGCTCTGTTTTTGACTTTGGTCTCATCTCCTATTCCAAATCCTGCTTAATCTCTCCTTGTTTTCTTGGCTCTATAATCAATCTGTCTGCTCAGTTCCTACACTGCTGGCTGGTGTCCTGGCACCATCATGGCTAATCCAGGGCTTTGGTACCTTTATTGTTGATTTAAATGGCCAAGTTTGTCACTTATTCCTGAAACTTGCTGATGGTCCTTATGTTCTAGCTTCAGTTTGTCAGTGCCATCCTTTGCTCACTTCAGTGAGATGTATGGTCCAGAAGTATGCCATTGTTGTCCAGGTTAATTCTGTGGCCCACACTCCTACTCTGAGCACAACACTATGAGTTTTTAATTTGTTTCACTGAGTAAATGACCTTTTTAAATAAGAAGAACACATTCAGGTTAATACGGTATATCCAAAGTCAAGCTACACATTTATGGGAAATTCAGAAAGAAAAAAAGCCTACAAAAATTCACAGAATTGAGGCCCAATTAAAGAGTAGCTTTCTATCTGGTAATTTTCTTTGGAAGAAGAAAAATGTCTTTAAATTCTCTTAGTTGGAATAAACATTTTTAGAGAAGAGTTGTTTAAATAAAGATGATCACATTCACCAAAGTACAGAGTTTATTTGTTTTTAGCAATGGTTTTTGTATTTTTACTATTCCAATTACAGCCATAAACATGTTATCTCCTAATTTGCAAACAATCCAATTTTAGCTGCTAACTTATAACTGACTTTGTGATTAGAACAAAAATATACACTATTATAGTATGTGCTAGAATGTTGTTGAAATATTTCTTCCAAAGTAGATATTCATCCTAGTACTATACAAAATAATAATTATAGCTTATATTCATTTTATGCTTTGAAGTTTGCAAAGCACTTTGCAAGGATCATTACATATTGAGGGTATCGAGATTTTGAAAAGTTCAATCATTTCTGCAAGTCACATAATTTACGAGTTAACTGAGGCAAGATTACATTTAACCAATAACAAGTATTTATTAAATACCATGTATCAGACAGAAAGAAAGCATGACAGAGTAAATAAAGAAGTACTGCTATCTGTCCTTCTTTCTTGAAGAGGAACATGACATCAGGGAGGTGGTCATGACATGCAAGTGAATTGGGTTTAAGTGACAGAGAGCTGTTCAAAGTCACCAGCTTCACTTTCTCCTCTGGAGCCCTCTGGATTCAGTGGCCACATAGAGATCAGGACAAGTAGAGATGGCCCAGAATGCAGTGGCAGAAATAAAGAACTGACATTGGTATTAGAAAGACTCAGGTTTAAGTCCATCTTCTCAGATCTACTGGCTGTCCACCTCGAGCAAATGTCAAAGGGAATTAATTCCTAAATGGGTGAAATTTGTCATTGGTGTGATCCATATGTAGCATGCATTGGGCTAGATTGGGTTGGAGATATAAAGAGTAAGTTACTGTATGGCTTCAAGAAGTTTATATTTTATCAACGATCATGAGAGAGGACAAGATGTACACATATAGAAACAATATAAAGAGAAAATTAAAAGAATGTAATTTTGAGGCAGGGCACTATCATTTGTAAGGGATAAGGAAAACCACTGTGTAGGAAATGCTTGAGATGAAATTTGAAGCAAGAGAAACATTCAAAGGTCTTTAGGAAATAAAATTCATTAAAGAATTAGAGAAAGTCTGCAAAAGACATCAGAAAGGAAAATAGAATGAAAGACAGCTTGGCTATAAGAATAAGTATGAAAAAGTAGACTAAAGCTGAATTATAAAAGACAAGTGGATAAGCTCATACTTAATCCCAGAAGCAATAGGGAGCTACTGAAAAATTTTTGGTGGATGATCAGAACCGTGCTTTAAGAATATAACTTGGTAGCAAATATCAGGAAATCCAGTAAATGTTCACCAAAGGGGATTCCTAAGCAAATTGTGATTTATAAATGTCATGCTGCTGTGCTAGAGCAAAATAATGAATACGAAGCATGCAAGGAGGTCTCAAAAGACAACTGAACTGATTAATGCACAGTGAAAACAAGGGAAAAAAAGAACCAGAACAAGATACATAATGACTAGAACAATGTAAATAGGAAGAAAAATAGGAACCACAAAATAAAAGTTCTGTGCTATACAATGATAATGATCAAGTTTAATGTGAAGCAATATGGAACGCATCACCCTCCCTGTGTTGCTTTTTGTTTGTTTTGCAGAAGAGGAAAACCATGCCTGTGGAATACCACAGATATTGTTAAATGGTTGGTTCATCGGTGAATCGATCTTGGTTTAGTGCCTTTTTTATCTTTCTTTGAGCTATCTTTCTATTTATCTATTTGTTGCTATCAGTTGTGACTCTTTGGGTGGTTTGGAGGAAAGGAGAAAAAGAGAATAAGGGTTATAGGAAAACAAGTGATGTCAATATGCTTGTGTGTGTGTGTGTATACACATTTATAGCAAGCAATATGAAACGGAGACCCAGAGTGTCATATAGAATCCTTTTATTGTGTTCTGCTGTATGTATGAAAATGCTCTATTTTTGAGGTGTAAATTATATTTAAAAACAATTTTAAAGAAAAAGAGAAGAGGTTCCAGGAGTGAATCCATTACAGTATCTACTACTTCACCAGTCACCTTCATTTAAAATATAAAGCAGAATATAAGCTCCTTTAGGGCAGAAACTGTTTCATTTTTGGTATGTTAAATGCTTATCATTGTGCCATGGGATATAATAGACATCTAATAAATGCTTGTCTAGTGATTGTCTGATGATGGTGATAATGATATATAAATGATCTGTAATTTCATTGTTATAAATTCTTATGTAGTCGCTTGGTTCCTAGAAAGGAAAAAAAAGCCAAAAAATGCAACTTTGGCCATGGTCTTAGAGTTAATAAGTTTCAGGGACAGGATTCAAACCCAGGTCATACTGACTCTAATTCCATTATACCAGTGGTTACATATCCTTGTGGGTAGCATACTGACTTAGAGAACCATAAATTAGCATTATGTTTATTACAGTTTTATTAATTTTCTTAACCATTTCTCAAATATAATTTAATCTGATATGGCTTCTCTTGGATTTTTACTAGCCACAAATGGACCACACAAGTGGCATATATATATATATATATATATATATATATATATATATATATATATATATATATATATATATATATATATATATATATATATATATATATATATATATATATATTTACTTATACTGCCCTACTACTCCCAAGGCCCAAGGTCATCCTACTGCTGATAGGCAGCATAAGACACATTTTTGCTTTGTGCTAGATGACTTCCTGTAAAATGTTAAATTGTTATTTTGTTGAGAGTTGAGTAAGATCTCTTACATTCTCAATGTTATTTCATTTCATGGGTGTCATCCAAATTACCACAAAATGTATCTTGGTGTAGAGACAAATAGTCATAATCTAATCACTGTGGACTAAAGTAAGAGGTAGTTTTTTAGGTGCCAAAATTCTCCTAGAAAGTAGGACATCAAACATATGGCAATAGGTAGTAGATAAATAAGAAGAGTTGGGATTTGAGAGATAATGTTTTAAGTAATATACCTGTATGAAATGTAATGGACAATACAAACTATGTACACTATGTTGGAAGCAAATAACTGTAGCATACTAGGAGCCACCTTTTGGATGCCAGCTGTATTTATTGTTAAGCCATGTATTCTTCCAACTAGGTCTCTAACTCCCATAATGAAGTTGAACATGCATATTCCCTCTCCCTCCTCCTTCTCTCTCTCTCTCTCTCTCTCTCTCTCTCTCTCTCTCTCTCTCTCTCTCTCTCTCTCTCTCTCTCTCTCATTTTCCCCTTTCTCTCTCCCCTTTCTCTCCCCATCTTTTTCTTCTTTATTCTCTTTCTCAAATTTCTAACTCTTATTCTATAAACAGTAATCAAGTCAATATATTCCCCTATGATTCCATTTACCCTCTTGGTGACTTCACTCTTCCCTGGCTAAAACTCCTCTCTATGAATTATCTCCTTTAAGTTTTCTGAGAACAAGGATTAGCTCTCTTTTTTATTTGTACCCCCAATGCATATCTCCATTCAATATTCATACAGTAAACACTTCATGAGTTTTTAAAGATTCACCCATTCATTTGAAACAATGGAAATTAAATGTTCATTTTCTGCCATCTGTATTGATATTTCACTTATTTCTGTAATTTCTATATATTCATTTACATTTATTCTTTATATATTTATTCTTTACATACTTATATATGTATTTGTCCTCCTCACTATAATGCAAGCTTATTGAAAGTAGGGATTGTTTCATTATATATGTGTATACATACATACACACACATATATCCTAGCACCTACAACAGTTCACAATAAATAGTAATAAATAGCTGCTGGTTATTCAATTTGTTCATTGGTATGGGTGGTCCCTTTCTTAAATCATAACTGTAAAATGTATAAAGTAATCTTAACATCCATCTTCTAGACTGAGACAATTTGCTCTTTTCTTGTTGCTACTGAGTCATTTTAGTTGTGTTTACTTCCTCATGACCCCATTTGGGGTTCTCTTGGCAAAGACACTGGAGTAGTTTGCCATTTCCTTTTCCATTTCATTTTACAGAAGAGGAAAGTGAGGCAAACAGAGTTAAATGAATTGCCCAGGTTCACACCGCTGGAAAGTGTGTGAGGCCAGATTTGAACTCAGAAAGATGAGTCTTCATGACTTTAGGTCTAACATTCTATCCACTGCACCCCCAAGCTGCCCTTATAATAGCAATAATTATGTTAATGAGCACTAAAATTGCTACAAGCATAGAACCTATGAATACAAAGCAGCAACCATAGTGAATAGATAACTGGTCTTGGAGTCATGAAGGCCTATCCTGCCTCTAACATGTACTGTCTTCGTGTGTATCTATGTGTGTGCATGTGTGTAAGTGGGGGAGGCAATGGACAAGTCATTCTATCTTCTAATAAGTTAGTTAACTATAACTAAAAATTTAAGAAAAAATCCTGATACGCATGTGTACAGAAACTACTTCAACAGGGGCACCTATGCCTATGAAATCATAGTCCTGTACTGATATGAATGAATTATAACAGTAATAAGAAAAGGAAACTATAACTGATGAGAGGTATAGATGACAACACACTACATTCCTTTTCCAAGAAGTCTCCCTAATTATGACTTTATACTTTTTTGGACCTTCTCCTGGGAGCTACAATATTGTTGATATCACACCTCATAATGTGATCCCTGAGTAGCATCATCTAATTTTATATTTAGAACTAAAGGACACCTCAGAGTCCATCTAGTTCAAGTACTTCGTTTTATAGATTTAGGCTTTGGGAGATTAAATCACCCAAGATTATGGAGGTTATACAGCTTTGGAAAGGCAAGTTGAATTCAAAACCTCTGATTCCAGAGCTCCTTTCAAAATATTCTGATACATCCTAGGTTAAATTACATATTTTTGATATAATTTAATTCTTCATGTTTTCTTATTAGTCACATCCCTTCGAGTAGATAGTGAACCAAGACAACAGAAGCAATTACTTCCACATCCTCCACAATAACTAGATAAATACAAGGATTTCAACTGATGCACATGGAAAGGCAGTAGGATGTAGTAGAATTAGCAGTGGATTTGGAGTCACTGTTGTTTGGAGCAAGGATTGGGGGAATTTGTGCTCTGGCTCCACCCCTGATACCTAGAGGGTATTTATATAGGCTTTAAAGTTTTCCCAAAGCTTCATCAATACCATCTCATGTAATCTGCTCAATAACCTGAGAGGTAGGTGCTATTACTATCCTCATTTTGCAAATGAGGAAACTGAGTCCAAGAGATTAAGAAACCTGCCCAGGGCCATACAGCTACTAATTGTGTGAGGCAGGATTCCAAATCAGGTATTCCATAACTTCTAAGTCCAACACTCAGTAAATTCCAGGGACTCCCTATTAGCTACAGGATCAAATATAAAATCTTCTATTTTGCTTTCAAAGCCATGGATAATACGGCCACTTTTCACCTTTTTAGTCTTCTTATAACCCTCTACCTTTCAGAGTACTCTGTAATACAGTCAGATCAGCCTCTTTGCCATTCCTGTTTTCAGTGGCTGTCCACCAGTCCTGGAACGCTGTCCCTCCTCATCTCCACCTCTCGGCTTTCCTGGCTTTCTTCTGTCTCAGTAAAAGTCCCATCTTCTGCAAGAAACCTTTCCCAGGCTCCTTCACCTTAGTGCCTTCCCTATAAGATTGCTGTTGTGGTGGTGGTGGTGGTTCCGTCGTATCTAACTTTTCATGACCCTTTTTGAGGTTTTCTTGGCAAAGATAGTAGACTGGTTTGCCATTTCCTTCTCCAATTCAGTTTACAAATGAGGAAACTGAGGCAAACAAGGTTAAGTGACTTGCCCAGGGTCATGCAGCTAGTAAATATCTAAGACCAGAAAAATGAAACCTCATTTTTCTGACTCTAGGCCTGTTACTCTATCCACTATGCCACTACCAATTTATTCAGTACATCTTATTTGTACGTAGCTTTTTGCTGTATTTTTTGTTTCTCAGGTTTTTTTTCCATATTATCTTGCCCACTAGAGTATGGATTCCTTGAGAGCAGAGATTTTTTTCTGCCTTTCTTTGTATCCCCCCAAACTGGCACATAGTAGGTGGTCAATCATTGATTTTTGATTTTACATTACTACCTGTGACTTCCCCTTTCTAAGCCTAGGTTCCTTGTCTATAAGATAGGATAATATTCATGCTACCAACCTACCTCACAAGGTTGTTGAAAAGACATGGTTTTGGGTAATTTAAAATGCTTTATAAACATTGCTATTACATAAGCTGAGATTTTGTTACCTTGAGTATGGTGAATTATGACCAGTATCTAATCTTATCATCTAACAATGAAGCATGGCTTTCTTGTCAAATTGCTCTGAACATGAAGGTAAGAATATTTTTAAATGACCAATCTCAGATCTTATTACATAATAACAGGCAAAGAAATCCTGAGTCACAATCTGATTATGTCCATCAAATTAATAATCCTAAAATTCATTAAAATTTCTATTTAATTTATATAAATATACCAAAAAAAATCTTTTTAGGGGAAAACTTCTTTGGTAAATAGCTAGTAATGATAAAAAATAAAAATTTTTATTTTTAAAGTCCATTCCTTTATTTGCTAAGAAGTTACAAGGTTTCCAAGATAAGATAGTCAATTCTTTCAAGACAGGTACATTTTTTGGTCCCCCTTTTCATATTAAGGTTTAGAAGAGGGCAATAGTTATTTAGCTATAATAACTGAATGGACAGATCCCTAGTACCATCATTCTTAGGCTTCTGCTTTATCCACTAGACCACCCAGATGGAGCATCAGAGCCAGGATATGGTTATGCTTTCACATGACTGATTGTAATTTTTAAAAATTCCCTTTCTCTGCTATTACTTGATAGATGAGATTATTATAAGACATGGCTCATTAATAAATAACACCTAATTAGTCAGAGATTATTCTGTGATTAAGCCTTAATTTTCTGTGCTTCTCATGTAACTATTCAAATTATTCTTTATTTTTTTGTTCCTTTTTCAGACTGTTTTGGAAAGTGCTCTGAATTTTCCCAAAAGGTTACTCAAACAGAAATTGACTCTTGTCTGACAGAAAGTCCCTGACAGAACTTGTGACAGCTAAGAGAGATGCCTTAATAAAAACTCACTCCAATAGGGGAAAGGATTAGACATTTATTACAGGCTTGCTATTCACCAAGAACTATGAAAAGTGCTTTTTAAATGTTATCTCATTTAATCCTTATAACAACTCTCAATGTTAGATACTATTGTTATCCCCATTTTACAATTGAGGAAACTGAGGCAAAGGCTTGGCTTGAAGCCATGAAGCTGGATTTGAATCATCTTAGGGATTTCAAACCCGGTTCTCTATCTACCATACCACCTAGATATTCTTTTAGCACTGGAAATCTAGTTTAGGAGGCAGTATACAGATAGCCCAAGCTCAGGTAAAGAAGACCTTTTTGAAGGCAAATGAAGGGTCATTCTTGGAAAATTACATTTGTGGGTCCTGGACAATTCAACAAATACTAAATCATTACTGTGCACATAGATGACATCATGGTAGACACTGGAGACATAAAGGCAAAAAATGAAAATAGAAAGGATTTTATGTTTTACCATGATATGATGTGCTCACAGATAAATCAATACACTATAAAACAGACTGATGGAAGCAACTGAGAAATCAGAAAAAGAGTTCTGTGAAAATTTGGCAGAGGAGGAGAAACATTTTCAATTGGCATATCAGGGAAGGTATGACTGAAGAGGGGGAATTGACTTGAGTCATAAAGGAAGGAAAGAATCCAAAAGGGGAAGACTGATCAATCAACTGGAAGTAATCCTTACTCTTAAGAATTTTGCCTTCTGTCATAGATACAATATGTGCATTTACAAAATTATATTGTAAATTTACATTTCATGCAAAACCTATTTAAAAATAAGGTAATTTGGGGATGACTGGAAGAACAAGTTGGGGGGGTTTACAAAAAGTTTGAGGAGATTTGAAGAAAACTAAAAATTCAAATATCAGGGATAGAGGAATGACTATGGAAAGTCATGAAAGCGGGATTAGTAAAAATAAATGTAGTAGTTGTCTAAATTGATTGGAATATACAGTGCATGAAAGCGAACAATATAAAACAAGGCTGAGAAGGTAGATTCAAACCAGATTGTGCAGGACTTCTAAATAAGACTAAAGAATATCTCTGTTATTACAATGACATTAGTGATCCACTTGAAGCTATCTGAGCTATTTATTGGGTTGCATGGTCAGGCCTTTGCCCTAGGAAGATTACTTGATAGTTGTATTAAAAACAAGTTGGGATAGGAGGACATTTTAGGGCAAGGAGAGCAGTTGGGATGTTATTATAATAACTATGTGAGTTGTGTAGGCCTCATTTAGGACAATGGTGGTATTAAATGATGAAAGGGAGACAAATGGGATGTTATTTTAAGAATAGTGATTATTAATAACTAGGTATTATTGTTCAGTCTTCTTTCCAGTCATAGTCCAACTTATCATAACTCTATTTGGGATTTTCTTGACAAAGATACTGGAGGGGTTTGCCATTTTCCTCTCCTGTTCATTTTACAGATGAGGAAACTGAGGCAAACAGGTATTAAATGAGTTGCCTAAGATCACACAGCTAATAAGTGTCTGAGGCCAGATTTGAATTCAGGATATCTATGATCATGTGTTTCATGAGCATTTAAAGCAGGGTCTAGCACTCTATCCACTATTCCATAACCAGACCTTGGCAACTGATGGGATAAAAGATCATAGATGTAGAACTAGAATCAACCTTAGAGAGAATCACCTCCAATCTGACAACAGATGAGGAAACTGAGGCAGACAGAGGTTGAGTGACTTGCTCAGAGATACACAGCTAGGAAGTATCTGAGGAGAGATTTGAATCCATATCCAGAGCTCTATCCACTCACTACTCCATACTGCCTCTATAAATTGAAACCTGGGGAGGTTAAGTGTCTTTCCTGAGGTCAAAATGGTGATAATCACTAGGGATGAGATTTGAACTCAAGTTCCCTTAGTCAAGAGGCAATTCTCCTTCTGCCATACTATGCTACCTCCAATGAGGGGTACGACAGAGAGAGGAAAGTGTCAAGACCGAGTGCCTAATCAAGGTTTAAAAACGTGTGCCCATTGTCCATTGCTGTCCATAAGAGATTTTGAGCTGAGCACAAGTTTGCCACAAAATACCTGTGTACCATGCTGAGGGAAACTGTTTAGAAATTAAAATATGAATAGTATATATATATTTCTAAAAATTTACATTAAAACTCTTTATACCCCTCTTTTCCTACCTCTCTTGACAGATGCTGCCTACATTTCCTCCCCCTAGTTCTTGGCAAAGCAAGTATCATTAAAACCCCAATCTCTGTGCCTCAATCTTATTAGCATTTTGAGGCAATAAGGATGTAAAGAAACATGCACACCAGGCTATAAGCAATTAAGAAGTAGAAAAGTTTTCCTCTTCAGAAGTCGTTCAATGATAAAGGCTTTCAAAGAAGAGAAGGGTGAAAAGGGAGGCGAAACAAAGCAAATAAATAAAAAACCATAACTTCCCTCAGAAGCTCTGTAAGCTGTTCTCTTTCTGTGGTAAGTTAATTCTATTGCTTACTGTATATTTCAGTGTGGCTAGACATTTTAATTGGCCTAATTTAGATAAATACCACAAACTAATATATTTATCTTGAACACTCTCACAGTCTGCAAATGTCAACCTTTATTGAAAGTAAGTTTGGATTAGGGTGAGAAGTAGAAATGTAGAGATGATTTAGCACTTGTTCTGGGGATTATATTTTTTCATAGTTGAGAGCTAGATTTCCCTCTCATTTCCCTCACTTTTGCCTAATTCTGTATGCTGCCCGTGTATTATTGCTGCATTTATCAGATCAGTCTTTGGTAATTCCGAGCACTTGTCTCAAGAGGATCCTTTGCAGAACTATATAAAGTAATCTTTAAACAGGGCCCATTTGCAATGCTTAGAAACCTGTCATCTTTTTAGATAACAAGATTATTTATTTCTAGGAAGTTATCTAAAGTGTATTGTGTTATTTTCCTGCCCTGAAATGTTTTTTTCAAGTCTTTTACTGGGACAAATGGTAGATACCATAGTGAAAGGGAAGTGATTATGCCTTTGACATGTATCGAGCTCTGAAATGACAAGGTATAGGATGGTCAGTGTCGTATCAAGTGACTTGCTACCATATATGACATGCTCCCTACAGTACCTGCCATAGAGATGTTAATCATAAAGAGCAGCAAAAAAATCAATAAGCTTTCATCCACAAATATGCTCTTTTAATCAAATGGATTCTGAAATACTTGATGAATTTATCCCCATCTATGCAATTAAATAAATAGTGATCACTTCGTTCTAATGTAGCTGGTCATAACTATCCTACACATTCTAGTAGCAAAATGGAGCTTTAATTTCATTGATGTGAGAATTCTCTCCAACAAGGGAAATTATGAACTTTCATGCCTATCCTCTTGTATGAATCTCATTTTTGTCCTCTGAAAAGTTCATCAATAGGGGTCTGATTTTTCCTGATGGTACAAGGATATCAGCAGAGCATGCAAGTTGACCATTCCTCACCTCTTTAAAGTCCATATCTGTTTTACAAGGACCTGTCTTTGTAAGTACAAAAAGACTCATCTCCAATAGCATATCAAAGTATTTAGTATGATAACACATGAAATTAACATCTGCACTTTCCTTATATATGAGAGATTCTTAAGCATTATGATGAATATGTTTGACTAGAATGTAGCCTAGAATGAGACTGTTACATTTTTTTCTTGCTTCTTTGGGAACCCAGAATTCCCAGAACTTTGTACTTTTATTCAAATGACATTGAACAGAAGATGAAAAATAATGGGTGGAGATGATAGCTATATAGGTAGACCATTTCTGAATTTTCACAACCTGAATATTTTTCTTAAAGGTATGTATGGGAGATTGCCTTATGGCAGCACCAAGTATAGGACTGGATGCAGAGGGAGATCAGAACAATTGTGTAAGTGAGAAGTCTCAAACCTCATTATTAGAAGAGAGAAAACTAAATATGAAAGGAAATAGGAAGCCACATTAGGGATCCTAGGAGGAGATTGAAAATCAAAGTAAGGCTAATGGAAAATAGTTTTTGAAGTTATATGCAAAAACGTATAATAGTAATAGCAATTCAACAAAGATGTTGCACTTTTAGGTTTTCAAAGCCCTTTTTTACAACAACCTTATGAAATAAGTAGGAAATAAGTAGTGTAAAATATCATTTGCTTCTTGTTTCGGGTGAAAAAACAAAGACTATAAAAGATAGTGACTTGCCTATAATGACTAAGCCAATGAAATTCTGTGGCAGAATTTGAACCCAAAACATCAAACATATTGTCTATTAAGGTTCCCTATGAATCTCTTAGGCTCATGTGTGTTGAGACAGTCTCTAGTGGGAGAACTAGAAAATTACTGAAAAAGAGGATTAAGTAAAATCACTATTCTACAAGGCAATTATTCTATAAGTCAGGGGGAGGGAAAGCCAAACTTTAAAGAATATAGTCACATTGTGCAAAAGTTCCAATGGGATACTATTGCTTGAAAGACAGTAATAATTTTCAAGGATATAAAGGGATGTCATTTTTGCCACATTTTTTTCTTACCCAAACAACCACCCTCTTCCTCTTATACTTTCCCCCCTTACTACAAGTTTACAGTATTTTTTTTACATTTTTTTTTACAATTTTATAGTATTCTTCTCTTAATTTAAATCGACCACAACTTAAAAATTAGTGGTCAATAATCAAGGGATTCAGAATATCAAATAAACTACTTGAAGTTGTAAAGATGGAAGAGCTGTCTCAGCTAGGGAATTGGACTAGATGATCTCTGAAGTCCCTTGAAGAGAATGAAATCAGAGATACATATAGAGAATAAATAGGAAGACATGGGTCTGTCTCCCATAGGACAAAAGGCTAGAAAGAAGCCTGGAGAAGACAGGACAGAGAGAACTTTCATAAGCTGTATATTGAAAATACATCACATCAGAATCACTTATATGTGACACCACAAGTCAACAGTGGAGTGAGGCACAAGGGAAATACATACTCTTGGGCATGTATTACAGAGAACATAGATGCTGGAGGAATATGATTCATCCCATAGCTCACTCTGACCAATTAAGAGATTGGTCAGGATCTTTTGGACAGAGATAAAGAGAAAGAAAGCACACAGCTTGCCCTTCAGTCCATGCTCACTCGTGCTGTTCTACTTCATTCTTCCTCTGACTCAGAGGTAAATGTAGAAAGAGTGGATACAGGAAGACTTGAAGATATCCTGGTGAAACTATTCCTAGGAATCCATAGGCACGATAGGCTCTCTGCAGATCAATGAGACTGCTTTCATTTTAGTATCTTTATAAGCAAAGGAGAAATGAATCTTATTGGGAGATGGCACATGCTCCCCCTCCAGAGATGGTTTTTTTCTCTGTGTCTTCTGGTAACATTCATAGCAGGAAGGAGATGGCTAATGGCTTGCATGTTTAAGAATGCCCAGTAGATTGCTTTCTTCATGATGAATTTGGTCCCATAGGGGTCCAGGTCATATAAAAAAATATATAGGGGCTATACAGTATTTCTTTCACATTCAAGAAGCAAATGAAATCATATGACCTTGTTTAATATAGGTCAAAGGTCACAGAGACCGTATCAATCCTCTTAGAGGGTTTTTGAGGGAGTAAGAGTTGATACACAGGTCTTTGGTTGGGTCCTGACCCAACTACCATTGACTACCATTGAAATGACTACAATTTCTGTCTTTTCTAGAGGGTCATGGTTGGACATCTGTTTAGAAAGCCTATCTAAAGAGTCAACAGAACTGATCACGTATATAACACTATGGCATATGTTCACAGGCTTTTGCTTTTATAGATTCAAAGAGCATTTTAATTAGAAAAAGGAGGGCCCCAAAACAGGAAGCATGGATCCAAAAGGAAGCCTGTTTCATTAGTCAGGGGATGAGGATCTAGTTTTAAGAATAGGAAGAAGATATGACAACTGGTATGGAGAAATCTGAAGACTCATTTAAATAAGATGGAGGGATAGAGGAAAAAGAAATGGCAAGTGAAGATCTAGACTGGTGCTTATTTTTAGCAGTAATAAAAGAGAAAGTGAATGGCACTTGAGGAGTTAGAGAAGGAAGATAATTGTGAGAGGGAAAAATAAAGCTCTGTTAGGGGATATGTTTAGTTATTTACTCAGCCTCCAATTTCTTCCCATTCATTATTAAAATAATTGCCATATTTCATTTGCTTTGTGCTTCTATTTTTACACTAGATGACTCTTAACATGTTTTGAAGCCTGAAAATTGTTTTTGAAATTGAATCTGAAGGGCATGTTTAAGACCTACCTGAATACTTAGCTTTCTAGCTTTATATCCCATTACTTCCTTTCACCTGTTTGATGTTCCAGCCAAATCAGGCTTCTGTGGTAGGCATTCCATTCCCACTTCCATGCATTCAGACCAGCTGTCCCTAAAGCCTGGAATCCACTACTAACTTTACTTCAAGACTTAACTCAGATGCTACCTCCTATGTGAGCTCCCCCCTCTTCCTTCCAGTTGTTCATCGTCCTGCTCTCCTCAAATGACCTAATATTTACTTCCCTTTGTGCACTTTCCCTTTATTGCCCTTGTGGAATATAAGAGTATCAAGGGACATTCATTTTCATTTTTCTGGAGGACCTCACATATTACCTTGGTCATGTGAGGTACTTAATAAGGATTTGCTGAATTGAACCAAATGGAGAAATAAAAGAATTATTTTTATTTGTGAGTATACCAAATAAATCAATGTGGCATAAATCATAACCTAATTTTGCTCTGTTCTCTCCCACAATAGATGGAAGACTTACTTTTAAAGACCTCATTACATGGCTTTGTGCTAGATTCGGTAACTCTCATCATTCTGTAATTTCACAAGTTTGGACCACTTAGCTTCTACACTTTGCCACATTCATCAACACTGGGCAGTTTACGTACTGGTTTACTCACTAGAATTTACATTACTTACATATTGTGATTTTCTTTCACTACTAGAGACCAAAGACTTTTCTTTAAAATAAAAACCAGTATGTAGTTCATTAAACTCATTATTTTGTAGAAATTATGATCTAATAGATAATTTTATTTAATTAGAATGGTATCACAGACATTCTAGAATATTAGTAAGTGCAAACTAGTGTTCGGTCATATTCATAAGGTTAATTGATTCAAATTTCATATTTGCATTAACTTAAAATAATCCAGGTTATTTTCAAGGTCACTTACTCACATGACCAGATATTTCTTATTATTAAACATTTAAACAGAAATAATCACTTCAAGAAACCATTGATAGGAAATCAATATAATAAGATAGTAGATAAGATACTGAATTGTGAATCAAGAGGAAGTAGATTCAAATCCTGACTCAGAAACTTAACTGTTAGGTTATTCTGTGCAAGATATAACTTCTCTTGACTTCAGTTCCTCATCTTTAAGATGGGGAGAATAATAGTATATATATATATATTATAGCACTATTGTGAGGATCCAATGAGATAACACATGTAAAGTGCTCTTTACTCTTAAAATGCTATATTCATTGTTGTTCAGTTGCCTTTCAGTCAAGTGCAACTCTTTGCGACCCCATTTGGGATTTTCATAGCAGATACTGAAGTGGTTTGCCATTTCCTTCTCCAGCTCATTTTACAGATAAGGAGACAGGAGGCCAAAAGGGTTAAGTGACTTGCTCAGGATCACATAGCTAATAGTACCTGAGGCCTGATTCACACTCAGGAAGATGAGTCTTTCTTCCTCCAGGCCCAGGCCCAGCACTCTATCCACTAAGCTACCTAACCGCATGTAATACATGCTTCCCCCACCCCTCCCACCACCCCTTACTTTCTGCATGACATGCAGTATTCCAATCACTGGGAGTAAAATAAAAAGTGAAACAAAATTGATAAAATTTAGTTTGGGGATGAGGTGCATTAGCAACTGGGGAAACAGAAACGTCTTCATGAAGACAGTGGTCCTTGATTGATATTTTGAAGGAAATCAAGGCTTCCAAGAGGCTGAAAAAAAGAGAAAAGTGCATTCTAGGCATGGAGGACAGCCAGTCCAAAGTCATGGAGAAAGGAGATGGAGTACTATCATGTGTGTTCAACATCAAATAGGCCAGTATGTCTGAATTATAAAGTGGGAGGAGGGTAACAAAGTACATGACTAGAAAGCAAGAAAGGGGCCAGCTATGAGGAGCTTTAAGTGAAAAAAAGGAGGATTTTTAAAAATATAAAATAAAATATAATAGTAAAAGCTTCAAAGGGGAGTGATTGGCTATGTCAAGTCAACTATATAACCTTGGTCATGACATTTAAACTTCAAAAGTGAACCAGTGGCTATGTCAGGTCAACTTGTAACCTTGGACATGTCATTTAGCCACTCTGGGCTACCTTTATTAAAGGAAGATATTGAACAAGATGAGTTTGGAGATCCCTTTCATCTCTAACACAATGATTTTACCTATGAACCTAGTTATTGAAAGAGATTTCTTATTATAAAAGAATATAAAAAGAATAATATATAAAAGAATATATTAAAAAGGGAACAGGTCACATAGCATTATGTTAAGGAACTCCTAGAACAGGAGGTTTAGCTTGATAGAGAGCTGGCCTCAAAGTCAGGAAGGCCTAGGTTCAAGTACTGTATCTGACACATACTGTCTGAGTGACACTTGACAAGTCATTTAAACTCTATGTTACAGAGAATTCCTAAGAATATAAAGTGCAGAGAAGATATTGGCCTGCATTTGTAGAGATTTCTTCACCCCATATCCTATATGTCAATAAAAAATTTATCCTCCTCCCTGCTCTTCATGTGAGGAAATCCAGGAATCAAAAGATTAAGGGATGATGGGGAGCATTTAAAAGGTCAGTAGGGGGATGAATGGGAATGCTATGTCATGACAATATTTTGCCAATCAATTGTACAGAAAGAAGAAAAAGATGAGAGGCTCTGAAAATAGATCACAACACTAGAATTAGAAAATTGATAAATGTTGAAGGATTTCAATTATCCAGATATTTGTTGGAATTCTCTCTCATTGAAAAGCAGAATAACTAATGATTTTTTTTGGCTTCTCTTAATGCTTTCAAACTTGGAGGAAGCACAAAGGGGTGACACTATTCTAAATTTGATCTTCCTTTAAAAAAAAGATGTTCTTATTAAAGTAGAAATGAAGAGAACCTTAAAAAGAAGTGATCTTTGTATTTTAGAAAGTTCTGTTGAGGGAATTCTAGGAAGACGGTGGAGTAGGTCATAAAACTTTCAACTCTCCAAATTTCCTCAACAAAAAAAGACAGAACAGAGCCTCAGAGGGAGAGTAGTGCAACCAAAATAAAACAAAAGTTAGGGTTAAGCAGTTGCTCTCCTAAGACAACTTGAGAAGACCCCAGGAAAGAAAAAAGGACCTCCAGGGCTGGAGGTTCAACCTTCGTGAAATGCAAATACCACTGGACTGACTCCGCAGAATCAATAAACCACAAGCCCTGGGGGCAGCTGGGTTGGGAGGCAGTCTCAGCTGTAGATCTCACAGACAATTGAGGAGGGTGGGGAGATGTCTGATCGTGGAGTAGAAGATTGAAGGACCTTCCACTCTACTAAGCAGACTTGTCCCAGGCTGTGGCTGCAGCAGAGAGGAGCTACTATACGGTTAATGAGTGCAGCAGCAGTAGCTGCTGCCTGTGGGCACTTGCAGGGCAGCAGAGTCCCTGGTTTCAGTTCTAGGGTAGAGAGAACAGCTGTAGTCTACAGCCACCAGACAGCAGGGAGCAAGATCATTTTCAGGACAGTGGGGGCCATGTCTTAGAAATGGAAAGGAGAGTCCAAGGTTGAAATATCAAATGGTCTCAAGCACAAGAAGAGTTCTTGGAGGAACTTAGAAAAGCACTTTAAAAATCAAATAAGAGAGATCAAGGAAAATTTTTTTTTAAAAAAAGCAATCCAAGAAAATCAAGAAAATTATGAAAAGAAAATCAACCAACTTGAAATAGAGAATCAAAAACTTAAGGAATAAAATAATTCCTTCAAAACCAGAATTGGGCAAAAAGAAGCTTATAACATTCCAAGACACCAAGAAATAATAAAACAGAATCCAAAGAATTAAAAAAATAGAAGAGAATGTGAAACATCTTATCAGGAAAAAAAAACTTATCTGTAGAACAGATTGAGGAGAAATAATGTAAGAATAGTCAGACTATCTGAAAATTACAATAAAATAATCTTGATATAATATTACAAGAAATTATCAAGGAAAATTGCTCTGAAGTTCTAGAACAAGAAATCAAAGCAAAAATAGAAAAATGAAATCCAACAATCATCACCTGAAAGAGATCACTAGAAGAAAGTGTACAGGCATATCATAGCCAAGTTTCAAAGCTCCCAGGTTAAGGAGAAAATTTTAGAAGCAACAAGGAAAAAAATAGTATCAGGGAACTACAGTAAGTATTATACAAGCCTTAGTAACTACGACATTGAAAGACTATAGGTCTTGGAATACTATATTTCATAGAGCAAAAGAGCAGGTGTTATGACCAAGGGTAACTTACCAAGCAAAGTTAACTATAGCCCTGTATGAAAAAAATGGACATTTAATGAACTGAAAGACTTTCAGGTATTTGTGACTAAAACAGCAGAACTTAAAGGAAAATTTGACATATAACATCCAGGAGAAATAAAATGTAAATATTAAAGATCAATTATAATGACTCAACGAGGTCAAATTATTTACTTTTTATATGTGAAAATGCTATCAGTATGCTTATGAGTGTCATCATTGTTTGGACAGTTTGAAAAAAAAAGGCTTGGCCTAAATGTTTATGGGGATGAGGTTTCATCTCACACCCTGCAAACTGACACAAATGACCAAAAATGGAAACAACGTTAGAGGCTTTGTGCAGTGATAGGCACATTAATACACTGCTGGTGGAGCTGTGAGATGCCAAAATTCTTTTGGAAAGCAATTTTGAATAATGCAAATAAAGTGACTAAAATGTCAATACACTTTGAAAAAGAGACTCCATTACTGGGCTTATACTTCAAGGAAGCCATAGAAGAAAATCCTCAGATGCACTAAATATTTATATTTTATTTTTGTAATAGCAAAGAATCCAAAATAAAGCAGATGGTCACCAATTAGAGAATAGCTAAACAAATTGTGGTACATGAATGTAATATAATATTACTATGCTGAAAGAAATTGTGTATATGACAAAGAAAAACATAGGAAGATCTATGTGAATTGATAAAGAATGAAGCAGAGTAAAGAAAACAATATGCATAACTACAACACTGTAAATGGAAAGAACAACTATACACCAACAAATCAAAAATGAATCTACCAAAATTACAAAGAACAAGCAGAACTTGATTAAAATGAAGAGATATAAGAGGACACCTCCAACTATCTCTTCCCGGAGGTAGGAAGTTCATAGGTATTACATATTGCACAGATTTTTGGACTTTTTCAATGTATTGATCAACTATGCCTTTGTTTTATTTTGTTTTTCCCTCTTTAAGAATATTATTTCTTCAATGGGATCCCTCTGAGTGGGTAGGAGGAAACTACTTGAGGAAACTATGATGGTGTAAGAAATAGATGTTATCAACAAAAACTTATTTTTAAAAAATTGAAAAGTGTTTATAGGGGAAGTCAGTATGGGAAGAATGGGAAGTTTTCAAAAATGTAATTGCTAATGAAAAAAGTTAACAATGAGGAAGAAAAGAGGGAGGGTTCTAGAGAATCCATTTTGGATGCATAGGGAGCTCATTGGTCAACTTAGATTTAAAAATAACACTTCAATTTTATACAGTGCTTCTTATTCTTTATATATTAAATGCTTTTGTTGGCATTTATCAACTCAATAATTAAAGCAAATTTCAAAGGTATGTCCAGAAGATGGAAGCAGGGGAAAGTAATCACTTATAAACATGAAACAAAATAAAATAAAAAAACCAAAACATGGTGCAGTGTCAGGAGTCTCAGCTCAGAATGAACTGGAGATGCTGAAAAATGCTCAAGACAACAAAAATAGTCCTTAAAATTGTATATTGAAAAGAAAAGCTTCAAAGGAAGGGAAGTAAAACTACTCACATTTCATTTAGCTTCTGTTTTCTCTCTCAAGAGAGGTCATATAGCATATTCAATAGAGAGCTGGCCTCCAAGCTAAGAAAACCCGGATTTAAGCTTCACTTATAGAATCTATTGGCTGCATGACACTGGGGAAGTATTTAATATGTCAGTGTTCTACATGGCAATCCTCTAAGAATATAAGCTGTAGAAAAGTTGTTGACTATCATTAGGAGATGGACTTTCCTTATCAGGAGTTCCTTATAACAAGGGAATAACCATTCCAGTTCCTATTCCCTTTACCCTAAAGTGAACAACTTTTGTACTGGAAAGTACAGAACATGTAGTATGGCTAGAACAAAGATAAGGACATGATTGGTAAGATCAAAGAAAACACCACTTTGGCTTGAACCACAGAGTAGGGGGGCAAGGACAGGAAGAGTAATGAACAATGAGGCTGAAAGAAAGATTCAGCCACGGTTGTGAAGTTTTAAAAACTAAACAGAAAAGTTCATATTTTATCCCAGAGGCAATAGGAAACTAAGTCAGTTAACTGAGCAGAGTCAAATTCACATTTAAGGAAATTAATTTTGGTAGAATTGTGGAAAATGGACTACATTAGAAAGAGACTTGAGGCAATCAGATAAATTAGGAGGCTGTTATAATAATCTAAGCAAAAGGGATTGAGAAGGGGTAAGATTCAACAGATAGTGTAGAAGTAGAAATGTCAAGATTTGAAAATTGATGGCGATGGCGATGACGATGAGATGAGGAGAGGAGTCAAAGTTAATACTTAGATTATTAGGACACTTCATTATCTGTCTCCTTCTCTTGGCATTAACTATTCCACCTATTCTGTCCTTTCCAGTACAAAAGCTGTTCACTTTGAATGAAAGGGATAGGGAGTTGGAATCATTGATTCTTTTGATATAAGGAACTCTCGGGTAAGGAAAGTTCCTCTACCAATTTGAGATCAGAAGCTTCTCTATAAATTATACTCTTAGAGAATTGCCCAGAGCACTGATATGCTAAATGCTTCTCCAGAATCACATAACCAATATATTTTAGGAATAGGACTTGAATCTGTGCTTAGGACCCAGGAGATTAGAAGAATGGTGGTGCTTTCAAACAGAAACAGGGAAGTTTGGAAAAGTGATAGGTTTAGGGGATAAAGAAATTGACCATGTGATCAGAACAACGATTGAAATATGGCTCTTTTCCATCTTTGTATCCCTAGTGCAAAGCACAGTATCGGGCATCTGGTTGGTGCTTAATATATTTTTAATTGATGGACCAAAAGTCTCATATACCAGTTTTTCTTAAAAGAACTATGTGTCTAGCACTGGAAGGGACCTCAGCAGGCACATAACACAAAGTCTTCGTTTTACAGGTAACAAAATTGAGGTAAGGGGAGCTCAAAAGAATGGAAAGATGGAGTTACATGCTTGATTTTTATCGGTTTTGTTAGAATCACCAGAAGAAAATCTGGAAGATTTTATAGTCTCTTCTTCATTTGTAATTGTCTGCTCTAGAAAATTGTTTGCAAGTTTTTGCTTGTTTCAATCTCACATTTTCAATACAGGATGAGTAAATCATTCTCAGAGAATTCACAGAGATCAGGAACAAAATATATGGCTTACTGGTTACTAATATCCCTATGCCTGCATTTCTGGATGCCAAAACCATTATTCATCTTATTTTTTCAATCATTTGGTTTTGTTTCTTTCAGATATCTTCAAAATTGAATCTTCAGTTCTTTCAAAATGGTATCACTATAGAATGTCATCTATAGACTAAAAGAATCTGAATTTGAAGTTCATCTACTTAATCTATACCTGAGAAGGAATACCCTCTATAATATTCCTGTGAAATGGGCACACAAGTTTCTACTAGAAGGCCTAGAGAACTTGCTATTTTCATCTTCTGTGAGTACCTTCTCTAATTCAGTGACTCTCCCTGAATTGATTTTCTGAAATGTCATTTCCAACATATGGCATTTCTTTAGACTGGCTTTTTGATTTGGTGCAGATGGAACTAAATGACTTCCAAGTTTCATTCCAGTTCTACACCCTGGGATTTTGTGATATTATCATGATATTTCCTGATTTAGTTCATTGGTAATGACTTAGACATTAAGTCTAAATGTTACAGTTTCATTGTTTTTAATAAAGAGACTAGAAACTGGTAAATCATCTGCGTAAAATAATAACCTTGACCTTGATTTCTAGCAAAATTCCAGGTTATAATGATGTAGCACAATAAGACCAAGCATATAATAGAATTTTGTCAAGAATTAAAGTCATTTGAACACTGGGACATATTCTCTTTTGTGGTCTTGTAGCAACTGTCCCATTTTCTATAACCTTTCAATGATCACTGACATCAGCTCAGCAGTCACATGTGCCAGTTCTTCTAGAATACTGTAGTACATCCAAGCACAGTAACTTGGTTTCAGTTAGGGAGCTTAGATTGTCCCTTATTACTTCCTTCTTTTTCTTGATTTTTAAGTTGCATAGCAAATTTTTGTCCTTTCCTTTCGAGTCCTGAGTTCATTCTTCTGGGCTGCAAATAATATTTAAAGCAAAACAGCATCAAAAATAAAACTGACTGAAGAGTTTCTGCCTTCCATATATTATCTATTTTCAATGTTACAGATCACCATTTTTTTTGGCAGCCATTATTTTGTTTTTCTCTCTATTTCAACTTCTTCTATTCTTTCATATATATTGGAACTTAATTGTTCAATGCCTCACAAGTAAGGATCTTATCCCTTATTGGTCTTCTTTCACCCAATGTAACTAAAAAAGACCTTCCTATCCCCTTTTCTTTTTAACATTCCTTACCAGACTCTGCTCTTTCTGAGGTTTATCACTGTTGGCACTATTTAACAGAAGCACACAACTCTTTTGAATTAATTTACCATTATCTGCTACCACTTCCATCTTCTTTCTATGTCTTTTAAAGAACTAAGGTGCTTTATTTATTCACTGTCCATCTTCATGAAAAGCTTTCTTCCTTTTTTTTAGATGTACTTTCTAAGAGAATAGTCACACTCTTCTCTAAATTCCTGTCATTTAGATTTTAACAACCAGAATGAGTACTTGACTTCTTCCCAGGTAGCTTGGGCTAATTTCTGGGAATCTAAAAATAAAAATTAGTGGTGAATTTTCCATCCTAATTCTAGGACCAAAGAGCAAGATGCCAATGCTCTGATGTATGGAGGCTGCCAACCTACTCTGAGTTTTTCCAGTACTGAACTTCAAGGATGATTCATGACTTGTTGCTTCATCACTACATGTTTACCATCCTCTATAAAGTAATCCTTTTTAATACTTCAAGATGGATATTAAATGATTCCTTCATTTTTGCTGCACTTTAATATTGAAATCAAAAGGATATCACAGCATTTTAGCTTCAAATTCAGTGATTTCAGTAGCCACACAAAACTTGAAGATACGCCCTAAAAATTGAGATTTAGGTAGAGGGAGGTGAATTGATGATGAGAAAGAAGGAAGAAAAGTACAGTGTATTTTCTTAGGTATTAATGCAATTTGCTCAAACCCTGTTCCTTTCTTCCTAGAGAAGAAGTAGAATACTAAAGCAAAAACAGTTGGAATTAGTGTTGAATTCATTTAAAGTTGCTTGTTGCAGTCATTTACTCCTTTCAGTCATGTCTAACTCTGTGGTCCCTTTGGGGGTTTTCTTGGCAAAGATACTGGAATGATTGGCCATTTCCTTTTCCAACCAATTTTACAGATGAAGAAACTGAGAGCAACAGGGTTAAGTGACTTGCCCAGGTTCACTCAGCTAACAAGTGTCTGGGGCTAGATTTGAACCCATGAAGATGAGTCTTTGTCATTCTGGGCCTGGAACTCTATCCACAGTGCCACTTAGCTGTGCATTTTAATGGAACTATTGACCATCAAAAGAATTTTAATAAGCCATAGTGTCATGAAACCACAGATTTAGATTGGAATGAACCACAAGCACTTTATTTCATAGATAAGTTCAGTCAGGCCCAGGGACACTGAGTGATTTGCTTCAAGTAATAAACCTCAAAGTTGGGATAAGAGCCCTAGTCTTCTGTCTTCAGAATCAGTATTCTTTCTACTCTACAGCTCTATCTTCTTATGTATACCTTTTTCTCATTTACTGAAGAACGGTGCAGGCAATGGTGACTGAGGACTGCTCACTTTAGCCTACTGAATTCACAAAGGGTTCTAACCCCCTTTGCTCTTCTGAATGTTGTGCACTTAGGCTTAATGTTCAGAAGTCATTCAGATTAGTCTGTAGTCTTGGTAGAGTTGACCAGTCTCTGATTTCACTTCGTCTATTTGTGTCATCTCCCTGATCGCCCTGATGAATATCTGGTCACTGGATTCAGATGGCTCTGGAGGAGATGTGAGGCTGGTGACCTGCACAGCCCTCCCTCACTCAAAAACAAGGTCAAATGCAAGTCATGTCATTATTCCTCTGATGGCATGGTCTTCTTCAGTAATGAAGGACAAACACACACACACATACATGCATGCACACATGCACACATGCACGCACGCACACACACACACCTCCCAGATCAGGACAAAAAGTAATCTAGAGGGCTATATAAGGTAGGCATATGTTCTAACTTTGATTTTAACATTAAATTATATTTGAGCAAAAATATTTTCCTGTATAAGTTTTGTGTCTCCTCACATAGAAAGAACTCATGAGAATTTAAGACCTGTCTTGCTATAAGTAAATTCATGTAGGTACTTTTTTTTCAAGAAAAATATTAAGAAATTAAAGGAAAGGAGACTAAATGAAGAGAAATGCCAAATAGATGAATGAAGATAATGAAAGAAAAAAGAGAGACCATGATGAGCACGTCTTAGAAATTTCATATTCCCTATTTGATCTAATTTGTGATAATGAATATTGTATGTTGAGAAATTTTTAAAAAATAAAAATTGTACAAAAAAGTTGAAAAAACACATAAACATTTTTTCAACTAATTAAAAAAAAACATTGAGAGTTAGTTGGACTCAATATGAGAGAGAGAATGGAGTGGAGAGATGGATTTGGGAGTCAGGAAAACCTGGGTTCCAAATCCACTTGAGACACTGACTACTTGCGTGATCCAAACCGAGTCATTTAATGTCTATAAGCACCAATTTCCTCATTTATAAAATGAGGAGGTTAGATTTGATGACCATCAAAATGTGTTACCAGTTCTTAATTTATAACCTCATGAATAGGAAGAGAGGATGTTTTACTGAATTAAGATGCTTTTATTTCAATTGTGAATCTGCCAAAAAGTTTAGTTTTACAAATAACAAGTCAAAATAAAAGAGGATGCAGACTTGACAGAAGTGGGGAAAAGTCTTCAACACCTTTCAAGGCCTGCATATAAACTCAGTGGAACATTAAAGCACCCACTGGGGTCTGGTTTTTTGCTAATACAATGATCTGTCTATCTTCTGGAAGAGAGCAAGGGGCAAGATTATGTTTGATTTTGCCTTTTCTAACACACTGCAGCTAACTCTGGAAATGAATTTGATTAAACCATTAAATAGCAGGGACCATAACGCAATTATGTTTGACATCTTCTCGGCAGGATCCTACCAAAAGGTAGTTAAGTAACACTAAAGTTCACAAAGAGGGTCATAATAAAACGAGAAAGCTAACTTTTCCCCTGCAGGCCCTTTCCAGCTAGGAAATTAAAATCCCTAGAATTGGCAAAGAGACTGCTAGAGAATACCTTATTAAAGTCAAAGGACATTTTTGTCAGAAGAGTACCCTCAATTTTAAGGTCATAAATGACACACCAAATGTGTTAAATTGCCTTGACATCAAATCATGGTTTGGATGAAATGGAAGTCATGTAATAGTTGATTTGGGGGTGAAAAACATTATCCAAGAGAAATGTGAACTTAGGTTGAACTTGGCTTGTGACGGCTGTGCAGATGAAGGTGTACTCAATGTCAGAGTCAATCATCTAACTAAGCCATGACTAGGTCCTTGGATCTTATGTCTAAATGTATCACCATGCCTAAAGTATGTCCGTCCTGTTCTGTGAGCAAGGTGACTGCTCTTATTTATAACTGTGTCTGTTCTTTTACCAGCTCAATTTTGTTCATAAGTCCAACTAAGCAAGTGCCTAGATGTTGTTTGTAATAGATGATTCACTTCCATGCAGCCCTCATCTCAAACTTAGGTCCACTAGGGGTCTGACTAGAAATAACTTAAAAATTGCAAATAAGAGGTGTTTAGTGAAAGCTCATTCCTTTCTTTAATAATGTGCAAAATTATCGATAGCATAGTATATAATAAAAATTGTGGATAAGTATAAACATATTATTTGCTATTTTTTATGAGTCAAAAGTTTAGAGACTATTGGTCCACATTAGATACTCTCTGTTTGTGAAGTATAATACCTTTTCAGGTCTATTGGGGCGTATATGAAGGATAATGACCTGTACATTATTCAGTGCAGGTAAGTTTCCATGAATCACTTATCCAGCAGCCAATATAATCTAGCAGCTCTTAATTTTATAAATAGTCTATTTAATATCACAAAAGTCTTCACATGTAATTTATGTTATAGTTTATAAGTTAAAGATTTTGATGAATTACATACTTAAAATAGAAGTATCTGGAATAAGATGTAATTAGTGTCCTGGAAAAGATCTAGTATTCAAGAGATCTGAGTTCCAGTTCTGTTTATACTGCCACTAAATGAGAAAATTTTGTGCAGTTCAAATAACACTAGTTTTTAGTCAGATGACCTAAATTTGAATCTCACCTCTGACACTTTCTACCTGCATTAGCTTAGACAAATCACTTAACATGATCCTCAATTTTTCTATCTCTAAAGTAAGAGAATTAGACTATATCATCTTTAAGGCCCCTTCTAATTCTAGAATTTTGATTATATTAAGGCCTTGATCTTTGCAATTCACTATGCATTAAAACAGACCTTTGAATTATGGACTTATACATGTGGATTTCCAGCATTCATAAGATTGTATAAGCAGACTATGGAGAATTATAATGTCTACTTAATTCACATGCATTTTTATAGTCATTGTTAATTACAATATATTGAAATGTTAGTTGATATAATCACAGGATCATAGATCTTGTTGCTCGTCCTTCAATTTGAAAAGGACTGCTGACATCATGGGGTGATGCCTTGACTCTCAAATGAATTGGATTGAAGTGAGTCTGGATTGTATAAAGTCATTGACCTCACTCTCTCTTCCAGGTAATCCAGTGGCAAGAAAAGTCAGAATGATTGGTCATGGCCCAGGATGATATCTTCCATGTCTAAGTGAAAACTCTAAGCACTCAGCAGAGACTGCTTCAGCCATGGCTACTGAAACAAATTATTTTCATCCTCCTTTTCTGCTGGGGGATGTCTTTACATGCTTGTAATCACCACCCTAACTCACTAAGGAGTTTCAGCCTACAGGTCAGTGAGAGAGACTCCAGGGCTGGCCGAGAGGGGAGCGGGGTGTCTCCATGACTCGGGCCCCCTCAGGAGGCAACGACGGAGACAGGGACAGCAGGAGACCCGGGCTCCCCGAGCAGGCAGGAGCTTGGGTCCATTACTGAAGATCTCTGCATAAAGCCCCTGAGGGAACTGAGCCTGGGAGGTGGCCCTGCCCCCACCTCAGCACCAGAATTTAAGCTCACATTGAACAGCAGCCACGCTCGCCACTGAAAGCCCTGAGGTTGGGGAGCAGCATTGGAATCTCAGACCCCAAGCACCAGCTGGGCAGATCTAGGTGAGGGTGGAGAGGAATCTCAGAAGTCAAGTAACTGGCTGGGAAAATGCCCAGAAAAGGGAAGAAAAATATGACCATAAAAAGCTAATTTCTTGGGGAACAGATGTTTCCGCCTTACATTTCTGATGACGAGGAACAATGCTTGCAATCAGGGAAAGACGTGGAAGTTGGGGTCTCTGTATCCCAGATATCCCAGGTGGATGTCTGGTGGGCTCAGGCCATGGAAGAGCTCAAAAAGGATTTTGAAAATCAAGTTAGACAGGTGGAGGAAAAACTGGGAAGAGAAATGAGAGAGATGCAAGAAAAGCATGAAAAACGGGTCAATACCTTGGTAAAGAAGACCCAGAAAAATGCTGAAGAAAGTAACACCTTGAAAAATAGGCTCACCCAATTGGCAAAAGAGGTTCAAAAAGCCAATGAGGAGAAGAATGCTATCAAAAGCAGAATTAGCCGAATGGAAAAAGAGGTTCAAAAGCTCACTGAAGAGAATAGTTCTCTCAAAATTAGAATGGAACAGATGGAGTCTAATGACTTGATGAGAAACCAAGAAATCACAAAACAAAACCAAAAGAATGAAAAAATGAAAGATAATGTGAAATATCTCATTGGAAAAACAACTGATCTGGAAAATAGATCCAGGAGAAACAATTTAAAAATGATGGGACTACCTGAAAGCCATGATCAAAAAAAGAGCCTAGACATAATCTTTCATGAAATTATCACGGAAAACTGCCCTGAGATTCTAGAACAAGAGGGCAAAATAAGTATTGAAGGAATCCACCGATCACCACCTGAAAGAGATCCAAAAAGAGAAACTCCTAGGAACATTGTGGCCAAATTCCAGAATTCCCAGGTCAAGGAGAAAATATTGCAAGTAGCTAGAAAGAAACAATTCCAGTATTGTGGAAATACAATGATCTAGCAGCTTCTACATTAAGGGAAAGAAGGATGTGGAATAGGATATTCCAGAAGTCAAAGGAACTAGGACTCAAACCAAGAATCACCTACCCAGCAAAACTGAGTATAATACTTCAGGGGAAAATATGGTCTTTCAATGAAACAGAGGACTTTCAATCATTCTTGATGAAAAGACCAGAGCTGAAAAGAAAATTTGACTTTCAAACACATGAATGAGAAGAAGCATGAAAAAGTAAACAGCAAAGAGAAGTCATAAGGGACTTACCAAAGGTGAACTGTTTACATTCCTACATGGAAAGACAATATCTGTAACTCTTAAAACTTTTCAGTATCTGGATAGTTGGTGGGACCACACACACACACACACACACACACACACACATGTACACGCATGTGCGCACACACACATACACACATGCACACACATACAGAGACAGAGAGCACAGAGTGAATTGAATAGGATGGGACCATATCTTAAAAGAAATTAAGGTAAACAGTGAGAGAGAAATGTAGTGGGAGGAGAGAGGGTGAAATGGAATGGGGTAAATTATATCTCATTCAAGAGGCAAGCAGGAGACTTTTTAGTGGAGGGAAAAGGAGGAGAGCTGAGAAAAAAACATGAAGTTTACTCTCATCACATTCAACTAGAGGAAGGAATAAAATGTACACTCATTTTGGTATGAAAACCTATCTTACAATACAGGAAAGTGGGGGAGAAGGAGATAAGCAGGGTGGGGGGATGATGGAAGGGAGGGCAATGGGAGGAGGGAGCAATTTGAAGTCAACACTCGGGGAGGGACAGGATCAAAAGACAGAATAGAAACAACGGCGGGCAGAATAGGATGGAGGGAAATACAGTTAGTCTTACACAACACGACTGTTATTGAAGTCATTTGCAAAACTACACAGATATGGCCTATATTGAATTGCCTGCCTTCCCAAAGGGAATGGGTGGGGAGGGAGGGATGGGGAGAATTTGGAACTCAAAGTTTTAGGAACAGCTGCTGACTATTGTTCTTGCTACTAGGAAACAAGAAATACAGTTAATGTGGAATAGAAAGTCATCTGGCCCTACAGAACAAAAGAGAAGATGGGGACAAGAGAAGGGAGGGATGATAGAAGAGAGGGCAGATTGGTGATAGGGAAAATTAGAATGCTCAGTGTATTGGGGTGGGGGAAGGGGACAAACGGGGAGAAAATTTGGAACCCAAAATTTTGTGAAAATGAATGTAAAAAGTTAAATAAATAAATTTATATTAAAAAATAAGCAAAAAAAAAGAAGTGGGATCTAATCTCAAGTTCTCTGATATCATTTTGATAAAATGCAAACTTCCTGAAGGCAAAGAATATTTCATTTTTTCTTTTAACTCTAATATTTATTACAATGGCTCCTCATGTGTAGAAGGTACTTCATTACTTTTGATTGCTTGATTATTCCAGAATGTCTGGAGGCCAAATTTGCGAGAATTATCTCATTATCTAAAATCTCCAATCATGAAATATTCCATGCATTCCTAATTCTGTCAAACATTAAACAAGTATACTAAATAGCTGGATGTTGATTCAAGACCATCTCTGATCCTGACATTGAGCACATTCCACTAATGATATATTGATTAATTTTATGATTTGGGTTACTGCTACTGATGTGACAATATCTTCCAAAGTAAATACTACACTCCAGAGAGAAGGTCTCAGTTTTAGCTTAAAAAAAGAACTATTACAAATAATTAATAATGAATTCTAGCTAAACAACAACAGGTGCTCAACTAATCCCAAACAGAAACCGATGGAAACACAAATGTTAGGTAAACACTGAACTGACTACAAGCAGATCAATAAACTTTGAGGAAAGGTTTTCCTCCCTACCCTTTTCTTTTATCTAATTGTCAATCAAAGACAGAATCTTATCCAAGGCCAAGTTGAAAGGGATATCTTTAGCTCAAGTACAAAGTGTTCCAAAAATCTTAGTGCAGTTTTCAGCTCTTATGTCACACAATTTAAAACTGCATGAGACTTTGGGGACAGCGTATATATTTACCAACTTATAAATGATCTTGAGTCATAAGCATTCAAACCATTAAAAATCATGAAGGAAAAAAGAAAGGGCAAATAGAAAATTGGGGAAAAAACAAGCTGGAAAAGATAACAATCATCTAGAAAGCATATAAATAGACTATTCACAGACACAAAATAAAAAATATATCTAGAAATAAATAAATATAGATGCTAAGAACTGAAGAGGACCTCATGAGTCATTTAGTCCAATTGCCACTGGAAGCCAAGTAGTATATCTAGCCTCTGCTTGAAGACCCTCCCCCCCGCAGTGGTGGAGAACTTACTCCTAAGGCAGATGCTTCCATTTGGGAATAGCTGTCTTTGACAGGAAACTTTTCCTTACATCAAACTGAAATCTACTTCATTTTATCTTTCATCCACTGCTCTTAGTTCTGTCCTCTGTGGACAACAATAGCAGGTCTATTATGTCTTCCCTATTGTAACACTTTTGGTATTTGAAGACAATCACAGAACTATAAAGTTGCAAAATTTCTCCATGATTATCTAATCCAACACATATACATGAATATGAAACTCTCCGATGATGATGATGATGATAGACTGCCATTTACAGTACTTTAAAGTTTGCAAAGTGCTTTATCCATGTTGTATTATTTCATTATAAATCCCCTGTGAGGCTGGTGTTTTTTTATATCCCATTTTACAGATTAAGTAATATGTCCTAAGTAACTCGGCTAGTATTAGGCTCTTAGGTAGAAGGTGAAGTCAGAGCTTCCTGACTTCAAATCAGCATTCTACTCATTGTGCCACCTAGCTGTCTATGTTGATAAATAATCATTTACCTGCCACTTAAAACCCCTCAATGACTAGGAACTCATTGCCTCCAAAAGCCATGTGTTCCATTTTTGGACCACTCTAATTGGATCAAATTTTGTGCTAATATCAAACTGAAATTTTATGTAAGGGGGCCAGTGTTCTTTCTTAAGTGCATCTTGCTTGCAGGAGCCAATCTCACTAATTTTCTGACAACCTATACATTAAATACTTAATTTCTCAATCTGTAGGTCACTTCTTGTTCTACTTCATTTCCCTGAACTTCTATTTCTTATAGTCCCTGCTGACAGATTCTGCATCTCTGTCACATAAGTTTTTTGCCTACTAGACTTATGGCATGAACAGAAACTTTTCAAGGCCATGGTTGTCTTATCTGCTAAGTGAGGAACTTACATCAGATGACTTCTTAGGTCCTTTCCAACTCTAATTCTGTGATTGTTCTAAATCTACCAGATATTTCCTGTCTCACTCAATTCCTGATTCTGGCTTCTCTTAGCCAGACCTGTCTTGCTGACACCTATACCCTATCATGGTAGCTCATCACGTACACAGTGGAGAATGGGGAGTCCCAATGATAATCCGTTTGTTACCTGGTTAACTCAAGAAGTTCTGTCACTGGGGAAGTGTAAAGGAGAAATTGCTAACTACTCAACTAATTCAGAATAGGAAAAAGAAGGAAAACGAAAAATTGAGGTGAAGGTCAAATGGTTAATGACATGAGAGTGCCATGAACATGGAAAACATAGTCTAAAGGCTGAACCTTTCATTGTTAATTAGTAGAGTATTCCCTTTGCAAGTTCCAAGTCAATATGGGTCCTACTCAGCAAAATATATTGAACAAATGTTATCACTTTTATGCCATTACTATGTGCAAAAGGAATGTTCATCATTTTGCCAGGAACTTTATGTATACACATTGATAATAGCCTCCTATAAATTTACACTGACGGTAGCATCTTGTTTAGCAGATCTTTATTGTAATACTGCCAGAAAGAAAAGATGAGTCCCATGAATATTACACTCTATCCCTAACTAATTTTTAATCAGAAGCAAGTGAGTCCTGATGGCTCACATTTAATTTGACAATTTATAACTTTATGGCAAATTCCCTATTTACTAGTATTAACTTGCCAAATAACATATGATTATCATGTCTTGCAAGATGATGCAGAAAAGATTTAGTGAAATACATAAATAACAAAATTAATACACATTAGTCATTTGTTAATTCATGCTAATCATCATTTCCCCTTGCCAACACAATATATGCCATTCACAACTTATTGCAAACAAATAGCTGTTCGTATGAAGTTAAAAAATATTTTTGTCACCATCTGTA
Source organism: Bettongia penicillata ogilbyi (assembly GCA_023548195.1). Taxonomy (NCBI): domain Eukaryota; kingdom Metazoa; phylum Chordata; class Mammalia; order Diprotodontia; family Potoroidae; genus Bettongia; species Bettongia penicillata. Next base: position 291,028 of record JAJHZJ010000264.1, read on the forward strand.
AATTATGACTGTGTCTTAAGTCATGGGGGGGTCTATGGATTTTAAATATACTCATGTATAATAATTTATTCATATATAATGCATATACATATAAATTTAGTTTTTCAGTTCTTTTGAAGTCCTGTCGAACTCTTTATGACTCCATCTGGGGTTTTCTTGGAAAAGATACTGGAGTGGTTTGCCATTTCTTCCTTTAGTTCATTTTACAGATGAGAAAACTGAGGTAAACAAGTGACTTGCTCAGTCACACAACTAGTAAGTGTCTGAGACCTGATCTGAACTCAGGAAGATGAGTCTTCCTGAACCTAAGCCCATTGTTCTATCCACTGTGCCACCTAGCTACCCCCATACACATAAATATATCAGTATAACTGGTTTCCTTCGCAATCCTAAATATTTTATTTTATGCATTTAAAAATATTATCCTGAAAAGGTGGTTCTGTCAAAGGGATCTATGGCATGCAAAAAATGATTAAGAATCATTAGTTTTAATGGGGTATGGGAGAAGTAGGACTAGAATTTGATGGCTTCCTCCAGGGAAAATTGTTGGATATAAAGGTGGATATAAAAGTATAGCAGATGAACTGAAGTCTTTCCTGTGTGATTTGTATATACTAGTAACAATGCTTAAGACCATTCGTTTTCACCAATCTTGGCATAATAATTTACCAAATAATAACAACATAACTTTAAAGGTTGCAAGGTAATGTATATATGTTAACTCATTTGATCATCATGACAGCTCTGCAAGGTAGGCGTTATTATGATCTCTTTTACATATGAGGCAATCTAAGGTGGTGATTTGCCCAGGGTTAGTAAGTAGCCCAGAGCTAGTAAGTGTCTGATGCTGTATTTGAACTTAGAGCTTCCTGACTGTCTCTTACCTATTGCATCACCCAGTTGCCTTGCCAGAAAATTTCTCATAGTTTTAAGATTTCTGTGTTTCTAATATTTAAAATAATATTTTAGTGTGATTAAAGTCTTGGTTATTCAGAAGTCCTGAAAAAATAAATCATTCTTACAGATAAAGTTTTGAGATAATTGATACTTCAGAACTTAAAACAGTTCTCCTTAAAGTCTAGGTAAGGAAAACCTAATGCTTTCCAGCTTAGATTAAAAAAACCATAAGAATTACTAGTCAAATTAATATTTTTGGAAAACTATCAAAGGATTTACTTATTTTTATTTTTAAACATGTGGTGATTAAAATGTTAAGAGAGGTTTTACTGTATTTGAAAATGTATTGCTAAATGCAAGCATTAAAGTGTATCAATTCAGTAATAATATAATAGTCAATAAATATCAGTACTAACTTATTACTAAAAGACAGAGTTCTAAAATATATGGAGCATATTGATCATCTCAATAGATGTTAACAAAATAACTCTATTAGTGCTTCTAAGTGATAAGCCCACTATACGTGAGTTAAATTAACTTGTAAAAAACTGTCACTATTTACTTCACCATTATTTATCAGATCACATATAGACTGTCAAGAGTAGTTATCAGAATTCTTCTATCAGGCACATACGGCTGTTAGAATGAAAGGAAAGGGGTCTATTATCCCGTGAGATCTAAAATATAGTTTTTCTTTGGTATTAAAAATAAGGCGACTTGTCTCGAGATTCTTCTTCCTCGTCTACTTCTCTTGACATGTTAAGATGATTCTTGGCTTCACTTCAAGAGATTAGTAAAGATATTAGCACTTGTAGCTTTCAATTGCTTCAGCTTGCAATAACCCATGCAATAATGACTATTTCTGTTTCATTTGTTTCATTTTTCACAACAACAAAAAACAATCACCACAAAAAAGAAACATATTAGTCCACAGAGCAGCAGAAAACCTCAGAAAAAAAGATGATTAAAACAGAAAAGTGCAAAAATTGCTTTGGAGTACCTGGTTTTAAATCCCCTTGGACAAACATGTCAATCATATAGCGACAGAATGCAAACTGATCTAACAGAGTGGAAAGAAAAAACAGGAATGAAGAAAGTTTAACAACCTTGTGTTTTCTCTTCAGGGAAGAAAAGCAATCTAACAACGAAAACCAACAACCCTGATTTGGGATCATTCAACTTCTTTTCTCAGGAAATAATTTGCACTTACATGTACATTTCACATGCAAGAAAATATATGTTAACATCATGTTCCATTAAGGATAATAGACTTGACAGTTGGGATAAACTCATTATATACTGTACTTCTATATTGAGATTCACCCATTATTTAGCAGCACTGATGAGAAAGTCATTCTGTTCCTGTAAAAATCCTCCATGTCCTTTTGTAGACTGGAGATAACCAGTCACAGAATCTGCCTGAGGCAAGTATTTCTAAAACTTCCTGTTTGGCCTCAAGTCTTCTCTCCCCAAATGCATCTGGAGAGCAATCAGAGAAAGATAACCCACTGACAACCTACCAGCAATCTTTGTGCTGAAAATTCTCTGCATTGTGGATGAGAACTGTGTTCTTCATTCTGAAAGAACCAAACTCTAGGGTGGTCGGGTGAGTTTAAGCATTTTTCAAAAACAAATTGAATCATCTTATGAGCAATCTAGTTTATTGCCAGTAAAGAACATAAATATTGAAATAGATATATGAATGACAGCTTAACAATATAGTTACAGTGATTAAGCTCTACACATATGAATGTGTATGTGTACACACAGAGTTGTGTGAATGTATACATATATGACTTAGCAATTGTTTGTAGTCACAGCCCAATCAATAATTGCTATATTCTCTTCCATGTCTGACCTTGACTGGTTTGTTTCACAATAAAACATTTGTTTTCCCTCAGGTACATACAGCCTAAATCTCCACTGAACAAAAATCGGGGGAATTAATTATTTCATATTTGTTTTTATGGCTATCCTTTAAAATGGTTTACAGTTCAATATTTGTAAAGCAGGAAACTGACCCCACATTCAGAAAACCACTTTATGACTATAGCTATTAGTTATGCATAAAACAAACTGTCTTATAAATCACATTTTGATACATTAAATCAGAAGTTATATGAATACAAATCCAAAGAATTAGAAATCCAAATTATGATCATAATATTTAGAATATAAGAAAACTTTAGTTTTTCCACTTTCTTTTGAGCCTTTCAAGACAAAACAAGAAATTTACATGCACACTAATATGTGTATATATTTCAATTGTTGAAGTAGTTCTATTGGTTCTTTAAAAGCAAATCCTTTTCAACTGTTATTTTTTATTTAAATACAACTAATGATTGGGTGTTCTAAGAGCTTATTTTTTATTCACTCAAATCATATAGAAATGATGATAATCAAGTCCCCAGACTCTTGTGAAATAGCTCCTGTGACTAAGAAGCCATAAGGTAAAGAAGAAGAAAAGGCTTCCACTGCCTATACTCATCACAGATTTGGCCTATGTCAAAGTATTGACACAATGGATTATGGGTAAGTGTAGCTACCAAAGTTGCAGTAGATGGCCCATTCTCATCATTCAATCTTATCCAATTCTATTAGAATTTGTATGGGTTTTCTTGGCAAAGATACTGGAGTAGTTTGCCATTTCCTTCTCCAATGTGTCCCCATTTTACAGATGTGAAATTGAGGAAAATGGGTTAAGAGACTTGCCCAGGGTCATACACCTAGTAAGTATCTGAGGCCATATTTGAATTCAGATCTTCCTGACTTCAAGCCTGACACTTTATCCACTGTGCCACCTAGCTATTCTCAATTTTTTTCTTTAACATCATCCCATCTCTCTTTCAGAGCCCTTATCCCATCTGATGCCATTCATCCACTCAGACCTTCAGATACAGAGTGCCCTCAAAATGTCCAATACCAAAACTAGCTAAGCCCAAAGTTCCAAGATTATTTATCTGCTCTAAGAAATCCTTCCTTCTAACACACAAATTCCTCACTGCAGATTCTACAACTAGCTATTAGGAAAAAAAGGAATCTTATTTAAATAGCAGATCTTTGAATAACTAATTCCATGACTTTGTACAAAGTTCATAACACATTTTGGCCTCAGTCACTTTATCTATAAAGAGAATTGGATAAGATGATCTTTAAGGTCATTTTCCAACTCTTATTAATTCCAGCATCCCACAGGTTCCCAGGTAAGGAACTGTTGGGCTGGGGTTGTGTTGGACAGTGTATTTTGCACAAAAAATATGTATCTTCTGAATCTTACAAAACCATAAAAAACAAATCAAACATTGCTGTGAAGAGATAAGTTTCAAATATAAAGCACAGCAAGTGCTGATATTGTTGCCAGTAGTCCAGATCTGTGTTTGTAAAACAAAAGATTTTCCACATATGAGCTAAAGTTTTAACATTCGAAGAGTCTATGGTCTCCATAGTTCTGCCCTAGTTTGCAGGGGTTTTTTTTGTTTTGTGGTTTTTGTGAAAACGTATGGCAGAACTCTCCCCTCTAAAAGGAGAAACAGATTTGATAAGTTGAATTCAGAGAATGTAAAAAGGCTACTAATAATGTTCAGCAGACTGACTCATGCATAAATGAATTTTAAATATAATGATAATAATAATGAAGCATCTCAATGTGAACAAGACTAAACCCTATTTAGATTTTCAGTTTCAAAACTGGGCTATTCACTCCCACATAATCATAAGGCTTATTTTTACTTGATAGCTTTTTATGCTTTACTTAGGTTCCAGTCTGTCTCCCTCAAGTCGTTGATTTATTTGTTTTAGTCCTGACTCAGGATTTTGTTTGGTGAAGACCGCTCCTGTGGACAGAAGTAGATCAGTAACTCATCCAGAGAGGGAATGGAGCATGGAGCTAAACCCTTAACTCAGGGAGAGAAAAGGAGAATCCGTGATCTGTGTCACGTCTCCTTCTTGGAGCTAGATGGAGAAATTGCAGGTGAAGAAGAGGTGATGATACTTGAAGGGAAACAGATAAAATTCAGATCCTCTGAAGAAAATTATAATCAAGAAGTGTTTTCCCCTCAAGATCAGATTTATAGTTAAGTTTCTTGAAGATATACTACAACTTCATGTATAAATATATTCTTATGTAGTATCATATCATGTCTGCTTATATATGTTTTGTAGAGATAGATATGTTTGAATCTTGTCAATATTTTTGATATGTATTTATATATGAGTGATATGTGTATACATGTGTATATAGATACTTGCATCTATATACACACATACACATGTACATGTGTGTGTATGTGGATATATACATACATGCACACATACAAACACAGATGATTTTTTATTCAGTCACCATTTTTGGATTTCCTTTTTTTCTGCCCAAATGAATTCTGTCCAAGAAAAGAAAAGAAAAGAAAAGAAAAGAAAAGAAAAGAAAAGAAAAGAAAAGAAAAAAAAGAAAAGAAAAAAGAAAAGAAAAGAAAAGAAAAGAAAAGAAAAGAAAAGAAAAGAAAAGAAAAGAAAAGAAAAGAAAAGAAAGGAAAAGAAAAAACCCCACAACTATTTGCTTCCCATTTCTACCTTTTAGGTTCTCAGAGGATAGTGACAGACTGCACTCAACTGCTGTCTTGACTGAATGCCCAGATTTATGGCAACTAAGAAAAGGACATTGTATTTGAGGTAAGTCAGCAGACAGAAAAGTCAACTTCAGTTGGGATAGTACCCCCTAGTGGAACATCACTGATCCTCTCTGTTTGTAGATATGAAGTATAATTTTCAAGAGTTCTAGAAATTTAATACTTTTTCAGATTCAAGATGTCCAAATACAGGAACATCAAATACTTTTTTATTAAATTTAAAAGATTTTTCCATAGTCCCTCCAAAAATTTCAGGACAGAATGGGAGCTACTTGTTATACTTTCTGGAATACATATTTCACATACTATATTTGTAGTCCAAAAAGCAAAGCTGCCCAAATAACATTTTGTATTTGGATAAAAGTTTCTATCTTCTCTAATATTTTTCCACTCTTTTCCTATTATTTTTCATTGTGAAGAACTATCCCAAACACAAAGACTTTTAGAAAGCTGAAAAATAAAATGCTGGTCTATGAAAATATCAACTAAGTAGGAGATAGCTTCAAGGGTACCTGGCTATTTTCCATTATAGCACAATAGAAACTAATCAATAGTCATTCAGAATCTATTTTATATGTGCTCTATATATGGATCCATGAGCATTTCAGGACCCAAATAATAATGATGGAAAGAGCAAGTGTTGCTTCTAATTCTTTTTCTGCTCATAGTACTTTAAAAATTGAAAACGAAAAGCTTCTAAGAGTCCCAAGGACAGAAGCAGGCAACTGATTTCTCCATTCTCATAGTCAGCAGTCCAATGATGAGAAAATGATAATAAAAAAATCAAATGCCTTAAAGTTTACAGAGTACTAATAGAGAAATGGGTAGGCTGCTTTTGTACTACCATTTCAAATCTTAAAATAGTTATTTGTGGATTCAGAAAAAAAGGGTTTTGTTTTTAAAATAAAAGACAGGAATTTTGTACATCTAACCACCATTCCTACTCTGTATTGTACTACCATTCTCACAGGAAGCACCTTCCTAAAAGAGAGGGGGAACCTCATTAATTTCCAGAATTTCATTCTCCAAATTGAACTAGTTGCTATCAATGTTACTTCAACTGCATTTAACTCCAAGTTTTATGTTTTGTTCAATCTAAAATTGAGGAAAACTTGACCCTCAAATAAAAGTCATCAAGCAATCAAAACAAATTAAAAGGGGATCATTTTCTTTCATCTATTTCCCCAGAATCCTTTATTGAAATGCCTCAAAATAAACTATGAGAAATTTGGTTATAAAGTCATACACGATTCTAGAACAAGGGGTTATTAACTTCTGTTTGTATCTTGGAATCCCTTGGCAGTTTGGTGAAGTCTACAGACCCCTTCAAATAATGTTTTCAAATGCATAAAATAAAATACACAAAATTTCAAAGGAAACTAATTATATTGAAAAAGTTATCAAAATATTTGAAAAAGTCAAGTGCATGAATTAATAATTCCAGCTTAAAAACCCCTGCTCTAGAAGCAAAATGTTGTTGCCTGTATGGGAAATGGACAGTTTTTGTGACAAGTGAAGAGGTAGGGAATTGAAGTCAAAGCTGGAATGGGGACAGAAGAATGCTGCTTCTGTGTTTTACAGATTCACCAAAGCATTGCTCCTTAGCATTTACGTAGCACCATTCTACCAAGACGCTCAAGACTTTGTATGAACAATATTTCATATATTACCTATAAATATATACTGCTATATGCCTACACATTTACATCTATGAGCATTTAAACAATATTTAACCTTAATATCTCTTTGATATTGGTAAATGTTTCCTTTATTTTGGGATGAAATTAGTCATTCCATTGGTATATGGAATTTCCACTGGTCAAACGATCTCTGATAATGTAACCCAGCACCTGCTCTGCAATTTAGTATTAGACAATTGAATGGGAAACAGAGATTAGGTTCACAGGCTGCATTGTGTCAGAGACAGGAATGGAATATTCTTACTTTGAGGATCGCTCTCTATACCTTTTACTATGCTGCTACCTACACAGTATTATTCTAATTTTTGCAAGTAATGATATTGAAGCAGCTCTACAGTCTAAAGTCTTCAAATGAGTCCCTGTAATCTGTATCCCAAATTCAAGGTTCCACCTATTAGTTCTTGCCACCTATTAATATACTATTTCCATAAGGTTATATTTTCCCCAAATGGTACCACTGAAAATCATTGCGTATTTAGGACAACTATAAAATATGAACAGATTCTGCCCTCCATTTACTTACTAACTTGGGACCCCTGTTTTATTTATCCTGTAAACAGAAACCAGTTTAGGCTGAGAACATCCCCCAAAACGATTCTCTGCACTTGTCTCTCCTTGTAAAAAATGGGTGGTTTGGTCTCCCCAAAAGGAAGGTTACCTGGGTGATCCTGATTGGGTGGTTTTGATTTTCTAGACAAGATTACTGGAGGCTGTGGAGGCCCATACAACAATTAACATTCCTTAATTGTTGGAGAGGAGCTAGGAGCCACATCTGAAGGCCCACCCACTTTCCCAAACAGGAGCTAACTGTAAGGTTTCCCAACCATCCCAGGACCACCTTTCCCTTGACTCAATATAAATGTTTGTTTCTGTTTTCTGTTGGGTCACTGACCTAACTGAGGAGGTCAATCTGATCCACTTTATCAACAGCCAGAAGTGTCACTGTTAATAAACTTATCTTGTCCCCCCAAAAGAAAAAAAAATATGTACAGATGCTATGCTTTCATTAAACTCAATTTACACACATAATAATTGAGAGAGCAGAATACATTGCAATCATGAGCAAGTATGCTGTATTTTCCAAATTTTGGTTAATGAATCATTCTGGGAAGCACATTTTATAAGGGTATTTTTGTTGTGTATTTGGTTTTTTGTTTGTTTGCCTTTTCCTCTCTGAAACCTGATCCAAATAAATAGATCTCATGCACCAATAGGTTAGAAAGAAGTCAGCTATATGTGAGCACTCATCCAATAGTAATCCCCAAAGCTCAAGATTTGCTTCTATAAAACCAATAACCACACCTTGCAGCTCAATTATGCTGAAGGAGACCTATCAAAAAACGAATCTTTAGTTGTGAGAACATATTTTAATCTTGCTGTATCTAAAATTTTAATCCTTAGGTATTGCATTTCCAGTTAGATATTTTGGCACCCATAAGGGTTTACTTTTATTAATAAGTCTTTATTTTTCTTGCATGAAGCTTGATTCTAGGTATTTCTTAGCTTTAATTGTCATTGTCTCTGTTTCTTTCCCACTACTCTCTTAGAATCTTCAGATTCTTCCTCCTTGAAATGTTTACCTTTCTGTTCACTTTTTGAAACAGCTGGAGTTCCTTTTTCTTCTTTGCCTTTGGGTTTAGCTGGTGTTTTCTCCACTTTTTTTACTTTGACATCAGCTTGCTTCACCTTCTCTGGCTTTCCACTTTTCACTTCCTTCTTAATCTTTTCTTCACCTTTTGAGCTTTTACTTTTCTTCTCATCTACAAATGGTAGAAATGGTTTAAACAACTCTCCTCACCAAACAGCAACCCCTTTCTCTTTGGGGCATTAAAATGAGGTGAAAAAAATGACAGACTGAACAATAACCTACTTCTTAAAAATGTGTTGAAAAGATCATTATAATAAAACATGCACAAGTACTCTGAGCCATTTATAAAATAAAGATATACACCCCCTAGTAGGTCTGTACCCAAAAAAGATCAAAAAAAAAAAGGAAAAGGACCAATACTTGCGGGGGAGAAGAATTGTTAATTGAGGGACTGTCCATCAACTGGGAAATGATTGAACAAGTTGTGGTATATGATTGCAATGGAATATTGTGTTATAAGAAATGATGAGCAGGATGCTTTCAAAATAATCTGGGGAAACTTACATGAACTGATCGATAGTGAAATGAGCAGAATCAGGAGAACATCGTTCGCAGTAATATCAATATTGTACAGCAGTCAACTGTGAAGACTTAGCTATTCTCAGCAATACAACAATCCAAGACAATGCTGAAGGACTTAAGATGAAAAATGCTATCTATCTTCAGAGAAAGAACTAATGGAATTTGAATGTGGAATGAAGCACATTCTTTATTATTTCAATTTATCATTCTTGGGGGAGGGGTTTGTTTTGTTTCTTGGTCTGTATTTTCTTTTGTAAGCTGGCTAATGTGAATCAATGTTTTGAATGACTGCACTTGTATGATGTATATCAAATTGCTTTCCTTCTCAAAGAAGGGGAAAGGGCAGGAGAGAGAAAGAATATGGAACCCCAAATTAAAAAAAAATAAGCTAAAAGCTTTATCTATCTTTGAGGGGAAGTGAATTAAATTAAATGTAAAATAATAAAGAAAAAGGAAAAATAAAGGATTATTATATTGGTCCATATACAATCTCCACACGTATTTTAGGGAAATATTATACAAATATACAGTAAAAAAATAACACATTATAAACTATTCAGGTATAATACAACCAATATTCCAAATATCAATATAATTAAAATATATATATATATATATATATAAAATAAATATACTTACTCCAGAGTAAGACTTCAGATTCTCTATTCTTTATCGTTGACTTCAAGACTTTGTTCTTTTTGTCAATTGATTTGTAAAATACTGACTATTACTGAATAATCAGTAGCAAGCTAATCAATAGGTTTTTTAATGTAACCTCAGTGTGTGGGTATACACACATATGCATATATATGTATGTACATGCATGCAAAGATTACAAGCATATCCATATTCAAAAAGTGTCCTAAATATATCCAAATTGGTTTAGAATTCATATATTAAGGGCTATTCAACAAAATCCTTCAAAATGCTTCAGATATATTTTCAATGATGGAGATGGAACATTACTAGTATTTTATAAGAATAAGGTGAATTAAAAAGCATCTTTTAAGGCATATCTAAGGTTTAAGAATTTGGCTTAAAAGAAGTCGAAATGGGAGCTAAATCACACAACTACAGTCATTTCTACTGGGAAAAGAGTGATATGCACCAGGCTGAGGTGGGTAGGCAGTTTTGTGCAAAAGTAATTCAACATTTAAATAATTAACCAACGTAACATTAAAACTTTTCCTGTAGATAATCCTATGGAAACATTTTCAACTCATTCCAGGAAAAAAATGAATTCCTAATGTAACAACACAGGAATGATTATATAGTTCCAATTCTAATATTTGACTTATTCACTATGGAGTATGTTAGAACAATTCAGTTTGTTACCAAAACAATATAGCATGTGGATAAATATAACATAAATAAATAAAACATAAGATTTAGAGTCAAAAGATATGGCTTATGCTTCCTTTTGTGCCCCTTAACATCTGGGAGATCATGGTAAAGCTCTTCCTTTTCATAAGTGTTGAGAAGATACTTATGATAATGTATGTAAAAGTAATCTGAGATGTTCAGAAGAAACATAATACATAGGCAAAATATTATTATTTTGATTTGAATTTGGACTGAACCACATATAATTTTATGGAAATAAAATATAAATATATACCTAAAAATAACACTGATTATAGATATCATTCAAGTTGTATACAATCCAGATGGCGATAGGGAGGGTGGCATATCATTGAGACTTATCATGGCATAGTGGATTGAAAGTAAGCCTTAGTGGCAGCAATGTTGTGTAATGGATAGGACATTGGTCCTGGAGTCAGGAGGACCTGAGTTCAAATCTAGCCTCAGACATTTACCAACTGTGTAACCCTGGGCAAGTCTCTTAACCCTAACTGCCTCCTCCCCCCAAAAAAGCAAGACAGAGTGAGAAAGACGAGTTCAAATATTACTTCTCATAAATGCCACTTATATTACCCTAGGAAAGTCCTATGACCTCTCACTATCTCAGGCAAATAATTTTCTAGGATTACCAGTTGTACAATAACTACAGATCATTTTATTAGAGAGAATTTCTTCACTGAAAGCCTTTTATATAGATGATATCATAGGTCTGGTCCAAAAAAAATAAAGGTATATTCTTAGTAGTGCTAACACATAAAGGTGACACTGAAACTGTGCCAATACTTTGTTTTTTAAGACTCAGGTGAGCAGGTAGCAATGTGAGTGTCCAGAAATATAATAAAAACTATTACAAACAAATTGCAGAAATAGAAAATCATTGATGTTGACTCCCTACTTAATGGATTCTATTCTAAAAAAAAAAAAAAAAAAAAAAAAAGGCTAGAGAGGTCAGCAACTTGCAGATACTATAAAAAGGACCTATTGGTCTGTTTGGTAAAACCTTGACTCAGAGAATCACATCAAAATAAAGATACTTAAATTTTGTTTATCTAGACATAAGGTTGCCTGCACTGTGCCCAAAAAGGGCTTTGATAATCATGTGTGTTGAAACTGAGAACTGCTGGAGAAATTTTTTTGTGCTGACTCCTCTATCAAGGACACAATGCTCAGAACCCTAGACCACAGATCCCTAAGGAGGAGAATTTGGGGTGTATTTGTGTGATAAGGGAAGATAAGGGAATATTGGGAAAAGAGAAGGGACCTTAAATATCATAAGTCCAGAGTTTCTTATCACTCCAGGGACCCCAAGTTTTCATTAAGAATTCAGGTCCACCAACCCTGCTACTTTTTTTCTCCCGTCAAGTCACATCATATTTCATTTCCTTCTCTCTATCAAGAGATACAAGTAATTATTTTTTAATGACTCATTCCATCAGCCAATCAAAGAACAGGCCAATCAAAGTAGAAAGGTTCAGCTGTGCCACAGAGCAAGTAAAGGTACGAAACCCTTTGTTTTGTTTTTTAATAGCCCTTTCCAGATTTCATGTAAATACTTAGCGGCATGTTGGCTCAGTCTTGCGATGTCTGAGGCTATTTTCCACACCAAACTAGTTCAATAGCAAATTGATATCAACTTTAAATAAAGTTATGGCCAAATTATTCAATTAAAGTCAGAATTTCTCTTTTTTAGATTTAAAAAATAAATTGAAAAAATAAAGACTATAATTCTAACTTCCAGATCTGTTATGACCTTTCATTATCCTGCCCTATTTAGTGGCTCTTATATATGCTTTTTGAATGTTCACAAATGTAAACTTTATTTTGAATATACATGAATTAGTCAGTTCGAAAGTATTTAGTAAGTGTCTTCTCTGTTCCATGCACTAGGTTAAGCTGAGGGAATTCAAAAATGGTAAAACACAATCTCTGGTCTCAAGGATTTCCCTGTCTAAAAGGAAGAGAGAGAAGGAGTAACTGTACACAAGTAAGTACAAACACTAAGCAACAGGGAAAAGATACTAGCATTAAGAGGAGTCCAGAATTATGTTAATAAACGCATTAATCTGTAACAATTTTTTAAAACCTCTCCGAAAGCATAAACGGATTTGTGTAACTATTATTCTGTTTTTAAACACATCAACTTTTTGTTAAAAATATACCTAATCATGAAAAAATCACTAGCAAATTACCTTTGGATAGTGTTCTCACATCTGTTTTTTCTTTTTTCTCAGGTTTATCTTTGTGACTTGCTAGAAAGGAAAAGAAATGATCATGAGTTTGAATTTAAGAATTAATAATTAACAGGAGTTCAAGTCACATGAGAAAATGACTCTTCACATGAATAAAATATAACATTTGCATTGTGTTTTAAGGTTTGCAAAGTACTTTTCACATATCTCATTTGCCTTCCACAAAAATTCTATATTAGGTATTATTTTTGTTGCCATTTTGTGGATAATAAAACTGGTGGCTTTTAAAGACAAAATCAACTGAAGAATGAATGACAATAGGTGAAATTTATATTTTGGGTCAGGAAATGATCTGCTTAACTACTTCTTAAAACCATTCTTGGGGTCAGCTTCCAGGACTCCAGAGGGAATACTGTTTATTCCTCTCACTCCTAGAATCCATCTGTTACCAACCAATACTCCAATTATATCTTTCATGAGTTTCTTTCAATAGATTTTCCCTGCATTTCAAACACTTTTAGGAGGGTAGCCCAAGGGACAACCTCAGTCACTGCATTATTCTTAATGAGAAGTGATATAGTGTAGTGGATGGAACACAGGACATGAAGTCAGGGACACTGGAGTTGAATCCTCTCTCAGTTGGTAACTATATGATCCTCAGTAAGACAGTCACTCTGGAAATATAATGCATTGCATGAACATGAGCTTTCATTTTTTATGAAAGACAGTGATCATGAATCTCTTCCTCATATATAAAGGAAAAGAACAAGTAAAATGTTGCATGGTATTCTTAAATGTTTCTGATCCAAGTTCTGTATATTAATTTAACATATAACATGGGAGAGGTGACCACAGTAGATAAAGAAAATAATGGTTTTCCAAGACAAATGGAATCTCTAAATATGAATTCCACCTCAAAGAAAAGTCAGCAATCAAGTAGCGAGCTAGAGTCAAGATACAATATGCATTATGCTATAGTCATTGCATGTGAGCTGATAAACTATTCCTTAGCTCTAGTCTAATACATTAATTTTAGGATTTGTAATTTCATCAGTATAGGTACATGCCATCTATAAATTAATTGACGGTCTTCTAGAGTTATAGAAAAACATAAGCAGCAAAGGGTGGGAGGTAATGGGTTATCTTGTATTGAGCAACAAGCATTCTACATGGGAGAGATGAACTGATGGGGACTGTAGCTTGAGTAATTTTTGTTCATGTATATTTTTATTTCAGTCACATAAAACAGAGTCCCTCAAGTTTCTGATCATTCATACATCAACCTTCAGTATTATCTCACAGGTTTGTCTAGACATTTGGTTCAGTGTATAGACTCTCAGTAGCAGGGATCAAACATTTTAAAATAGTATTTGAATAAATATATTTATAGTGCATTGTAAAGTATGGGAGCTCATTACATTGGCACTATCCAAACATGGTTTCTAATCCCAGTTCTTCCATTAAGTAATAGTATTATGTCAAATCCATCACTTCACTTATCTGGGTCTTTCTTTTCATTCAAACTGTGCTTCAGAGAGACCAGCTCATTTGGTCATGTTCAAATGCAAAATATACACTTGCCCAAAAGATTATTTTATGGAGAACTCATAGGGGGCAGGTGATCACATGGTGGTCAGAAGAAGTAAGATAAGGACACTCTCAAGGTCTCTCTCAAGAACTCTGGATTTGACTGTGCAACATGGGAGACACTGGCGCAGGACCGCTCAGCATGATGTGTGTCCATCAGAAAGGGTGCTGCACTTTATGAGAAAAGCAGAATTGAAACAGCACAAAGGAAATGTGGGATGTGCACATTTGGAGTATCCATCCTAAAGGTTCTCATGGACCATCTGTACCTGATATGCGGTGGAACATTCCAAGCTCATACTGGTCTGATCAGCCACAGTCAGACACACTGAAACTTCACTTTATCATGGTGATGTCATCTTGGTCCTCTTCAAGAACAAAGGACAACAACCAACCAACCATTTGAGAAAAGGGATCAACTATATTCTCCCTACAGCCAGGAATTCAACTGGAAAATATTTAACAACTGGCTCTTGGGGGAGAGAGATGCATGTATGACATTCCTTTAAATTCAATCTGCAGAGCAATATTGTTTCCAATATTTTCTTAAGTCTAGGCCAGTCTCCTGGCCAATGAATGAATAAATGAATCCCTGAATTGTAGCATACCCTGATTTCTGAAGCATAAAAGCTCACTCTGAAAATTTAATAATTGGCTTTCATGAGCTGGTACAATCTGGCTCCAATACATTAATGCTGGATTCCTTCCCAATGAAAAAAAAATTATAATACTTAGTACTTATTGAATGCCTAGGGTATGATGATA
The DNA here is from genome assembly GCA_023548195.1 of Bettongia penicillata ogilbyi. NCBI lineage: Eukaryota > Metazoa > Chordata > Mammalia > Diprotodontia > Potoroidae > Bettongia > Bettongia penicillata. The sequence goes on from JAJHZJ010000264.1 coordinate 306,323, forward strand.
CTCAAATCATTTATTCCCATCAAATCGGCAGCTACTACACCCAATGGGAAGTGAATTTCTTATTGTAATTATGATTACTGAAGGATGGCACTTCCATGAAAAGCATCGATCAATTAATTTTTGTGTACTTGTAAATGCTTAATTATTTGATTATTTATTGAGTGTTGTTCACTATTTTTGAGAAAATCTTTACAAATGTGAACTAGATCATTCTTTTGCAATTGTAGAAGTCAGATTATTCAATAAAAGTTCATATATCCACATATATCCACATCTCCACATATCTATATACCTCTCCATGTATCTACAGTAATTTTAAAATTATAAATTATTTCCTTAGGTTCTTTAACATATTCTCTGTCAAATTCATGCTTTCAAGTTCCACTGATATCATCAAGTAGGGTGTCCAAGGACCATAATCTGATTTTCACTTAAGTGAAAAAAAAAATAATTCGGAAGTTAAATCTACTTAGCAGTTAGGTAAGGCAGTAGGGTAGAATTGATTAAACCAGGAAGACTTGAGTTTGAATCCTGCCTTAGACACTTGCTAGCTGTGTAAGCCTGGGGAAGTATATAAACTCCTTGACTCAGTTTCATCAACTGTAAAATGAGTAATACCAACCTACTTTCGAGGGTCATTGTGAGAATTATGTGAGCTAATATACATAATAAAGTATTTTGCAAACCTTAAAGTGCTGACTATTATTATCAATGACACTGTGTTTAATTGGTGGGAACATAGTAATATAGTATCAATTCAATCTTTGGAGTAAAATGACTGTTCCTTTAGAAAAATGTCACAAATAATGATCTGTGATGATCATATCTGTAGTTATATCAACTCTCGGAAACAGTGTAAATCTTCAGAGGTTGCAAAAATAAACAACTTGCTAATGTAATTTGTGTGTTGTGTATTATAAATTGTGATGTCCAGTGATTTTTATTCCATTTCAAATATAAAATATTTCCTCCAGTAGGTCTTGCTAAAATTCTAATCAAAATAACTAGCTCATAAATTTCTATTTCTGAAAAGGCAGTAAGAACATGATTAATTTGAGACAGCAGAGTTCTGAAAGGGCTTGCTTTTGCATACTGCTATTCTACCAACTCTTGGGATCCATGATACTAAATGAAAGTGGTGCTGGGAGTTACCAAGCAGTATATTCTTTCTATTTGCAGTTCAAAGACTTTAAAATGAATTCAGCTTTTAGGATCCCATTTTCAAACTTTCATTTCTTTAAAATCTTCTTCCAACTTCATGTAGAAGAGAAAATCAATATAATAAGTAGACAAGAAAATTAATGGAGAGAGGAGAGATGGAGAGAGAGTAGGAAAGAGAGAGATGACAGAAACAGAGAGACAGAAACAGAGAGAGACAGAGAAATTCACTAATGCATTTGGTAAAGAGTGCCAACTACATTATTACATTTAATGTTTTGCCCACTAATATTTAGGAAATTATTGGAGAAGCAATAGGAGCCCAATTCTATGTTTTTCAAAAATTGGAATAGCAATGAACTCCATGGTTGTTAACAAAACTTAAAAAGAAGACATGCTTAGAGTAGTCATCCCCAGGTATTTAAGGAAAAAGTTCAAAAAATTAAATTCCAGTCTTTAATGGAAATTTCCTTCTACAGATATGTTCCAAACCAGCATTCCAAATGCAAAGATGTTAAAATCTCACTGATTTCCAAACCCAGTCTTTTTAAAGGTTTAGGGATTAATGTAGCCAGCTGCAGAGCCATGAACAGCAGAATTTGAATAGCTCTCCTCTGCAACTGCCATTATATTCTGACTTATTAGCCTTACTCTCCCTGGCTCTCCACTTACTAAGTCATATGATATGAATAGCCTGCGTTTAAAAAGGACTGAGCTAAGTTGAATAGAACAGGACTCTCCATTCACATACTATTAGCATAGATGCCTTAGCAACCTTTCTTGTCATTGGCAAGAAACATGGACAATATTTAAAAGGTATATGTACTATAACTGGCATGGGATATCTGGTAACTAGAAATGTATGTCCATGACCTTTATCCAATTTCTGTAGTACAATATTTTTTTTTTTTAATTTGGGGAATTTCCTGAAAAATTTACAATTTAAAGAGTAGTGAATCTTCCTTTATATTTGAAAAAAATTACTATAAACATCTTGGTTACAAAAATCCAACCACCTGAATAATACAATTATAAACTCATTATGTCATTACATCTGAATACACAAAGCCCAAAATGTAAGCAAAGGTTGTTAATACATTTCGGTACTTCAAAAACCCATGATCTATTATGGGTGGAGAGTCTATCCACTAATAGACTATAAATCTTCAGTGATCATAGGTGATCTTTAAGAATCGTTATAGCCAAATATTTTATCATACTTTCCAACCAGGTAGATATCTCTTTCCTCTAAGTTTGTAAAGGCTATTCCTCAAATGACATGAATATTATCTTTCACTGAAGCCAGCACTTGATGTCTTTCCAAACTGGCAGGCTCTGCCAGAGATAATATTTCATTGGCATAACCTTTGAGGATCCAGTGTCATCTCCAGAGTGAGGCATAAAAGGAAACTTTAGTGGAGGATACAGTTCACTAAGAAAAAAGCAAGGCACTCCTTTATCAATAGATTTAAAGGAGAATATATGAAATCTATTTAGATCAATACTAGAAAAAATTACCCCAAAAAGCAAACATTTCAAATTCAAATGCTCAAATGTGAAGTGAATAAAGGAAATAAGATACAAATATCCTCAAAAGAATCTTTAACTGTCAGAGGATTTTTCAGTTCTAAAAAATACTTTAATTTTTTGATGATATAGGATTTCATTGTAGGTTATTTCTACACTATCACAGACTTTAACACCTCTACACTTTAGTAGATACCCTCCAAGTGTTGTGGTGAGCTAACACTCAATCACAAAAAGGAAGGAAAGAAGGAAAAGAAAGAAGCAGGGAAGAGGGAAGGAAGGAAGGAAGGAAGGAAGGAAGGAAGGAAGGAAGGAAGGAAGGAAGGAAGGAAGGAAGGAAGGAAGGAAGCTAGAAACCACCTATTAAAATTCTTTAATTTTAGGGATGGAAAAATTAAAGGTCAGGCAGGTTAAATGACTTGCCTAAGATGCGATAGATGATGTCAGGAAAGGGATTTGAATCCCAGACCCCTAATTCTTAAATCAGTGTTCTTTCCACTGTAACATGCTTTTCATAGGGTAGGCAGGCTGGTCTTTGGACCATACAAACACATTTTTTGCTAGGTGAAGGAAAGGGAAAAAGCATCTATATAGCACCTATTAAGTGCCAGATACTGTGTTGTGCTTAACAGTTATGGGTCCCATAACTGATGCCTTTGAGAATGGTAGAATATCTCAGAACTTGTCCTCTCTTGGAATATCCTTCAAGAATCACAGGTGACCTCCCTCATCCATCAGAGTAAGACTCTAGTGAGATTTTTCTATAATTTGGAACTCCTAAACCATGAATTAGTAAAAATCTAACTCAAAGGGCCTAAACATTTGCACCAGAAAACAGAGGGCAAAAAAAAAAAGATTTTAATAAAGAAATACATCAAAAGTAAAATAAAATCATATAACGACAATAATAATTGCCTACCTTTTCTTTCTGGTTTTTCTTTTTCTTGTTTTTCTTTGTGAGTTACTGTAAATGAATAAATAATATGGTATTAAAAGGAAAATAATACAGTATAAGGGGATGTAAAACAGATTTTAGCATTCTAGAGATTTTTTAAATTGCATATTTAACATTTGTCAACAAAAACAACCATTTGTGGGTTTAAATTTGTTACAAGAGAGGACATCTATCTATTTACTTAGAGGATAGGTAGGAAACAAGTGCGTGTACAGTATAAAATGTGAAAAAAGCATCGACAACACTTTTATTTCTTTTTCTTAATTTTTATTCATTTTGAATTTAAATACATAAAGACAAAAAAGGATCATTTCCATGTCCACTGGACATAGCAAAAAGAGAATTCAATATAAAACCATGAATTTCCATTTCACACTGCTTTTTTTAAAACTATGTAACAAATACTACACATCATTTTCAAAGCTACGCTGCTTTTCTGTGTTCCCTCTGAGTTTTCTTTCATCCTCTGCTGTACACTTTTTTCCCCTCCCTCCCCAACCCACCCTAGAAAAGGCTACAATTAGACACAAATATGTGGATGTATGTAAAACAATGCTATACATATTCTATTTATCACTCCAACAACACTTTTTTAAATACTCAGAAGAAAATAGAAAAGTATAGAAATATATCGGAACAAATGCATAATTTCATTACTTCCTTGTTGAATAAAATATATGTAGGTCATGTGATACTAATGACATCATGAAATCCCTGTTCAGTTCATGCTAGGCACTGGGAACTTCTCTGATATTTATAGATTTCTTTTCTCACTTCCACTTTTAACCAAGAACCAAGAGTAGGGTGTCAGTAAAACCAATATTAATAGAGAAGAGCCCAACAAGGTAAGAGAATACCCCTTATAGCCTTTTCAAGCCTATAACCATTTCTAGCAATGGAACTGTGAAGCTCTGAAAGATGATGAGAAAAGCTTTTCTTGTATTTCCATGCAAAAAGAACCCACACGTGGATGTTCACACACAAAAACATACATATACACATATGTATCAGTATCATAATGACTGATTAGGGACGGAAAGAAGATATAAATATATTGAAATCTACTTTTACTTAGCTTATTATTTTATTTTTAGGTTATTTTTAATAATGTCAACAACTCATACTTTAGCATTTTAAGATTTATAAAATGTTACCTATTTGTAATGTAGGAAATACAAGTCTTATTATCCCCATTTTACAGATAAAAAGAAGCAGTGTTTAAATGATTTGCTCAGTCACTTATCTAGTAAGTATCAGAGGTATCTATGACTCATACTCAAGTCCTTTAGCTTTAAAGCCAAAAGGACTTTATTGTCAAAATATTTGGCAAACAAGGTGGCATTCCCCTGCTTGTCCAAGGGCTGGCCTTTCCCCAATCAGGACTTTCAGCTCAACTCAACTCTAAGAGTTTCTTTCTGTCCCCATATGGTTCTCCCTGCAGCTCTCTGCTGACTGCCAGGTACTCTTTTCACGCCATAGTCAAAAGACTCTTTGATAACAGATCAAACAAATTTTTCCAAACTTCCGATAAAATAACAGCATGTCACAGAATAAGGGAAATAATGTAGTTATACAGAGCATTATGGGTACCTTATTCTATTTGATTCTCAAAGCAATCTTTTGAAATAGATAAATCTCCAATTCCAGTATTTCATTTCGAACATCAGATAATAAGGTCTTAAAAATGATTGACTGCCCAAAGTGAGCGTCTTTTAACTCCTTTTCTAACCTCTTTTCCACAAGTGTAAGGTTGTACATCCTAACACACTTTGCAAGATCATTAATACTGGTCCATTCATTAGACTTGCTTATGATATTAATGCATAATGGGACACCAGCACAGAACTTGCTTAGCTTAAATTTTGTGAAGACTCAGATAAAACATAACTATAACAGTAAAATGCAACCTTTTTAAAGCTCCTCCAAGAGTAACAAGTTTGGCTGTAACAAGCCATTCTCTCTACACCTTGATTAGAAGGATTCCCAAGAGAATGCCTTGTCTATTTTTCTGCCTCCAGGAAGGACTGGCCCTAACCTACCTCAGACAGATGGCTGTCCATTCTATTCAAGAGTTTTCAGATTGATGGGCACATGGACATAAATGAGAGAATTAATACAAAATCAAAAGAGCAACTGGGCTGAATTCAACCTCAGATTAGCATATTAATGCTTTATCCTCACTGCCCTAGGGAAGGTCTGGTTCCTCCCAGTGTAACTTTTGATTTGCAGACCCAGTTACTGTACACTGAAATTTCATTATCCTCAGAAGTGGCGGCATAATACTGCTTAGAGAAGCAGCTGTACCTAAGGACCCCAGGGAGCTCTTCAGAGTGGAAGCCAGCCACTATAGCATCTTGGGAGGAAACTTCAAGCACAGGAGAGATTAAGCAAACTCCAAATTGGTGTATTTCTCTCATCAAAACCACATAAGAATCCAACCCAAATGCAGGACTAGAATCATCCTGATAGAAAACTAATTTTCAGTAGTAACCACTCTTTTTTTGTACCTCTTAGCTTGGATTCAACATCTAAAAATATAAAAGCAGAGGGTAAAACACAAAAACAAAAACATCAACATCAACCCTTCTTGCTACTGACACAGTTTGACAAGTTCCATCTTAGCTGGTACATATTTAGCTCAGGACAAAATAAGCTTTTTTGCACCTGCTACAGCTTAATTTGTTTGTCATCCTTATTTATAAGACACAAAAGTCCCTTAACCATGCTGATAATTAAAAACAAAAGGAGTCCACCATTTGGAATGGTTTTAATATTTGGCAAGAAATGTGGAATAGCTCTGCTTGTCCAAGGACTGACCTTTCCCCAAACAGGACTTTCAGCTCGATTCAGCTCCAAGAGCTCCTTCTAACTGTCCCCATATGGTTTTCCCAACAGCCCTCTGCCAGCTGCCTTAGGTTCTTTCACAGTACTCTTGGCCCTGAATGTTTGCCAGCTGGGTTGGGAGTCCTTTGCTGAAATAGAACTAAGTGCTAGCAGTGAACCTGACCCTCCAATTCTTAATGAGGCACAATATCACTCCCCAAGCTACAGCTGGAATAGTAGGCATCTTGGTTCCTGAGTCAGGCCAGGCTTCTTTGCTCTCCTCTCTCCTCTTAGTGATTGAATCAGAAGTGTGAAAACAAATTTTAAAAGCCCCTCTGAACGGAGTTTTTCTAAGGTAGTACCATTCTCCAATTTAAGATCAACTGGTTTTAATTAAACAAAGTTTCATCAACTACTCTCACTAAGTCTTCACAGGCTCAAGGAGACAAAGTTCACCAAAGCAGGAAATTATGAAGAGTGGGAGGAAAACTTGTATTTCCTCCTCGAAGTTGGAGACATGGAAGATAACAGGAGTTCCATTTTAGAGATGGGTGCCTTACAATGAGATCTTACTTAACATTAAAAGATTTTTACCTTGTAACATTTTCTTTCCTACCCTTGTTCTCCTCTTTTTTGGACTTTCCTTTGAAAATAGAATATTCAAATGCTTTTTACTTCATTGATGAAATATTTGCATATTTTACCCAAAGCTAAAATTCATAAAGATATGAAAGAGTGAGTCCGCATTACACTTTTAAAACCTGAACGGCACAGAGCCAGTTCTCATCCACCGCTGAACATGATCCTAGATGCTTCCAGATAGCTAATCTAATTTGGGATGACAAATCCTGGGCTCCAATATGCAAGCTTTGCACATCTAAAGACTGAAAGCTGATGGACTATCGCAGGTCTATTGAATCTGAAACTTTTCTGACACTTTTTGCTATCTTTCCCTACTATCATAGGCATGGCTCCAAAGCCAGTACACTCTTAGTTCAGGTTCAATGTTGGCACAAAATGAGGCATGCCTGAGTAACTAAACATTTAACAAAAAAGGTTTACTTTGCTCTAACACAGAGGATATGTTACAAGGATGTACAGAAAGGATATGGTGGCATTTAGTTTCTCTGGACACCACTCCCCTCATCTACATATAGTAATGTATATGGTCAGTCATCAGGATCAGTCACCAGGGTATAGCGATTCCTTTGCTCTAAGAGGCCCTGAACCCACATGTCTTGGACTTTTTACTGACCTCAGGTTAGGGAGCTGTGTCAGAGAAGTGGGATCACTCAGGCTTTAGGAGAGAAAGAAATTTTACCAGGAAAGTCACTAGGGAAGGTCCAAGGAAACTATGTGGGGGAAGAAAGCTGTGTTTGGAAACTGTTGTGCTGCCATACCTTCACTAAGCAGATTCACAATTTTGAATGTCATAGAAACTAGAAAATTGAGATGTTAGAAATCATCTAATTCAAGTCACCCATTTCACAGATGACATAACAGAGACCCAGGAAGGTTGACTGATTTGCCAAACATTGGGCAAACTGAATTGGAACCCAGATCTCCTCGCAGTCTGGTGTTCTTTCCACATCCTATAGTTCCTTTTCTGTATCATGTCACATCACTGGGTCAAATCAAACTCAATAGTTAAGAGGTTTTCATTCCAAAGTAAAATAAATATTCCTAGGATTGAACTATATAGTTTATAAAATGTAAGTTTTCTTTTCCATAATAAAATTACATTTATTACTAAATAATTATCTGGCAAATATACTGTGATGTCTTTGATCTCATCCAAACAATTTGGACTCCAAAATAAATTTTTCTCCCTAATTATTCTCATATTTTAGATGCTGACTCTATAAAATGCTATTGTGATGCTTCCTTGTGGCATAAGTTGTCTATGATCACTTAAACCCAGGTTATATCAGCGGAATAAGAGTATACGCAATTTCTACTACCTGGAAAAAGGCTTCAAGAGGATAGAGTAGTAACAAACTGTGGGCTGGAGTAAGTAGTTATGGAGGGGAAGGTCACCCTTACTAGGTTAGCCAATAAATTATTATTAATTATTTTTGTAGTTGTAAACATAAAGAAAAACACAGGCCTGAGTAGCTATCAGTGTGGGGCAGCCCCCTTCTACTTGTGATGTGACAGAAGTCAAGTGTTAGAAAAGTTGCAGAGGATACTAAGCACTACCAAGTTCTTAAGGCGTATATGAATATTAATATAACTTTGAGGAGTTGTTTGTAAATATTTTGCAAATCAAGTTTACCAAAAATAGTTAAATGATATCACATCAAAACATTAAATCTAAATATGGAATTAGATGGAGGAAAATTACAAAAAATAACTATGAAGGATCTGCAAACATTTAACAACAGACTATGTTTTCCATCAGTGAAGGTAGAATCAATGCATTGGGACAGTAATATCATTCCCTAATGTATAGCATGAGAAGGTAGAAATGTCCCAAGGAAAACAAAGGCAAGAAGGACAGGTGGATCTATACCAAGTACACACAAAGGAAGTCCATAGTGTACAGGACACAATTTTGAAGATATTGAGGGATTGCCCAAGTGTGCCATAAATAAAAATGTGAGAGGGCTTCAAAAATGATAGTTTGCAATGGATCACATTTTATACTCAGATTGACTGGAAGGTACATAGAATACAAAATCTCATTTTGGGGACTTGAAAAAAACAGCTTTCAGATAGGAGCCCACCAGTCATAAATCAATGTTATGGAAGTTTCCTTGATAGAAATAACTTTTTTCAATGATCTGGTAATTAACAATCCATTCATCACTGTGGGAGGAACAGTGAGAATATTTAGACAAAAAAGGGGAGAAAAGGTAAAATTTTGATTACTTTATATTTGATAGGTTTTAAATAAGCAAAATCAATGAATCAATGAAAGTAAATAAATGGAGAAAAATTGTTGCATCAAATATCCCCACCAGTGTCTAGTATCCAAGATCCATAAGACATCAACACAAAATGTGGACCAAAAACCATTCTTCAGTCAATAAAGATTGCTCCAAATAATTAATAATTAGAATAATGCAAAATAAAACTAAAACAATGAGGGGATTTCACTAGACACTTAACGAGTTGTCAAGGATGACCAAATATGGAAAGTGTCCATTGTGGGGAGGCTTCATGGTGACTGGCACACTATTATTGTTGGTGAAGCTATGAATTGGCCAATAATTAGGGAAAGCAATTTAAGTAATTTACAATTACTTAAAATGTTTAATCTAGATGCTTTGACCTATAAATCCTACAGCTATGCATAATTCCCAAGAAGGTCAAAGAAATAGCCTATATACCCCAAAATATTCAAAGGAGCACTTTTTTTCGTAGCAAAGTATTAGAAATAAAGTGGATGGTGGTTAATTGGAGAATGCTTAGATACAGTGTGGTACATCAATATAATTGATGCCTTAATAAACACAAAGAATTAAGAGAAGAATGAGAAGATGCATATGAACTTATGTACGTGACATAAGCAGAACAAAGAAGAAATATACACAAAAAGATAATGTAAACAAAACTGAAAGTTGAATAATTGCATTGAAAAGATTGGCCAATGTTTCTCTGTCCATTACAGAGGTAAAAGGAACTACGGTTATGGAATATAGTGCATATGATAGAGCTGTTGCCAGACATTGATCTGAGGCATAGGAGCATCTTAGTCCAATAAAATTAATTAATTCACTGATAATCTTCACTTCATACCATGCATAAACAAGAAGGATTCTCATTTTCTTTCACATGTCAACAATTACTGTAAAACAGGTGATAGTACAGCTGTAGGTAAAAAGCTCTTACCTACTTTGATTTTTATGGGCTATTCTTTAATAGTCACAAAATAAATAGTTTTTAGATAAAGAAAAAAACTCCTATGATAGTATATGGCAGTTGGGGGGGAAGTAGGAATATCAAAAACCAGGACTTTCAGAATGCATAACTGACCGTATCTCCATGTCACCTTGGAGGGTGTGTCTGCAAGAGTTTTAAGTGATAGCCATATATTTTCATGGGTAAGCAACCAAATTTTCATTATGTGCTTGAAGCATTTCTGAGAGGAGTAATACATTTAGATACGTGCTACGTCTGAAAGGAAACCACTCCTGATACTCAAACAGAATTAATGCGTATAGTTCAGACTATGAAATTAACAACATGGTTTGACTTTTTTTTTCTAGAGCAAAGCAGAAAGGAAATACGAAATCTTGAAAAGATGAAGAAAGAAAGCAGTTACTCTAGTTTCATGGTAAAATTTTTTAAAATAAGAATGCTCAAAAAATCCATAAGATTTCAAGAATTTCATTTTTGTGAACAATTTGATTGACTTTCTAATCATTTCTATTAAGGCTCATAAATTTTTCTAGTTTTCTACTTGGGGAAGACCTACTCAACAATAAGGAAGTTATTATATTTTATATATTTATGTTTATATTATATTTTCCTGAACAGAATAATAGTATCCTCACTTCAAACTGAAAACAGTCTCTCAGTACTAAGCTTTGATTTCTTTGTCTCTATGTAAAGCATATGAAAATAAAAATTTTGAAAATAAAATTTTAGTCAAAATTGGAAACTACTTTAGAAAAGAACATATCACTTCTTTCATGAACAAATGCTATACATTAACAACTTTAACTTTTTGCAAAATATTTAACTGAAAGTTTTGATTGATTTGTTTAATTAGTATTGTTGTTTTCTTTCAGTTGTCTTGTCCTTCATGATCCCATTTGGGTTTGATTTTGGGGAGGTTTGGAAAAGATATTAGATTGATTTGTCATTTCATTTTCCAGCTCATTTTACAGATGAGGAAATTAAGGAAAACAGGGTTAAAGGACTTGTTCAGTGCCACACAGATTTTGAGAACCTATTTCAACCCAGGTCTTCCTGACTCTAGACCTGGCACTCTATCTACTGGGCCACCTAGCTGCCCTTAATTAATATCATAAAAGTTAAATACTTGAATGATTAATTTTATATCTATTCCATAAGTCATACTAGTAACCACAAAATATTATAACAGTCAGAGGAATGACTCTAAGGTACTGAATAGATCTTTTACAGAATATTTTGGAAATGGTGACCAACAATGAATAATATTGACAGAAATGGATAGGTTACCATATATACTTGCAGAGAGAGGACTTATAATAGCAAAGAGATTCTGGATCCATCAAAGCAATGGAAAAAATTTAGAAATACAGTCCTTCAGACATTTAAAATAGGTAACTGAAAGTGAGTTTGACTTTCGATTGATTGGAAAAAAATACAAAGCTAGGAAAAGTATTGCAATAGGTTAGCTCAGACACAAATGAAGCTCAGACCTCTCCTATCTTACTGGTTTAAGAAGTAATAAGCAGTAAATGCTTTTGGACTCTGATGTTTATTCTAAAAACCCTTCAAGATAACAACATTCTAATACAACATATTCTCTACTTTCATTTCTTTGCACAGAAAACTGGAAGGTCTATATATATGTACAAAATATGGATAAACTCCTTTGTAATCAGTCATTTCTTGCTGAAATATTAAAATGATATCTATTCTCTATTTTATAAGTCACTATAATGATAAAATGAATACCTTGGTCATAAAGGGGAAAGATCCTCCAATATAAGGAATAATGTAAGCACATTTCTTTTTTTCTCAAAAAAAGAAGTAAAAATACAGAGACTATTCAAAAAGTTGGAGTGATAATATACACATTTAAAAACCTGAGTTTCACTGTAAGTTCAACGAGGTGGAGAAATGGATAGAGCACTGGCCTTGCAATCAGGGAGACCTGAATTAATCTGGTCTCAGACACTTGACACCTACTAGCTGTGTGATCCCAGGCAAGTCACTTAACCCCAAATGCCTTGCAAAAGAGAGAGAGACAGAGACAGAGAATGAGAAAGAGACAGAGACAGACAGACAGACAGACAGACACACACACACACACACACACAGCCAAGTCAAATGATTTACATTTTCTTAACATTGGACACATAATCCTAGTTTTGAAGAAAAGGTCCAGGACACTAAACAAATTGCAAATAATACATAGAATTATAATTCTCATTTTGGTTTTTCAAGACCTGTGGTTCAATAAAGGCTTGAAAATGTTGAGTTTTTGTTTGTTTATCTTAAAAGCAATTTGTTGTCAGCACTGAGGAGACTTGATTGCTGACCCAGGCCTTGACTTGACTCCCTGCCCATAGAATCAGAGCAGGCTGGAACTAAAACCCACTAAACATGACCTTTTTCTAAAGCCTAAGTACCACTTTTCACCCTATCACAATTAAGTTCCCTGTCCTGATCCCACTCTCATTTTTGGCTTGACCTGTCCATAACTCAAACCCATTTCTTACTGCTAGGCCCTGCCCCTGCCCTCTTTTTTAAAAGAATGGCTAGTTTGCCAGTGGCCCTTCACATTTCCTCTCCTGAGGCAGATTTCCAGTCCTTGGGCACTTCTTTAATCGTTCCATCTTGGCTATGGTTGTCCCAGTTCTACTACTTGTGTTGAGAACTTAGACAAATCACTTCATTTCTCTCACTCATTTTCTACGTCTTTAAAAAAAAAGGCAGGTAGTGAGTGGGTGAATTGGATAATTTTTAAGGTTCCTTAAAATTCTAAACCCATCAGATTTTATGAAATGCATCATGGAAAGTACATAAAAATTAAGACAGTAATGAGAGAAATATCTGATTTCCCCCAAATCATGACTCTATCCTGCAAAAACATTTTGAATAAAGTACCTGATTTCCCTAAAATCTGTTACTCCTTCAAAAATATCCAATACAATGGATATTTATTTATACCTTTCAAAGTCAGATTTACTTCATAGCTCTTTCATAAACAACCAATCCATCATTCCGTTTTATACAATAGTAACTACTATTAAAACCTTGTACAATTGTGTATTTTGTGAGAGGTAAAGTTACTTTTAAACACAACCTCACACAGAGAAACTAATGTACCATCACATACAAACATAACACATATGTATATAGATTCACATATCTCTATACATATTTATGTGTGTATATACACATTCATTTTTACAAAAATGGGGTGATTCTTGTATACTCCTGTTCATAAATAAGGAACCTTACAAATTATGTACAGTCTCTTAACCTCAATCATACTAGAAGCCGACGGTCTAAAATCCATCTACCTAATCCACAGCTCTGTTCTGTAACCATTAAATACATTCCCTCATAACTGAGAAATATTCAGCATCCCAAAATATATCTGGGTTATTCAGGAAACCTATCCAGGCTACTCAACCTCCTTGACTCTAGGATAGGCTCTGAGAAATTGGGGACTTGCAGCCAAATTCACTACTTTAATTATTCAATGCTCACTAGCTCTTTTGACAGTTTAATAAACCCACTCTACAGTACCCTGCTCAGAGCCTTTGACAGCATGCTCCAAATAGAGCCAGGACCAAAAAACAAATGGTGCCATCTGCATAGCTACATACAACCCAGAAGCAACACCATTAACTGAGCAGTAAAACCTAGAAAAGGATAAAAAATAATTTTAAAATCCCTGTGTTTCCCTTTGATCATATATCCAAATGGAAAAACACAAACAAGGAGATTCAAATTTAGTTTGCATAGGCAAATAGGGCTCCTAAACTATGTCAAACTTCCCTGAACAAAGGAGGGAGGGGAGGGGAGAGGGGAAGAGAAGGGAGAGAGGAAGGGAGAGGGGAAGAGAGAGGGGAGGGGAGAGATTGGTAAGCACACATTTAATCCCTTAAACAGAAATAAAAATAGTTTCCAGATGAGTAAGGGTTAGTGTCCTGTTTTATATGAGGACTGGCTGAATAATCTGGAACATATGGGGTATTGTTAAGCTTAAAGAGGCCATATCAATAAAGTGTTTTGAGCTCTTCAGAGGAAGATGACTTAGCAAAAGCAGAGCATCGTCACAGCAGTTCAAATATCAACACAGCTCAGGGATAATCAGAAGCTACTTTTGTATTGCTTAGATTTGGTAGTTACTACAAGTTATTTTGTAGTGCATGGTTATATTATAAACAATACTAATTATTCCACATAATGTGTTGAGCTACACCCAAAGACTTGGAATTTCTTTTTCTACTCATATCATACAGAAGTAGTGGTTATTAAATATTCCTCAGTTTACCAGGACATCTGAATTAGGGATTGACTAATGAGATGGGGAAAGTTGTGCTTACAACAGTAAGAAGAATGGCCACTGATTGGATGCTTTTCCTGTTTTTATTACTGTGTCACAATTTAGGTTTGCTCAAATAATCATGGCCAAGAGAGTCATCACAGATGAAGGGAGCTGTCGAAAAGGCATAGACAAGTTTTTATCCCTGGGTGGTTTTCTGGTACTATTCCTGGATGAAATTCTATTGAAGGAAAATTGAATGACCGCAATATCACCTTTGGCCTTTCATGCTGCGGGTATACATAAAGGAAATATTATGAGACATGACAAGTCCTTATTGGATCATAGGATCACTTTGCATTTTTCCTCCAAATATATTCAAAAGTATTTCCTGACATGGGAAATTAAGGTTCAAAACTTGTGTCTCTGTGATCTGTGGTACATTTTAGCAGTTTATCACAGCAAAAAACAAAACAAAAATCCCCCCAAAATTTCAGAATTTGGAATCCACAAACTAGGGTTCTTAAATGGCAATTTGAGAGTATTGGAAAGTCCCATCGTTTTTCAGGACTGTTGTCAATTCATAATTTTTTTTAAGTTCTTTTTATTACTATGTTTGTCATCTAGTGGCTTTATAAAAAGTAACCAAATATTCATCAAAAATGGTATGCCCTCAACAAATATAAAACTGCTCCAAGCAGCTCAAAACCTTTAAATGGCCACATACTTTGAAGTTTTTATAATTCCTCTTCATGTGACTCTCATGTGCAGTAGGTTTCTATGACTCCCCATTGCTTGTAGGATAGAGCACACGCTATCTTCTTTTTTTTCTTTCATTCCTCCCTCCATCTTCTTTTCTTGCTCTGTTTTTCTCTTTTTCTTATGCTTCCTCCCTCTCTATCTCATTGTCCTCTAGCTCCCTCTCTCTCACACCCTCTCTTTCCCCTGTCTTGCACAGGGTCCCATTCTTGGGCCCAGTCTCACCACTGATTGGCACAGGACTGCAGCCCTGTTTCCATACTGGGCCTGTTCGCCCCTCTCTAGGCATCCTGGTGACACCACTCCTGGAGGCTCATGGTATTGGCACCACATTTAGTGCAGACACCCATGCAGCTTTCGCCCACTGAAATTAAAACTTCATGAGCTCAAACAATCCACAATCTTCAGCCTCCGCCAGTAGCCAGGGTTATAGGTATGAATACCATGTCCAATCAATCTTTCATTGATTTTATATTATTCTCCACCATGCCCTGTATTTTCTAGACAAACTGACCTTCTACCTCCTGCCTCTTTTTTTTGCAGATATGTCCCACATGATTAGGTTTATTGTACTCTTCCTCCTCTTCTTGGAATTCTTAGTGGTTTTCAAAGCCAAACTCAAGAGTTAGCTCCTACACAAGGCCTTCTCTACTACAAATATACATATTGTTAGTGCTCTCCCTAAAAAATATTTACTTTATATATGACTTCTATGTGTCTATCTGTGTGTATTCTATTTCTATCTAGCAAAATGTAAGCCTTTTGAAGTCAAAGTCCGTTTCACTTTTGTGCTTATATTACCAGAGAGTCACAAGTGTAGCTTAATAAATGTTGGCAGTATTGAATTTATTCTCATTATATATTATGGGGATTAAATGAAACTACATACACACACGCACATATAAAATACTTTATAAATGTAAGATCTTTTGATCATCATTATTATCTGGATTTTTAATTTAGATATAAATAGAACAATACCTTCTTTGTTATTCAAAAGTAATTTAATCTTTAGAATGCCACAATATAAAAGGATCAATAAAGAAATTTTCACTTTACTCACTATTTACATATAACGGACACATCATTACGTCAGCTTTTTCTTCGTCTGAATACGTGGTGCTCATTGGTTGGCATAAAATAAATTGACAATGGTTTTGTTCATATTTCTGAAGTCATATTTTTTGAAGGTAGTCAAATTAGCCTTATGTATTTTCTCTCCTTCTATATGTCTCATTTAAAGCAAAAATATATTTCAACTTGCTCAGAGAAGCTGATGTGAAAGAATATATCCTGAACACAAATAATGAAAAACAAATAAAAACAATTACCTTTAGGTGCTATTTTCTTCTCAGGTTTTTCCTGCTTTTCAGCCTTCTCTTTGTGAATTTCTGAAGGAGAAAACATAATTTGCACTTTAGAAAAAAGCTTGAATAATGAGAGGAGAAAGAAAAGAACTTCAGTTTTAAGTTGATCCTTGAGCTATATAGTATTTCCTAAATTATCATATATGACATGATGGTGACAGACAAAAGGGAAACATTTTTATTACTCATATTGCTGTTTCTCTTACTTATCCCATCTTAAAACAAGAGAAATTTTAATGGTTCCATAAAAAAAATTCCATTGGGGAAAATTCTTGGTAAGCTTGTACCATATTAGAATGCCATAACCAATCACAGACTATAATTACATTTTATTTCAATTACTCTCACTACAAATTAAGAATCCTTTATCGAAATCTAATTTAGATTTAGTAAGAAACAATTTTTACATATTAAATTAAGAATTTGTGAAATGAGCTGTAACAGCTACCTAATAGGAAGTGTAGCTCAGAATTGTGGAGTCAAGTTTCTTAATCAGCATTTGCTATCACATTGAACCAATAATTACAGGGAGTAGATAGATAGATTATATTGAAATCATTCCACCATGGCTTCGTATATATTGAAATGCCCAGTGATTGAATAAGCCTAGACATGAAAATTAACCCTGGATTTCCCATTAATTTAAACTGGAGTAAATAAGCCATTAAAATCTTTATAAATATTAGCAGAAGTCACTAGGCAGAGAGACAATGCTAGGACATGAAATGAGCTCTGGGACTGTTATCAGCAAACCTGGATTAGTTTTCTGAAGCCAACTCTTACTAGTTGTATGACCTTGGTTAAGTCCCTTAACCTATCTGAGATAAGCAGTGTGATATAACGAATAGAAAGGTGTCCTTGAAGTCGAACAGATAGAGAGGATTCAAGTCCTACCTTTGACATACTAGTTATATGGCCCAGGTAACTCTCCAAGACAAAATTCTACAGTACAGGCATTGGTAGAAGGGGTTTTTGCTTCTGGGAATTTCTTATACCAATGATGATATTTTTTTTAAATGAAGTGTAACAACATTTGTACTAACTGCAGTTATCCCTTCCACAGATTTTCCCCCTCATGATTTTGATATAGGCTAAAGAAATTAAATGGGAAATTTGGGGGAGTTCTGCTTCGGGAAGACCAGCGGATGACACAGAGAGAGTTTAGAAACTTGGAAGTGCATAAAATATGTGCAGAGTATTGTATAATATCAATATTTTATTTTTAATACCATAATAATTCAGACCTTCTCTGGTCTGGGGGGACCAAAAATTTTATATGGATTTTCCAGATCATGGGGGGCATTATGCCTCTAACCCTGTGATGTGGAAGGGAAAACCTTACTTGAATTGCAGGGTTGCTGAAAAAACCAACAAACCAAACCTCTTCCACTACCTGAATATCAAGGCTTGGTTTTATTTTTTTGGGTTAGTTTGTTTGCTTTTTAAAGGGGTGGGGAAGAAAACAGCTCTTAAGCAGCTTTTCAAAGCACATTTTGGACACACAAACAGAAATGCTGCCAATCTCATATTTCAGAAAATTGTGGAAGGCTTGTGCTCTGCATTGGTGCAAGGAATAACCATAATGATGAAATCATAATAGTGTGTTGTCCACTTATGGGGGGGGCAGAGAGACAGAGAGAGAGAGAGAGGGAGAGAGGAAGAGGGAGAGGGGGAGAGAGAGAGGGAGACGGAGAGGGACAGGGAGAGGGAGAGAGAGAGGGAGAGAGAGACAGAGAGATGGAGAGACAGAGAGGGGGAGAGAGAGAGAGAGAGAGAGAGAGAGAGATCCTTATTTTAGACCAGTTTTTAGTAGGTTTAAGACTTTGGAAGCTTTTTGTACTTCATCTCTTGGACAGATGGCCTATCTTTCTGCAGTAGCTCTGCTGGGAATTAGGTAATTACCATAGAAGCTTTCACAATAGACCAAAAAAAAAATGATATAATGAGCTAGGGATTTTGGGGGGGAGGGTGGCGGTGAGGAATGTTTCCGTAAGATTATTTTCATTAGGATTTATCAGAAAATTACTGATTTGAAATATTTGCACACGTACACAAAGAAATAGTTTCCAAAAAAAGGAAAATGACATATTTAACTTCGCACAGCAACCATTATAGAACAAAGTATACCATTTTATTTTGTGTGTGTGTATGTGCATGTGTGTAACTATTTCAAATCACCACAAGACTGACATGGTTTACAAATAACTGTATTGCTACTTTTGTGGCGGTGAACATGTTGGATGGGGTACTATGCCAAGAACCTGACCCAAAGACCTAATGCCCCATGCAATATGTTGTCCACTGCCACAGATGTAATTTAGTACATTTAGTTGTAAACCATATCAGTTCTGAGGTGATTTCATTCCAAATGGCATGTACAGTGGAGGAATTGGCATATATTTTCTTCATGGCTCCAATATCTTAGGCCATGCCGACTGACTTTCACACTCCAGGGGCAAGCTATATGAATGAATAGATTATCTTTTCTTTGCAAATAAAATACTCTATCACTAAACTGACTAGTGAAGTTGCTTAAAATAGGATGCAACTGAGATGAAGTTTGCAGGCTCTCTTCCTATATTTCAGCTCTACACAAAGGAATGTATGAGTTCATCCTTCGATGCTGAAGAAGACCATGCCAACTCTAGAAATGATGACATGACTTGCACTTGACTTTGTTCTGAGTGAGAGAGGGCTGTGCAGGTCACCAGCCTCACTTCTCCTCTGCTCCCCTGAATCCCCAGGGAAGGCCAAAGATGCTATGGATAACCGGAGCCATCACTGTTACTGGGAAAGAAACACAAAAAACCCTACACAAACGGTAAGGCAGTAATGTCACTTTGACAAACAACAATGCTACTTTTCTGAAAATAATTGCTTAAAGCCCAAATCAGGCAATTCCCAGCAGCAATACTTGATCAATCAGATGTTAATAAACCTGCATTTTTGTATTCATGAATGTCAGAAGTAAGGGTTCAGTTCTAATGATTCAGTCCAAGTTAGATTGTGTCTATTTGCTCTTTTCATGTCCCTCTGGGGCCTTGTGTTTAATCTCATAAATAAAGTTAACTAGTGTTAGTCCATGATTGTCAAGTGCCTTAGCTGTCAAAAGAAGTTGCCAGCATGTCCACTCTCCCACTCCTTCACTAAGGAATAATGGCTATTTATGCTCTTATAGAAAATGCTATGATTACAGGCATAACTTTAAAAAGCTAATTTCTCATGGACTAATGATGCTCTCAATTACCCAAATACCTGATTCTTTCAAGTCATCTTGGCAGTAGTGGTCTTATCCACAACCTGAGTTATTAAATGCAAGGATTTCCTGCTCCAAGGTTTTATATGAGCATCAAAATAAATAGCACATATTTTTAAAGTATTTTAAGGTGTCAAAATATTTTCCTCACAATGTCCCTGTGGTAACAAATATGTGACTTGCCCAAGGTCACGCAGCTCAGATGTGACATTGCTCTTTACATGCTCTGAGAGTTAGCCAGACTGGCCTATTGGATATTTCTTGTGCACCACATTTCACCTCCTCACCCTGGCTTGACACAGGTGATCCCCTAAGCCTAGAATGCTCTCCTTCTCCATCTCTCCCTCCCAGCACATCATCCCAGACTCCTTTCAGCTTTCTGAGCTGAGTTTCTTCAAGAGAGAAAATCTTGCTCCTTCTGATCTGTTCACGTTAATCCCAACTCTCAGGTTACCTCTGTCCTACACTAACCTATCCTTCCATCCTTCCCTCTTCAATGCCCACTCTTTGCTAATTAATTGCCTTTATTATTAGATGGATGTTCTCCCCCTGGAAATTGCTTTGTATATACTCTGAATTTATATGTATAAACATTTTATTTATATGAATATTAATAAAATGTAAGCTTCTTAAGGACAGGGACAAATTCATTTTCGCCTTCGCTCCACAGTATAACAGAGCACCTGTCACTTAAAGGTATTTTATAAACACATGTTGAATTGAATCAAAACATAAATCTAAATGCTACCACCTCACTTGTATGAGAACTGTCCTATTTTTCCCATTTACTAATGCTCTCTCCCTAAAACTATTTCAATGAGTCAAATCATCAAACATTTATTAAGAGCTTATTACATGACAGGCACTGTATTAAGCATTACGTATACAGAGAAAGACAAATGATAGTCTCTGCCTTCAAGGAACTTATAATCTATTGGGAAGATTGCAACTATTCACAAACAAGATATATGTGCGACAAATGAAAATAATAGAGGGAACTAGAAATAGAGGGAACCAGGAAAAGCTCCAAGAACAAAGATAATAACAAATAATAACAAAGATAATAATCTTTTCAGTCTTTGAGCAGCATGCTGGATCAAAAATGCTGAGATCTGAATCAGATGAAAATGTAATTGGGAAACACCTAACCAAATAAGTAAAAATCCAACACAATATAGATCATGTTAATTTGTTATTTTCTAAGTCAATATGAGATCTACAGAGATCCATTTCTATTTGTTGGACACTCCTCCCAGAAGGTGGGATTTGAGCTGGGACTTGAAGGAATCCAGAGAAGTCAGAAGATGAGGATGAGGCAGAGCATATTCCAGGAATGGAGGACAGCCGATGAAAATGCTACCAGTTTGGAGATGGAGTATCATGGTACAGGAACAGTAAGGAGATCATTATCACTTGGTCATGATATGGAGAGTAATCAAGTGGCTATGTTTTATTTCCCCTACCAGGATTTAAAACTTCTTGAGGTCAAGGACTATTGTAGTTTTGTTTTGTTTAAAATCCAAACTTCCTGAAAAACCTGGAAAGACTTATATGAACTGATCCTGAGTGAAGTGAGCAGAACCAGGAGAACATTGTATGCCTTAACAGTCATGTTGTAAGATGACTGACTTTGATAGACTTAGGCCTTCTCAGCAACACAAGGACCTAAAACAACTCCCAAAAGACTCATGAGGGAAAATACCATCTACATTCACAGAAATGTGGAGTCTGAATGAAACTCAAAGCATACTACTTGCTTGCTTTTCTGTTATTTTTCTTTCTCATGGTTTCTCTCATATGTTCTAATTCTTCCATATAACATGATGAATGTGAAAATATATTTAATAAGAGTGTATATGTAGAGCCTGTATTGAATTGCATGCCATCTTGGGGAGAGGGGAGAAGAGAGAGGTGGAGAAAATTTAAAACTTATGGAAGTGAATGTTGAAAATTAAAAATAAATTTATTTATAAAAAAAAGAAAAAATAAGTCCCCACTGCCTGATAAAATACCTGACATGAAAGTAAGTGCTTAAGCATTGTGGGAGTCTCCAAATATTTTTAATCACATACCATTATTAAGAAAAAGAGAAAAAAACTGATCACACAATACCAATAGTGTATGTCTATGTACTAATCATATATGTGTACTACTGTATTGTAATTATGTGCATTATAAATTTAGATTTAAGATAAACTTAAAATTTGAGATAAAATAATACCTGTTCTAGAAGCAAATGGGAACAATTACAATTTGTAAAGTAGGAGAATAACATGGTCAGACATGTACTCTGAGGAAAACCCTTTGGAAGCTGGGTGGAATATAGTTTGGAGAGGAGAAAATAGAAGATTGCAATAACTGATAGTGATTTTTAGATCTACTTATCCAGTCCTCATTTCTCTCCAGCTATCTAGTCTTCCATCACCAGTTGACAATGGGACTCGAACTGGCTATCCTAGTCATCTCAAACTCAAACTATCCAAAATAGAACTTTTTATCTTTCTTCCCAAACACTCTCCCTTCCCCAACTTCCTTACTACTGTTCAGATCCCACCATCTTTCCAGTCACCCAGGCTCTCAACCTAGGTGTCATCCCTGAGTCCTCACTCACACTCATCATATACCTCTAATGTGTTGCCAAGTCTTGTCATGTATATCTTCATGCCTCTTATATATGCCCCCTTCTCATCATACCTGGAGGCGATATCCTAGTTCAGGAACTTATCACCTTACACTGGGACTATTGCAATAGCCTAATGTTTCTCTTCCTGCCTCAAGTCTCTCGCTCCTCCAGTCCATTTGAGAATGTTTGGATGGATTGGAGTAGGAGAGACGTGACTTTGTGCAGTTCTGCTTCACTTAAATCCAATTCACATCCAAGTCAAGACTACAACTGAAAATTTCTTATTCATATGAAAAGACCTGTGGGGTGAGGGAATATGAGGTGAGATGAACAACAGTCCATCCTCCACTGTACAACTAAAGTGATCTTCCTGAAGTAAAGGGCTTAACATGTCACCGCAACCCCCACCCATGACACATACTCTTTTTTTCACTTTTTTATTCTTTTGAACAGTTGGGTTTCAGTAACTTGGTCACACAGCTTGTAAATGTCTGAGTCCGATTTGAACTCAGGCCCTCCTCTGTGCCACCTATTCCCTCCTCCTCCCAACCCCTGCAACCCCTATGTATTCAATAATGTCCAGTGGCTTCATGTTATCTCTAGGATTATATATAAAATCCTATATTTGGCTTTTAAATTCCTTTACAACCTGGTCCTTTTTGCTTTTCCAGTCTTCTCACATTTCACACCACTCCTTTTCCAGCTCATTTTACAGATGAGGAGATTGAGGCAAACAAGGGTAAGTGACTTGCCCAGCTACTCACACAGCTAGTAAGTATCTGAGGCTGGATTTGAACACAGAAAGGTAAATCTCCCTGACTCTGGGCCTGGCACTCTATCTACTGTGCCACCTAGCTGTGCCCCACTTTTCCCCAATACTCTATGATCCACCAGTACTGACCTGCTTGCTGGTGCTTGTATACAAAATTCCATCTGCAGATCCCATGTCTTTTTACTGTCTGGTTACTGTGCCTGGCTCCCTTCTCATCTCTGCTTCCTGATTTGCTTGACTTCCTTCAAGACTCACCTAAAGGTGAGACTCCGCCCTCTGCATGAGAATGGTTCTCCATCCCCACTATTTATCCCCCTCACATACCACTTATAGTGTCTTCCTCTGAGATTACTTCCCATTTACACTGTATCTTGTATGTATATAGTCATTACATATTGTTCCACCAGCAGCAGCACTAGAATGTACGCTACTTGAGGAAAGAAAATGTGTTTCAGTCATTCTTTATATCCCTGGCTCTTAGGATGGTGCTTAGAGAAATGACCCAAAGGTGGTAAGAGCTAGAACTATAAGGATGGTCATATAAGCAGAGAGAAGGGGAAAGATGGAAAATGAAAGAAGAAAATTTAGATGATGATGCTTTTGGTCATAATGGGAAAATTTGGAAGAGAGGTAGATTTAGAAAGACAGACAATATGATGGCATGTGGGATGCAAATTATAACCCATCTATAACTGTTTTGTTTGCAAAACTTACTGCACTAAAAACTAATAGTCATTACAATAAAAATGAAAAAGGAGTGGTGGGAAGGGGAGGGAATTGTCTGAGAAAAATGATCACATCTGCTAAGAAATATTCAGCAATAGTAAAGACTTGATGAGTGGGGAAGGGCAAAGTAGGGGCATGCTGTGGGCTAGGTAATTTTGCCTGTGTCATGTTATAGGTAACTAAGGAGGTGATACCTGGCACAAGTATATGGTATACTTATGAAATATAAAGAAATAACAGCCTGATGTAATGATATTCAGAATGGAGTAAATATCTTAGCCACAACTTCAGACAGACCTTGTATGGTAAGAGGCATCCCTGAAAACTGAATAACAGTTATATCCCCAAATTGAAAAGAATGTTCTAACTCCATGGTACAATGGGGAAAAAATATTAGATCAAGAGGGCCGAAGTTCAAATCTCACTTCTGATGCTTATTCCCCTTGGTGACCTTTTGTACCCAGGCAAGTTGCATTTATCAGTTGCCATGGTTTTAATTACGTTCTCCACTAATGACTGCTAGATCTCTAAGTCCAGCCCTTGTCTCTTTCCTAAACTCATGTTTTGCATTGCCAAATGCCTATTGATCATTCCCAACCCAGTATGTCCAAACAGAACTCATCGTTCTTCTCAAACCCTCCCACCCTCTGAATTACCCTATTTCAGGTCAGGGTACCACTTTCCTTCCAATTAACCAGATTTATACCTTTGGTGTCACCCTTGACTTTCACATTCTCTCACCCCACAGATTTGCCACATCTTGGCAATCCTATTTCCATAACACCTATAGAAACTATCTCCTTTTTGTCCCCATTTAGTGAACATCAAGAAACTAAATAATAAAACAAACACACCACTCAGGCCCATATCCTCTTTTTCCTAGATTACTGCAACTGGCTTCTAATTGTTCTCATTGCTTTTCGTGATTTAAGTCTCTTCCCTATCCTCCAATCTGTTTTCCCTATGATTGCTAAATGAATTTCTTGAAATTCAGTCCTAAACTACTCAATAAACTCCAGTGCCTCCTAATTATTCCCGAGAAATCCCAGCTTTGTTGATGGAGGAAGGTCCTGGTGACCACTGAGCTTATAAGACCTTCTTTCTGTATGAATGAGTCAGACACGTCTGACTCTTCATAACACCATCTGGGATTTTCTTGGCAAAGATATTGGGGTAGTTTGCCATTTCCTTCTCCAGTTCATTTTACAGATGAGGAAACAGACAAACAGGGTTAAGTGACTTGCCCAGGGTCACACAGCTAGTAAGTAACGGAGATTTGAACTCAGGAAGATGAATCTTCCTGACTCCAGGCCTGGCACACTATCCACTGTGCCACTTAGCTGCCTCTATGAACAGTAGTACTTAACTGTTAAAGATGTGTCCTTATAATCATTTAGATCAATAATCATTGACTAATAAAAATACCCAAATGAAGCATAAAGGACATAAGAAGAAAGATACTATCTGCATCCAGAGAAAGAACTGATAAAAGAGAAGTATACGTAGAATAATTTTACATATATATACCTATTTGTATCCAATGGTGGCCATAGCTAGTGTGGGAGTAGGGGAAGAAAAAAAAAGAAATTTACATGATAACTTTGTCATAAAATTAAAGGGAATAGCAAGTTATACATAGTGGATTTGCATTTTCATGTGGAATCATCTTTTTAAAAATTATACTACACTAAGGAAATACTTATTTTTATTTCATTAACTAGAAATAAAATAATGTTTTAAAAATTGGGAAAAAATAAAGGAAAGAATTGGGTTGGTGGGGAAAAAAACCATCTAGCCCATTCTAACCTAGCAATCCATTCGGACACAAACAAAGGCATTTATAGTAATTTAAAAAATACTATTCATGTAACACCTACATATATAGTAGAAATGCAAAATATGGAAGAAAAAAGTTCATTTTACCCATTCTCTTTTTTTCTACTATTATTCCTTTTTCATTGCAGATTATTTTATAGTACAGAGCCCTGTACTTGAAACTGCTGGAATTATAATGTTGAAATTAGACTTGGTTGTTTGGTCTTATGGAGCTTAGAGATACAATCAATGTAACCTTCCAATAGGTATCAATGAGATGTCAGAGATCTCCTCTTTGGTCATCAAGACTTTCCTCCACGAAAGGAGTTTGCTACTTAAAAACAGATTAAGTGACTTGCTCATGGTCCCACAGCTGATAGAGCTGCATTTGCTAGGTTAGTAATAGAACATAATTATGCATTATTATGTGGGTGATAATAAATGTGTTTAAGAATCACCAACAGTAAACCAAAATCCTCAAAATATATTCATGTAATATATTGTGTCCAGTTTGCTTTAATTAAAGTGATATTGCCATATGCCAAGGCATACAAGCATACAGTGACCAAATATAATAAAAAAATCAGGTTTAGATTTTAACAGGAAATTTAGACATGGACTTGTTGGTAGAATTATAGAGAAATATTTTCACCTCTGACAAGTTATAGAAGTAGATTGAATTATGAAGTCTTTGCCTGAACACTCTGTTTGAAGAGTGGGGGCCTATAAAACAATATCATCTCTCATCTACACTCTATTGTGCAACTTTCAAACCACTTTCAAAGTAACAGTTACTATATCTGAAAGCTGCAAGAACTTATTTCCTCAGATTTCTGGATAAAAAATTAACTATCCCTTCTCTAAACATATTTTCATTATAAGGAATAATTTTTCTTCTTATAAAGAGAGCAACTGAAACAAAGTAAACAATGGAGCTCACATAGAAAGACCAGACTTCGCTAATTGTGAGATCCATCACCCCAGAAGTCACAGACATAAACTTTTAATAACAAAAATAACATTAATGAAACCCCTGCTGGCAATAACTCACATTCATATAATGCTTTACAATTCACAGGGCTTTTTTCTCTTTATAAACCTGAGAGGGTGGTGGTCTAAGTTTTTTTTTTTTTAATTTTAAGAAGTTATATTCTACTTATTTAGAAATTTGAATTTTTTAATAACCACAAAGAAAAACATCAGCCTCACCTGAAAAGCTAATAATAATTGATTAACAGAATTCAGTAATACATCACTCTAAACAAAAAGTGCTGATGTGCCATAAGAAATTGTCTAGTAGTAAAAAGAAAAAAAAAACATACATTTTAAAGTACATAATATGGTATCTGTATCACAAATTACTTTAGGGACACTTTTCAACATTTTAATCACACTGGAAAATTTTTGAGTAACGCATCTTTCAAATGTAGCACTTAAAAATGTAAGAATTCTGCACTCTTGTTCTAAAAATGACCTCGTATTTTGTATCATAGAAATGCTGCTTTATTGCTGTGAGATGTCAAAAGTTCAAGGCCCAAAAGATATAGGAGCAAGTAAAAAGATCTGTTAAGAACCTTATTATAGGTAAGGAAGTATTGTCCTGATGAAAAAGTGTGCTGTATTTACACTACTGATCTCACCCCTAGTCATTAGAACCTTCTCAAAATTACTTTGTCTATATTTTATTGTGCACACACATTCAGATATGCATGTATACAAAATACATATAAGTGGAAATAGACATATATGTATATGCACACATATGCATTGTGTGTTTATATGTGGTACTCTCTGGTCAAATGTAATCTCCTTGGGGGAAGAGCCAATTTTCATTTTCATTTTTGTATTAAGATGCTTCACAAATAATAGGCACTAAAGAAATGTTTATTGAGTGATTGAATAGTTTTACTTAAGTCCAAATCCTGGCTCTCTCACTTACTTGAATATAACCGTATATTCTTGTATTTGTGTATAACTTGAAGCTACTTGCTTAATCTTTTTAAGTCACAGTTTCTTAACCTTTGTAGACCACAGGTTCCTCATCTCTAAAACAACTGGGTTGGCCCAGATGTCCTCAAAGGTCTCTTCTAGCTGTATATCTTTGATTCTGTGATAGCTGAGGATACTGAATGGCAGAGACGTTAAGGGACTTCCTTAGTGTCACACACGTAGTCAATTTTAGAACTGGTTTCAAAATTGTGCGTTCTAATACCAAGCTCTTAGTCTACCCCTCCTTGCTCCCTCTCAAGCTGATGAGAGGAAATTATAAATTGAATTTTTTTTATGGATTTAACAGTCTTAAAAGTTAAATATGCTCAAGTCTTTATAATAGTCATATTCATTAACAGAGATTGAATGCAACCAATTTAAAAACACAGTGGACTCAGACTTAAACTAAATGACTCTTAAGAATACATCTCTGATAATGCATGGTACTCCCTTCTGAGTCATGTTTTCATATTACATATCTTATCCTTCATGACAAATAGTTTTAATTTTCTAATAATCACAGCCTATCTTATTGCTGAGTTGACAAAGAGCTTGTAATTTTACAGAAGACTTCCATGGCCAGTTTAAAGCAGGTGATTTATCTCTATCAGTGACAAACAGTTAATAAATCCAAAATATTATGAATTCATGTGTAGAAAAAACTGACAGAATCAAGAAGTTGAAAGAATAACTTTCATCACCAAGGCAACCATCCTGATTCTTTGAGATGACAGTGCCATTTATTAAATTACTATTAGGGTGTGCAAATTTTTTAAAATGTCTTTATTTTCTCTGGTCATTTCAATGTTGGAATATTTCTGTATTATTTTTTCACATTTCCGTGTTTCAGTGTTTCCTTGTCTCCTATGCTCATACTCTATCTGCTGTACCAATGATCCTGCACTGGCAATAGGTTGGTAGGAAGGAGTGTCCCATTTAGAGGCCCAAAGAGAAGCCAGAGGACACCAAAATGGCATTGAGTAAATAGGGATGTGGAGAAGTGCAGAGAAAATAGAAAATATACCTGTAGCATAAAGAGGTAACAAAGACAGATTTTCCCTATGAATCATTGTGAACCTTCCAATGGTAACTCTGAGGATATATATTTTATTATCATATTTTTTTTCATTATAACAACATATTTTCTCTATTTTCCAAACAGCCTACTCCAGGACTCAAATTCTATGCCAATATCTTATGATAATATGGGTTCTCAAAGGCTATGTCCCTAAAATAAAAATTCTGACAAATCATGCTGAATTGTAAAGTCTTCAGTCACAGGTCATGAGGGGGAAAAAATGAAAAAACCAGGAAACAGAGGACTTGAAATTAAATCCTGCCTCTGTCACTTACGCAAGTCACTAAAACTCTCTGAGTTTCAGTTTCTTCATTAAAATGATGGGATTGTATTATGTGGTCTCTAAAGTTATTTCTGGATAGACACACAGACACATAGATATGATACATACATATATATGTATGATTATATATATTATATATAATCTGAGAAACATTCTTTCTTAGGTCAGAGAAACTTATCACTGAAAGACTGGCCACCAGGTGAAGTCTATTTTTTTTTCTTATACCATCATAGCTCATAAAGACTATCTAGGAAAGTTGGAAGCATTGTGATTTATGATGGAAGAAGTAGTACATACTCTGATGACCTAACAGTATCCCATGAAGTATATCAGACATTTAAAGTTCATGCTAGTACAAGGTACTAAAACTGCTAGGGAGGATGGAAAACATGAAAGCTTCACCATGCAATATTTTCCCCATCTACCTCTACTACGCTGTGATCCAACATTCTGAATGGGCCAATCCTCAAGTCCTGAATATTTATGAAATTCAATTATTTCATCTCCTCCTCATTCACCCTGGCTGTATGTATAGAGTTCTTAGTGACATGAATAAATTAAGGGGGGAAAAAAGATGTGAAGAGAAAACTGAGTTTGAATCTATCTACTAGGGACTTTTCAACTTGAGGAACTTCAGAGCATTTTACAAATACTGCAAAAGTAGAATAAATTTGTTTTGACCTAAGTAAGGAGAAATCTCTTCTCCTGTCATTGAACTATTTTCATTAGAAGCAAAAGAATGAAAACAAAATATAAAAATACAAAAATGAAACAACATCAACAACATGAAAAAACCAACTGGTCTCACAGAATCATTGTCCTTTTCTGTTCTAATGTACACTTTGTGAAGGGAGAAGAGGGTACTATGGATAGCAAGTAGTAATGCTGAAAGGGAAGGTATTTTAAGCGGCTAACATCATATTGAGAGAGGCCTGGAACCAGTGAACTGTTGTCCTTAATGCAATCAATCAACAAGCCTGTATGAAGCATCAGGAACAGCTAAATATTGGGTACACTAAGAGTGGCAGTAAACAGTCCTGGAACTTAAGTAGCTCACTTTTTTTTGGAGGCAATCAGGGTTAAGTGACTTTCCTAGGGTCACAAAGTTAGTGTCTATGGCGGAATTTGAACTCAGGTCCTCCTGACTCCAGGACCTGTGTTCTATCCACTGGGCCACCTAGATGACTCAACTAGCTTACATTTTAATGTCAGTTCATCAGTCAGTACATATTCTGCCTACTATGTGCCAGGCACCATACTAAATGCTAGTGATACAAAGACAGCCCATGTTCTCAAGTACTCACAGTCTAATGGGGGTGACAACATATATGCACACACATACAAACACATACACATATATGCACACACACATACATACACACACAAATACATATATACACACATACCATGGGTCCCTTGCCTCCTATCTAAATGCTCTCTTCTGGACCCTCCTGGCTTTAGATTGACTCAATAGTAGCTGTTGTTTCCCTTCCAGTTTGATGTCTTTCTTTTCTTTGCCTCATTAAAGGGGCCATGCCCTGACTATTTCTTAAAGGGGTCTGTTCAATGAAGGGGTGCTACCTCACCCTAAGTGAGTTCCAGCAAAGACTTTGGCCTAAAGGAGTCAAGATCTCCCACTGCATCGTGGGTCATCTGCAGTCATCCGTCAGAATATCAGGTCACTGGATTCAGATGCCTCTGGAGAAGTGAGGCTGGTAATCTGCACAGCCCTCCCTCACTCAAGACAAAGTCAAGTGAAAGTCATGTCATCATTTCTTGGATGGCATGGTCTTCTTCGGCAATGAAGGATGAACACAATATGCATATGCAGGCACATACACACACATACATATATATATATACATACATATATGTGTGTATACATTTGCATATATACATGTACATACATATATGTATATAGAGATAGATAGATATAGATATACAAGATGGAAATTAACTTTAGAGGAAAGGGCTCATATACCAGGGAGGACCCAGAAAAGATGATTGCCCCAACAAGGAGGTGTTTGAACTAAGTCTTGAAGAAAGTCAGAGATTCTAAGCAAACTCAGAAAATCTAGGTTTACAAAAAGACTGCCAGGTTTTAGATTATATAAAAGCTGTCTCTGTGTGTATGTAGGTAATCAACTTTCCTCCCTTCTGAACTCAAAAAAAGATCTTAGAAATAGACTATATAAAATATAACTTCTAGTCTTAGAAAAACAATTATTCTTTTCTAACACCTTAATTTCAAAAGGATATTAATCTCTCTTATACAACCAATGACTATTTCTTTATAAAACTGCTTACTTAGTATGTAGCACAATAAACTAAAAAAAGAAGAAAAATGCTTCTATTACATTGTACTTAGAAGTATTAAGAAGAAAATAAAAAAGATATATGGCTACCAAATAAACACAGTTCTCTGCAAATGTTTAACTAACCCTGAAAAGTTAGCTTCACCATCACTATTAATCTAGAAATATGAAAGCTACAAAATATTAACACTTGCAAGATATCATTATCTTATTTGTGGAAAGCTTAGACAGAAATGCTGAGCTGTTTAGCATGCACTGGGTAGATATTGTTAAGTTTGTTTTATTACTACAATTTTTCCCTCTTTTTACTACATCTCTGAGTATGTTTGTCTCTGAATATTTGTAACAGTAAGCACCCCAACATACTCAGGGGAACCTGCTATCACAGGAAAGGCTTCTTTTGAAGGTCTAACAATCTCCTTTAATCAAGCACATATATCATTCACTCGGTTCAGGACATTGACAGCACTTCCAAACTATCTGACATAAGCAAAACATAGATCACAAATCAACAGACAGGCCCAACTGTCTGACCACATTTACCATAGAGGGAAGCAACAAGATCTGGATTTTCAAAGCTGGGGCGCTGCTTAGCGGCTTCCCAAAGTTTCCTCCAGCACAGAAAGCTTCTTCCAAAATCTAAGCCCCAAAGTCAAACCTCACCCTCGGAGTATTTATACTTTTTTTTAGAGGCAGAGGGCATCCTAACCCTTGAGAACTAGTGCCTCATTCACAAAAAAGTGTGGGCCTTCCACAAAAACTTCCCTAATCAAACTCCCTTTAATGGATGAGGAAGGTCTTTAATCACATTAACAATACAAATACATATAGTGTTTTCAGTTAAAGAAACTCTTATTTCTACACTTTACTCCTAGTAAAGACTCTTAGTTGATGAATGCAAGAGTCATTCAGAGGCATTACACTTCTTGATTATACTAAAACAAAAACAGCAAAAGATGCTATTTGTTTGCCCTTACAACACTGACAGGAGCATAACAAAATGGTTATTTACCTAATACATATAAATATACATGTATATATGTATGTGTATATATGTATATATACACACACATACATATATATACATTATATATGGAATGTGATTATATAGTAGGAATACATAACTAATATATATATATTCCTACATAAGAAATATATATGTATGTATGCATGTATGTATGTATGGAATGTGAGTATATAGTGGGAATATATAACATATATATTCCTACATAAGCAATGCATATATGGAATATGAGTACATAGTAGGAATATATAATATACATATATGTTATGTGTTGTGTGCATATAGAGAGAGATGGAGGATCCAGAGGCAAGATGGTGCAATAAAAGCAGGGTCTTCCCTGAGCTATCCTCCAAAGTCTTCCAAATACCTGTAAAAAATGATTTTAAACAAATTCAGGAGCTACAAAATGACCCACAAAATGACAGAGTGTAACAAATACTCAGACCAAGTCAACTCGGAAAGTCCACAGGAAGGGTCTATCACACCAGATAGGGAGCATGTGCCACATTGCACAAAAAGCAGAGCAGGCCTCAGGGAACAGAGTCATTGGCAGCTGTGACAGTTTCCAGACTTCTTAACCCACTAAAGTAAAAAACACCAGTAGGAAAATTCTGTGGGACCTGGGTGAAAGAGGAGTGTGATCCGACTGGGCCCAAGGTAGTGTGGGTAGTGATGGCAGTAGCAGCACCAGCACCAGAAACTGCTTCCAGAGCTCTGGGCAGTGTGGGATCAAGTGCCAGATAAAAAAATCCCTGAAGCCTGAGAAAGTACATCCAGCATGCCTAAATAACGCCACTGGAAACAGAGTCCTACCTCAACAAAGATTTGGATAGTCAAGTATTTTGCTGGGAAGATGAATAAACAGCATAAAAGAAATCAGATTATAGAATCTTTCTTTGGTGACAAGGAAGATCAGGGTATACAACCAGAGGAAGAGGGCAGAGTCAAAGCTCCTACATCAAAAGCCCCCAAGAACAATATGAATTGGTCACAGGCCATGGAGGATCTCAAAAGGCATTTTGAAAATCAAGTAAGAGGAGTAGAGGAAAAATTTGGAAGAAAAATGAAAGTGATGCAAGAAAATCATGAAAATTCAGTCAATAGCTTGCTAAAGGAGAACCTAAAAACACTGAAGAAAATAACACCTTAAAAAATAGACTAAACAAAATGGCAAAAGAAATCCAAAAAGTCAATGAGGAAAAGAATGCCTTAAAAAATTAGAATTGGCCAAATGGTAAAGCAGGTCTAAATATTCATTTAAGAAAATAATTCTTTCAAATTTAGAATGGAGTAAATAGAAGCTAATGACTTGATGAGAAATCAAGAAATTATAAAAACAAAACCAAAAGAATGAAAAAAAAATAGAAGACAATGTGAAATATCTCATGTATCTCTCAGATACATACATACATACATACATACATACATACATACATAAATAGATAGATGATGGCACAAAATGAGTTGAATAGGAAGGGATGAGATCTAAAAAATAAAATTAAGTGATGAGAGAGGAATAAATTGGGAGAAGGAGAAAGGGGGAGATAGAATGAGGTAAATTATTTCACATAAAAGAGGCAAGAAAAAGGTTTCGCAATGGAGAGGAAAAGGGGGGAGGGGAGAAGGAATGAGTGAACCGTTCTCTCACTGGATTTGGCTTAAGAAAGGAATAAGGTACATACTCATTTGGGTGTCTTATCCTACAGGAAAGTAGAGGGAAGGGAGTAAGAAAGGGGAATAGTGAAAGGGGGGAAGATTAAGGGATGGGGTATTCAGAAGCAAATACTTAGAAAAGGGACAGCGTCAAAGGAAAAAAAATAGACTAATTGGGAGGCAGGACAGGGTAGAGGAAAATATAGTTAGTCTTTTATAACATTACTATTATGGAGGTGTTTTGCATCACAACACATGTATAACTTATATTGTTTGCTTTCTCAATGAAGTTGAGTGGGGAGGGAAGAAGGGAGAAAATTTGGAACTTCAAGTTGTAAAAGCAAATGTTAAAAAATTGTTTTTACATGCAACTGGGAAATAAGATATACAAGCACTGGGGTATAGAATTAAACATTGCTCTTCACAAAAGTTAAAGGGGAAGGCGATAAGAGGGGGTGATGATAAAAGGGAGGGCAGACTAGGGGAAGGCATAAACAGAATGCATGCCATCTCCGGGTGACAAGAAGGGGAAAGATGAGGAGAAAGTTCAGTACTCCAAATCTTGTGGAAACAAATGTTGAAAACTAAAAATAAATTAATCTTAAAAAAAATAAATTAAATCTTAAAAAAAAATACATACAGATGGAGAGACAAGTCCTCTTCTCTTGCAGATTAGGAAGTTGAAGCTCACAGAGATTAAGTAATTTGTCCCAAACTGCCAAGATAATTAGTTTCAGTAGTAATATTTGAAGGTAGGATTTTTGGACTCCAAGTCCAGTATTCTTTCCAATATAACAAAATACCTCATCATCTGTCTCTGCTTTTAAGAGTGCTTAATAAAGAACTATAACCATTCTGATTATATATTAAAGGACTTGAGAGTAGGGTCTGTGCCATATCTTATTTTGTGTCCCCCCATTCAATATTTTTTCATGTAACAGGCATTGAATGAATGTTTTCTGAATTTAAATGAACTAAATCTTTGCTGTTACTCTATTTCCTCCTCTGTTATCAATAAGTTATCATTAGCATGTTTCCTCTTCTGACTTGAGTATCTTGGTCCTTACATGCATATATACTCTTATCATCAAATATTGGGAACTCATTACAGTAAATGCTATTAGTTATTACTATCTTCATGAATAATCAAGTATAGAGTGGGATTTTGAATGTGGAACCCCTGACCAACTGACTCCCCTAAACCACCTGATGAAATTAATGGCTATAAAGAGAAGGTAAAAGAGACTTCAGACAATGGGGTGATAAAGTTTCGTTCCACTTAGTCTATGAGTAGTTGATTCACAGTTTGAAAAGGGCATGATACCTTTAGCAGCTCAGACCTGGTTGCAGATTGTAAACTTGAAAAACTGAGAGATCCATTCACACCTTTTAAAGGATGTAGTACAAAGGAAGTGTCAAAAATGTTCACACTTCTTTATTCCTGTAGGGCATGTGAAAAATTTCCTCAGTAAACTTGATGGAATTTTACGGTGGCAAAGTATTGCCTTAAGGATAAAAAGCCTTATCTCTAGTAGCCTTAAAAAAGCTATGAGCAAGGTCTGGGAGGTCAGCCACTTGTAGCAGCCAAAGAGAAGTCCAATGAGGGACAAAAAACTCAGTCTCCAAAGGAAATTTTCTTTGCCTTTTCTCTTGAGCAGAATAAATTGGGGAAGGAGGAGTCCCACTTTCCTCTTCCCTGCTCCCATCATCAATGTCATCTTTTAATATAAGTCACACAGTAGGAGAAACTATGCACAGTGGAAAACTGGCCCAATGAGTAAAACTTATGATTGTAGTTTAGCAGTGGAGAAGAACAGGCCAAGGGAGCCCATTTGAATAACTTTCTGGGGAGTATAATAAATAGCATGAGGCCTCCACAAAAAGAAATAAAATCACTGAGGTACTGCAGTGTTTAAGGGGGAGTCACTTTGGTCATCTAGGTCCTCTATTGGTGTCTTTCTACAGAGTATTCTATGCTTATGTCTATGCTTTCCACTGATCTAATGTACAGCTATCAGAAATAATAAGGAAATAATATTTTTACAAATGTATGTTATATATATTTGTATTATACTTTGTATTATATTTATAATATATAATTGTACATGTAAATGTATTGTATATATATATATATTTGTATTTATAACATAAAAATAATGAGTAATAAACCACAGGTTTGTTAGATATGTTTGTAGCTACCATTTCTAGCATGCTATTTCAGCAAAAGTCTATCCTTCAAGCTAATCTTGACCACTGGTTAATGATTAAAGCTTAATATACCAGCAAAGAATCATGAATTATAATTTTAGAAGTGTAGATTCCCGGAGTTTCTTGAACTTGGAGTAGTTATACCTTGAGGAAGCCAATCTGTTGAGTATGAATTGAAGATGGAGAAGACCATAGACCATATGTAGACATACTAATAATCTCTTCATTGGTAGGGACCCATGAGAGAAAAACTACTATTTTATTATGTTTTGTTTTTAGACTATAATTATATAAACTGGCATGATTCATTTACAAATTTGAAAAATAGCTTTGAAATAACTTTCATATGTTTAAATGCTTAAGTCCTGTGGCATTACTCTGTCAATTACCAATATAAAAGCTGATATGAAATCTATAGATATTGCATCCCTAGAATATTGATGTGTAGTAACACTACACATCAGTAGAGAACTACACAGAGACCTCCTACTTAAAGGAATGGCTCTGACCTCCTTATCAATTGTAGGTCCAAGGAATAAAGTTTACCATGTGACTTAGAAATCTGAGTTATCAAACCTAAGTGTTTAATATCTTTTTTAGATCCTCTCATATTTTTGAAATTTTTCCGAATTTTTTGGATTTTTTTTCTAAGCTAGCCTCATTTTCATAATGACAATTGAGTTTAAACTTCCATTTGTAGTTTTTTAATATGTTTCTTGGATCTACTGTGGAAATTCTAGGTGTTCTATATATTACAGGGAACTAATGGAGAATTTTTTCCCCAGATCATAAGTTGAAAAGGTCCATCAGACTCCTAAAGATCTCAGCTTTGTATCATTTACATTCTGCAGAATAGACCATTTCAGGGTATAAGTCATATAAGTTTTCATGACTTTTACAGGCTGCTAATATAAAAAAGCAAAAAGGAACACATCTTAGCACCTTATTATCTCTGTTCCTTGGCTCTTACTTCTTGTAATTGCATAAAGTAGACTGGGCAGACTTAATTGGTCTAGGATCACACCTTCCCCTGCTACATACATGCTGTTGTTTGTCCTTCCTTTTCCAAGAGGACCACAGATATTATGATGTGATAGCTTGTCTCATGAGTGAATTGGATTTAAGTAAGACAGAGCTGCACAAAGTTGTCCATCACTGAAGTCCAGTGGTAAGACAAAAGTTAGAACAACTGGTCATGGTTCCATCGTAGTGGATCACCTCGGCATCTTCGATGTCTGACCAAGTATGAAATTCTCTGCAGCACCTGTTTCATCTGCCTTCATGGCTGTTGGAACAAACTGTTCTCATCCACCCATTCTGCCAGGGAAAGTGCTCACGTACTTGGAGTAGACATCCCCCTAACTCACTGACACACCTGAAGCCTACTGGTTGCCCTTAATCTGGTGTAGCCATCTTTGCAGATGGTTTTCTAGGATGTATCCGCTGCATATGCTACAACTTCTTGGATCCTTAGATGAGAGCTGAGCACCAGGTAAACACCAAACATGGATAAGTAGCCCTGAAAAGGGCTCAACAACCCACTCACCAGACGTTGTAGCTCTCCTTGAACAACTGGTACACCTCAGTTGCCACATACATAAACGTGTGTGTATAAATATATGTATATATATATATGTGTGTGTGTATATATATATATGAATAAATATACACATTAATATAACAAGTACCTAGGTGACATAATGGATAAAGTATTGGACTTGGAGTTCAGGAAGTCCAGACTTCAAATCAAGCCCCAGACACTATCTGTGTGACCTTAGTAAACAACTTCTCTGTCTAAATCAGCTTCTTTATCTGTATTACAGGGACAACAAAAGCATCTACCTCCCAGGGTTACTATGAGGATCACAAAAGATGATGTTTGTAAAGTTCACTGCAAATCTTAAAGCACTGTATAAATGGTATTATTATAATTTTTTATTGATATTGCAATTTTCATATTCATTTTCAATATGCTTTAAGCTCTGAACTCACATGGACCAGAGCCAATCTTAGAGGTGACATTAAAAGTTCATTCACTCTTTGTGGGGTTATTTCCACCAGTTAGAATTTGTGCAAGGAAAATCCCCAAATATAGTTTGTATCTAGTTTTAAAGTTTTCAAATTTTTAAAGTTTTCAAATTTCAAAGTTTTAAAGTATTCAAATCCTTTATGAGGTAATAAATTCTTATAGAGGACAGGCTTTATTTAACTTTATATAAAAATACTAAAGATAACAATGATTCAAAGTAGTTTATAACTCAGATTCAGGAAACATATAAAACAATCAAAATAGATCACAAACTCTTCGAAGAAGGGCATTGAAATTGGACTTGCCAGCAGGTTAACAGCCTCATGTTGAGGGGAAATCCGCCTGTCCCTTGGAGCTTCCTGAAGACTCTCAAAATCCATTTGTGAGGCAACCTGAAAATTTGGAACTAGCCAAAAAGTCTCCGTTCTATAGACAGAAGGTTATATTTGGGGATTATATGCTTCAGAAAATCAATATGCCCCTTTCTCTACACATGTTTGTGTTCAGGAACATTCTCCATGAATATCCTTCTTGGTTTTTTGGAACTATAAAGCTAAAGAGCACTCTTTCTAGAAAAAAGAGACCTTTTTGAGCAACAGACGCTTTGCAGAGAGGACCGTTTACATACTTCCTTTTCTTTCCCTCCTTTCACCAGTCTTCCCCCGCTCTCCCCACCTCAATAACAGGAACAATAACAGACAAAGGACTGACATAGGAGCTCAAAGGGCACTAATACCAAAAACTTTTAAATTCTCTACAAGCTTTCATTTATTTAACTGTTGATATTCTGAAAATAACATTAAAATTTTAAATTATCATACAATGAAAATCTTCCCTAAATTTTCATTTGATTATGACTGTTTTTATAACATACATATATTTATATAATTTTATATAATTCATATGATCATTTGCTGTGAATAATTATTGTCAAACAATTAAATCTTGGTGATGAGTATTCAAGGTGAAATTCTTAAAAATTCAAACAAAAACTTTGGCTGTGGCTGAACATGTAAATGAGTTGGACAATTTTGACTGATGACCATGGAAGCCAGTGGGGAGGAAATCAGCCAAAATAAACACTGGATTGTTTTTCCTGATGATTATTCAAGTAAGGCAAACATGATTATGCCTGTAAAAAGTGTTCTTGTTGGTCACTGAAACAAAATTAATTCCTAAGGTACATCCCAAAAGAAGTTCATGGGGACACCATAAAATATTAAGCACTGCAAGCAAATAGGCACAAAACTGCAAATTAGTAATCAGTAGATAAGCATTTCTTAAGGCCATCCTATATGCCAAGTACTGTCCTAAGCGCTTTGAAAGGTAAAAGAAAACTTCTGTTCTCAAAGAGCTCACAATTGAATAGGGGAGATAACAGCAAAAAACTATGTACAAGCAAACTATACACATGATAAATTGAAAATAATCAACAGTGGGAAGTCATTAGAATTTTGATTGGGACTTGAAGGAAGTCAAAAAAGTTTAGGCTGAAATGAGGAGGGAGAGAATTTCAAGCATGGAGGACAGCCAGCAAAAATGTTCAGAGTCTGGAGATGAAGTATCTTGTTCCAAAAACAGCAAGGTTTGCACCTGTCACTAAATCACAGAGTGTATGAGTTCTAGGGAATTAGAAGTAATATAAATTGTAAGAAACTAGAAAAGTAAGAATAGAGGGCGAGGTGATGAAGGGCTTTGAACCAACAGAGGATTTTATATTTAATCCTAGAGGGGATAGGAAGCCATTAGAGTTTACTGAGGAGAGGGTTGATATGATTAGACTTGCACTTTAGGAAGATCACTTTGACAGTTGTGTGGACAATGGGCTGGAGTGGGGAGAGATTTTTGGCAGGAAGTTCAACCAGGAAGCTATTGCAAGAGTCCCTGGCACAAGGTGATGAGGATCTGTCTCATGGCAACAGAGACAGAAGAAAAAGGGGGTATTTTTAGAGAATCGTGTTACCTTTACCAATAATGTAGAAGTTAGAAAGAGGGGAGAATTTAGGGGAAAAAATTCAGCTCGAATTTGGACTTGTTGAGAGTTTAAGATGTTATGGGGCATCCAATTTGAGATTTCCAACAGGCAGCTATTTGTGTAAGATTGGAGGTCAGGAAAGAGGGTAGGGTTTGATAAGCAAATCATTCTCACAGAGGAAGATAACTCTGTTACCATCTCAATCTATGGGAACTGATGAGATCACTAAGTGAAATAGTATTAAGGGAGAAGAGAAGAGGGCTCAGGACAAAGTCCTGTGGAATATATGCATTAGCAGGTGGAATATGGATGAAGACCCAGCAGAGTTAGCTGGGAAATGATGTGCATCATTAGAAGCAGTGTACAGAGATAATACTGCCATCCTGGGAATCAAGAGATCTGGGTTCTAGGCCCTGATTGCCACTATCAAATTACATAATACATTTTTGCTGTTCAGTCACTTCAATTGTGGCTGACTGTGACCCCATTTGGGGTCCACTTTGCAAAGATACTGGAGTGGTTTGCCATTTCCTTCTCCAATATAACACTTAGCAAATTATCGAACTTGGTAAGTATCATAGCTCTAGAGCTGAAAAAGATTTTAGAAGCCATGTAACACCATCCCCTCATTTTAGAGATGAGGAAGATGAGATCCATGAAGGTTAAGGACCTTGCCCATTAAAATGTCACAAAAGTAATAGACATCAGAGGTGGG
Source organism: Bettongia penicillata ogilbyi (assembly GCA_023548195.1). Taxonomy (NCBI): domain Eukaryota; kingdom Metazoa; phylum Chordata; class Mammalia; order Diprotodontia; family Potoroidae; genus Bettongia; species Bettongia penicillata. Next base: position 347,531 of record JAJHZJ010000264.1, read on the forward strand.
ATCTGATTAATGGTCCTCCGATTCCCATTTTTCTACTGTATCATGCTGCCTCTCTGGCCTCACTTAATAATGCAGCAGTTAAACTCACAAAACTTTCCAACATGAAAACTTCATATGATCTCATCAAAGCGTTAGTTGCCTATGTTACAGAGAAATAATGTGATTTACCCACAACAACTATTACACATCAAACTTGAAATTTCAACCCAGGTGACAGGTGACACCCTACTCTAACTTCAGCACTCCATCCACACAGCCAGGGCCTTTCTAGAATACTTTCAAATTTCCAAGTGCTTTCCTCAACCACCTGGTGGGCTAAATAATGAAAAGAGTTCAATTTGTTGTTGCTGTTTAACAGTGCATTAAGCTTTACAAGGCACTTTCTTCCTTTAAACTCACCTCACGAAGCAGATAGCACAATCATTCTCATCCTCAGTGTTCCATGACAAAAGGGAGACTCAGAAAGGTTTTGGCTTTCTCTTGCCCACAAGGTTGATGCTCAGTCTATTTCCATTATGGTTTAGTGTTCTGACTCCCATTTTACAAATAACTGAGGCTCAGATTTTACTTTCCCTATGGTCATACAATGAGGAAGTGATACAGTCAAAATTTGAATCCAGGTCTCATGACTAATTATCTTTCCATCATATTATTTTGCCTCTCTAGGTCTAAATGATGTCTATGATTCCATTAATGATCTATGATGTATGGTCATATTAGTCTAAATTTTTTTGTGTGTGTTCTATAAATACAGTTCACAAATAGTATATTTTTTCAGTCTTGACTATACAAGTTTGTTTATTTTATATATATATATTTGGTTTGGTTGGTTGGTTGTTTGGTTTGGTTTGGTTTTGGGCAAGGCAATCAGGGTTAAGTGACTTGACCAGAGTCACACAGCTAGTACACAAGTTTTTAAACACAGTATATTAGCAGAATAATTTCCCTATGAATTTAGTTATCCATTCTTTCAAAACACCTTTAAAGTTTGAAAGAGTGCTGGGTATCGAGAAGGTTAGAAAGGGATAGTTAGCTCAGTGTTTCTCAGAGTAGGCTCCTAACAAACAACTCCTGTTTAAATAACTTCAGGTTTTTCCAAGGCCAGAGACTATAGTGCTAACCCAAGAAGCTATCTTACAAATGAGGGTAATTATTCATAAGGGAGAACAGATGAGTAGGAAAAAACCTGAATAAACATAGTCACCTAAGAAAAGGGACTAAATAAGCATCCTCTATAATTGTAGCAGGTCAAGTGGTAATAAAGGTTCCGATTTATGTGATACTTTAAGTTCTATTACTTTTCCTCACAAAGCCCCTGCAACTCAAAAAGCAAAAGTGTTTTTTTTCCCCCGATTTGCAAATGAAGTAAATGAGATTAAGTCATTTGCCTACGGCCACTTTGCTACTAAATTTGGAAGCTTGGCCACTCAAAGCCCAGTGAGCCTCAAGCAAACCCTCTTTCTCACTGTACTGTTTTAGATCCTCTGTGTATAAAAGACACACCATTTCTTCTTTCTCATCTATAAATATTAATTTAAGCATTGAGCATTGGCATATAGTGTCAGAAGTCACAGAAAAAAACCATTCAATTCCTCTTGAGAATTAACATTAGTGCTACCAAAAAAAAAAAAAAAGAGAGAGAGAGAGAAATTTCTATAAAATGAAAACAACTTACCAGATTTTTTCAAGGGAGGCTCTTCCTCTTCTCCTAATCCAAGACAGAGAGAGTAAATTAGAAAATATTCAGCATGGCAATACTGTCTCTCTATTTTCTCTTTTCTTTCATGTACATATTAAATTCCATTGCTAATTTTGACAAGCAAGTTCAGATGAGCTGCAGTCTATTTGTTTTTGCACGTAACTTCCTTCACCTCTGTCTCCCAAATTCAAAGCTTTTCAACACTGGATAATTTTGATTTATTCATATTCATTTAAAGCAGTTTCACTTTCATGCATTTAACAAAATTATGGCAGGGAATCATTTCAGACAGTAACAGGTTCACATCATGCTTTCTTCAGTTTTTCTCTGATCGTCATTTTGACCTTTTCCAGGGGGCAAATGAACCAGAAAAGAAAATTTAAAAACCATCAGATGAGTTCAAGAATGGGGACTTTATAATAAACACCTGTTAGCCTGACACAACTGTGACACCCATCAAATCACAGCAGGCCACTGCCTAAAACCTTTATTTCTGAAAGCTAACATGGAAATAGCTACTGAGCCATCATTTTAAAAAGAGGGTTGTAAAAAAAAAAAAAAAAAAAAACTGGTTTTTTTTTTGTTTTTTCTTCCTTTCCTTTTTTCTCCAAAAACACTGAGTAGATTTCCCCACCCCCACCAATATTTGCAGTTTCCTGTTACCTGATAGATGTAGCAGAAAAGCCAGTTAGTTACATAATTATGTCACATTGAATAGAATTGCATCCCGTTTTTCCCATGATCCATCCAGTTCAACTATCTTAACTTAGATTTTGGCAGCATTACCTCCTACTGTTCTGAGTGGAATGAAAACGCTGTCTCCAGGTTCTCTAAATGTTATGTGCACATATCATTTCACTCTTACCCTGCTAATCCTCCTGGTCTCAAAATTAGACATAAAGCTGAGTACTGACTAAGTCTTATCCTAAGCAGCATCTGGAAATGTGTTTTCTATCATGGGTTTACAGTATCAAATGATCTAGCCCTCTTCTCTGACATTGAAGCTGTAATGGCAAATCAAATGCAAGATGAAAGCTTTATAGAGATCCATTTACTGAACAAGTAGCCAATTGATGTGCTATTAGAGACCTTTTCATTATTTTCTGGCTTGACTTCAGTGCCACATGTGGCTAAAACTGAATAAGCCATGATAACATATGAAGAATTATAGTACAAACAGTTAAACACATGCCCTGTTCCTATTACCTTCATCAGTGTCAACTCCTTCATCACCTTCATCATCATCAGAAGATATGATATCAGACAGCAATGAAAAAAATCCGTAGATCCAATCTGTAGTTTCTTCCACAGCATCATGTACAATTTTTAGAGGGTCAGAGCCAATCTTGGAAATAGAACTTGCTAAAAGTAATTTAAGACAAAAGAAGAAGAATTATATAATTACTTCTTGTACATATTTTCTCTACCAAGAAAGCTAAGAAAAATAATTTTCTGATTGGTTCCTTTGACAAAAGCTTCATGAACATCAAAATATCTGCTACCTATACTTGTGCTGCTCAGGAAATGTAACTAAAAATCATATGGTTTTTTAGTATAGAAGACTTTTTTTGTAAAGTAGGTTGTAACAATGGAAAGGACACTAGATTGAGATCAGGAAACCTGTCCTTGTTTTGACTTTATTAAGTAATTCTCTATGTGATGACCCCTTCTAGGACTCAGTTTGATCAGGTAGATGATTTGGAGGTTCCCTCCTAACTCTGATTGTCTATGGTTTAATGATTCTAGTCCAACCCAACATACTCTAGTTTCATGACCTTGAGTAAGTCACACAACCTCTCTGGGCTTCAACTACTTCATTTGTAAAATGGAGATAAATAATAGTGTCCACCTTCCTTCTTAGTTGGGGAGAAAAATGAGACAATATTTTTAAAGTGCTTTGCAAATTTTAAGTGTTCTATAAATGCTAGGTGTTAACATCAGAGGATGTGACACTATAAAAGGATGCTACATATACAGAAGAAGGCCTGCTGTACAGGTTCTTGATCTGCTTTCCTAAAAGGAAAGCAACTTTTGAGGGGTCAACAATCACTTTAATCAAGCACATGTATCATTCACTTAGTTTAGTGGAAAAAGTCAGCATCTTGAACTTCAGAGAAAATACAGAGAAATACAGATCAATAGACAGTGCTTCCAGCTACCTGACATAAGCAATACATACATTACAGATCAGTAGACAGATAACTGTCTGACCATACATACATAGTTACCAGAGAGAGAAGCACCAGCATCTGCGTTTTCAAAGCTGTGGGTACTCCTTAGTGACTGCCCAGAGTTTCATCTGGCCAAACAAACACTTCCAATGAGTAACCCCCAAAACAAAACCTCACCTCAGAGTATTTATACATTTTCTCAGAGCCAGAGGGCATCACAACCCTCAAGAACCAGTGCCTCATTAACAAAAGGTGTGGAACTTCCTACAAATCTTCACTAATCAAACTCCCCTTAATGGGCAGACTCATTAATAGGTGGGGAAGATCTTCTCATTAAGAAGCAAAATCATATTAACAATAAGCAAAAAGACATTGTCCATACAGACACACATACAAAAGTCTTTTACACATTCAAGAAGCTTACAATCTATCTTAGGAAATTTCCATATGTGAAACAATTAGAAGACAATAAATCAATCAAGTATCCCAAAATGTGGAATAAGCTACAAGTAGTATTATAGTTCAAAAAGACTAAAGTCAACTCTAGCTTAGAATTGTAGAAGGTGATATGAGAGAGATATTTTGCAAACTAACATTCCAAATATGACTGGTGACCTTGAGTCCATACATTTAACATCTTAACAATTCTATTAGGTGAAGGCTGGGTATTTCTTCTGGGATTCATTTTCACTACGAATAATATTTGGGTTTAGAAACATATTATGCTGTGTCCTCACTAAATAAACTATCTACTTTTCTGTTCATAAAATTAGTGAAATCTGTGAAATTCATCATCAACCTACTTATCAAAAAAAGAGGTGAGATATTTATGAGATAAAGGAAGTCAATAGTAAATACACATACAAGTAAACTGAATGACATCCTAAATTATCCCATTCTCCACTGCATCCCCTTGAATTATCTGTAGGTTGCTCTAAAGAGGTTTACTACAGGAGCCCACCACTGGATGCTACAGCTGAAATAATAAGTTTATATTTCAATATTACCATATATTGTTATTTGTAATTGCATCATCAACGTGGGGCTAAGGAGCCAAGGTTCACAAGGTAACATGTGAAATTGATTGAAAATCTCCAACTGAGAATGAAGGGAAAGTGTTTAGTCTCTCTTGATTCTCTAATACATGAGTTTAGCTTAACCAATAAGAGATATTTAATGAAAGTGGAGAGGGAATTGGGGTATACCCACCTGGGAGGGCAGATTCAGAATAAGGTACTAAGTTTTACTGGAATAAAAAGAAATTGAATAAAGAGGTGCCTCTACATGAGGTAACAAAAAGGATCAGATAGGATAGTTTTAGGGACAAGATAGAAGTAGTTTCTCAATGAAGGATTAAATTGGGAAAAATAGACTTTTCAAGGTTTTAACTAGGAAGTTGATGTTAAGATGACCCATGATGGCCAACTTAAAAGGCACTACTGCTTCAGACCAGATTTTCATTGTTCCTCCTAGGGGATAGGAGGAAGATTTTGGAAACCTGTGAAGGGGGACTTTAGTCAAATTCTTGGTTATAGAAGAATCAAGGCTAATAGAATAATTTAAGAGCATGTAGGAGAGAAAGGGTGTGGGGAGGCACAAGGGAGGTATAACAGAAACTTCCTACATAGTTTGCCAGACAAAAGGCACGGTATTCTTTGAGAATATGTGATGATTTGGATTTGGGTTATATCTAAAAATGTTTTAGGACTAGTGTATTCTTACTTAGACTGCAAGGACACACTAAATGGAATGTTTATGCTGAGAATAATTTTCTTCCATTCCCTCAATTCCTAAATTTTAACTGAGGAGCTTAACAGTAAAATTCAATTAAATAGAAATCAGTTTAATTACCTACATTTCTAGCTACAGTATTTATTCTTGGCAGGCATGAATCTTTCCAGGCACTAAAAACAGATTCATAAGACTAAGTTCTCTCATATAATCTAGGTTACAGTTTTAAGCCAACTTCCACTTAGAAATAAGCAGAAAAATTTTAAAAATAAATACATAGGCTGAAATAAAATGAGAGAAAGATGGGAACTTAGCCAGGAATGGACTATCCTTAACAAGGGTAGATAAAATGTTTACTTGGAGAGGAGTGAATCTGCTTGAGAGCTTAAAATGAAGATAAAGGCAAGCAAAACCTCACTACATTTGTCAATTGAGAAAAAATTCTTATGAGAATGGTATGACATAGGAAGACAAGCATTTATAGAAAAGTTGAGTAATTATCAAGAGACAGTATATAAGAAGTGGAGCAGTAATAAGACTCACAACCTCAGCTGGCCATATAGAAACAAATTGAGTTTGGGTAATAGACAAAGTGAACTAGAAACTTTAACATAAGGAAGTATGTTCACTGATACCTTTACCCTTAATTCCTGGATAATCCCTAGAGCAAACTAATGAAAGAAATGGTTTGGGAGTCTTTAGAAAGGGAAATGGTGATTATTAAGAACAATATAGGTTCAAGACATTCTAGACTAATTTCATTTTCAATTTGGCAAGATTACTATATTGGTGAATGAGAGCAATGTGATGGGCACAATTTCAACAAGGTATTTAATGAAGCCTTTTATGATATCCTTATAAAAAAGATGGAGAAATCTTGGCTAGATAATAATATGGTTAAGTAGAGTCAGAATAGCACAAATGGCAGAAATCAATATAGAGTCAGTAATTGATGAATGTAAACTTGAAATTGTCTGTATTGCAGTCTCCTAGTGACCTGTTCTTGGTCATGATTTTTTCCATATTTTTATTAATAATTTGGATAAAGGCTATCTAATTGCACATGACACATAGCTGAGGATAGTTCACAATTAAACAATGCTATCAGTAGTCAAAATTACTTTGTTAGATGAATATAATACGACAAAGCTACTAAGTTAGAATCTAAATTTGGGCAAACTAATATGTAAATAAACAACTTAATAAATACAAGATAAGGGAGACATGGCTAGATAATAGTTTATATGGACAAGATCTGTAGGTTTTAGGGCACCACACTGTTGACTCATATGGCATCTGGAACAGTTAATATAAACTTAAGGCTTCATTCAAAGACTAAATCCAGAACTAGTGAGATAAAATCCCTGTACATACTGCTTTTAGACAATATCTGGAATACTCTATTCAGTTCTAGACACCACATTTTAAGGACATTCAAAAACCATAGTTCATCTGGAAAAGAGGTACGAAGATAGTGAGGTGACTAGAAGTCATGCCATATGAGATTCAGGGGAAAACACTGATGAAGTTTAGTGGATTACTCATATTCTTACTTTGACTGAAAGCACTGTCTTCAAGTACTTCAAGGGATGAAGGGTGTCATATGGAGGACTGGTTAATTAAACTTGTTCTGCTTGGTCTCAGAGTTGGGATTGGGAGCTATAAAAAAAAAGTTGCAGAGAAACATATTTTGGCTCAACAGAAAGGCTCCCTAATGCCAACATGGACTGAGAGAGAGAGAGAGTGTGAGAGAGAGAGAGAGAGAGAGAGAGAGAGAGAGAGAGAGAGAGAGAGGGAGAGAGAGAGAAGCATCCTCAAAGGTTCTTAAGTTAAGGCTGAATAATCATTTGTCATGACTGATATGCAGTGGATTCATGTTCATATAAGAATTGGATTTGATTAACCTCTAATGTATTTTTGAGTTCTAAGATTCTATGGTGCTTTGGTCTACAAAATATTATAAACATAATCCTATGTAGTATTATTAACTTCTGTGATTCATTTTTTTAATGTTCTACATAGTAATATTAAATTATTCCTAAGATTCCTTTTAGAAATTATTTTATGTTGTTATTAAGGGAAAACTGAAATACTGATACCAGTAGGAATGATACTATCATAATATCAAAAACAGTTGTTTGACATCTTGTTTACTTCTGTAGAGTTTGCCATATTCTCTCCTCTTAACTTCCCATTATTTTATACATTAAAACAAACTGATCTAAATGTTCTTCAAAATGCAACTTCATTTTAGGTAGACTAGAAGTGTATCATATAATAATAAGATTGTACCATAAAAAATAAAAATTAAATAACAAAAATGAACAAGTAAAACTTTAAAATCAAATAATTAAATGAGATAACAATTGTAAAGTGCTTGGTATAATGCCTGTCACATAGTAAACACCATAAAAAGTCATTTGTTATTATTAACTATTACTTAAAGGAGGTACACTTAAGCCCTCATAAATCAAAATGAAAAGTCTACAGAACTGAACTGGATTTGAAATTTAAGGAATAATTTCTTTAAAAATGAACTACCAGGAAAATTGTGGCATCCATTCAGGAGGCCTTTAAAAAGAGAATATATTCTTATCTCTCTGATAGGGTTTCAAGGATAATCCTTCATAGGGTAAAGAATTTGGAAAAGTAATCTCAAAAGATCCTTTCCTATGAATCTATCTATCTCAGAATAAAATGGTCAAGATTTTTAAGAGAATCATTGAACGCCTGACCTGGAGTCAGGAAGATACAGGTTCAAATATTGCCTCTAATAGTTACCAGCTGGACAGTCATGGGAGAATTTCTTCTCTGAGTCTTAGTAACCTCATTTTAAATGGGAGATAACAATATCTGTAGCACCTACTTCCCAAGGCTTCTATGACACTCAAATGAACTAGTATATGTAATGCTACCAACAAAACCTAGCAGCAATAGACAGAAAGAGAAATTCAATTTAAAATAACTGCAGATAATATAAAATACTTGGGAGTCTAACTACAAACCAGGGATTATGTGAATATAAGTACAAAACACTTTTCACAGAAATAAAGATAGATCTAAACAACTGGAGAAATATTAATTTCTCATCAGTAGGCAAAGTCAACATAATAAAAATGACAACTCGACCTGCTAATTTACTTATTCAATGCCATATCAATCAAACTACCAAAGAATAATTTCATTCATCTGGCAGAACAAAAGATCAAGACTATGAAGAGAATTAGTGGAGAAAAAGAGTGTAAAGGAAGGCAGCCTAGAAGTCCCAGACTTAAAACTATTTTGCAAAGTAATAATCATCAAAATAATCTGGTGCTAACTAAGAAGTACAGTGGTGGTTCAGCGGAAGAAATTAGTTACATAATATATAGTAGTAAATGACCATAGTAATTTGGTGTTTGATAAACCCAATGATCCAAACTTATGGGGTAAGAACTCAAGATCTAACAAAAATTGCTGAGAAAACTAGAAAGTAATTTGGCAAAAACCAACGTTTTACATAACATATAAAGATATGACCATAATGGATAAATGATTTAGACATAAAGGGTAATACAAGTAAATTAGGGGAACTTGAAAAAATGTACCTTTCAGATCTCTGAATAAGGAAAGAGTTTAGGACAAACAAGAGGTAGAAAGGATCATGGGAAGTAAAATAGATAATTTTGATTACATGAAATTTAAAAGCCTCTGAATAATCAAAATGTATGCAGTCAAAATAGAAGGAAAACAGGGAACTGGGAAAAAAATATTTCAGCAAGTTTCTCTGATAAAGGCCTCATTTCTCAAATGACAGAAAAGGAAAATGACAAATGCAGAAGAGTATGTGGAAACATTAGGACACTAATACACCATTGGTGGAGTTGTGAACTTGTCCAACCCGTTCTGGAGAATAATTTGGAACTATGCCTAAAGGTATACAATATTGTATAATATTGAGGGGCTGCCCATTGATTAGGGGATAGTTGAATAAGTTGTGTTATATGATTGTGAGGGAATATTATGTGCCATAAGAAATGATGAGCATGTTGGTTTCAGAAAAACCTGGGAAGATTTGTATGACCTCAAAAGGAAGTAAGCAGGACCAAGAGAACACTGTACACAGCGACAACAATATTGCAAAGATGATCAATTATGATAAACTTAGCTATTAAAAATAATTATTAATAATAATTAAGAAAATAATCCAAGACAACTCCAAAGGACCCATGATGAAAAATGTTTTACACCTCCAGAGAGAGAACTGATGAATTCTGAATGCAGATCCAAGGTTACTTTTTTTGACTTTCTTTTATTTTCTTGATTTTTTTTTTGATCTGGTTTTTGTTTTTTGGGGTTTTTTTACAGCATGGCTAATATGGAAATATGCTCTCCATGACTTCACATGTATAATTAATATCAAATTCCTTGCCTTCTCAAGGAAGATGGGAGGGAAGGAGAGAATTTGGAACTTAAAAACTTAAGTGATTGTTTAAAAAAATACATGTAATCTGGAAATATTTAGTTAAAAATTAAGGAAAGAATGACTGTATAAATTACTGCAAACATATAAGATATTATTAAGAAGTTCCGCCCAAGGTAAAATTCAAATTAAGCCTAATTTTCAAGCTTTTCTCTCATCTGACCAATGTATCTTGTCCTAGCATTACCTTTAAAATTTCTAGTCTAAATGTTTCCAATATATTCCTTCCATTATAGCCACCTGGTCAATTCATTGTTCCTAGGATACAACTTCAATTTCTGTTTGTTTGTCCTTACTCAGATTGTCTCTCCTCCCAAATACCCCACCCAAATTATCTCTGTACTGCTCTACTCATCAATATCTAATTGTCTGGAAATCACTCTAAAATACCTCTCAAATCTGCATATTAGAACTCTTTCCACCTCTTTCAAAATTTCATTTCAAATACTTCTCTTCCCTGAAGCTGGATTTCTCTCATCTGAGAACAATTTCTCTACATTCAAATTTCTTGGAGCACTTTGTCTAGGTAACTCATTTGAACTGACTATCTTTTTCACATTTATTTATGTGAGACTCATGAGCAGAAAGGTCTGGTTTCCAGTCCCACATTTATCCATGTTATTGTGTGAGCCTGGAAAAGTCCATTTAATTCTCAGTGCCAAGACCAGGGCTTCTAAAACTTTTTTTTCCACTTGTGATCCTTTCAGGGTTTCTTAAACTTCTTAAACCCCATATGGGTCACAATTCAGTTTAGACAATGGTAAAACTATAAGTTGCAGAGTAGATGCTGATCTGTGTTGGGTTCATCCTTCATTGCCGAAGAAGACCATGCCATCAGAGAAATGATGATATGACTTGCACTTGACTTTGTTTTGAGTGAGGGAAGACTGTGAAGGTAACCAGCATCACTTCTCCTCTAGAGGCATCTGAATCCAGGGACCAGATATTCATCAGGATGACTGGAGATGACCCAGGACGTGCTGGGAGACCTTGAGCCCTTTAGATGCTGATTTACATTGCTACAGGAAATTCCCAATACCAGTTAAGTAAGAAGGATGATGCCTATTGCTCTTTTTATACCCATCTTATGTCACTTAATAGATTCTAAGATCCTGAGGGGAGACACAGCCTTTATGTTCTAAGTTCCTAGCCCAGTATGTTTGCATATAATATGTGTTCAATTAGTGTTTGTTGTACTGATCTGAATTATATTAAGAACAGTGCTTTGTACATTTCATTAAATACTTGTCAAATGAAAAAAAATTAATGTGTGGTATACATCTTTTTATCTCCCAAAGTTCCTAGCATATTGATGTCTACAAATACTATGTTAAGTAAATATTTGCTAAATGAATGAATGTGGTCACATGAAATATTTCTATGGCAAAAACAAGAATTACTCCTTACCTTAAAATGTCCACACTTAGTCATAAAAAATGAAAATACTGGCCCACAGTCCCAGGAACTAAAAACATCAATGAGACCTAAAGGCAATAAACTTGATTTATGCCTGCCTCTGTTTTAATCCCCTTTACTCTGAATTTCATGGGAATATTTGTTTGCAGAGGAACTCTGAATTAATCTGCCTTTGGCAGATGTGTATCATCTCTTAGTCTAGTGAGACAAAAAACAATAGGGAATTGGGACTCGCAAAGGCATAAGTAGCAGGGACAGAGGTAAATTTTCAAGCCAAATAGGATCTGTACTGGTCTAATGTTTTGAGAACTATCCATGCAGGTACTTCAGCTGTAGCTTAACTGACATTGCTTTGCCACTTCTCTGTCAATTCCATCCTCATCCTCATTAACAAGGCTCAAATCTTTGACTCTTCCTTCTCTTCCATTAAATTTCCCTCTTTTTTAAGCTTCTCCTTCATTATATTCCATCAGTTCTGTTGACACTGCTATAATATACCTGCATCTTTACTTTTTTACCTTTCCTTCCTGCTTTTAACTAGCTCATTCAGGCTCTTATTACTTCTTTCTTGAAATATTAGTCATCCCCAAACCTCACTGATAAACTCCAATCCATCACATACATGGCTGCTGGGGTCCTCTTCTTTATAGACAAGTTTGATTCTGCCTCTCTTGTACTTCAGAATATCTTTGATAGCTCTTCATTGTCTTTCATATATGTATTAAATCTATCTGTTTAATACTCAAGGGAAACTAGGTGGTGCAGCAGATGGAGTGTCAGCCCTGAGATGAGGCAGACTTATCTTTTTCAAAATGTTCAAATATGGCCTTAGACACTTCCTAGCTGTATGACTCTAGGCAGGTCACTTAATCCTGTTTGTTTCCATTTCCTTATCTGTAAAATGAGCTGGAGAAGGAAATGGCAAACCGCAAACCATTCCAGTGTCTTTGTCAAGAAAACCCGAAAAACGGGGTCACAAAGAGTTAGATATGATTGAAAAAAAAAATCCAAGAGCAAGCACAAATTAATTTCAACCTGTTTTTTTAGTTTAATCTCTCACTTGATTCTGTGCCTTTGAAGAGGTCATTCCTTATGCCTAGAATGTACAACCTCATGATAATAATGGCGGTGGTAGTGATAACAGTTATGTAGGGTTTCAATGATTCACATTTATTACTTCATTTAATATTCACAACAACCTTGAGAGATAGCTGCTATTACTGTCCTCAGTGTGAATGAATATGTAAATAAATAAAGCATTTTTAAGTGATAGGGATACAAAGAGAAAAGTAAAATAGTCTTTGCTTTCAAGGAACTCACATTTTAATGGAGAAGATAACACTAATGGAAAGGTTCAGTTGTGAGTCAGATATCAAAGTCCCATGGTCTTTGGGGTATAGTACAAAGGAAATAATGATGCCTCACTATCATTCCCAGTGATAAAATCATATCATTTTCTGATATTGAACAATCAGATAATACTTCAGTTTACAGCTTAAGAAACTGAGGCTGAGAGACATATTTACTACCTTGCCATTGGTAAAACAGCAAGCATTTATTTATTTTAATAGTGTTTTATTTTTTTCCCAATTACATGTCAAAACAATTTTTAGCACTCATTTTTTAGAAGACTTTGAGATCCAAATTTTTCTCCCACCCTCATTCTCCTCTTTTCCTAAAATGGTAGGAAATTTAATATAGGGTATACATGTGCTATCATGCAAAACACATTTCCATATTAGTCAAAGTTGTGAAAGAAGATACAAATTAAAAGGAAAAAACCTCTGAAAAAGAATAAATTGAGTAGAAAAAAATGTACTTCAATCTGTATTCAAGGTCCAACAATTCTTTATCTGGATGTAGATAGTGTTTGTCTTCATGAGTCTTTTACTTGTCTTAAATCACTGTGTTGCTGAGAAAAGCTGAGCCATTTATAGTAGATCATCATAAATTGTTACTGATACTGTGTACAATGTTTTGTCAACTGCTCATTTCACTTTTTTCACTTTGTACAAGTCTTCCCAGGTTTTTCTGAAATCTGCCTGTATCATTTCTCATTGCACAATAGTATCCCATTGCATTCATATGCCACAGCTTATTCAGCCATTTCCCAGTTGATAGACATCCCCTCAGTTTCTAATGTTTTGCCACCACAAAAGGGTTGCTATGAATATTTTTCACATGTAGTTCCTCTTCCCTTTTCTGTGATCTCTTTGTGATACAGATCGAGCGTGGTATTGCTGGATCAAAGGATACACGCACTTTGGTTATCCTTTGTGCATAGTTTCAAATTGCTCCCCAGAATGGTTGGATCACAACTCCACCAACCACTGGGAACCCAATTTCCCCATATCTTCTTTACCATTTATTATTTTCCTTTTTTGTCATATTAGCCAATCTGACAGATTTGAAGTAGTATGAGTAGTTTTAATTTGCATTTCTCTAATCGAGTGATTTAGAGCATTTTTTCATATGCTTATAGACAGCTTTGATTTCTTCTTCTGAAAACTGCCTGTTCATATAATTTGACCATTTGTCAATTGGGGAATGACTTGTATTCTTGTAAATTTGACTCAGATCTCTATATATTTGAGAAATGAGGTCTTTATCAGAATCATTTTTATAAAAATTGTTTCCCAGCTTTCTGTTTTCCTTCTAATCTTAGTTGCATTGAAAATTTTTAACAAGAGCTTATTTTAATATAATCAAAATTATCTAATTTATATTTCCTAATGTCTATCTCTTGTTTGATCATGAATTCTTCCTTCCCCATAGATCTGACAAATGATTTCCTTATTCTTCTAATTTTGCTTATGGTGTCACCCTTTATGTTTAAATAATGAACCCATCTTGACCTTACGTTGGTATATAGTATGAGAGATCCATACCTAGTTTGTGCCCCTTTGTTTTCCAGTTTTCCCATCAGTTTTTTTTAAATAGTGAGTTCTTAGGGTCTCTGTATTTTTCAAATACTGTTACTATGGTTATTGACTCCTGTGCCTTGTATATTTAATCTATTCCACTGATCCAATATTCTATTTCTTATCCGATACCAGATAGGCTTCTTTATGACTTCTGCTTTATAATACAATTTAAGATCTGGTATTATAGGCCACTTTGTATTTTTTTTTTTCCAAAAACCCCTTGATTTTCTTTGAACTTTTGCTCTTCCACATGAATTTTGTTATTTTTTTCTAGATCTATCAAATAATTTTTGGTAGTTTGATATGGCATGAAGGCAGAATTGTCATTTTTATTATACTTACTGGCTTAACTTACTCATGAGCAACTGATATTTTCCCAAATGTTTAGACCTGACTTTATTTGTATAATAAGCGTTTTATAATTGTGTTCATATAGTTACTGGGTTTGCCTTGGCAGGTAGACTCCTAAGTATTTTATGTTGTCTATAGTTATTTTTAAAAGAAATTTTCTTTCTATCTATTGCAGTTGGACTTATACTCTGGTCATATAAAGAAATGCTAATGATTTATGTGGGTTTATTTTATATCTTACAATCCTGCTAAAGTTATTAAGTATTTCAAGTAGTTTGAGGTTGATACTCTAGGGTTCTCTATAACATCATATCATCTGCAAAGAGTGATAGTTTTGTTTTCTCATTGTCTATTCTAATTCTTTCAATTTTTCTTCTCATTGCTACAGCTCACATTTCCAGTGCTATATTGAATTATAGTGATAACGATATGCATTCTTGCTTTACTCCTTGTCTTATTGGGAAAGCTTCTAGCTTATCTGCATTATAGATAATATTTGCTGGTGGTTTTAGCTGGGCTTTGTTGGTCACATAAAGAAAGTTGATGATTTATGTAGGTTTATCTTATATTCTACAAGTGCGCTAAAGTTGCTAATTGTTTCAACTAGTTTTTTTAATGGGTTCTCTTAGAGTTCTCTAAGTACACCATCATCTCATCTGTAAAGTATGATAGCTTGTTTCCTCATTGTCTGTTCTAACACCTATTTCTTTTTCTTCTCTTATTACTATAGCTAGCATTTCTAGTACAGTACTGAACAATAATGGTGATAATGGGTATCCATGCTTCCCTCCTAATCTTATTGGGAAGCTAGAAAGTCTATCTGCATTACAGATAATGCTTGTTGATGGTTTTTGATACTACTTATCATTTTAAAGAACACTCCTTTTATTCCTATATTCTCTATTGTTTTTAATAGGAATTGGTGCTGTATTTTGTCAAAAGCTTTTTCAGCATCTATTAAGATAATCATATGATTTCTGTTGGTTTTGTTATTGATATGGTCAATTATTTAAAAGTTTTCCTAATATGGAACCAATCTTGAATTCCTGGCATAAATTCCACCTGGTCAAATTATATAATTCTTATGACATATTGCTGTAATCACCTTCCTGGTGTTTTATTAAAAAAATTTGCATCGATATTCATTAGAAAATTGGCCTATAATTTTCCTTCTCCATTTTGGCTCTTCCTGGTTTGGTTACCAGCAACCTATTTGAGTCAAAAAAGCAAAGACTTCTTTGCTTATTTTTTCCAAATAATTTATATAGTATTTAAATTTATTGTAACATAAATATTTGGTAGAATTCATTTGTGAATACATCTGACTCTAGGGATTTTTCCTTAAGGAGTTCATTAATGTCTTGTTCAATGTCTTTTTCTGAGATGGGGTTATTTAGGCGTCCTATTTCCTGATCTGTTAATCTGGGTAATTTATATTTTAAAAAGATTCATTGATTTTAATAAGATTGTCAGATTTATTGGCATATAATTAGGCAAAATATTTCCTAATGATTGCTTTAATTTCTCCATTTGGTGTTGGTTTCACCCTTTCCATTTTTGATACTAGATATTTGGTTTTCTTTCTTTTTTTTTTTAAATCAAATTAATCAATGGCTTATGGACTATTGTTTTGTCTTGTTTTTTTTCATAAAACCAGCTCCTGGATTTATTTATTTATTAGCCCAATATATTT
This sequence comes from Bettongia penicillata ogilbyi, assembly GCA_023548195.1. Taxonomy (NCBI): domain Eukaryota; kingdom Metazoa; phylum Chordata; class Mammalia; order Diprotodontia; family Potoroidae; genus Bettongia; species Bettongia penicillata. The sequence goes on from JAJHZJ010000264.1 coordinate 363,978, forward strand.
TGTTTGTTTCTTTTTACTTTCAATCTTATTAATCTCTCCTTTGAGTTTCAGGATTTCCAATTTGGTGCTCAGAGAGAGATTTTTAATTTGCTGTTTTTCTAGGTTGTTTTTTTTTTTAACTTCCATAACCAATTAATTGATTTGTTCTTTTTCCATTTTATTGATGTAAAAATTTAGAGAAATAAATTTTCCCCCAAGTACCTTTGGCTACATCCCATAAATTTTGGTATATTGTCTCGTTGTCATTCTCTTTAATTAAACTATTGATTGTTTCTATGATTTGTTCTTTGACACAATTATTCTTTAGGATTAGATTATTTAGTTTCTAATTAATTTTTATTCTATCTTTTCACTGCCCTTTTTTGCATGTAATTTTTATTGCATTATAATCCCAAAAGAATAGATTTAATATTTCTGCCTTTCCACATTTGATTTTGAGGTTTTCATTCCCTAATACATAGTCAATTTTGTGCAGGTGTCATATGCTGCTGAGAAAAAAGTGTATTCCTTTCTGATCACATTAAATTTTTTCCAAGGACCTGTTATATTTAATCTTTCTAACACTCTATTTACCACCTTAGTCTCTTTCTTATTAATTTTGTGGTTGGATTTATCAAGCTTGTAGAGAGCATACTTGTAGTTTGCTTTTCTCTTTCTGTATCTCACTTAACTTCTTCTTTAAGAATCTGGATGCTGGAGACAAGATGGCGGAGTGGAAAGATTCACATATGGTAGCTCCTAACCCATAGCCCATAAAATAACTATAAAGAAGAACTCCCAACAAATTCTGGAGCAGTGGAAGACACAACAACAGAGTGGAGGAGATTTCTGTTCCAGAGAGCCCTGAAAAACCAACACCTGTTTGTTGTTGCACACCGGATCTGGAGCAGAGCCCAGCCCTGACTTGGCTACACGGCACTGAGAGGAGCAGATCCCAGCGGGATTCAGGGATGGAATCTCCAGTGGCCTAGCAGTTCCCTCCACCCACAGATGCCAAAGGTCAGTGAGAAAGCCTGTTTGGCTGGCTGAGAGGGGAATGGGGTGTCTCCATAACTCAGGCCCCCTGGGAGGCAGCAGCAGAGGCAGCAGAGGACAGAGGCAGGTCTCCCAAAGCAGACAGGAGCTCTGATCCATTATTGAAATCTCTACATAAACCCCATGAGGGAACTGAGCCTTGTGTGGCAGCCCTGCCCCCACCTGAGCACCTGAACTTAATCTCACAATGGATAGAAGCCCTGACCCTCTGAAAGCCCTGAGGCTGGGGAGCAGCATTTGAATCTCAGACCCCAAGCACTAACTGGGCAGATCTGGAGGCTAGGTGGGGGTGGAAAGGAATCTCAGAAGTCAAGTAACTGGCTGGGAAAATGCCCAGAAAAGGGGAAAAAAAATAAGACCATAGAAGGTGACTTTCTTGGTGAACAGATATCTCATCCCTTCCTTTCTGATGATGAAGAACAATGCTTATCATCAGGGAAAGACATAGAAGTCAAGGCTTCTGTATCCCAAACATCCAAAATAAATATTCAATGGGCTCAGGCCATGGAGGAGCTCAAAAAGGATTTTGAAAATCAAGTTGGACAGGTGGAGGAAAAGCTGGAAAGAGAAATGAGAGAGATGCAAAAAAAGCATGAAAAGCAGGTCATTACCTTGCTAAAGGAGACTCCAAAAATGCTGAAGAAAATAACACCTTGAAAAATAGGCTCACTCAATTGGAAAAAGAGGTTCAAAAAGCCAATGAGGAGAAGAATGCTTTCAAAAGCAGAATTAGCCAAATGAAAAAGGAGGTTCAAAAACTCATTGAAGAAAATAGTTCTCTCAAAATTAGAATGGAACAGATGGAGGCTAATGACTTTCTGAGGAAACCAAGAAATCACCAAACAAAACCAAAAGAATGAAAAAGTGGAAGATAATGTGGAATATCTCATGGGAAAAAACAACTGACCTGGAAAATAGATCCAGGAGAGACAACTTAAAAATTATGGGACTACCTGAAAGCCATGATCAAAAAAAGAGCCTAGACATCATCTTTCATGAAATTATCAAGGAAAAACTGCCCCTTGAGATTCTAGAACCAGAGAGCAAAATAAGTATTGAAAGAATCCACTGATCATCTCCTGAAAGAGATCCAAAAAGAGAAACTCCTAAGAACATTGTGGCCAAATTCCAGAATTCCCAGGTCGAGGAGAAAATATTGCAAGCAGCTAGAAAGAAACAATTCCAGTATTGTGGAAATACAATCAGGATAACACAAGATCTAGCAAGTTTAAGGGATTATTTTAAGGGCATCGAAGGGCATCGAATAGGATATTCCAGAAGTCAAAGGAACTAGGGGCTAAAACCAAGAATCACCTACTCAGCAAAACTGAGTATAATACTTCAGGGGAAAATATGGTCTTTCAACAAAATAGAGGACTTTCAAGCATTCTTGATGAAAAGACCAGAGCTGAAAAAGAGATGGGGACAAGGGAAGGGAAGGATGATAGAAGAGAGGGAAGATTGGTGATAGGGGAAATTAGAATGCTGAGTGTATTGGGTGGGGGTAGGGGACAAATGGGGAGAAAATTTCGGAACCTAAAATATGAATGTAAAAAATTAAATAAATAAATTTAACTAGAAAAAAGAATCTGGATGCTATGCCCACTTTGTGAATCCTGCTTCATTGCCTATGGTACTTTTTAGCAAGATGTGATTTCCTTCCTTATCTCTGCAATTAGCTCTATTTTTGCTTTTATTTTGTCTGATATCAGGATTGTTAGCCTTCATTTTTTTGTTTTTTGTTTTTTTACTTGAGCTGAAGCACAATAGATTCTACTCCAGATCCTTACACCCGATGTATATGTTTCTGTGCTTCAAATGTGTTTCTTATAAACCATATATTTTAAGGTTCTCATTTTTGATTGATTCTACTATCTGCTTCCATTTTATGGGAGAATTCATTCCATTCACATTCACAGTCAGGATTATTAACTGTGTATTTTCCTCCATCCTATTCTTCCTCCTGTTTGTCCTCCTCTCCTTTTACCCTTTCTCTCCTTACCTGTATTTTGCTTCTGTATATTGCCTCTGCTAATCTACCCTTCCTTCTGTCAGTCCCTCCTGACCCTTCCTTTGCTGTTTACTTAATCTTCTCCCCACCTACTTTTTTGTTGAGTAAGATAGATTTCTATATTCAACTGATTATGTATATTAATTCCTCTTTGAGCCAATACTGATGAAAGTAAGGCTCAAGTGAGGCCCATTGCTCCCATCTCCCATCTTCCCCCTTCACTATAATAGGTATTTTGTGCATCTTCATGTGATATAATTTATTGCTTATTCTTTTTCTATCCTCTACCTTCCTTCTGCCCAACCATTGTACCCCTCTTCTCAACTCTTTTTTTTTTATATCATTACCCTCAAATTCACTTATACTCAAACCTAATGACCATGTATTAATAGCATAATTTTTAAGAATTACAAGTATTATCTTTCCTTGTAGGGATGGTAAACAGTTTAGTGCCATTGAATATGTTATGCTTTCTTGTCCCTTTCCATCTATTTATGATTCTCTTGGCTCTTGATATTAGAGATCAAATTTGATTTAACTCTAGTCTTCTTATGAAAGATTTGGAATCCTTTTCTTTCACTGAGTGAACTTTTTTCCCCCTGGATGTATTGTGTGTAATTTTGCCAGGCAAGCAATTCTTGATTGTAGTCTTAGTCCTTTGCTTTCTGGAATGTCATGTTCCATGACCTTTGATGTTTTAATATTGCAGCTATTAAGTCCTGTGTAATTGTTTCTTTCTGACCTCTTGCAGTATTTTTTTTTTTTTGACCTGATAGTTCTGAAATTTGGCTGTATTGCTCTTTGGGAGTTTTAATTTTGGGATCTCTTTGCTGAGGGTAGATCATTAGATTCTTTCAATGTGTATTTTGCCCTCTGGTTCCAGGACATTAGAGCAGTTTTTCTTGATATTTTCTCAAAAGAAGCTTTCCAGGTCCTCCTTTTGACTAACTTTCAGGTAATCCAGTAACTCTGACACTGTTTCTCCTGGATCTATTTTTCAACTTAATTGTTTTTCCTGAAAGGTATTTTATACTTTCTTATCTTTTTTTCATTCTTTTTCATTTGTTTGATTGCTTCTTGTCATCTCATATGGTTCTTTGCTTCCATTTGCCAATTCTAACTTTTAAGAATTAGTTTTCCTCAATTAGCTTTTGTGCATGCTATTCTAGGAAAGTTGTACTTTTTTAAAGCATTTTCTTCAGTGTATTTCTGTATCTACTTTTCCATTTGACCAATTCTACTTTTTAAGTAGATTTCCAAGCTGTTGACTCTTTTTTCATAATTCTCTTGCATCACTCTCATTTCTTTTCCTACTAATTTCATCTAATTCTCTTATATGATTTTTAAGTTCCTTTTTATGCTCTTCCATGAGTTCTTTCTGGACTTGGGACCACTTCCCATTTTTCTCTGGGGTTTTGCCCATAGGTGTTTTGTCATTTCTGTCCTCTTCTGAGTTTGTGTTATGGTCTTCCCTGTCGCCACAATAACTTTCTGTGGTTAGATTCTCTTTTATTTTGTTTTTGCTCAATATTTTTTGGCCTTTTTTCACTTTTCCATTTTAACTCTGCTCCCAAGGTAGAAGGGATTGTGTCTCAAGCATCTTGTGCCAGAAGCAGTAGACCCTGGATTTCTACCTGGTGCTGCACTGATGTTTCCATGAGATCCACTGGGAACCCTCATGTCTGGTGATGTACTGAGGGAGCTGGGTGACTGGCACTGCTAGAGGCTGTATGCATCTGGCAGCATACCTGATGCTGAGTCAGGCTCCTGGTGGTGGTATCTGGCATATGCTAAGGCTGGAGAGTTTTCTACATTTTCCTGAGAAATACTGAAGCATGAGGTGGTCTGGCCACTAGTGGCTGCCTGTTTGCCCAGTGCTATGCTGAAGTACGTGGCCAGGTCAGTGCTGGAGGCTGCCTGTTTGCTTAGGCACTTATAGGGTTGGCATCCACCTCTTTGCCTTGGGATACACTGAGGCATGTGGCAGTTCTCAAAGCTGTATCCTGTCCATTTCCTTGTCTATGCTGAGATATAAGGTGGGAGGGAGGCTTCTGGTGTTGGGATTTGCTTGCCCCACTGCACTGGAGCTCAAGATCTCCTATTGGTTTGGTAGGGCTTACAGCTGGCTTTCAACAATGCTTCCTTTTCTGGACCACACTCGCTTTTAACACAATTGAGACAAACCTTTCCTGATGGTCTTCCGAGTTTCTTTGACTCAAAGATTGCTGCATTTCATCTTTTTGTTTGTTCTGCTGTTCCAGGATTTGTTTTGTGGTACTATTTTATGGTTGTTTGGAGGTTAATAATGGGAGAATTATGGAGATTTACTGCTCACTCTGCCATCTTGCCTACCAATAGTTTAAGTAGCAAGTATATAAATCAGAATTCTAACTCAGGTCTCATTTCCAAAATTCAGCATTTGAATGACTATGCTAACTAGCTATCATAAAGTTAACTTTCATAGTAATGTGAACACAGATCCCCATTGGAGTCTCAAAATATATTTGAATATTCTGATATCTTTATTAATAACATTCAATATATGACCAAGTTGTAGATCTTAGAATTCTCAAAGAAGTTTCTCTAAGAGTCTCTTTCTCTTTCTTTTACAATGACCACTATTTGAGGCCAAAAGCCCTTATACCTGAATATCTGTAACACCTATTTTCCCAAATATTTAGTTTTTCTCCTTTTTCTAAGTATGGTCCTAAGGTAATCTTCCTCTAACACTACTTTGTTCATATCACAGATAACTTTTAGAATAATTGGCAGCTATTTATTTTTGTATAATAAAGTATTTGTACATAAACTGACAAAATTGCTTTTTTAAAGAAAATTCTTTGAAATTTTTAAATTTAGTTATAATTTCCAACTAAAATAGAGGGTTCAGAGTCAAGATGATGGAGTAGATGCAGAAACCTATTGGAGTTCTCCTCCCAAAAACCTCAAAAAAACTGTAAAAAATTACTCTAGAGCAGCAGAAGGCACAGAATGACAGACTTAAGCAAATTTCCTGCCCACACCAATCTGGAAAATCGACAGGGAGTGCCTATCAGAAGCAGCTTGGGGCTGACTGCAGTTTGGCATGGGCCATGCCAGCACAGACAGAGCTAGAGCAGACTTTATGGGACTGAATTGCTGGCAGCTGCCATGGTTTCCAGACTTCTCAACTCAAAAATGCTAAAGATAGCTTCAAAGGACAGTAGGAAAGGTCTCTTACCTGGCTAAGAGGGGAGCATGACCTGACCCCAGCATGGGCCCCAGGGCAGCAGGAGTCATTGCTGAAGCAGAGGCTGCTTCTGAAGGGAAAATGAGCAAATGGGGGAAAATGAAACTGATTATAGATTCTTACTTTCCTGGTGAAGAGGTATTTTCTTAAGTCATTGATGATGAGGAAGATCAAAACATACAACCACAAGAATACAACAAAGCCAAAGATTGGGCATCCAAAGCCTCAAAGAAAAATATGAACTGGTCTCAGGTCGTGGAAGAGCTCCAAAAGGATTTTGAAAATCAAGTAAGAGAAGTAGAGGAAAGATTAGGAAGAGAAATGAGAGTGATGTAAATCATGAAAAACAAGTGAACTGCTTGCTAAAGGAGACCCCAAAAGTGCTGAAGAAAATGACACTTTAAAAAGCAGACTGACTCAAATGGCAAAAAAGATCCAAAAAAATCAATGAAGAGAATGCCCTAAAAAGCAGATTTGTCCATATGGAAAAAGAGATCCAAAAGCTCATTGAAAAAAATAATATAATGGAGCAAATAGAAGCTAATGACTTTATGAAAAATCAAGAAATTATGAAACAAAACCAAAGGAATGAAAAAATAGCAGACAATGTGAAATATCTCATTGGAAAAACAACTGACTTTGGAAAATAGATCCAAGAGAGATAATTTAAAAATTATGGGACTACCTGAGAGACATGATAAAAAAAAAAGAGCCTAGACATCATCTTTCATGAAATTTTCAAAGAAAATTGTCCTGATATTCTAGACAGAGGGTAAAATAAATATTGAAAGAATCCACTGATTACTTCCTTAAGGAGATCCCAAAAGAAAATCTCCTAGGAATATTGTAGCCAAATTCCAAAGTTCCCAGGTTAAGGAGAAAATATTGCAAGTAGCCAGAAAGAAACAATTCAAATATTGTGGAAATACAATCAGAATAACACAAGATCCAGCAGCTTCTACATTAAGGGATCAAAGAGCTTGGAATATGATACTCCAGAAGTCAAAAGAACTAGGATTACAACCAAGAATCACCTACCCAGCAAAATTGGGTTTAATACTTAGGGGAAAAAAATGGTTGCTCAATTAAATAGAGGACTTTCAAGCATTCTTGATGAAAATACCAGAGCTGAATAGAAAATTTGACTTTCAAATACAAGAATCAAGAGAAGCATGAAAAGATAAACAGGAAAGAAAAATCACAAGGGACTCATTAAAGTTGAAATATTTTCATTCCTCCATGGAAAGATGATATGTGTAACTCATGAGACCTTTCTCAGTACTGGGATAGTTGGAAGGAACATATAAAATTTATTAATGTAAAATACAAAAGAGGCAAGAAAGAGCTTTTAACATGGAGGACAAGAAGAGGAAGATGAGAAGGAATTACTAAGCCTTACTTGCATCAGATTTGGCTTCAGGAAGGAATAACATACTCAGTTGGTTATAGAAATTTATCTTACCCTACAGGAAATTAGAGGGTAAGAGGATAAGAGAGGGAGGCTAATAGAAGGGACAGCAGATTGGAATAAGGGGTGATCAGAAGCAAACACTTTTGTAGAGGGACAGATCATAGGAGAGAACAGAATAAATGGAAGGTGGGACAGGACTGAGGGAAATATAGTCTTTCACAACATGATTGTTAAGGAAGTGTTTTGTATGACTATACATGTATAACCTATATCAAATTGCTTGCCTTCTCAATGAGGGTGGATGGAAAGGGGGGAGAACGGGAGAGAATGTGGAACTCAAAACTTGAATAATGAATGTTAAAAATTGTTTTTATATGTCACTAGGAAATAACGGATATAGGCAATAGGATATAGAAATCTATCTTAACCTACAGAAAAACAGGAGGGAAGGGGATGAGGACAAAGTGATAGAAGAGAGAGAGGATTAGAGGAAAGAGTAATCAGAATACATGCTATCCTGGGGTGGGGGAAGAGGGGAAGTGGAGAGAAAATTTGAAATTCAAAATGTTTTGGAAGTGAATGTTGAAAACAAAAAATAAATAAATTTTTAAAAATAAATGATAAATAGATGCATAGAATGCTTTTACACTCACATATTCATGCATACATAACATCCATACATATATGTGTGTAATGGATTCTATATTTAGGGTGGTAGGAGGAGAAAGAAAGGAAAAAAGAAATTTACATGATAACTTTATTATATATTTAAAGAGAATAGCAAGTTTTATATAATAGAGTTGCAGTTTCATGTAAAATCATCTTTTTTAAATTCTTTGTTATGGAAATGCTTATGTTATTTCATACATAAATTAAAATAAAATAAAATTTAAAAAAAATAATAATTTCCAAATTAAAAAAAAAATTCCAATACCTGTCATGCAGCACTGCAGGACATGGTAAGAGTACAGTTAAGTATTGCTATTTTAAAATAGTATATTCAAAATCTGATTGTTAGAAAAAGAAATCCTCTAAAACAAAAAAAGTCCTCTTTTTTCTTCCTTAAAATTTATACAATTTTTGCAGTCCCAAATTAGCATTGATGACAACTTTTTATTTTTCTGTTAGATCTGCTCTAGTTGAAGAAAAGTTTTCACCACACTTAAGCAATACTGAGGTGCAGTGGAATTATTTAGTCTCTGCCTTTAGGGTGAGTGGCACTCCTTATAACTTTGGTAATTCCAAATGGAGCCTCAGGCGTACTCTAGTCAATTGTGGAAGGAAGAGTAAATTTATACAGGCAGGAGGAAGAAAAACCTGGGAGCAATAGTGTGTGTGTGTGTGTGTGTGTGTGTGTGTGTGTGTGTGTGTGTGTGTTTGTATATATGAAGAAAGTCACTGTTGTTCCCAGGAAGCTAATGAGTTTCTTAGATCCAGAGATATAACTGAAAGACTGCAAACACCTATTAAATAGTTCAAATTTGACATTTTGGTATCGCACTTAAGAGTAAACTGCTTCTTGAATGCATAAGATATAGGGAAGCTGATTTAATTTAACTTACCTTTAATCAAGATAGATCTGAAACTATATGCATTTGCAACATGTTAATGTTCCAGAACTTGGCACAATGCCTGGCACATAGGAAACAACTTCATAAATATTTGTAAAATTGATTTGAATTGAATGATTCTGTGTCTTTAAGCTTTTTGATGGTCAGTCAATTAGCATTTATTTAGAGCCTACTATGTGATAGGCACTCTGGTAAGTACTGGAGATAAAAGTAATCAAAATATACAAAACAAAAAACACCAGTCTTTGCTTTTGATACCACGTCCCCATATTTCTAGACATTCACATTTTTAAAAAAGAATCTAAAAGGACTTTGCATTATTTATGCAAAAATATTTTGTGAGTCTCACATAAATCAGTTACTGTATATCTCATATTGTAGTTAAAGTTTTCTGTCTTCTCTATTTTCCTTATTTCATCCCTATTCTCTTCCAAGCCTTTACTGTCAGTTTTCCCTAAGGTGTTGTCCCTTATTTTCCACTGCTTCTTCTATGGTCCTTTGGTGATCTCACTTATTTTTATGTGCTCAAGTACCACCTCTCCCAAGTATTCACCTCTCTTTAGGGTTATAGATCCTCATCTCCACAGCCAATGGGACACCCTGCATCAGTATGCACCCCAACACACACAGTGGGGCCTGCCATAATGGGTTCTTAGATCTTCATTCATAAAAAGAAAGGCAACTTCTGAGGGGTTAACAATCACTTTAATCAAGCACATGTATCATTCCTTTAACCAAGTATGTACATCATTCAGTTAGAGGCTTCCTCTGCCTGAATTCAACAGACAGGTCCAACTCTCTGACTATAGTTACTAGAGAGGGAAGCACCAACATCTGGATTTTCAAAGCCAGGGAGCTCCTTGGCTGCTTTCCAGAATCCTCATCTGGCCAAACACTTCCAGTCATTAAGCCCCAAAGTAAAACCTCATCCTCAGAATATTTATACCTTTTTTAGATCCAGAGGGCATCCCAACCCTTGAGAAGTAGCGCCTCATTAACAAAAGGTATGGGCCTTCCTACAAGTCTTCCCTAATCAAACACCCTTTAATGTCCATAATGTTAATCACATTAATAATAGAAATACATATACTGTTTCTAGTTAAAGAAACTCTCGTTTCTGTCCTTTACTCCTAGTAAAGACTCTTGGTTGATAAAGGCAAGATTCAATCAGAGGCACTTGATTATACTAAAACAAAAACAGTAAAATATCCTACTTTGCTTGTCCTTACTTATCCCTACCTGAATACCCCACTGCTGTCAAAACCTCTCCAAAGCAGAACTAAGTATCTGCGCCCCCTGCCCCTTCCAAACCCACTGCCCTCTCTGACCTTACCATTCCTGACAGCGGCATCACCACATACCTACAATTTTCAAAACATTGAGATTAGGGACTACTTTTTTTCTTCTACTTTATCTCCAAATAAATTACCTAAATTCAGTGCTTTGCTATTGACAGTCATGTAAAGCTCAGCCTGGACCTACCATACATTTTCAAGTCACTTCCTTACAAGCACCCAATGTTTAAATAAAAATGGATTACTCACTGTACTTTAAATATACCCTGTTATCTCCCATCTCTATAGTTTTCCTCACGTTATTCTTTGAATGTCTGTCCTCTCTTTCTTAGCCTCCTTATCCTTTAAAGCCTGATTCAAACGTCTCTTCCACAAAACTTTCTCTGACCTTCCTTTGTTAAGACTTTTCTCTTTTATTACTTCCTTTTATGCCTATCAATGGCATTTGTCATTTAACACTGTATTTAACAGTTATCAGTGACTAGTGCCTCCCATCAATCCCTTTTGTGGCTATAACCTCCATGAGGGGAAAAAACATGACTTAGCTAAACATTTTTATGACTCTCATCACCTAGGACAGTGTTCTAACCCTATTGTTAAGTATTTACTACAGCTAAATTACAGTATAATTATTTTTAAATAAATGGATGAATAAATAAAAAGGAATCAAAAGAAGGGAGATGCATGAGTTTTGGTTAAACAGAAGAAACCTTTCTATAAATGAAGGGAAAAAGGTTATTGAGTTGGATGAAGTTGGGCAATATTAATGCAAGTTGAGTAACTTGAACTACCCAAACATATCTCTCAAATGTAGGTGAAAGAGTGTACAAAATCGATGTCCTTTGGTTCTTTTCCTTAAAGTCCCTTATTTAAAAATAAAGATATATAAAAAAAAACTTCATTTATTTCATAATTTTCCTGGGGTCCACCTTGTTGGCAAAATACGATTCTTTTTTTCTTTGAATAGTCTCATATTAAGGAAGATGGAAACTTATGAATCACCTATTTCTTTTTTAATTCAACTTACATTCTAAAAAATTTCTTTTTTCCTATTTTCCACAGTATTTATATGACTGACATTTTGAATAGAACATATACTTTTATTTATTTAAATAATTCAGTTTTAAAGAAGTAAATTTATTTACAAAGTAAATAATCAGCCCAGACTTTCAAAGAAACATATATGATAAAGTCTCATTTTAGCTTAGTTTAGCAGCAAGTTTTCATGTAGATATCAGTAATATGCCACACTTTAGAGAAGAATTATAATTGTAAATCGTTCCCTAAATTTCTATGTAACTTAAATATATTTTTTCTCCCATAATCAAAATAACAGGAAAAAAAAGTAGCTTTGGCTAGAAACCGCTTTTCATAATACATAGTTCTGACATAGAGCTTAAAATATCTGTGTCAAAATATGCCAGAACAGTGGACTCAAGGCACTCATCATACTAGAGAATAAGACATTGAGGCCCAGAGCTTAAGGGGCTTGTCCAAAAGTCTCTGAGATAGGGTTTAACCTGTATCCTCCAAGTACAGTGTCAATAGTATAACAGAGTACAGAAAGGAAAACCAGGCAATTAGGTGGCACTATGCATAGAGTGCTTGGCCTAGAGTCAGGAAGACTCATATTCTTGAGTTCAAATTTGACTGCAGATGTTTACTAGCTGTGCAACCCTGGGCAAGTCACCTAACTCTGCCTTGGTTTTCTCATCTGTAAAATGAGCTGGAAAAAGAAGTGGCAAAGCAGTCCAGTATCTTTGCCAGGAATACCCCAAATAGGTTAATGAAAAATTGGACACAACTGAGCAACAATAAAAAGGGGAAACTAGAAAACCCCATTCTAGTCAAAGCTCTCTATATACCTGTCTTACTATTATACTTAACTTGGGTAAATTACTTTCCCTCTTAACTTCGCTTTATCTATAGAATTATAATAACATTAAGTGACTTCTAAGGTTCCTTTCAATTCCAACATTATTAGAATTTTGTCAATCTGTCTGCTGGACAGCTAAGTGATCTACATGTAGTAAGCACTTAAAATATTTGTTGTGGTCATTATTTTCTACCAGTTTCTATAGGTTTCTATAATGGACCAAGACAAAATCCAATACAATAGATCAACATATATTAGGAATAAACCTAATTAGATCTTCTAATGTCACCATTCCCCCAACCTTTGTTCTCATCTTATAACTCCAATCATTTCAATTCAAGAAATTCCAGGAGAAAGTAAAGAGGTTCCGAACATATAAAACATTCAGTCTCCTCTGTCTTGCATGTACATATTCAGTAGAACATTTTTATGGGTTTTTTTTTCTTAGTTTGATCTAGAGTTTTTAAAATCCCTATTCTATGCAATCATGCACCATATGCAGATGCCAAATGTCCTCTGTATCATCATAATACTATGGTGGGACATAAAGTATGCCACTACTTCCCTTTCTTCAGCATGAAGAATAAGAAAACAAGGGGTGGGTTTGAACACTCATGCAATTCATCAAGGTCTAAAACAGATCTGAACTCCTTTGAAAACATTCAGTGCTAACAGATGTTGGGTATTTTACAGCTTTTAAATTTATTAAAATCAACCTACCCAATTTATAAGAATTTTTGTGACACTGATTATTTTTACTATAGAAAGAGGTGACTGGCACTTCTCTAGTTTGCATCTGAATGGTTATATTTTTTGAATTTTGGTTCAGTGGTGTGGGCCCTTCGCCTAGGCTTCCATGCTGTCATTTTCCTGAAGTCATCACTTCCTTGCATTTATTTAAATGGCTTAGAAATAGATGATTTAAAGAGAATGCTGAAATTCAAAACCTGCCTATTCACTTTAATTTAAGCATTTTTTTCCTATTTAGTAGTCCCCTTATACCATTTCCCAGTTGTTCTGCCCATGCTCCTGTTCAAAGGCTGCTTTTTGATACTCTGAGAAGCATTACCAGCATTTTTGCTGAATGCAAATAGCAGCACACTTCACCTGTTTTTCTCAATCTGACCCTAATCAACCAATTTTTCCCTTGCAAACTTGCCTTGCAGATGTTTGAGCTTGGAATACTTCCAAGTAACTAGAGCCAAAGCCATGTCAAAAGCAAGGCATTTATATTCCTAAGTAAAGTCTTGACAAAACTGATCCTAATCACAACTCCTAGGGCTTTTAAAATTCAATCATTGTATCTGTAGAAGTAGGGAGGGGGGAGGGGGACAGAGATGTAGTCATTTCAAATACCCTTTGAGATAAGCATTTATAAAATTTTGAGGAATGATTAATTAGATAAGAAATGAGTAATTAGATAACTAAAATTGAAAGGTGACAGCCTGGAAATGACACTGTCTTAGAGTTTTGGCTGCAACATTTACTAATTCTATGATTCTGAACAGGTCACCTTAATATTACTGAATTTGAGATTACTTTTCCATAAAATGTGAATGATGATAGTATCAGTAAACCATACTTACATTATTATTGTGAGAAAAGTTCTTTGTAAACTTTAAGGTACTGATATACATGTGAATTACTATTTTGTCTTAAAAACAGAAGTTAAAAAGCTAAGATTTTGCTATAAATGCAATGGATTTGCAACAGTTTTTCATGAGGGTAAAATCCATTTTGGATTACAGTAAACTTGTTTATTTTTCAAATATTATTGCTGTAAAAATAGCAAAAGGGGCCAACATTCAAAGGGATGAATTATCTCTGGTACTATAAGAACCATCACATTCAGCTTTCAGCAAACTCAGGTGGCTCAGATTTTATCTTTGATTGCCATAAAAATGGATTTCTATAATTTTCAAAGTCTCCAAAAATAGAGTTTGAGCTACTTGGTAGTATGTAAGTACCACATCATCTACTTCTCAGAGAAGACAAGGTTTAGGGTAATCCTTTGAGTATGCAAATATTTTTTCTTCTGACCATTGTCTCCACCAATCTGCCCTCCCTTCTGCCAATGCCCCCTCCTTTTCTTACCCCACCACTTTCATATAGAGTAAGATTAATTTCTACACCCAACTGATTGTGTGTGTTATTCCCTCTTTGAATCAATTTAAATGAGAATAAGTTTCAAGCAAGGCCCACAGCTCTTCTGCTCCCACCATTTTCACCTCCACTGTAAAAGGTCTTTCACATCTCTTCATGTGAGATGATTTACCACATTCTAGCTCTCCCTTCCTTCTTCATCCAGGATAGTCCTCTTTCTTGTGCCTTATTTTTTTATATCATTCCATCAAAGTCACCTTATATCTGTACTCTCTATGTATGTTCCTTCTGACTGCCCCAATAGTCACAGTCATACAGTTTTCAAGTTACGAGTATTATCTTCCCATGTAGTGATGTAAAAAGTTTAGCTTTAATCCTTTACCTTTTCTCTTTCTTTTTTACATTATTTATGCTTCTCTTGAGTCTTGTATTTGAAACTTTTTTTTTTTGGTTCAACTCTGATCTTTTCATCAGGAATGCTTGGAAGTCCTCTATTTCATTTTT
This sequence comes from Bettongia penicillata ogilbyi, assembly GCA_023548195.1. Classification (NCBI taxonomy): domain Eukaryota; kingdom Metazoa; phylum Chordata; class Mammalia; order Diprotodontia; family Potoroidae; genus Bettongia; species Bettongia penicillata. The sequence goes on from JAJHZJ010000264.1 coordinate 379,013, forward strand.
TATTATTTTATTATCATTTATTATTTTTTCCCCTGAAGGATTATATTTAATTTTTCTGGCCAGCTGATTCTTGGTTGTAACTGTAGTTCTTTTGCCTTCCACAATGTATCCCAGCCCTTTGATCCTTTAATGAAGAAGCTAATAAGTCCTGGGTAATCCTGACTGTGGCTCCTTAATATTGAATTGTTTCTTTCTAACTGCTTACAATATTTTCTCCTTGACCTGAGAATTCTGGAATTTGGCTATAATATTCTCAGGAGTTTTCATTTTAGAATCTCTTTCAGGAGGTGATCAGTGGATTCTTTCAATGTCTATTTTACTTTCTGGTCCTTCAATATCACAGTAGTTTTCTTGGAAAATTTCGTGAAGGATGCAGCCCTCATCCTTTTTGAATCATGGCTTTCAGGGAGTCAATAATTCTTACATCATCTCTCCTGGATCTATTTTCTACATCAGTTGTTTTTCCATTGAGATGTTTTACATTTTTTTATTTCTTTTTTCCTAGTATATTATTCTTTTGATTTTTATTCTTGATGTCTCATGGAGTCAATAGCTTCCACCTGCACAATTCTAATTTTTAAGAAGGTATTTTCTTCAGTTAGCTTTTTCTCTTATCTCCCTTTCTATTTGGTCAGTTACTTTTTAAGGAATTGTTTTCTTCGGTAATTTTTTTCCCATTTTTTCTTCATCCTTTATCAAACTGTTGACTCTTTCTTCACAATTTTCTCGCATCATTCACTTCTTTTCTCAGTTTTCTCTTCTCTCTTATTTGTTTTAGCCTTTTTGAGTACTTCCAGGAGTTCTTTTCTGGGCCTGAGACCAATTCACATCTTTCTTTTGGCTTTGAAGGTTGACATTTTGACATGTTGTCCTCTTCTAAATTTGTTTTGATCTCTGTGATCACAATAACTTTCTATGATAAGTTTTAGGTGGGTTTTTTTGCTAATTTTTTTCAGGCTATTTTTTTACTTCTAAAATTGAGCTCTGCTTCTGGAGTAGAGGGATTACTGCTCCAAGTTTATTGTGTCAGGGGTTGAAGGCCCTCACAGCTTACCTAGTATTGTGCAGGTGTCATGGGGGATCTGATGCTGCACTGGGGACAAGGAGAGTTGGGGTAGGGCTAGTTGTTCACCCAATGCTATGTCAGGGCCCACAGTGGGCCTGGCAACTTGTAAATGTCTTTTTAGGAAAACTATATTCTGTGTTTCTAAATGTACAAAGCTTTATGATGGCCACTCTGGTCATACTAAAGTAGAAAATGACTGGCATGCTATCGGCATCAGAATTCATTCATAAAGTGCTCTAAAAGTATTCATAATAGCAATAAATGTAGCTTGCCATATCACAAATTTTTCTTTGCACTACAACCCATAAATATTGCTTTACCCTTTTAGAATGTTAGCACCAAGAGGTCCAGGAATCTTTTTCTCTTTTGTATTTGTATCTCAAACATTTAGCAGAATTCTAAGTGCATACTAAGTGTTTAACATCTTTTTAATTCATTCTTTTATTTTTTTAATTTCATTTTCTTTTTACTTCACTCATTGATTTATTCAACTGAAAGGGTTCTATAGAATAATTAGATTATCTCCTTTATTAGTAGAGATTTAGACAAAGGATTTTTATTATGCAGTTGGTAAATATGTGGGTATGATATTTAAAAATCACAGATGATGAAATCAATCCATCTCACCAAAGTACTAAAACGTAGTTGATGTCATGTAGACTACATTAGAATATAGACACCATTTAGGAGTAAAAACAGAAGTATAGCACTATGGATAAAAGACTGGTTTTGGAATCACTTAACTTCTAGCACTTTGCAGTTTTCTCATCTGTAAAATGGAATACTATACACCATGGCTTCTAAGGTACCTTTCAGCTTGACATTTATAATTGTATGAATTCAAGTCATAGAAGTAAAGTCACCAACATTATTTAGTTTGTCAGGTTATGGAATAATCATGTTTTAAGTTAATTTCAAATGTTTTATTAAAGAATGCCTTACCTTCCTTTTGATGAGAAAGGTTTTTATGTAACAATTGCATGAGGTGACAACAATAATTATAGCATAACAAATGATAATGATTTCATATAAGGGTGAATTTGCTTATGAGATATAGTTTTATTCATGTATAATGACAAGATACATAAAAAGAGTTTGGATTGTCTTTATATCCTTTTTATAAACACATGCAAATATATCCTATAAAATCTAGAACAAAAGGTATCAAATTTTAAAATATGCAGCACCTATAAATTATAGTCAACATTAGCATTTACAATTAAGCACCTGTAAGGGGAACCTAGTGAAAAAGCTCCAAGACTGGTCTTAAAGTCATGGGATTCTGCCTGCTACATCATAATATTATCAAATAGTTTGAATCCTAACTACCTCCCTCCCACCTCCATTATGAACATATTTTTATGGAACATCTGTCAAGGTGACAGGTACTGTGATGTACACATGTGAAAAGAATTAATGTCCTAACGAGGCTCATGATCTGCTTAAAAAGAAAGAACATATACACAGAATGATAATCAATATATATAGTAGCATATGCCAAGTGTCAAATGACTGGTATAGACATTAAGAGCTTCCAAAAATCAGAGAAAGCAGGATCACTGAAGGATGATGTGCCCTACGCAATTATTTCAAGAGGAGAAGAGTTCTCAAGGGGAAAAAAAACAAACATCCAAGTGTTTTCTACATTTCTCCCCATCAATGTCTCTAATACTTGTTTTTTTTAACAAAAAATCTATTCAATTAGGTAAAAATTTTAGCATCTACCTCTTATATAAGAGACACTATGCAAGGCCTATAGGATAGAAAAACCAAAAGAAAACAATCCTCAGACTTTGGGGAGATTATCCTGAATTAATGTAATCATATTCAATATTCAAAACCATCACTATTATCTTCATTAGAAATATATGTATGTATATACATATGTAATATATGTAGATGCATATTTATTTACTTAATTTTATTATTAAAGGTGAGAGTTCATCTGTGAACTGAGGGTTTCCCTGAAGGTCTTTTCTCCCAATTTGAAACCCTGACAAATAACACACCTGCTTAACTGGGACAAGTGCCAGGAAGAGAAAAAAAAAAAAAAGAAATCGGTGGAATTAATTTTCAAGAGCAAGAGATAAAGACACAGTTTATTACGAAACTATTTTTAAACATATTGTATTTGCTTCTTATAAGACTTTCATATGAAAATGTTAAGTTCTACTATAACAATTTCTTGGACCCAATTCTATTTTGTAATTTCTTTTAGTAACCAAGGCATATAAAGGAGGCCCATGTCCATAGGGACAAAATGAATAGATGTCTATTTGGACAATCAGGTCACGCTGGTCTTAATAATCAGTGCACACATAGCCAAATAATTGCTTCAACGTTCGTGATTAGTATTGATCATAAAGGTGGCCAGAATGATTGGATTAGCTATGCCTCAATTCAATTCAGGGATTCTTTATAGAAATATTGAATCAGGCCACCAAGATATTCCTCAGCATTCTAAAAAAGGGAATGAACTTCCCTGAGCACCACTGAATACACAAGTATTCAGGACAGCTGGGCTGCCTCTTAAATTTTCTTAGCTTTCCTCAGTATATTTTTTGGATTTGTTGGTATTTGTTAAGAAAATAACAAACCAAATGTTTCTGTGCCTAAAATAATAGACATTAAAATGTTTACTTAGTTAAATTAGAAGGAATTCCAAGTTTATTAGTAAGCTCTTCATCTGTAAAATGAATATAGAACCAAAGATACCCAATGGCAAATAAAAATAAATATTGTTAACAGAAGGCTATTACTAAAACTCCCACAAATCACTGCAACTGAAATGAAGGAACTATTTCTTATGATCAACATTAGAAAAGGCAGGTGAGAACGCTCTAAATGGAAACGCGAAATTAACAACCAAATTGGATTAAATATGTCCAGCTCACCTAAAGATTAAAAAAAGGCACATTTTAAACATAAAAGGAAATTTATCACATGAATCCCATGGCATTTGAATTCATTGTCGAAAGGAACCAAACATTTAATTTTTAATTAGATCAAGTTTTACTGGAACATTGTTATATCTTCCCTTTTAATTAAGTATCTTATAACTATTAATTAGCTAATTATGTTCTTTTTTTAATTTTAGGCATTTAAAAATCTTCTCTAAATACTCTATACTTGATCTTTACAGTTATTTCAATTTTACTTCTGATTTTTTTTCTAAATATAAATTAATTTATTTAACTTTTTACATTCATTTTCACAAAATTTTGGGTTCCAAATTTTCTCCCCATTTATCCCCTCCCCCACCCCAATACACCAAGCATTCTAATTTCCCCTATCACCAATCTGCCCTCTCTTCTATCATCCCTCCCTTCTCTTGTCCCCATCTTCTCTTTTGTCCTGTAGGGCCAGATGACTTTCTATTCCCCATTAACTGTATTTCTTGTTTCCTAGTAGCAAGAACAATACTCAACAGTTGTTCCTAAAATTTTAAGTTCAAAATTCTCCCCATCCCTCCCTCCCCACCCATTCCCTTTGGGAAGGCAGGCAATTCAATATAGGCCATATCTGTGTAGTTTTGCAAATGACTTCGATAATAGTCGTGTTGTGTAAGACTAACTATATTTCCCTCCATCCTATTCTGCCCCCCATTGTTTCTATTCTGTCTTTTGATCCTGTCCCTCCCCAAGAGTGTTGACTTCAAATTGCTCCCTTCTCCCATTGCCCTCCCTTCCATCATCTCTCCTTCCCTGCTTATCTCCTTCTCCCCCACTTTCCTGTACTGTAAGATAGGTTTTCATTCACACTCACCAAATGAGTGTGCATTTTACTCCTTCCTTTAGTCGAATGTGATGAGGGTAAACTTCATGTTTTTTTCTCAGCTCTCCTCTTTTTCCCTCCACTAAAAAGTCTCCTGCTTGCCTCTTAAATGAGATATAATTTATCCTATTCCATTTCACCCTCTCTCCTCCCACTACATTTCTCTCTCACCATTTACCTTAATTTCTTTTAAGATATGGTCCCATCCTATTCAATTCACTCTGTGCTCTCTGTCTCTGTGTGTGCGTGCACGCATGTACGTGTGTATCTGTGCATGTGTGTGTGTGTACGTCTGTGTGTGCTCCCACCAACTACCCAGATACTAAAACGTTTTAAGAGTTACAAATATTGTCTTTCCATGTAGGAATGTAAACAATGCACTTTTGGTAAGTCCCTTATGACTTCTCTTTGCTGTTTACTATTTCATGCCTCTTCTCATTCTTGTGTTTGAAAGTCAAATTTTCTTTTCAGTTCTGGTCTTTTCATCAAGAATGCTTGAAAGTCCTCTGTTTCATTGAAAGACCATATTTTCCCCTGAAGTATTATACTCAATTTTGCTGGGTAGGTGATTCTTGGTTTGAGACCTAGTTCCTTTGACTTCTGGAATATTCTATTCCATGTCCTTTGATCCCTTAATGTAGAAGCTGCTAGATCTTGAGTTATCCTGATTTTATTTCCACAATACTGGAATTGTTTCTTTCTAGCTGCTTGCAAGATTTTCTCCTTGACCTGAGAACTCTGGAATTTGGCCACAATGTTCCTAGGAGTTTCTCTTTTTGGATCTCTTTCAGGAGGTAATCAATGAATTCCTTCAATACTTATTTTGCCCTCTGGTTCTAGAATCTCAGGGACGTTTTCCTTGATAATTTCATGAAAGATGATGTCTAGGCTCTTTTTTTGATCATGGCTTTCAAGTAGTCCCATAATTTTTAAATTGTCTCTCCTGGATCTCTTTTCCAGGTCCAGGTTGTTTTTCCCATGAGATATTTCACATTCTCTTCCATTTTTTCATTCCTTTGGTTTTGTTTGATGATTTCTTGGTTTCTCATCAAGTCATTAGACTCCATCTGTTCCATTCTAATCTTGAAAGAACTATTTTCTTCAGTGAGCTTTTACCTCTTTTTCCATTTGGCTAATTTTGCTTTTGAAAGCATTCTTCTCCTCATTGGCTTTTTGAACCTCTTTTTCCAATTGAGCTAGCCTATTTTTCAAGGTGTTATTTTCTTCAGCATTTTTTTGGGTCTCCTTTACCAAGGAATTGACCCGTTTTTCATGCTTTTCTTGCATCTCTCTCATTTCTCTTCCCAGTTTTTCCTCCATCTGTCTAACTTGATTTTCAAAATCCTTTTTGAGCTCTTCCATGGCCTGAGCCCACCGGACATCCACCTTGGATGTCTGTGATAGAGAGGCCCCGACCTCCATGTCTTTCCCTGATGGCAAACATTGTACTTCATCATCAGAAATGAAAGGAGGAAGGAACATCTCTTCCCCAAGAAAGTAGCTCTCTATGGTCTTATTTTGCTTCCTTTTTCTGGACATTTTCCCAGCCAGTTACTTGACTTCTGAGATTCCTCTCCACCCCAGCCTAGATCTGCCCAGCTAGTGCTTGGGGTCTGAGATTCAAATGCTGCTTCCCAGCCTCAGGGCTTTCTGCAGTGGGAGCGGCTGCTATTCAATGTGAGCTTAAGTTCTAGTGCTCAGGTGGGGGCGAGGCCACCTCCCAGGCTCAGTTCCCTCAGGGGCTTTATGCAGAGCTCCTGCCTTCTCTGGGAGTTCCGGGCCTCTGCTGCTTCTGCCGCTGCCTCTGCCGCTGCCTTCCAAGGGCGCCTGAGCCACGGAGACTCCCCGCTCCCTTCTCAGTCAGCCCAGAAGTCTCTCTCACTGACCTGTTGCACCTGTGGGTGGAGGGACCTTCCGGCCTCCGGAGATTCTGTCCCTGAAGCCTGCTCGGATCTGCTCCTCTGGGGCCCCGTGGCCAGGGCAGCTCAGGGGTGGGCTCCACTGTCCAGAGCTCGACGGACCCCTGTGGATGGCTTTCCAGGCCTCTCTGGAATGGAAATCTCTTCCACTGTGTTGGTCCGCGGCTTGCAGTACTCCAGAATTTGTGGGGAGTTCTTTTTACAGGAAATTAATGGGCTGTGGATTCAGAGCTAGCATACATGAGTCTTTCTACTCCCCTGATTTTTTTTTTAATACGTGACCACTTTGTGAACAGAATCTACATATAATTCCCTTCTAGTTCAAACCTTTGAGGCATGTGACAGAGCCTGATGCATTACAATACAACACTAAGGCACAGTTGCCAAAGTGTTTTCTAAAAGTTCAAAACTAAGCCATACGTTCGTTGTTCTATAGAGTCATACACAGCAAACAAGGTTTTAAGGCTATGAAGATTTTTTATCTCATTTTTTAAAAGGAAAATTTGTCTAAAACAGTAAAATTATTCATGTTACATGAAAGGAAAATCACTATTGTGATTCTAAATGATATTTATACTTTTAAGTAATTTTAAATGCCTTTACTATATGACATAAAATATTGCTTATGATTGAAAAGGTGAACTATGTACACAGAATATTTCAAGAAGATTTAGAGGCTTTTAGGGGGCAGTTCACAGGCACCCCAAAATGTTGAGGTACACCAGCATGATGAGGAATAGTGTGGTGTCTTGAAATAATTCTCTTGGACCATCTCCAAGTTAATAAAGGCATATATTGGGGTGGCGTGCCCAGTGGACTCTGTTTCTTATGGGATGCCAGAACAACCAGCAGACCCTGCTCCCCATGGGAGACAGAACACTTAGCTAGGTTAGATATCTGGTCTATATACAGTTTAACAGTTTAGAGGAAAAAGGGGAGCTACTACAGTTTATGAAAATTGGAGGAGGAACAGGAGAATGCTGCTCCTGAATGTCATCTGATTCATACAGATAAGTAAAGGGAAGGGGGAAGGAAGGGAAACTCTGTTCTGAAATGTCTGGAATATCAGGGAGTCAGAGGTGCTTTGTGAATGCACACAGATAAGCCCACTGTGGAGGTCTTCAATGTATAGGTTTCTTGTGTACTTTCGGACTGGTCACATCCTGCATTTTATCTCATACCTCACATCCTGCATCCTGTTTGCTCCATCTGCCTCATCATGTTAGCATTTATTTTTATAAAAACTAGATTTATTCAGCTGTTAATTAATGTGGCCCATGGAGACTGTACTTGTGGTCAAGACTATAAATAATGATATTTTTGTTTAAAGTTTAAAAAAACTACTTATAAAGCTATTGGAAATGCCTTCAAAATACCTTTCCAGTCTCATGATCCATCTCTCCCTAGCATGTACCATCAATTTTAGCCAAACTGAACTGCATTCCATTTCCCTCTCTGTGAATGAATATGATTCAAATCATACCTATACAGGAACTCTCTAAAATACTCCTGACACATATATATCCAGCCTCTATTTAAAGACCTCCAGTGGTGAGTGTAATCTAATACTTCCTGAAGCATCCCACCTTACTTTGGTGAAGGGAAAACTTCATAGGAAGTTTGTCCTTACTTCAAGTCTTTGTCTTCTTCTTGGCACCTTACTCCCACTGTACCTAGTTCTACCCTCTGGAGCCATGGAAAACAAATCTATTACATGTCCTATGTGACAGCCTTTCAAATATTTGAAGGGTGCTATCTTGTCTTCCCTAAACCTTTTATCCTCTTTGCATATAAATCCCCAGTTCCTTCATCTGATCCTCATCTGGTAGGCTCTCCAGAGCCTTCACCATTCTAGTTGTCCTTCTCTCAATTTATAGCACTTTGTGCATCCCTTATGGAACTTGTGCCTTTAATTACATTTATTTCTGTCAATATTTTATTGATCCTTACTAGATTGTGAGCTGCTTGGAGGCTTTAATCCCTACGGTGCTTAGAATAATGCTTTGCTTAAAAGCTATTCAGATATTTTTTGCAAAATGAACAAATGTAATGTGTAAAATATGCCCCCATAATATGGAATGATAAACACAGCATTTCTTTTACTCAACAAATATTTTTTCAGCACCTATGTATAAAGCATTAAGCTAAATGCCCAGTGAAATACAAAAATAAATTAAACATAGCACTGAACTCCAGGTTCTTACAAGATAATAGATTCAGGGTAGGGGTGGAAAGAAATGTGCACAATTATTTAGACTGCAAACTTAGAGAATAGCAATAATATGAAAGCTGTAAGAACAAAGTTACTCCAAAGTTTGAATAAAGGGGAGATTAGTTTTTCCTGTTACTGAGTTGGGAGTATGAGATCCATCAGAGAAGGCTACAAACAAGAGGTCATATTTGATGGGCTGAATTTATGCAGGCAGAGAGGAGGGGGTGGGGAGCTAAAGAGGAAAAAGTTATACTAGTCTATGGTTTGAAAAAAAGAACTAAAGAATGGATCTGGGATACACACACACACATACACTCTTATATACATGTTTACACATTCACACACATATGTATGTGTGCATGTGTATATATGTGATGATGCAGATGGAGCAAATAGGATGCAGGATATGAGATATGAAATAAAATGTATGTATATGTATGTATGTGAATATACATGTACACATAAACACATATATAAAATATTTTCACATTTAAATTTCAAAAGAATTATATATTTTTAATATTGTATTTATTGTATTTTATATTGTATTGTGATACATTGTGTTTTAAGAGAATTATATTATATATAGTACATTTTTACATTTAATTTTTGAGCAATACATTTTTTTCAACAGAATAAAGAGGGATACCAATTTTATGCTAGACAATTTGCCCAGATGTTTACATAAATGAAATAATGTGATTGACTTTAGGGACAGACCCAAAGGAAACAGATATTCTAGAAAACATCTATTTTTTATTTAAAAGTTCATTTTATTATTTCAATGAACAAATTATATAGGCATTTCAAAACATTTTATGGACATTAATATACTGTGAACATTTCATCAGCATCTATTTGCAGGAGGTATTTATGGTAAAAAATGAATCTTCACCCTAAAAACCAACTCAACAATCAGTTTATTACTATGATTTTTTAGACAAATAGCAAATATGCTTAGGGACATTACATATACAATAATACACAAAAATGTTTCTATATATACTATGAGATGGTGGTATTATTGTTGATTAGAATTAGAATTATATGTAACTCATGCATTTATATGCAAATAATATTTACATACATATTCACATATGACAATTATTATTTATGACCACATATATTATAATTAGATTATCATTAATAATAATCATAGCACCTCATATTTATATTATATATTGTACAAATATACATAGACATATCCATGTATTATTGCATATTTAACATCCCTAAGTTTATTTGTCCTCAAAGCTTCTATATTGGGCCCTCTTTTCTCCTTTCTCTATACCTCTCCAAGTGAGAATGTGATAAGACCTTAGCCTAAAAGAACCAGGATCTCCCATTGCATCCTGGGCCTTCTCCAGTTATCCTGATGAATATCTGGCCACTGGACCCAGATGGCTCAGGAGAGGAAAGTGAGGCTGGTGACCTTGCACAACCCTCCCTCACTGAAATCAAAGTCAACTGCAAGTTACGTCACCATCTTGATGTCCTGGTCTTATTGGGAAACCAAGGACAGTCACAACAACCAATAATACCTCTCATCAACTCCAATTTGTTCAATTTTCATGTCTATGTAATAATGACAAAAATCTACATATACAGCACTCATCTCTATCGTGGGTTCCAGCACCATCTCACCAGCTGCCTGCAAACATTTCTACATGGATATTTTATACTCATTTGAAGCTCAAACTGTGCACAATAAATTCATTATCTTCCCACCAAAGTTACACCTGCTTCCTAATTCATTTCTTTCAGTCCCTCAGATTGGAAACCTCACACTCACTTTGATTTCTTCCCTTGCCTCCACTCTTATTTTGAGTTTATTCCTAAATCTTATTGAGTCTCGTGTGGCACAAAGGAAGGAGTTCTGATTTGGAACCAGAAAACCTAGGTTCAAATATCAGTTTTGCCACTTATTAGCTGGGTTACCTTAAGTAAATCACTTCACCTCTCTGGGCTCCAGTTCTGTCATCTGAAAGAAAAGGAAATTGGACTAGATTCTATCTAAGGTCCCTTCTAGCTCCAAATCAATGAACATCTCTTGAGTCTGCCTTCACACGACTAGCGTCCAGGTTCCAGTTTTCATCACCTCTTGACTTCAGCATCAAAATTGCTTCCTGATTAGCCTGCCTGATTTTACTCTTTCTTCTTACTAATCTCTTCCAAAGAGCTATCAAAATAATCTTTAACCAAAGATAAGGCCAGGACATTCCCTTATTCATTTCAGTGACTTTGTATTGACTTTAGGATAAATTTAAAAATCCCTAAGCTGGCATTTTAAATAGGCCAGTCTCATTCAAGCCTACCTCTACAGACTTATTTTGGGTTACTGTCTCCTCTTTCTAATGCTCCTCCATCCTCAAGTCCTGAGCTCACATACACACACACACACACACACACACACACACACATGCACATACATGCTGAACATTCCAGACAAACTGGCCTACTTGTTTCCTGTACATTCCTCCATTCCCTTTTCTATTAGACAAGTGATTATTTCTCTTTTATATTAATAACCATTTACTATTGAGGAGATCCAGGATTTTTTCCTGTTTCCTCATTTTCTACTAGGTCAAATCAGCTTCTGAAAAAATAGGGTTGATAATGAGATTGGATTAACTTCCTCCTCAATCTTGTTTAGACCCCACCCAAGTAGGGAAGCCCATAGTGTGATACTCAGGCTTGGGTGAGGGTAGATCCTTTGTCTAGATTATATTAGACCATGGGAAGTGGTCGGAGGGTAAAAGTGACATAACCAAAGTCATGTCCCCCAGCTCCTCCCTACAATATGTCCACCTGTCATTATAATATTCATTACACTCATTAACTGTTAACCAATCAGAGTTGATAGCTGCCTTTTGGGAACAGCCATTTTTCTAAGGGCATTAAAGCATCAAGAAGCTGCCATGATCTATTTTTGGTGTAAGAGAGATGGTGAAATTTTTTTTATTAATTATTCATTAACCGTAATTGATAAAATCTTTACCTAGAAATTATGTCTCTGTAACATTTTATACATCACACCTGAACACCCTATCTCTTTACCTCTAAGTCTTAGAATAGGAAATGGGTAATGAGATAAGAAAAATGGGAAGGTAGAAGCCTGAATGCAGCACTGTTTTGTCTGGGCTGCAACATTTGCTAGTTATATGAACCTCATGAAGAGGGCCTTTCATGCTCTTATCACTTTTTAGGGTCCTCCCTTATGTGAAACTACTCTGTTCTTTTCTATGCACATGGTATGATCTCCATTAGAATTTAAGCTCCTAGAGGAGAGAAATGATTTTATTTTTATTTTTATTATTTTTTTTTTTACTTTCCCCCAATCCTAGCATGGTACTTTCCACACAGTAAGCTTTAATTGGTTGAATTCTTAAATAATCTTTCATGCATGTATCTTATTTAAATAGTACACTTTAACCTTCATGAGGCCAGAGAGTCTGTTTTAGTTAATATTTTTTTTCTCAGTTCTGAAACAGGGAATTCTGTGTACAGTAGGTGCTTAATAAATATTTCTTCAACTTAGTTAAACTACATTAGTAGAATAGAATTTACAAATCATTAAGGAGACTGTACAAGCATTATTCATTCCATTTCACAAATGAAAAAACTGAGGCTTAGTATAGTTAAAGGGCTTGCCCATAGACATACATCAGGAACTGGGATTTGATCTAAGCAGTCCTGCTTCCAGGTTCAGACTTGTTAACACTAAGCAAAATAGTCATCAGAGATATCATTCCTCCATTTAGATAAACCCAGGTAATCATGATGATAAAAAGGTATGATAAGGAAGATACTCATATTTGCTATAATCACTGTTACCATACATATCACTACCATGTTAAGTCATTATTTACAAAATAAGTTTTTTTTTCTAATTTCTGAAATGCACCTAGTGTTTGAACTGATTTATTACTTTAACACAGGCCTCAAACTCCATGATTTCAAAATTGTTTGTTCATGTTATTTCACTTGTTAATTTCAGTGGCACATCTGTTAAATGTCACAACGAGCATGAGGGAGCCAAATGTCTGAAGCTAAAGCTAGGGTACTTGCAGCTGCCATCCTACTGCCTCTACTCTTGCTGGAAAAGTAAAAAAAAAAAAGGCTAAAACCAATGAAAAGAGAAGGAGCAAGAAAAAAGAATTTGGGGGAAGAGAGCTTTGGTTCTTGAAAAATATAATCATGGCACAAAGCCTCATCTACCCGCCCTTGCTAGGTTATTTCAAAGGCCGTTCATTTTATATTGCTTCAGGTTTGGAGTAGGATCAATAATAAATCAATATTCAATTCAGCAAGACTATTAGTTGTCTACATGTTCTTCAAAAGATGGATATAATCTATTCATTCCTCAGTCTCTTCCCTGAGTTCCATCTCATCCCCCTGTTGGTCACATCCAATCTATCTGTCCTACCTGTATATTAGACTCAATATGTCAACTCCAAAAGTGAACTAATCAAATGCACCTCCTACCCCCAAATTGACCTTCCATACTTCTACCAATGGCACCATCTCCCTCCTAACCCTTAGACTCCTTCATATTACAATTAATTATATTAACAGCTGTTCAAAAGTCAGTATTACAAGTGTATACTAAATATTTGTAGGTCAGATATCTGTCTCTCATGACAGATAATGATGCAGTGGATAGAGTATTGGACCTGGAATCACTAAAACTGAGTTAAAATCCAGGCTCAGATACTAATTATGTGACCATGGCCAAGTCACTTAACCTGTCGCTTTTGTTTTCCTCATCTATAAAAAAGGGAAAGTGATAACACCAAACTCACAGAATGGTTGAAAGGATAAAATGATATGATAGATGTAAAGTGATTTACAAACCTTAAAATGGTATATCAACGATTAATTATATGACATTATATATTTTATCATATTCTCATATATTATATATAATACTGTTTAGCACTTCATGCATACATATACACATTCATATGTGTGTATATGTATATACATATATATGTATAAATGAATATGGCAGCAATGAATATCACGGACACCTCTGAGATTCCAGTTTGGTGAAGACTATGGATCCCTTTTTATAATAATGTTTGTTGTCTAGAACCAGATTTGAAGATGTTACATTTCATGTAGGTACTAGCATTTTTTTTCCCCCACTAAAAGTCATGAATTTCTGAAATCTATGCAAAGTTCCCTTGTGAGTCTGTAGATATCAGGTTACCAACTGCTGGTGTAGACATATGTACCATTTAATGAAGACATAATAACTGAGCAGGGACCACCCCTCTCCCCCAAAAAGGTGGTGAATACAAAGCAAATCATAATTAAGGCTTCTAAAGCAAAGTTCCATGTGTCTTACCTGAAAAGTTTTTGTAATCCACGAGATCAAACATGACAACAGCCACAGCTGACCAGGTAATGATTAAAGCAATAACCAGAAGCCATGCGGCTGGAGAGCTGAATGTTGTGACAATATCTTCTGTCATTGATCTTTTCAGCATTTTTCCTGATGTCCTGGGCACAGATCCATTTTTGCCATCTATCACAGTGGTTGTTGTAGATGTGTGACCTGGAGAAATATTAAACCGTAACAGAAAACAATTTGGAAATCCATAGGCTATTCATTTTAAAGATAAAGAGAAAAGAAGTTTCATTCGTTGTTTAGAACATGCTTAAACTACATTCCATTTTCAGGACTAAGAAATCACAGGCAGAGCTAAAATGAAAACTCCAGTTTCATTATTCCCTAGTTTCCCCTTTGAATTTCTTGATTTCTGTTTATAAACTCATTATTTTCCCAATCACCCAATATTCATAAAAGTTTCTATAATCTTTGATTTTTTTGCTCCCTATCAGATGCCTAATTCTTTGTAATGTTATTCCCCTCCCTCTCATTTCTTTCTATTTCTGATTCTACCATGCTACTTCAAGTCAATACGTAGTATCACATCATGTTCCTAGGGAGAGCAGTGAGGTGACACAATGGAAAGTACGTGGAGCCTGGAGTTAGGAAGTCTTGATTCTAAATCTGATCTCAGACACCTACTTGCTGTGTGACTGAGGATGCCATTTAATCCCGTTTGCTTCAGTTTCCTCATCTGTTAAAATGAGCTGGGAAAGAAAATGACAAAGCACCCTAGTATTTGTCAAAGAAAAAACCCTAATGGGCTCACAAAAAGTTGGACACAACTGAGATAAACTCCCTTTGAGTCTTTTCTACTGTTTTCTTTTTTTTAAATTAGAGTTTGAATTCATTTGCATATCTTTAAAAAAAAGGGAGAATTGTGTACTATGCAACATGTTAGAGTAGTGAAGTGGCTGGAATCAGGGCAGATGTTTAATAACTATTTTATTTCTTTAAGTTTACTTTTTTCAATTAATAAGCATTGATTTGGGTATTTATTTTCTCTCCCTAACCACTACCTTCACCCCTGCTGCTGAGGAAAGGAAAACAAAAATAAGACAAAACAAAACAAAACAAAAAAGCCTCTTAAAACAAATTTGCATAATCAAGCAATTTAAAAATGTCTCATTGGCATATTAAGTTCATAACCTCTTTGTCAGGAGGTAAATGACATTTATCATCATCAGTCCTCTAGACTAGTACTGGCTGGCTAGTCACTACACTGATTGGAGCTTTTAAGTCTTGTACATTTGTTCACTTTTACAATGTTATTGTTACTGTATAAATTATTCTCCTGTTTCTTTTCACTTTACTTCTCACCAGTTTTCTCAAATTTTCCCAGTTTTTAAACTATCCCTTTTGTCATCTCTCATACACAATACTATTCTATTGCATTTCCGTATTATTTGCTGACTTGATCCTAGGAAAGGGGAAGAGCAGAAGCTTTCATTTCTTCTCAGACAATGAAAGACTAGCTAGAAGTAGACTCATGATGCCGAGGGTCAAAATTAGAGCAGATCTGCAGTCTTAGAGGATGAAAGCTGTTTACTGTCATCAACCTGGTAGAAGCCCTTGTCATTACACACCTGGTCTACTGCAATATCTTCCACAAGTTTCTCCCCATCCTTCACCGAGCTTTGAAAGTGAGCTTCCATAAATGCAGGTTGAATAAATATTACCCCTACTCAATAAACTTCAATATCTCCCTATCACCTCTAGGATCAAATGTAACACCTTAAGTCTGACATTCAAAATTCTTCATAACCTATCCTCCTCTTTTCCCCCGACTTTTATAGCCTTCATACACTTTACCTACACACATGTGTGTATTCTGTGATACAGACCCTAGCCTCCTTGTTTTTCACAGAAGAAATCTTACCTCTTGACTCTGGGCATTTTCACTGGCTAGCCCTACTACCTGGAATGTTCTCCCTTCTCATCTCTGCTGCTTGGCTTCCCTGGTTTCCTTCAGGTTTCAGCTAAGATACTACCTTCCACAGGAAGACTTTCCTGATGCCCATTAATTCTAGTGTTTTGCCTCTATCGATTATTTCTGATTTTTCTTGTTATGTAGCTTATTCCTATTTAGTTGTTTGCATATTGGCTCTCCATTAGACTATGAGTGCCTTGAAAGCAAAGGTTGTATTTTACCTTCTTTGAATCTCCAGTGCTTAGCAAAATGTCTGGAACAGACTGAGTGCTTAATAAATACTTACTGACTGATATACACACACATACTTGTATTTCTTTCACAAAAGTTAATTTTCTTTTCATATTGTTTGCATTGTTCTCACTGTTCTTTTTCTCAAATTTTCCTGTATTATTTGATTTTTAAAATAACTTTTTTGTCTTTTAAAATATCTTTGTTAGCTCTTCTAGGAATTCTTAACTCTTGTCCAATCCACCTTTTTCTGTGAGGTTTTGCTTGTAGATCTTTTCGAATCATTGTCTTCTTCTGACTTTGTATCTTCAGCTTTTTATGGTCATGTTCCATTTCTTGCTATTTGCTGATTTTTCTAGTCTATTTCTTGTCTTTGGACTTTATATTAGAATTAGGCTCTGCTTATGTCAAGGTGGTAGGGGAGGGTGGTGAATGGCAAGCCTGAGCTTCTGCAGCTTGATCTGAAGGCCTTGGTCTGGATAGGTTTTCAGTGCTTCCAACATGATGTGATTGGGAAGAAAATTTGGTCATAGCCTTTATGCTCTACACTCTGGTCCTTACCCAGGTAGGGCCCCTGCTCCTCATGACTGTTACTGCTCCTCTCCACCCTATAGTTGCAACCTGAAACTGGTAATTGGAACTGGATAATAGGCTACAGAGTTGCATATTAGATTGAGATGATATTTTGATAGAAATAACTGTTCATGAGTTCATTAAAAAACCCAGTTAAGTTTTTAATGATATTCCAAATACATTTGTTTAGTGTTAGAATAAAATGTAATATTGTGCATCATCAGAAATTAATTTATCAAATTACTATCACCTTTTATATTATAAAGATCACATCTTGTAACTAAAAGTGAATAGTTTCAATATTATTTACTGTATTCATGTCTATTATAATATCCTTGTTTTATTGGTCTGAGTAACATATTATAGAGGCCTTTGTGAAAGTCACATTTGGGAGGAAATAGAATTTTATTTTAGAAGAGAACAAGACAAGGACCAAAGGTAAAAAATGAAAAATAAGCATAGTTCTAAAGTGATACAATGTTATCTCATCTTTGGGATGCAGACAATCAAAATGAATAGGCAGTGGTAGTAGGAGCAAGATATCAATATTGTCTACGTTGGTTGTCTAGGGATGTAGAGATGGGAACTGGGCATGAGGAAGGGAACAGAAATGGTAGAAATAGATAACATAGTTATAAAGAACACCAAAGGCCTTTAAAGCCAAAGGATAAACCAGGAATGGATCCCAAGTATAAATTATGCCAAAGGAATGAATAGAGCAGCCAGGAATGTGAGCTAGATGAGACATCAGCTAAGAAAAGGACAGCTCAAACACCAGAAAAAAACAAGTCATATGTGTACCCAGTTCAAGGAGACTCATGGAAATCAGGTTGTGTTCCAAGTCTTTCTTGATAAATATGAAACAAAAATTTTCCAAGGGTCCATTGATTAGGCACTAATGTCAATCACCCAATCAATGATGCAGAGATAGTTAATGCCATTTATTACGCTTAGATTGCACTAAATATAAAAATCAGTGAATCAAAAGCATCGTTTTCAGCAAGAATTGATACAATGGAATTTTACAGAAAGAAAAAAGGCAAGGTAAGAGTTTTTATATCAGAGAACAAAAAAATAAAAGAGGAAACTAAGTGTTTCTACATAAGGAAGGTCAGGGAACTAGTGGGTCAAAATTGGAGCTGAAGTTTACGTTCCAAGCTTGACTGCAGATTTTAGCTATATGTATATACTGTGAGCTTCTAGCAAACAACATCAAGAAAGCTCAAGATAGGGTCTGGAGCAGAATTTTTCTTAGCACAGTGGCGGCAAGAAAATTGAACCAGAAATTTTCTTGTTCCAACAGTAAGCTGAAGTATGCCAGTTTTAATTACTGACAATCTTTGAAGAGCCCATCTTGCTGAGACTCTGGAGCACAATGCAGCATAAGAAATGGAATTCTTAGAAACACAAGTGCAGCATAAGAAATGGAATGTGTTAGTGTTGGAAAGTTGAATCATGAGTGGTCACCAAGGCAAGGAAAATATCAACAGGCTAAGGATTTAAATATGTATACGTATATATATATATATATATATATATATATATATATATATATATATATACATGTATACATATATGTGTGTATGTGTGGTTATGTATATATACATATGTATATACATATATACATATACATATATATGATAAAATGGAAGATGGTGAGGGAGAATCCAAATATTATCTATCTATACAGATATATTCATCTGTATTTATATATATGTGTGCATATCTCTATCTCTATCTACCTATCTATCCATCTATCTATCTATCTGTCTGTCTGTCTGTCTGTCTGTCTATCTATCTATATTGAGGGGGGCCATGGCCAAAATCTGACTACAGGAAAGCAACATGACTGAAGATGGCTAGAAGATACTACCACAAACATGCCAGAAAGTGGGAAAATGTAACTGAAAATAAGGAGAAAAAGAAAATTAATACTTAGACATCATTGTTGGGCCCTTTTCAAATTCAAATTTCCTTTCAACGGAATTTTCACTGATGTCCAGAAATTTCTTCTATTCATTGCTTGTTGACTTCCTAACACATTTCCAATTTGACTTGATTTTTATAGTTGTGGTCAAAAGGTATTTTGTTCTGGCATTCTTCTAGTTATTTCTTCCAGCAACTTGCCCCAAAATCCTCCTCTCTCTTATTAGTTTTCAATCTCTACTGGTTCCTTTCTTGATACCTGTGAGCATGGCAAGGTCTCCTCCTCATCCTTACAACTCTTCATTTGACCCTACCAACTTAACTTTCATTCTCTATCTGAAATATTTTCTTTCATAGCAGAAATCATAGAAAAAAAAGCTTTCTATAGTTATTACATCTACTTCTTATCCTCCTACTCATTTCTCAACCTTTCAATTTAGTTTATGACCTTATCAACTCAAACTCAGACTGTTCTCTCTAAAGATTCCAATGATCTATTAAATGTCAAGTCCAATGACCTTTCCTTAAGTCTCATCCTTCCTGCCCTTACTATGGCTTCTGAGCCTACTGACCACATTCTCTTCTCTGGGTTTTTGTGAACATTCTCTCTCTTGGCTCTCCTACTTCCATTTTCTCCACAGAGTTGCCCAACTGATATTCCCAGATCATGTCTTTATTACTCAGGAACCTTCAGTGACTCCCTTACTCTCTATGACATAAATACAGACTACATTGTTTGCTATTAGAAAACCTTTCCAATCTGGCACCAGGTCACATTTCTAAGCGTACCTACCATGGCTTAGAATTACTTAGACACCATTCCTTTTCATATGCTCAATATTCCAAAACAAACTGTCTTACTCTTTGTTCCCCATACATTCCATCTCCCAAATGTCTATGCTTGTACTCAAGCTGTTCTCCAATCCTGGAATACACTTTACTCCTCTCCTCTTCCTCTTTGTATCTTCAGCTTTCTTCAAAGACCAATTCAAGCATTACCTTATACATGTGATTTGTCCAGATAGACAACAATTGCTAGTGCTCTCTCATTGCTTTATATATGTCTACTAAAATGTATATAGGTCACTCCTCAATAAAATATAAGTTGCTGGAGGGCACTAGCTGTTTTATATTTGTCTCTGTATACCCCCAACGTTTCTCAGAGTGCCTAGCAAGTATTTGATCCTTAAATACATGCAGAATGATATGTAAAGATAATATGCATGAATAATGAGATGAAAGATTGTCACAACGCACTATAGTTCAAACCTCGCATAAAACCTGAGCTTACAAAAGAGCATTTTGGCAGCCTCTGAAGTACATATACCAAATTTTGAAATATGTGTGTTTTTTTTTTCACATGTTAAGATAATATCAGGACTTCCTCTTCTCAGAAAAGTGTTTAAATCAAATATTTCACTGCATAAATAGAAATCTTCTAAGGAATGATACCATAAAGATCAACCATATCTGTTAAAAATGCATTCAATGTTGTTTTGTTTCTTTGCATTAGAAGTGTTGATAACATGGTTCAAAATGAACTGAATTGACATTGGCATTCTAAATAAAAGAGGCACCACCTGCTCAACATGTTGCAAATTTCTTCCTAGAAAGTAATTCATGTTTTGTGGAATAGAAGAAATAACTCACATTAGTGGGGTAGAACCTGATTAGTTTTTTTATTAGAATGCCATTATATTTCCAATCAATATAAGAATAATTCCAAGTTGCTTCTTGCCACCAAAGCCCATCATTTTTAATAATGGTATTCTTCCTATGATGCTTTATGGCTATCAATCATGAGAATTCACAGTCTCAGACTAAATAAAATTATTGGTGACCCCAAAAAAAGCAGGAGAAAGACACATGGTATATGTGAACACAGTGCACTGGAGGATATGAACACAGTTAGAGTCTAAGACATTATTGAGGATATATACTGCGAAAAGGAAGTGGGTCAGGTATGTGGCAAAGTTATTTAGCAAGGAACAAGAAATGACTATCACAAGGACTTTTAATGGTAATTTAAATGGGAAAAATCTTTCCCATTTATTAATAGGCCCATGGGACCCACTTAAATCACATGGAAGCCTAAGTCACATATGATGGGAGAAGCTTGCTGAACAGGAAGAGTAGAGCAGAGCTGGAAGGAAGTTGGTCAGGCTTGTCAGAGCTGAGAAGGGCACAGGCAAGCAGACAGGTAGGCTCCTGAGTCTTTGTTTATTTGTGGGAAAGTCCTGCAGAGGGTGGGGGAGAAGGGGAGGCTTGGAAAAGCCTTTGTCCCCCATAGTGCTAATGTGTATTGACTTCTTAGCTACTATGAAGAATTTGGCTTACTGGTTTGGGGATTTGGCTTTCTGGTGTCTGAATAAATGTTTTTCTTCTGCTCTCTATGTGGAGAGTCTGCTACACTTCGCAATTGAGAATGGCGGCATATTCATAGTCACTACCAGTTCTGTGAGTATTGCCTTAGCAATAGAGGGTTTCAACTATATCTATGAAATATTAAAAGAACCAAGAAAAGTCTCCAGAGAAAGGAGACAAATCTGCAATCTAGGACATGTAGAAAGACATAATCAGTAAACATTTTATACATGCATACTATGTTCTAGGAATCGCACTAAGTGATAGGAATAAAGAAAATAAAATGAAACAGTCCTTGCCCTAAAGAAGCTTGCGCTCTCTCCGGGGAGACAACATAGAAAATAGATATATACAAAATATATTATAAAATAATCAAGAATTACACAGAAAGGGAAGACATGGAGGGTTGTAATCTACCTGAGAAGTACCTACATCAATGAGATCATTTATTCATTGAAGTAAGCAAGTGTCACATGCTAATATGATTTAGTGCTAATTTACGGGTCATCTTTTTTTTTTCCTGTGTTCAGAAAATGAAGACAAACACAAGAAAACCAAACCCATTCGACTTCATCCATAACAAAGATATCACTCAATTTACATCGTCTGAACTTCGTGGTAAATGAATGAGGTAATACACATTGAATTCTATAAGTATCCAGTAAGTATCAGAAGTGAAAGATGATATTTAAACTATCAAATATTATCCATACTGTTGATAAATTTTAGGACTTTATGTTTTAAGAGAATGAAGACTGGCAAAAAACACTAATGACAGAATGATTAAAATTTCAAAATGAGGGAAAAACAAAGAGTAGGATTTGTTGAACTATAAAACTTGAACTATTTGTTGAACTATGGTAGTTTTTGATCAAATTATGAAATTAATTTACATTTTAAGAAGTTAAGATCGTATGTCTCTCTTGACTGCCCTGTCTCCTTTGTAATACAGACCTAGTAGTTAAAATAACTCATTAACATATTGTCCACAAGTGGCACAATTTCAAATTTTTATTTCAAGTCTACTATATAGATTCTTTTCATCTCTAAAAATAAAGGGTAGGGAGAGAAGAACTATGTCACTCTATCTAGACCAGGAAAATAAATAGCTCCCAAAACATCAAAGAAATAACATAGGGTTAAAAAGAAAAAAGACTGCAGTTTTAGTGAAAAATATAAAGTTCTGTAGTTGAGATGGTTCTCAAAAGAAGAAAAATTAGAAAGGACCCATCATTGATTTTTGTGCCCAATTCCCATCACCTGTAATGGCTGTTATGAAAATGGATGAAGGATAGGAGTGTTTTGAAATGCAATTTAAGATCCAAGTGGGAATACAAGTGAATCAAACCTTTAGTATAATGAGTTGTAGGAGAGTAAGTGAATTATGAGCATTTAGCAGAAGCATGTATGAAAGCTGATATGTAGTCAATCCTCAATTTTCTAAATCTAGAAAGGCCTCCTATAAACTCCAACTACAGACAGAAACCTCAGGAACTGTATTCACTACTTCAGGATTCACTTGAAAAAGTGTCAAATTAAACAGCACTTAGGCAAACAAGATCTTATGAACACTTTTTTCAAGTAACATCATAAAAACAAGACAAAAAATAAGGAAATCTCAGTCTAAGATTAAAGGAAGAAATTGGAATTAATAAGATATTGTGCAAAATAACTAAAAATTCTTAACATTCTGAAAGGTTGGCACAATTTAAAGAGAAAGCAAAATTTGAATTTTTTTTTTAAATCTAAGCCAGGCTTCTTTTAATGTTTTTTAATTTTTATTTTTTGATAATTATATGTCAAAACAATTGTAATATTCTTTTTTAAAATAATTTTAGAGCTCCAAAGTCCCTTCTCCTTTCCTCTTCCCCCTTCCTTGAGAAGGGAAACAATTTGATATAGATTTTACATGTGCAGTTGTGCAAAGTATATTTCCATATTAGCTGGGTTGTAAAAGAGAATTTTTATCACATAGTGGATTCTTTTTCCAAAAGATTAGATCTTAGCATTTTCAAATAATAGATTTCTGTGGGTCATTTGCTACTATGTGGTCCTAATACCCAATCTATCCCACTAATCTATTATTTAGTCAGTATGAGACTGTTTTGATGATTACTGCTTTGTAATACAGTTTGAGATCTAGTACTGCTACTTTGCCTTTCTTAACATTTTTTTTTCCCACTGATTCTCTTGCTATTCTTGATCTTTGTTCTTCTGGATGAATTTTGTTATTATTTTTCCCTTTCCTATAAAATAATTATTTGGTAATTTGTTTGGTGTGGCATTAAGTAAATTAATTTAGATAGAAATGTCATTTTTATTATATTGTCTTAGCCTAACCATGTGCAACTAATATTTCTTCAACTGTTTAGATGTGACTTTATTTGTCTGAAAAGTATTTTATAATTATATGTCCCTACAGGTAGACTCCCAATGTGTTATATTGTACGTACTTATTTTAAATGTAATTCCTCTTTCTCTTTCTTCCCGCTGAGATTTGTTAGTAATATATAGAAATGCTGGTGATTTATATGGGTTTATTTTATATCCTGCAACTTTACTGAAATTGTTATTTACATAGTTCTTTTAGTTGATTCTCTAGGATTCTCTCATTATACCATCATACCATCTGCAAAGAGTGATAGTGTTGTTTTCTTATCACCTAGTCTACAACCTTCAACGTCTTTTTCTTCTTTACTGCTATAGCTAGTATTTCTAGTACAATGGTGAATAGTGGTGCAAATGAGCATTATTGCTTCATCCCTGTCCTTATTAGGAAGGCTTATAGATTATCCCCACTAAAGATAATACTTGTTGAGGGTTTTAAATAGATACTTCAGTCTTCTTTTAGCAATGAAAAATACAAAAATAATGTAGCATAGCAATCAGAAAAGAAATTGGGAGGCATTTAAAAGAAGATTACCATTTAAACTTGATTTATTATTGGTTATGCATTTGAGGGTTAACATGCTTCCAGAATTTAATTTTGCAGAGGCAGTGATGTTGCATTATTTTGAATAACTCAAAAGATTGACATTAGCACCAAGTTTATATTTTTTGTTTATGCTGGCTTATATTATCAGTTTATACTTTTCCTTTTTTATTCGTTTGTGTTCTCTCTACTCTGACAAAAATCTTGCACATGTGTCAGTCAATTCTTATTTAACCCATGGATAAATCATAAATAAATAATTGTAGTTAAATCCTATTTTAAGAAAACCAAATTCAGAGCAACGTATAGATCAGATTTCTATTACTTACATAATGGCACTAAGTAGCCCCTTTCCATTCCTTTATAAATTTCCAACAACCACTTAGTGTTGGACCAATAACTTTCAGGAAAGAGTTCTCTCCATTCACTTTCTTGCACTTATCTTGACACTACTGTCTAAAAGAATCTGTAGTCACATTATTTAATGTTGGTACAATACTTTGAGGGTGACAAGAGGCAATTATGGATACAGCTGAAAACACAAGTGCTAAATATTACTGAGTAATCCTCACAAACTTCTGGGATCATCTGAAGTTCAAATCTCAGAAGTGAAATCAAGCTACTTAAGAGGTTTGATAGATGTTCTGGAGATATAGATGCGTGTGTGTGTGTTTGTGTGTGTGTGTATTACATATATATGTATATATATACATATATATATACATTTATACATACACACAGATTGATTTTTGTTATTGTTTACTCGTTTCAGTCATGTCCAATTCTTTGTGACCCCATTTGGGGTTTTCTTGGCAAAGATATTGGAATAGTTTACTATTTGCTTCTTCAGTTCATTTTATAGATGAAGAAACAAGCAGACTTAAGTGACTTGCCCAGGGTCACAGAGCCAGTAAGTGTCTGAAGCCAGATGTGAACCCAGGAAGATGAATCTTCCTTATTCCAAGCTGGGCACTCTATGCATTATATACCTAGCTGATACAGAGATAGAAAAATAGATTGATCGATAGATCAATAGAATGATAGATCAATTAATAGTTGTATAGATAGAATACAGATAGATGTACACATATATACATTCACATTTATATATATAACTACATGGATCTATTTCCTTCTTTTTCTTTAGAATTTATACAACTATTTAAATTATTAATATTATAGAAATTTCAAAACAATTGAGGAAAGGAGGATGGTCAGAACATATCTCACGTATGATGCTCAATTTTGGATGGCTCCATATATTTAAGACAATGTTGACAAGGTAGACCATGTAAAGGATGGCAGCAAAGATGGTGAGGACAGGATCAGTTGAATGTAAGCTCTCTGAAAATTTAGATTGTTTCATTGTTTGTACTTGTTTCCTTAGCACCCGAACATGCTTCGCACTATATAGATGCTTAATGAATGCTTATGAATTGATATTTAGCTAGTGTGGAGAAAAGAAGACTTAGGGAATTGTAAGAACTACCTTCAAGTAGCATCACACTGAAAATTTGTCATTCTGGGCCACAGAGGGCAAAACCAGACTCAAATATCATATAAAAGCTGCAGAGAATATGATTTCAGCTCAATATAAGAAAATGATTTCCTAACAATGTTTACTCTCCAAAAGTAAAATGGGGTAGCTATCTCCAAAAGCATGAGTTTTCCATCACTGAAGGCCTTCAAGCAGAGACTAGATGACTGACTATAAGAATATTTGGAGAGGATTCATTGTTTGGATATCAATTGAACTAGAAGCCTCTTAAAATCTCTTCCAATTCTCAGA
The DNA here is from genome assembly GCA_023548195.1 of Bettongia penicillata ogilbyi. NCBI lineage: Eukaryota > Metazoa > Chordata > Mammalia > Diprotodontia > Potoroidae > Bettongia > Bettongia penicillata. The sequence continues at coordinate 405,124 of JAJHZJ010000264.1, forward strand.
TTTCATGATTCTTTGATAGATGAACTGACTATGCAGCTATGGAAGAAAATGTGTTTGACAAAATAAAATTTGGGACCAAGTGGCCACTTATAATAATGGCTAAAGCACTGGATTCATGGCCATTTTATAGTAAGCAAATTCTGAGCTCTGGAGAAGAAGCTACAGATTGTGCGACTCTGCCCTGGAATGTCTAGGAGAGTGTGAAATCTGTTCTGGGATTAAAATAACAGTATGTCTCTAAATGGAAAAAAAATAAGAATAGGTTTTCCTCATCATTATTACACTATGTTTATTAAATTTCTAAATTTAAACAAGATCACATTACATACATGTGAATATAATTACACTTGCATCCCTTTATCTCTTCATTTTGCTGATATGAGAAAGGCAGGTGCTATGCAATATGTTTGTTTTAACACAAGGATTCTCTCTCCTCCCTTGGGTTTCTATGGCACTATTTCCTCCTGGTTCTCTTATCCTTCCATCTTGATCTCCTTAATGTCCAATTTAAATATTAATTAAAAAGAAAAGATACTGGAAGCAGACAGGGCAGTTAGGAAGCTATTATACCAGTTTAAATGAGGGGTTATCAGAACTAAATATGGTGGTATCTGAAGGATTAGAAAGAAAGAGATGAATTGAAGAGATATTTATTTAAAATTGGCTTTTATTGATATCTTTTGTTTCCACATCTCCTAGATTTCCTCATGTATTCCTTTCTTTGCCTGCATACTGAGACAAAGATTCTTTTTTAGGGGAAACAAAAGAAAAGAGGAAAATCAGGTAAGAAAAGTCAGAAAAACAATACAACACACAATAACTATGTTAATGTAAATCAAGAACCATGCCCGCAAAATAATAAAAAAAAAAATGCTGTGAAGAACAAATTTGACTCCAAAATTATCTCCTTCTGATCCTTTGAAGAATTGGATGTGCTGGGGGTTGGAGGGTGGGAAGGAATGTCCAAAGTTGGGGAACGTAATCTATACAAAGTTACCATTTATTTTTAAATGCATTAATTTTTATAGCCAATTTTTCTCTGCTTCCTTTATTTTTTATAAATGTCTACCCTTTGCATTTACTGTCAGAAACACATTCTTCTATCCTGTGATACTGGACTCTTGGTGCTTCCACAAACAAGACATCCCATCTCTCAGCTCCAGGCATTTTATCTGGCTATCCTCCACATCTGGAATGCTCTTCCTTCCCTACTATGCTCCAATTATTGACCTCCCTGGTTTCCTTTAAATTCCAATTAAATTTCCCAACTAAAATTCCACCTTCTACAAGAAATGTTCACCAATTCCTTTTAATTCCAATGCCTTTCCTCTGTTATCATTTCTTATTTATCCTATATATTGTTTACTTTGTACATATTTTTTGCCTGTTGTCTTCATCATAATATTATAAGCTCCTTGAGGGCAGGAACTATTTTTTGTCTCTTTTTGTATCTCCAGTGCTTAGCACAGTGCCTGGCTCATGGCTGGTTGATTGGTTGGTTGGTTGGTTATTGTCCTTTGTTCCCCAAGAGGACCAAAATGACATCACCATGATAAAGTAAAGTTTCAGTGTGCCTGACTGTGGCTGATCAGACCAACACAAGCTCGGAAAGCTCTACCACAGGTTGGGCACAGATAGTCTGTGTGAATATTTGGGGTGGATACTCCAAATGTGCACATCCTATGCTTATTTTGTGCTATCTCAATTCTGCTTTGCTCATAGAGCACCTTTTCTGATGTGGGCACATCATGCTGAGTGGTCCTGTGTCAGTGTCTCCCATGTTGCACACTCAAACCCAAAGTTCTTGAGAGAGACCTTGAGAGTGTCCTTGTATTGCTTCTTCCGACTACCATGTGTTCGCCTGCCCCATGTGAGTTCTCCATAAAACAGTCTTTTTTGGCAAGGGTATATTTGGCATTTGAACAATGTAGTCAGCCCGTTGAAGTTGCTCTCCCTGAAACATAGTTTGAATACTTGGCAGTTTAGTTCAAGCAAGGACTTCAGTGTCTGCTACCTTATCCTGCCAGGTGATCCTCAGAATCTTCCTAAGACAGTTCAAGTGGAAGCAGTTCAGTTTCCTGGCATGGCACTGATAGACTGCCTGTGTTTCACAGGCAGACAACAATGAGATCTTGGTTAGACAACAAAGATACCAAGGTCATCCACTTCATCCTGAGCCACTGTCAAGCATCTTTACTCTGTCCTGTCACTGGAGTATAATGATTGCAGAGGAGAGAGTGAGGCTGAGAACTTCATGCAACTCTGCCTTACTTAAAGTCAATCAAACATGAATCAAAAGACATAACCTAAATATAAAATCTAAATCCAATTTAAATCCTGGCTCAGAGTATAAACTTATTAAATGTTTATTGGTTGATATGACAATGCTACCTTCTCCTGCTCCTACTCATTATTATTTACTGATTTCCACTTTCCTGATTTTCATCCTTCCTTCCAGAAGGATCAGTTTTAAGAGAGGCTTCATGGAAGACAAGTTAGAACTTTAACCTTGGAATCATTCGGATTGTAATCTTTTCCCAGATATCCACCACCTATAAAAATCACTTGATAAGTGACTTTTTTTTAATGTCTCATTGAGTTTCAGTTTCTTCATTTGTAACATGGAGATAGTAAAAATCTCTATGTCACAGGGCTGTTTTAAGGATAAAATGAGTTAATGAATGTAAAGAACTTTTCAAGTACTAAAAAACACTAAATAAATGTCAGCTATTATTAATTTCTTTAATCAGTTCGGGAAGTCTTCATGCAAGGGTCATTTTCAGTAGTTGCTTTCAGGTTTCTGAGTTGGGCTATAGGACAGATGAGAAAACATTTAGAATTTAGTGGATTCCCATTTCTTTAAGATGTGAGTAGAATAGTTATCTCTCCTGAAATATTTGGAATACCATATACGTAAAATCTGTGAAGTACTTGCAGATCTCCAAAGGAAAAAAATCCCGAATTTAGTCCTTTTTGTTTTGGTTCTTAATCTCTGTTAAAGATAAATAAGTAGGTAATGATAAAAAAAAAAAAAATGTCTTTCCATCTTTCCCCTTCATCCCTCAGACACACATCCCTCTATCACCATTAAATAGCAAACTCACTAAAATATAAAAATGAATTTTAAAAATTTTGCTATGGGAAAAAATACTAAGCTGGTTCAAAATGATGGGCTTTATATGATTTGTTGGCTATAATTCTTTTTTCCCTTACTTTCTCTTTCCTTAAAGATATTTGCATGGGACCAATTCTTTCTTAAGAATTACTCTTCTCCTGCAGCTTCTACCCCACCTAGGACTATAATCCTTCCTTTGTGATAATACAATGACTTCCATTTTAGTTCTATTAAGCATACTTAAGAAACACTACCTCCTTCTATTTTAATGTAAATATCTCCAATGATAAAGATGAGGAATCTGTTCAAAGCTTCTGAATAAAACTGTGTTCAAGTGAAATATTTCACTGGAACTGTTATGAAATGGTCTTAAAGAAAGTAAGGATATTCAAGAAATAAGACTTTGGAGGTTTTGTATTTCACATAGAGACCCCATATAATTTTTTTAATGTACTAACAACTTACTTGTTAACATATTTAAGTTCAAGAAAAACAGGAGAATTTATTGGCCTTCATCTAAACACTAGCAGAACTAGAAGCTGACTCACTGGTGCTTTCCTTCTGGCTTACTGGAGGAGTATTGAGTAGTTTTTTGGGTATTTATTCCAAAATATGTACATATTTCCATTTAGGATATAGAAATGTTTAAGAAAAAACCTGAAAGGATTTTATCCATCTAATTACATGATTATTCTCACTCTCATAATATTTTAAGACCATGACACCCATCTATGAAGTGGTACAACCATTTTTTTAAAGAATTTGAGATTATGTAAATAAAGGGACTAAAATATCTAAAATATCTATACCCTTTAAATGCAGAAAAAAATATTTTAAAAAATATTTTATATTTATTTTTAATATTAATTTAATACTAACATTTATAAATAAATATATAAATGTATGTTTATAAATTTATATGGTTTATATATAAATATATATTTATGAATTTATAAATAAATATATAAATAACGATAGCCCCAAATTAATTAATCATATAAATGTTAGTTTTATAAATAAATATTATATAAACATATAAATAAATATATCCACAGACTCTGGATAAATCTGAAAAAAATACAGATTAAATGAGAAGTCTCATATTTGGGTCCCAAATACCAACTTCATTTGTATAAGATGGAACAGTTACTATTAGAATGCAGTTTGTAAAAGATTTGGGGGCTTTTGGAGACAACTGTTTACTAACCCAGATAAAGAAGCTAATACAATTTTAGGCTTCATTAAGAAAATAATTTCATCAAGGATATGGAAGGAGAGCTACTAATAAATTTAGAATGTGACATTTTCAAGGAAGAATAAGGAGCCAGATAGGTCTGGAGGAGAAGCACAGGATGACTTCTTATCAGGGTTGTGAGTTACATAAATAAATATACTTTTACTAGCATCAGAACCTGAGTTAGTCAGAAATCAGTTAGTTAGGTATGCTCCTTCTATGAAGTTGTAGGGAGCAGGGAAGAAAACATTGAAGAAACACATGAAAATGAAGAAAACATTGATTACAGGCTGCTCAATAGAAAACATTTTTAATTTAAAATGCAGGCTCCCATTCCTCATTACAATCAAAAATATTCTTAGATGGAAACTAAGTACTATAGAAGTAATTTGATGAGTCATTAATTGATGAAAATGGAAATGAAGAATTATTAGTGAAGATGACAAGGATGGTTATAAATTGTCATTGCTTTTGAGCTTTGTGTTGCTTTTTAGGGCATTTCATAATAAAAAAACACTAAAATTCAACACTACATAGAGAAAAATTCACTTAGTGATGAGTACTATATAAACAAAACATTACTATCATCACAATTATAATATTTATTATAAAAATCATTGATTCTTTTACTATTTCATCTATGTTGACCCCAAATTTTGGTTATCCAGTGAGGTGTATAAAAAGTCTATAGAGTGTAACATCACAGCCTACCTCAGATCTACAAATGTGCATAGCATCTATATTTCCCAAGACAAAAATGTAGCCTGAAAATTAAAAAAGCACTGAGATTTACTAGGTTGTTATCATTTAATTTGCAGAAAAAAGCATCTTCCTATGCCTTTCAAAGGACTGCAAAATGAGTCTGAAGCTCCTTTATATGTTTCTGAAAAAAAACATTAAGGTTTTTATACCCACACTGCCAAGCAGCAATCAATTAGGTATATACAAATAATACTTTATGTGAAACCTTTCTTCGGAAGAATTCAAATATTTTTAAAAACATACTCATCCAGAGAGAGGGAGCCCTTATTTTAGTCCCTTGTGATATTGAAAGAAAAAGCCTTAGAAAGGTTAACAATTTAATATTAACCAAGAATACAAGTTTTCTAGGTCACTTCGTTCCAAACTGAAATGCACTGTTTAGTCTCAAATACTTCCCTCCCCTTCAAGCTGTTTGTCTTCATGGAGACAAAAATGGTATGAAAATGAGGTCAGGTAGGACTGAATCATTTGCAAGCAAGAGAGGCCTTTTGATTGGGGAAACTCCACTTATAAACCAAGAGGCATTTAAAAAACAGAGATGCAAATGCTATTTTTGAAAAATAGAACAACCTCTTCTCCGTCTTCTCATTCTACTCTGGTTATACCTGTTTATTCTATATTTATTGAATTATCACTGCAGAGAGAGCACTTTCCTAAAAACAGTTATCGAAAAGATTATGTACCTGTTTCCTAGAAACTTACATGCATTTCTTGTTGTGTAGATACTACGAGTAATTGCAAAATTGAGAAAAGAGATTCTTTCCTCACTCCCAGTCTTGGATAGGATGGATGAATGATCCTTCTGACAGCATTTGAATAGAATCATGATATTCTCAATCAATGCATGTTTCAAATATCTTATTTGGAGAAACTATATAACCATTAAAATCTGACCCTTAGGTTTCCCAGAGAAATTATTTCTATGGAGTATACATTTTTAAAATAGCTTTTATTTGACTCAGCTTATTCACATATTGCAGCAGCATGAATTTCACTAAACCTTATAGCTGATCCTGTGAAATAAGCTTTATGAAATTGTAGTTACCCTATAGCACAGGTTCTCAGTAATTGCAAAGCAATCTTTCCCTAAGTAAAACAGCTGTGGGCCCTTACCTAATAATGTATACAGTGTGACATATTTCCATGGGAGACAGTGAGCAAAGGAACTGTCTATGTGTTAGAAGACAATAGGAAGTATGAGAGCAGATTTTACTCACCTATGAGAAGATGCAATGCTCACTACTTTTTCATACTGAAAAAATCATGATTTTGATTTCATATAGGAAAAAAAAAACTTATTGATCACTAAAATTTGAATACCTAATACTTTATTTTGATATTGAAAGAGTCCCCACCTCTAATCTTTTTTTTCTTTATTTCTAACTAAAAATCTAAACAAAACAAAAAAAAATACCTTTAGATTATCTCTTGTCAAATTTGAGGGAATGAGACATGAACCTGAGAATTAAAAAATCAATATATTTTTTTAATTTGTTTACAGCGTGTTAAGAGTACATGCTTACCCACCCTGTGCCTTTTCATTCTTTGTTAAATGATGCTCAACTTTGATTTTTTTTGGAGAATATAGTGTTAAATTACCAGAATTACAGGCCTTTGTTTCAGAGAGAACTAAAGGAACTCTGTGATCTCCCAAAGGTTATATAGCCTGATCTTATCCTTTTCTTTCTGTGCTGAGTTCATTCTCCATGAACAGTGTTTGTCCAAGTTTACGTAAGATACTGATAGACAAGTTCTCTTTGTCTAAAGCAACAGATAGGGAGGGAGGGAGGGACGGAGGGACGGAGAGAGGGAGGGAGAGAAAGAGAGAGACAGAGAGACAGAGAGACAAACAGAAAGACAGAAACAGAGACAGAGAGACATAGATAGACAGAGACAGAGAGACAGAGACAGAGAAAGATGATAGACAGATTATCTATTCAACTGCATATTGTAATTTGGAAATCATATATTCTTCATCCATTTGAATTTTCCAGAGGGTGAAGATTCAGAGTCTGAAATTCTTTTGAGTGACTATGAATTTCATTTAGAAGGTTCTATAGTATTTTGGGGCTTGATACAATAGGTATTATTTCAAAAGAAACAGGAATATGTGGAAGACTTCATCATCTACAGAAAGTCGCCTCTACTGGGATATCAATTGATTCTTCTTTATGACTTTGTTAAATATATTTGACCAGTATATGTCTCCTTGCCTGACACTGATCATCAGAAGGGGTCACTGCATTCTTATTTCTTTCAAGAAATGGTGCATAAATTTGACAAATACTTGCAAGACATGTAGGATTCTTTATGTAGTATTGTATTCTACTAAATCAAACATTTTTTGTTGGTTTTAAATAAGCAGTATAGCAGCTAGTATTCATTAGCTTTTTCAATTCATTTTATTCTGGCAAAAATGGGGTCTATTGTAGAATGTTGCTTATAAAATCCTGCCTTTACCCTTTTGAAATGCTCATAAAAGATGTCCTTGATGCATGTGTAGATTATTCTCATAAAAATTTTATGTAGATGGGATACTAAGCCATATAGGTTGATAGTTACTGAGGTTCTCTTGGTCAGCTCTTTTGGTAATAGGCACAAGACTTTTCCCATGTCTTTGATATCTTTCTCTCCATGAGATATTTTGACAACCAATTTTAACACCCAGAAAACTGTGTCACCTCCAGCACAGATAGCTTCCATGTATATACTTGGTCCGAATGGGAATGTTTTGTCCTATTTCCCTCTCTTTCAAGGTCATTTCTACTTCCCCTATACACACATAAAGAATTGTAATATTACAGTCCACTATCCTGGATACTGAAAAGAATTTGTTAAAACAAATGTCCTGATCATTTATATATCAGCTTATGTTGTTTTGCTATCCTCCTTCTAGCTGTATTATTGTATGTTTTTGGAATGACTTCACTTGGTAAGTTCTCTTACCAAGATTTATTTATATTTATAGTTTTTTCTCATTTTTTATGTGGCAATGTTCCCCTTCCACCATCTTTCTTGATAATCTGGTTTTATGTTCAAAGCCAGTGCTGCTATGGTTGCCATATCTTTCCACTTTGCACCAGATAGTGCAATGGACAGAGCACCAGTACAGGAGTCAGGAGGACCTGAGTTCTAATCTCACCTCAGACACTTGACACTCACTTGCTGTGTGACCTTGGGCAAGTCACTTAACCCCAATTGCCTCATCCTGGGTCATCTCCAGTCATCCTGATGACTATCTGGTGACTGAATTAAGATAGCTCTGGAGGAGAAGAGAGGTTGGTGATCTGCACAGCCCTCCCTCACTCAAAACAAAATCAAGTGCAAGTCATGTCATTATTTCTCTGATGGCATGGTCTTCTCTGGCAACAAAGGACGAACACACACACACTTTGAATTAATGTCAAATATTTGCCCATTAACTCTATTTTAGGTTCTTTTGCACTCCTCATTATAGTTATTGATTTATATCAGTTAAACTTTTGTATAATTTTATTACCTATGTTGATGTCCTTCTATTCATTTTCTATCATTAATAACTTTTTTAAATAGGTCAGGTTGGATTTGTTTTAATTGCACATCCTGTCTTTTCCTCATTTTTATTCATTCTTGTAGAATTGTATTAATTTTGAATTTTTTGTCTTTAACAAATTGGGAATAATTGTATATAGTTGATTTAGAGATAATTCTCAAATCTATAACAAGTTGTTCCCTATCTGCAAAATATAATTAAATTCATTTGGCAATCTTATTTTGTGCTTTCCAGGTCCAACATTCTAGAGACTCTTCTTGAAGAAAGTATTCTAATTATCTTGTCAGAAAGCTTCTGTGAAGTCTACTAATCATTGGTCTCCCTCATTTCTTTTTTTTTAATTATATTTCTTCTAACTATTTTTCTGCACTCACCTTTGCACTGAAGTCACTTAGTATGAAAGTACTTATAGACTTTAGAGTGTATTATTTACTTCAAAATTTACATTTTCTACCTCTTCATCTTCTATAACAGATATTGATAACTAATAAGCTAAAATTACTTTCGTGGTTGACTCTTTGGAAATACTTATGATGAGTCTTTCAATATGAGATTAAATGTACCATGACATGATGCTTCTTATTGCCTTAACAGAACAACACAACCAATTTCACCAGCTCTCTAACTTATTTCTCCAAGGAGGACCTGTTCAACAACCTTTCAATTAACTGTAACTGCCAATATTGATATGACTCAATTCTTCTAGAAGCATGTCCTCTTGTTGGTCAGTGACAAAAGATCTCAAATTTAGATTAACAGTCTGAAAATTCTTAGTACCATTGTGTGATTCTCAGTACCATTGGTCCTGTTCTTCCATCCTCACTACATAACACAAAGATTTCTGCATAGGACTACAGGCAATTTTAAAATTTTTATTTCCTCATAAATTTTCATAGCCAAATAACTCATTATTGACTGTTTAGGTTATTGGTAATGAATTTCTCTGTACTTAGCTGAGAAGATCCCAATATAGCTTCTTCTTCTTCCACTTTTTTTTTTGTAGAGGGAAAGCAAAACTAAGTCACCATCATTTGTAATAATATCTATATACCCTTTACCAATGCAACAACAACAACCACAAATTGCAAACTTCTTTTTACTCAACTCAAAAAGGATTTTGAAAATCAAGTAAGAGAGGTGGAGGAAAAATTGGGAAGAGAAATGAGAGAGATGCAAGAAAAGCATGAAAAGAGAGTCAACAGTTTACTAAAGGAGATCAGCAAAAATGCTGAAGAAAATAACACCTTGAAAAATAGGCTCACTCAATTGGCAAAAGAGGTTCAAAAAGCCAATGAGGGGAGGAATGCTTTAAAAAGCAGAATTAGCCAAAGGGAAAAGGAGGTTCAAAAGCTCACTGAAGAAAATAGTTTTTTAAAAATTAGAATGGAACAGATGGAAGCTAATGACTTTATAAGAAACCAATACATCACAAAACAAAACCAAAAGAATGAAAAAAAATGGAAGATAATATGAAATGCCTCACTGGAAAAACAACTGACCTCGAAAATAGATCCAGGAGAGACAATTTAAAAATTATGGGACTACCTGAAGGTCATGATCAAAAAAAGAGCCCAGATATCATCTTTCATGAAATTATCAAGGAAAACTGCCCTGAGATTCTAGAACCAGAGGGCAAAATAAATATTGAAAGAATCCACCAATCTTCTCCTGAAAGAGATCCAAAAAGAGAAACTCCCAGGATTATTGTAGCCAAATTCCAGAGTTCCCAGGTCAAGGAGAAAATATTTCAAGCAACTAGAAAGAAACAATTCAAGTATTGTGGAAATACAATCAGGATAACACAAGATCTAGCAGCTTCTACATTAAGGGATCGAAGGGCATGGAATAAAAGTCAAAGAAACTAGGATTAAAACCAAGAATCACCTACCCAGCAAAACTGAGTATAATACTTCAGGGGAAAAAATGGCCTTTCAATTAAATAGAGGACTTTCAAGATTCTTAATGAAAAGACCAGAGCTGAAAAGAAAATTTGACTTTCAAAGAAAAGAATCAAGAGAAGCATGAAAAGGTAAACAGGAAAGAGAAATCATAAGGGACTTACTAAAGTTGAACTATTTATATTTCTACATGGAAAGACAATATTTGTAACTCTTGAAACTTTTCTCAGCATCTGGGTAATTGGAGGGATTATATACACACATACGCACACACACATGCACACAGAGAGAGACAGAGAGCACAGGCTGAGTTGAATAGAAAGGAATCATATCTAAAAAAATAAAATTAAGGGGTGAGAGATGAATATTTTGGGAGAAGACAGGGGCAAATAGAAGAGGACAAATTATTTCTCATAAAAGAGGCAAGGAAAAGCCTTTTCAATGGAGGGAAAAAGGGGGGAGGTGAGAGGGAAAAAGTGAAGCTTACTCTCATCACTTTTGGTTCAAGGAAGGAATAAAATGTACACTCAATTCGGTATGAAAACCTGCCTTATGATACAGGAAAGTAGGGGAGAAGGGGATAAGTAGGAAGGGAGGGCAAATGGGAGGAGGGAGCAATTAGAAGTAAACACTCTTGGGGAAGGACAAGGGCAAAAGAGAGAATAGAAGAAATGGGGGGCAGGATATAATGGAGGGAAATATAGTTAGTCTTGCACAATATGACTATTATGGAAATCATTTGCCTAACTACACATATATAGCCTATATTAAATTCTTGCCTTCTCAGTGGGAACGGATGAGGAGGGAGGAAGGAAGAGAAGTTGGAACTCCAAATTTTAGAGGCAATTGTTCTTGCATACAACTGGGCAAAAAGAAATACAGGTAATGGGGTATAGAAATTTATCTTGCCCTACAGGACAAAAGAGAAGATGGGAATAATGGAAGGGAGTGATGTTAGAAGGGAGGGCAGATTGGTGGTAGGGGTAATCAAAATGCTCAGCGTTTGGGGGGAAGGGAGAGATGGGGAGAAAATATAGAACTCAAAATTTTGTGGAAATGAATGCTGAAAACTTAAAATAAATAAATAAAATTTTAAAAAAAACTTCTTTTCACTCAAACCCAAAGAAATGCTAAATCTTGAAAAAAGGATTTAAGTGTTGGTATATAATAGACTATATAGAGATTGCTCTTATTTCTTGCATCAGATGAATTTCAAATTCAGGAAAACATATTTCTTTTAGTTTGGAATCAAAACACTTTTCATCAGTTCCATTTCATGGAATGCTAAGATGCCAAAATTTAAAGATGCTGTCATTTTGATAGATAGTTAACACATATACCATGCACTAAGAATGTCATTTGTACTCTCAATGAATTAGTATAAATTGAAACTATGTAGCATAGTATTTATGGTATGGTTTGATATACTATTACACATAAATAGTGCATAGTTTAGTATAATATACCATATGCTAATAGTACTGTATACTGCTAGTAGTATCTCATACCATACCATACTGTATCACATTCCAACCACAACACTCCACAAAAATTATATATTGTACTTTACTATGCTATGCTATACCACACCATACTATACTATACTGTACTATATAATGTCTTATTACGCTATAGTTAAGACACATTATATGAGTTCCCTTTTATGGAGTGCTAGAATGCCAGTTTCTCTACATTTTGATCAATATTTAAAACATATATTACCTACTGAAGATATAGTATTTGTACTCAATGAATTTTTGCAAGTTATCCATTAAACTGCAATAAGTATGGCATCATATAGTATTATAGCATAGCACAGCATAGTATAGCTTAGGGTATAGTTTATATAGTATATTCCAATAGCACCTCTCAATTATGAACTTTTTGCTTTTCAGTCACAACTATGACTATGAGTAGTTATCAGAAGTGCCAACTACACATGGTACAAGTTTTGTGAACAAATTGTTTTTCCACCAGATTCTGAACCAACATGGTGACTCACATTTCTTTGCTTTAGTCATTAGGCATGCTGGCTCACAACAAAAACATACAACAGCAAAAAGAATAGCTGTCCATACATATTGTTTCAATATCTCAATGGAAAACTGAAAATATCTCTATATAATACCCTTTGCAAAGTTTAAGAGTCTATGGAAATTCTAGCTCTCATCATCATCATCATCATCATCAAGAAAAAACTACAAATAAAAATATAAAGAACTACACATATCATATAGTGATGATGACAATCAGTTCATCATATACTGTACATCATTCGTATCAGTATTAAGACTAGAAGATATATTTCTCAGTCAAGGTGAATTGTGCCTTATCAGGAAACTCATTGAGACAGTGTGGCAGATAGAAGGCTAGCCTTAGACACAGGAAGATCTGAGTTTGAATCCTACCTCAAATGCTAGATGTATAATTCTGGGAAAGTCATATAATCTCCCTCCATCTCAGTTTCCTCTTCTGTAAAATGCCAATAATCCACAGGGTTTCTCTGAAATATAAAACCTTAAGTACTACAAATGGTAGTTATTTTTGTTGCTGTTGTATGTTGTTCTTGTGAGTCAGCATGCCTAATGGCTAGAGCAAAGAAATGTGCTGTGGGAATGCACATTATATTAAAAACAGTATCATTTCCAAACTCAATGCATATTTTCTCAGGAAATCTCAAAATAAAGAGTAACCTAGAATGTCTAACTCATGATTATGGAAAGCAAAATAAAATCACTGATTAATTTATTCCACTGTACATTTCTTACTTTGCACAAATCTTACCAGTAAAAAAAAAAAATCTCATTACTGTTGAGTTGCCCTGTGGAAAAGGGGGCAATTATTATTTTCATATAGAGTATTCTGTAAGTCATCTTCTACTCATATTCTATTACCTAAATCAAACTATTAGAGAATGGGACAAAATCAATTTGCATTCCATTGGAAGATGATGAAAGGCTGAATAAGCTGTTAAGTGGACTTTCTGTAAAGTGGTTTGCAAACCCAACTTAGAAATTAGAAAGCATTCAAGCATTGGCAATTCTGTCCCCCTCCCTCTCCCATTTTTTAGAGAGAGATTCAGCATATGAAAAGACACAATTAGAAAGGTCTTTCATGATTAGGAACAAGGCAACTCAGCACACACTAGAAATGTAACAGAAATGTGTTGTGAAGAGAATACTGGTGGGGAGGCAGTAGGGAGCCTACTATGCGCCAGGCACTGTGCTAAGCACTGTGCAAATGTTATCTCATTAGATCCTCATAACAACCCCGGGGGCAGTTGCTGTTATCCTCATTTTACAGTTGAGGAAACAGAAGTAGGCAGAAGTTAAATGATCTGCCCAGGTTCACACAGACACAAAATACTCAAGTAGACATTTAAATTCAGGTTTTTATTTTTTTTTTACTTCAGGGCCAGGGCCCTACCGACCTCTATGAGAACAGAGACCTAGACCTTCCTATCAATTCTTACGCAGTATCACCTGGTGAAAGTTATTTATTTTTCTGTGTTTTGATATCTTGACTTTTCAAATTTGACCCTTTCAGGGAGCTTACGGTCCAGGGATGGCAATTGGGGGCAGGGAGGAAACAACACACAAAACAAAATGTATACACATTTTGGAAGGAAGGAAGGAATATAGGGACATGAAAATGACTTCCTATAAGAAGTGCCACATAGGCAAAGTTGTGAAAAAAGAAAGGACTTTTAAGAGGGGGAATGCAAGGAGATAATTTATTCCAGAAAAAAAGGGAAAGCTGAATTCTGGGAGTAGCATACAGGTCAGTGGAGTACAATGACCCAGGAAGGACTTGCACAGGCCAAGCTGAGACATTTATTCTTTATCCTGAGGGAGCTACAGAAGAGTTTTTAATAAGAGCAGGACATAGTACTCTATGCAAGTTTAATTATGTTCATTTTATAGGAGAAGAACCAGATTCTAAGAAGTCAAGTGATTTGTCCATGGTCAATGCAGCAGTAAGTGCTCAGATCAGCCCACGAAAGTACATTTATCATAAAATTTGGCATATGTCCTAGTCACCCTTTCTAACAGTATTTTTATCCAAAATGAGTTTTGATATCCAGGTAGAGATGTCTAGAATAGATCTCTAGCTGTAATCAAGCCTATGAGCAAGAACATCATTTTCCAAACTCTATCTTCCACATAAGGGAACAAGGAGCCTCTCTGTTTGAAAGAGGTCCTACAAGGTTGTAAGAGCAAGCACCCAGACAAACACAGAAGGGCCTGCTATCACAGGTCTTTAAATCTGGTTTTCTAAAAAGAAAGGCAACTTCAGAGGAGTCAACAATCACTTTAATGAAGCACATGTATCATTCACTTAGGTCAGGGAGAAAAAAATCAGTACCCTGAACTTCATAGAAAATACAGAGGAATCAAAATCACCAGACAGAGCTTCTAAACTGTCTGACAGTGAGCTTCACATATATTATAAACCAACAAACAGGTCCAACTGTCTGACCATAGTTACCAGAGAGGGTTTTCAAAGCCAAGGGGCCGTTCAGTGACTTTCCAAAATCTGATCTGGCACACAAAGTTTCTTCCTAAAGCTAAGCCCCAAAATGAAACCTCACCCTCAGAGTTTTTATACACTTACACATTTAAACCATGATTGAGAACCAGTACCTTATTAACAAAGGGTGTGGGCCTTCCCTACAAATCTTCCCAGGACCATTAGTGGGTAGAGAAGATCCTCTTTAATCACATATTCAATCAAAGGCACTTGATTACATTAAAACAGAAACAGTCAAAGATCTATTTTGCTTGTCTGTACAAGGGCATGGAGTGAGAGAAGCAAAGTGAATAGAAAAGGGATTGACTTTCCATCTTCAATGGTCCAAAGATGATAGTGGTTCAAGTAGGAGCGCATTGAGGGCAGAGAGAAGATGGAATTTTGACATGGGGTTAAGGGTGGAAACAGGTCTGTTTAAGTGATGATAGCTCAACAGTTGTGAGTGAGGTTCCCTGAAGAGGGTGGAGGCAAAACAACAGTATTTTTGAGGGCCAGGGTGAGAAGATATACCTCTTGACATGGTTCTTTGGCCTTAAGTTGGCAGTTGGAGCCGCTAAAGTGCTGGATGGCAAACTCTAGAGATGTTGTTGTTGCCATATTTTCAATCATGTGTGATGACACCATTTGTAGGTTTTCTTGACAAAGACACTGGAGTAGTTTGCCTTTTCCTGCTGATTTTACAAATGAGGAAGCTGAGGCAAACAGGGTTAAGTGACTTACCCAGGGTCACACAGTTGGTAAGTGTCTGAGGCCAGATTTGAACTCAGGAAAAAAGAGTCTTCCTAATACCAAGCCAAGTGCTTTATCCACCATACCATCTAGCTGTCCCTCCAGAAGTAATACTACCAGTATTAATGGCAATGGGGGTCAACACCACCACCAACAACAACAAAGACAAGATTGCAGTGCTGAGATTGCTGGCCATTCACATGTATGGTTTTGTCTCTAAGTCTGTCATTCCAAAGTCCAGGAATATCTGTGTGCTTATGTGTCCTGATTCTAAAGTCTGAACTCTGGAAGGCAGGGAATCTGGTTTTGCTCAGCATAATTGAATTCATTTAGCAGCACAGAGAGCATTTATGCCATTTTATAAATTTTTAAAGGAACGCTATAATAATTTATTATTTATATTGTACCCATCAGTTGAATATCTGAACAGAAATTGCAAATATGAAAATTCAAAAACTAGATTTGCCACAATTTTCTAACCTTTTCCCACCCCTCCTTCTACTCCCAAACCCCTCCATGATCACTGACTGCATGGCTATTAGACTTGGAAGTGAAAGAGACTGGGGCCAGTAAAATCTTCTTTCAAAGCCCTTTAATCTAATTTGAAATCTCCTAGATAAGGCAATGAATATTATGCATTTACATATTCTATTTATCTGAAGCTCTTTGCTCATATTAACCAAATTCTCACATTACCCCAGAGAGAAGAAAGGGGACAAAATTGGAGTTCTGTAGAGGGATGACCTCAGGTGACTGAGATGATCTATTTTACCAGGGGCAGTGCAGTAATTCAGTGTTCATTGTTCCTTAACTCAAATATATCAAACACAAAACTTCACTTAAAAAACTGCCCAAGGTCTCTCACTGAGAAAAATTATTCTTAAAAAAAAAATTTTCAAAATCAATTAAAAAACTTAAACCTTTACATTTTTTAAATATAAGACCTATGATTTCATCAGGCTAGGGAGCTGGGGGATGAAGCACTTTCTCTAATAATGCAGATTGGTGCTTTCTGCACAATTTACTAAGAATGTTGCTTAACTTAGAATTTTAAACTGCACCTAAGACTTTTGGAATGCTTAGAGTAAGACAGTTTTCCATTTTTTTGTGTCTTCTCTTCAAAAGATAAGAGAATTCTAATGAGATTCCCATGAGATAAGAATTTTCATTGTGGAATAAGAAAACATGCGTTTTAGTATCACTGGTACCTTCACATGAGTTTAAAATTGCAATTAATAAAGTTACTAAAGAACATGTTTGGCTTAAAAACAAGTTTCTTTTTTCTCTTATTCTGGCAAGCAGCTCAGTAGGCAACACATGCTAGTGCAGGTCCCAATTCCTAGATTTTTGCCTGACTATAGGAAGTTTTATAAAATCAGTGAGCACAGTCAATTATACAAATATATGAATCCTAGGCTTTAACACATACACAAAAATATTTAGCAGCCATAGTCTTGACCTGGAAGCATAAGAGGGGCCTATGCTACTGCACATTTAAAAGTTGTGTAGGTAAGTCTTTGAGTTAGAGTTTCAAAAGTCTGTGATTTAGACAACTAAAGGGGACCCATGAGTTAGGAATCAAATTAAACCCAGGAACATAACCAATTTCTATAAAGATAATTACTATATGATCTCAGCAGATTTTACATATTCAATGAAAACGGAAATAGTTTTTTCATCAGTCACAAAATGCTGACCATACAATTGCTATATCAAATAGATTTCCCATAGATTCTAACTTCCTTCTATCTGGGTTGTTTTCCAAATGCAAATATTTATCCCTTCCTTGCAAAAAGTAGATGTGTATCTCTGCAAAGTAGAGATACATAGTAAATGTATCTCTGCAAAGTAGAGATACATAGTAAATGTATCTCTGCAAAGTAGAGATACATAGTAAATGTATCTCTACAAAGTAGAGATGTATGTACACATATATGAATGTGTGTGGGGGAGGGATTTAGACAGAAATATATAAAAATTCTTTCTTCCATCTCATTTCCTTCTAGAAACTATAATATTCAGCTGACTCATATAAGTAATCATAATTTATGTAAGCTCTATCCTTATTGATATCCTGGGCAAAAGTTCATCAGATGTCTGGGTCCTTTTCTTGATAGATCATAAGACTATAAAGATGATAAGAGAATAATAGGTCAGGGTTGGGAGGAGAACGAGGTTGAAGATGAAACATTTAAGTAAGTTAATTCATTTTAGCCTTTAGTGGTGGTCATTTAAATAACAAGGAAAATGCTTAGCGCAGTCAAAATTTTCTCACCTCTGATACTTGGAGCCATGTCCGTTAATGCATCTATTCCACATATTAATGGAGGAAAGATAGGAAGAACCCTGTCATCATTTATTTCAGAGGCTGATCTCCAAAGAATCTCATATAAATAGCAATATGGAGACTAACCTCCACAAAATTCTACGCAGGTTAGCAGGTAGTGGTGGTGGGGTGACAGTGACTGGGGGTAGTGGGGAGGGAGAATAGAGTAAGGGATGGGAATAATTGTCTGACATCTCATTTGAATTCAAGGCTTACTAACTCTTTGCCCAGCCTTATCCCCTGTACCACCTGGAGACCATCTCTCAAGAAGATATTAAGCTGGTGACTTTAATTTTTTTTATAATTTATTTACTTTATTAAAGTATGCTTTATTGGTGTGTTTAATGTTTATACCACCATCACTTCACAAAAAGAGCTGTTTTTTTAATCTCTTCCTTCACTTTCCAAATTTAATCTTTCTTTGCGAAACAAACGAAAAAAAAAGTTAAGTACTTATGTCAAATACTGGGACCACATCTAACATTACATATTGCATTGTGTCCCAGTAGTTCTTCACCTTAAGGCTACGAGGAGGGTAGATAGGTTTCATTATTTATTCTATACAAACTTCTTTGTTTTTTTCTCCATTTGACTTCCTCTTAGTGATCTTTTCATTATTTTGCTGTAGTCAGTGTTTATACATTACTTCATACAGTTCTTCCTATGTTGATCTGAATTCATGTCATTTTTTATAAAAACATTTATTACATTCATGTATCAGCTTGTTTTGCTCTTTTCAATTTCTTTTCCAGGATTTTTGTTTTGTTTGTTTTGCTGTGTCAGAGAATGTTGCCCTGATTTGTGGTGGGGTACACTCGTGTATATATTGAACCTTTATTTCTATGTATTTTTAAACTTCCTTGGGGTATATGCCCATTATGGGTTCACAGAATCAAAAGGTCTAGACAGTTTAGTCAAATTTAATACATATTTAGAAACTGATATCTAGACTAATTGGACCAATTTATAGCTCTAGCAAGAGTCTATTAGCGGACTGTCTCTCCTCAGCCACTCCACCATTGACTGTTTCCATTTTCTTGCCTCTTTGTCAATTTTCAGGTTGTAAGGTGAAACCTCAAAATTGATTTCATTTATATTTTTCTGCTTCCTACTGAGTCAGATGATGTTTTGATATGGTTATTAAAAGTTTGCAGTTCTGATGCCGAAAACTACTTATTTCTATTTCATTGATTAGGGAATTAGTACTTTAATGTAATGTTTACGTGTCACTTTCCTATATATCATAAATAACAGACTATTTTCTGCAATATTTGAGGCAAACATTTGATCAGCTCTAAAGGAAAATCAATTGTGTTTGGAAATACACTTACAATTAGAACATATATAGAGAGCAATGCTATATTTAGATTGGTGGCTTTCAATCTAGGGATCTAGCTGTATCTATGCATTTGTTTTTATATGAAATCCTATCTGGAAAATCACAGGCTCAGTCTGAAATATTTTATTTGTCAAATATTAGCTTGGTTTCTTAACTATTTGAAAATCAATATCTGCTACTGCATAGTCTAACTTACAATGGAAGATTATGAACTTACTGAAATCTTATCACAACTATAACAGTCACTCATTGTTACTACTCTCAGACTATATTTTTCTATTATGTTGAGCATAAAATCTCATTGAAAGGGCATTGTAGAATAGGAGAGCATGATTTCTCTTTCTGAGTGTGAGTTCTCATGAATTTTTGTCATATACTAATTTAGGTCATTATGTCAGATTTTGGACTGGAAATAAGAACATTCATTTAGCTTGATCAAATAGGCCTTTATATTGGAAAACACACACACACATACATGCATGTACATACATATATATATTCATGGATAAATACAGAACCATTTTATTTTTAGTGAAATGACTTTATTTTCAAATGATCATTTATGAATAGTAGCTGATGATATTTCATCTACCTCTCAGAGTTTCTTTCATTCATTTATTTCCTCTTTATGTCCAAGTCTGACATCATTTCATGGAAAACTTACCTTGTATTATCTCTGATTAATCTTGACTGAATTTTTTTTCTACAACTCAATTTTGCTACCGAATTGCCTCAGTTGAAGCTCAAAAATCACACCCCTGTGTGTGTGTGTGTATGTATGCATGTGTGTATGTGATGAGGTTGAGGGGTGATCATGGATCCCCAAAAAAAGACAGTCCAGGGTGTGCTCGAATGAATTCGACTCAAGCCTTCTTAAAGCCAAAGAAAACAAAGATTATTAGAGATTCACCAAATTGGGTTGCCTCTTAAGGAGCCTAAGCATTTGTGATGCTTGTATTCACAAGCGGGCCAGATAGAATCTCAGCTAGACAGAGTTTGAGCTGGATTGAATCTGAGCGCTTTCATGGAGGCAAGATGGAACTTAAATACAGAAAAGAGTATAGGAGGGATCTGGGGGTGATCTGGTAGTTCAGGGTGATGGGAGGAGGGGTTTAGGAAGAGTCCTGAGAAGAAGTCCAAGGAGAGAATCCAAGGAGTGTCAAAGGCCAAAACAGCTGGAGGCAATCGGGAGATAGACTAGGGGTGCCTAGGTGGGAAGCAGGTGGGGCAATCAAGAGGTAACAGACAATGGCCACAGATTTGAGTATGGAAAGCCAGGTTCTGTGGGGAGATACAAGGAGAGCTCAATTTGAGTATGAAAAGCCAGGTACAGTGAGGAGATTCCAGGGGAGCTCAAGGAAGTTCCCAGAGTCTGAACCCCATCATATGTATATGTGTATATATGGATATGTATGTGTGTATATATATATATACATATACACACATACATATATATAGAGAGAGAGAGATTGTGTCTGTGTGTGTGTGTGTGTGTGTGTGTGTGTGTGTGTGTGTAAAATACTTAGCTAAGGAAGAAAAGGTACTTGTCAGTAAAATAAGTAAATGGAGAAACAAATTGAAATAAGTTGACTGAAAATAAAGGAAATTTGATAGTTCTTCCCCACTACACCATATTAACAATTAAATTCAGTAAAACTGTATTAAGAATCTACAGAACACTTGGATAGATAAAGGGAAAGATAGAAAATTTAAATATGGGAAGTCCCTCAACATCTTGGGACTTACAATATAGTGACAGGCACATATATAAATGACTAAATCAAAATGATACATAGTGAATGGATGAGAGATGTGAGCAAAGTACTATGTGAGAGATATGTTATATATAGAAAATCTTGTCTCCTTTAGAATTGGTATAACCTGAACTCAGCATTCAGCACAGAACCCAAAATCACATTTTAATGTCATTGATCTTGGCAGGACACCTAGTTTTCTTAAAGGTGACACAATAGATAGAACACTGGACCTGGAATCAGGTAGACACAGATGAAAACAGACACTTATTATTTATATGATGGCCAGGTCACTTAATCTCTTTGTGCCTTAGTTTCCTCAACTGTAAAACAGGAGTAATAATAGAACCTACCTCTGGAGGTTGTAGGGCTATTATGAGAATCAAATGAGATAATATGTCCAAAGTGTTTAGCACAGTACCTGGCACATAGCTGGTGCTATATAAATCCTTAATAGTATTGTTATTGTACCATCCTCATTATGTATTACTGCCAAAGTAAACACATTTATCTTAGGAGAGTAGTAATAGACAAATTCCTTTCTTTTCTTAACTTTTTTTAAAGTAAATTCTGTATCTATAGTTGAATATATCAAATAAGTAGGACTTTACTGAATTGCAAATTTTGAGGAACATATCCTTCGATGGCTTCATGAAAATGAACTGAGATGATTCAGGCAAGTTTCAGACGATACCTGTCTCTGACACATACTGTCAATGTGGCCAGGAACAGGTTACTCATTATCCTAGTGCAAGGCAAGATTTTAAGCCTAAAGATTACAGAAGACTTAGCAAACTTCAGTAGCAGAGTGAATTTCCACATCAGTTTCCCATATTTATGAAATATTAATTCTAGATTTCTCTTTCTCTTCTAACCCCTGAAAAGAACCACACAGGCTACACTTTTGGTAATGATAGCTGCAGTCATTGTGATCAACAAAGCTCTCCTATCAAAGTTTTCTTCCTATGTTTTCATTACTAATTATTGTTTGAAATCACTTAAAGAACTAGATTTTCCTACAGAAAATTGATTGTTACATTTGTAGATGCTATATAGTAACAAAAACTGATAAAAATTATTACTTATGAATCCATTAATATATGTCATGATCATTAAAACTTCAGTAAGCTGGAAATTTATGCTTGAGACACCAATGAAGAAAAGGTATGTGAAATATATTTATAGATCATCTCAGATTCCAAGCAAATATTTCAACCTAAGTGACCTATCATGTGGCTATACTTTTTGGAGTATGAGCAGCTCCAGTACTTTAAACTTCATATAGTACTTTTTTCACAAGTGAAAAAGGTGAGGTAAGCAGTGTTCCCATTTTACAGATAAGGCAAGCAAGGATCAGAAGGATGGTTTGACTACAGTCACAGCTAATAAGAAGGACGAGACTTATGATCCCAAGGTCAGTACCATTTTCCAGTCATTATCAGACCATGTCTATGGTCTCTGACCATCTTCCTCAATTCCCTCTCACTGAAAATACTTGTACTCTGCCCCTGGGACTCTGGGATCAGAGAAGTTAACTTTCATCTTACTTTCTCTTGACTAGGCTTTCATTTTCAAGTCTTTGTTCCCATCAATCTGATCAATTGGCCTAACATTTTATTCCCTTTTACAAGTGGTTTTCCTTCTTTAAAATATAAGCTTCTTAAAAGTATACACTACCTTGTTTGTATTTGTATTGGTAGGGATTAGCACAATTCCTGGTGAATAATAAATGGTTAATAACTTATTTTTCATCCATTCAACCATCCATCCATCAGTGACTTTTCTACTAGATGAATCACCTTTAAAACAATATGATCTAAAAAGAATTAAAAGTAGCACAACCTCTTGAGGCAAGGTGGATGTAATTAGACTGCTGAATATTACTAATGGTGATTTACATTTAGAATAGCCACCCTGACTCCCACTTTCAGTAGCCTAGAGATGTTAGATTTTAACCCCGCCTCCCCGCCCCGCCACGCCACAAGAGTTATCTGGTACTCTTGAAGGAGGCAAGTTATCTAAGTTCTCTGAAAATGGCTCCAGCCTCCACCAGTGGTGCTCTCCCAAATATAGGAGCTAAGTCCCCAGCAATCTAATTTCACTTACTAACAGTCAAGTTACCTTTTACCAGAGCATTTACTTCAAAAGGTTTACTCAAAAATACAAACACTTATTCCTCCAACAGTGGGAGACACAATGTCCCCTCCAACCTCATACTGCCTCACTGTCTGGAAAGGGAATTAGGTTCATAGCATAGTCCAGTTCCCATAGATCACAATTCCAATTTAAAGACTAAAATTCAGGGGGTGGAGTCAATATGGCAGAGTAGAAAGACTCACATATGCTAGCTCCGAACCCACAGCCCATATATTTCCTACAAGAAGAACTCCCCACGAATTCTGGATTACTGCAAGGTGTGCAGAAACACAGTGGTAAAGATTTCCATTCCAGAGAGCCCTGGAGAGCCGTCCCCAGGGGTCCATCGCTCTCTGGACAGCGGAGTCCACCCCTGCACTGCCCTGGCCGCACGGCCCCAGAGGAGCAGATCTGAGCAGGCTTCAGGTATGGAACCTCCGGTGGCCGGGAAAGTCCTTCCGGCCACAAACACTACAGGTCAGTGAGAGAGACGTCTGGGCTGGCTGAGAGGGAAGCAGGGTGTCTCTGTGGCTTGGGCCCCTCAGGAGGAAGTGGCAGAGGCAGAGGCAGGGGCAGCGGCAGAGGCAGCAGCAGCGGCCCGGAACTCCCCGAGCAGCAGGCAGAAGCTCAGGTCTCTGCATAAACCCCCTGAGGGAACTGAGCCTGGGAGATGGCCCTGCCCCTACCCGCTCAATTACTGAAGGCATCTGCATAAAGCCCCTGAGGGAACTGAGCCTGGGAGGTGGCCCTGCCCCCACCCCAGCACCAGAACTTAAGCTCACATTGAATAGCAGCCACACCTGCCACAGAAAGCCCATTTGAATCTCAGACTCCAAGCACTAGCTAGGCAGATCTAGGCGGGGGGGGGGGGGCAGGAATCTCAGAAGTCAAGTAACTGACTGGGAAAATGCCCAGAAAAGGGAAGAAAAATAAGACTATAGACAGCTTCTTTGAGCAGGTGCAAATGTTCCCGCCTTTCAATTCTGATGACGAGGAAATATTCTTACCATCAGGAAAAGATGTGGAGGGCTGGGCCTCTGTATCCCAGACATCCCAGGGGGATGTCCAGTGGGCTCAGGCCTTGGAAGAGCTCAAAAAGGATTTTGAAAAGCAAGTTAGACAGGTGCAGGAAAAACTGGGAAGAGAAATGAGAGAGATGCAAGAAAAGTATGAAAAACGGGTCAATACCTTGGTAAAGGAGACCCAAAAAAATGCTGAAGAAAATGACACCATAAAAAATAGGCTCACTCAATTGGCAAAAGAGGTTCAAAAAGCCAATGAGGAGAAGAATGCTTTCAAAAGCAGAATTAGCCAAATGGAAAAAGAGGTTCAAAAGCTCACTGAAGAGAATAGTTCTCTCAAAATTAGAATGGAACAGATGGAGTCTAATGACTTGATGAGAAACCAAGAAATCCCAAAACAAAACCAAAAGAATGAAAAAATGGAAGAGAATGTGAAATATCTCATGGGAAAAACAACTGACCTGGAAAATAGATCCAGGAGAGACAATTTAAAAATTATGGGACTACCTGAAAGTCATGATCAAAAAAAGAGCCTAGACATCATCTTCCATGAAATTATCAAGGAAAACTGCCCTGACATTCTAGAACCAGAGGGCAAAATAAGTATTGAAAGAATTCATCGATCACTGCCTGAAAGAGATCCAAAAAGAGAAACTCCTAGGAACATTGTGGCCAAATTCCAGAACTCCCAGGTCAAGGAGAAAATATTGCAAGCAGCTAGAAAGAAATAATTCCAGTATTGTGGATATAAAATCAGGATAACTCAAGATCTAGCAGCTTCTACATTAAGGGATCGAAGGGCATGGAATAGGATATTCCAGAAGTCAAAGGAACTAGGACTCAAACCAAGAATCACCTACCCAGCAAAACTGAGTATAATACTTCAGGGGAAAATATGGTCTTTCAATGAAACAGAGGACTTTCAAGCATTCTTGATGAAAAGACCAGAGCTGACAAGAAAATTTGACTTTCAAACACAAGAATGAAAAGAAGCATGAAAAAGTAAACAGGAAACAGAAGTCATAAGGGACTTACCAAAAGTGAACTGTTTACATTCCTACATGGAAAGACAATATTTGTAACTCTTAAAACTTTTCAGTATCTGGGTAGTTGGTGGGATCACACACACACATACACACACACACACACATACACACATGCACACACATACAGAGAGCACAGAGTGAATTGAATAGAATGGGACCCTATTTTAAAAGAAATTAAGGTAATTGGTGAGAGAGAAAGGTAGGGGGAGGAAAGAGGGTGAAATGGAATGAGGTAAATTATATCTCATTCAAGAGGCAAGCAGGAGACTTTTTAGTGGAGGGAAAAAGAGGAGAGCTGAGGAAAAAAAAACCAAGAAGTTTACCCTCATCACATTCGACTAAAGGAAGGAATAAAATGCACACTCATTTTGGTATGAAAACCTATCTTACAATACAGGAAAGTGGGGGAGGAGATAAGCAAGGGGGGGATGATGGAAGGGAGGGTAATGGGAGGAGGGAGCAATTTGAAGTCAACACTCGGGGAGGGATAGGATCAAAAAACAGAATAGAAACAATGAGGGGCAGGATAGGATGGAGGGTAATTCAGTTAGTCTTACACAACACGACTATTATGGAAGTCATTTGCAAAACTACACAGATAGGGCCTATGTTGAATTGCCAGCCTTCCCAAAGGGAATGGGTGGGGAGGGAGGGATGGGGAGAATTTGCAACTCAAAGTTTTAGGAACAACTGTTTAGTATTGTTGTTGCTACTAGGAAATAAGACATACTGTTAATGAAGAATAGAAAGTCATCTGGCCCTATAGGACAAAAGAGAAGATGGGGACAAGAGAAGGGAGGGATGACAGAAGAGAGGGCAGATTGGTGATAGGGAAAATTAGATTGCTTGGTGTATTGGGGTGGGGGGAGGGGATAAAAGGGGAGAAAATTTGGAACCCAAAATTTTGTGAAAATGAATGTAAAAAGTTAAATAAATAAATTTTTATTTAAAAAAAAAAAACAAAACTAAAATTCCTCCTCAGTTCAAGTCCCAGGCACTCTGGCTTCCCTAGGGTTCCTTACTTGCAGGTGACTGCAGGAACCTGCCTGACAACAAACAATGGTTGCTAGAACACTTAGGAGATCAAGTGATTTGTCCAGGTTGATAATATTTTGTTGTTTGCTCTAAAAGAGGACTGTGGTATCAGGAAGGGGATGCCATGATTTACAAGTGAATTAGATTTAAGTGAGGGAGGGGCTGCAAAGTCACCAGCCTCACTTTCTCCTCTGGAGTCATCTTGGTCCAGTGGCAGGATATAAATCAGGATGACTGGAGATGACCCCCAAGTTCACACAGCCAATAGTACCAAAGGTTGGACATAAACCTAGATATTCTGCACTTCAACATCATCACTTTCTCTACTATCCCATGATGCTTCGTATAAGGTTTATATTATATTGGATAAAATTTATTTTCTAAAAGAACCTTAGTTTTCATTAAAGAAAGAGTACTTTAGTAAAAAGCAGCATGGCTAAATTAAAAGCACACAACTTAGAGTAAGAGCTGAGCTCAATTCTCATCAGTCACTAGCTACATGATCAAGGATATCACTTTTTCTGAGATTTACTTTTCTCATCTATAAAATGGAGATTGTAATGCATGAGCTACCAATTTAGGGAACATACTTTCTGAATAATATAATAGTACATAATTAGCACAGGCTAATATTTAACTAGATAAGGTATATTTAATGTTAAAATTGTTGGAATATTTTAATGTTGAAAAATCAGCATTTAAATCTATACTATCACTTTAGAAAAATGATTGCTTTTCCAGGTCTTTTGAAGAGACCAAATGAAATACATTTTAGTTAATATCTTACTTACAAAGATGTTTGTAAGAAAAAACTCTTTCAGGTTAAATAAGGGGAGAAAGGAAGAACCACAAATGTGAGAAATAAGTAAAAACACGTTTCCAAGCCAGGAAGAAGGATGGCAACAGGGAAGGAACAAGCATTTTAAAATGTCTACTATATATAAACCAGGTATTGTGCTAAGTACTTTACAAATATTATCTCATTTGATTCTCACCATAGCCCTGTGAGGTAGGCACTACTATTATCTCATTTTGCAATTAAGGAAACTAAAGTAAACAGGCTAAATGATTTGCTAGGGGTAACACAGATTCTAAGTGTCTGAGGACGGATCTGAACTTGGAGAGTCTGCATTCTGTCCACTGTGTCTGTCTCCAAAGAGTTTATAATCTCCCCATCAAAATCATCCTTGTTTAGTGGAAGGAAGATGCTGTTCCCAGGATCTCTATTTCCTTATACAGTGCACTGCATGTAGTGCAGTTCTGTTGTTAATAATTACCATAGCCATGGAAAATCTATTATCTATTCATTTATAGGAGCATCTCCTCTCTCCCTAAATAATCCCAGAAATCTTGAAAGGCTTCCAGAAACCCAAACCTATTTTTATTATTATTTTTTTATGTATGATGGGGTCAATTATAGTATAACTAGATTTTTAAATATCTTTTATTAATTTGGAATTTATCTCTAATTTTTTTCATAAATAATTGCTATATTTTTACTTATATGGTTTCTAGCTATCAATTTACTATTTATATTGATTCAGAACCTTGAAATTAGATATAGTTTAGAAACAATTTCCATTTCTATGTAGATTTAAAAACTGATTAAAGTCAGGCAACATCTATATTAGAGTGCTAAATTGATTATGGTCAGTTAGGGATAAAATAGAGCCTCACAATTTAAATATTTTTCTCTAGAAAGGAATCTTAATGTATTAACGAAGCCAAAGAAATTCAGATCTGATCTATACCCAAATCATGGTGATCTAACTGGAGAATGAAAATGTCTTATCTTTGTAGAGTGCTTTTAACTTTTGATGGTGTTTTACCCCCAAGGTTATTCTACATATTTCAAATCTATACAACTGTTCACTGTTCAAATGATTTTGATCCCTCCCATATTACCTACAATCTTCCCATTCTCATTAGATAATGGTGTTGGTCATGGTTTAATTCAGAAGGCCTATCTCTTCCTTTGTTTCAGAGAGATTTTCAGAATTGCTCAGCTTTCCTTGATCCAAATCTTACAGTTTGGGAATCAAATTCATTGTCAGCATAATGAAAACAGATGGAGATACTCTTTACATATGCACACTTTGATGAGTCTTTCTTATTTTTTCAGTAAATCTTCAGAGAGAGCTACTTACTAATTCACTGTACATAGCTGCAGGACATCACAGTTCTATTCTGGTCAAAGGGCTATTCATCATCCAACATTCTTTATTAATTTCCCTTTCTCTCCTATGAATTAAGTAAAGCTTCCACTATAATCAAGAAAGTGCCAATAAAGAAAAACTACAAACCTGAATTCTTACTAAGCATAAACATGATTAAAATTCCAGAATTAAATAGCAACAGGAAACTAGGCATCAAAAATTCCATGTTTGGTTTTCCCAGTTGTGTTACTACTGAATTCTGAAGCTTCGGCAAACCATGTCTTTCCTTCCATTATTTCTTCACCTATGAAATACTCATAAATTCTATCTTTTCATGAAACAGTTACAAGGAACATTATATTTTAGTCCCAGAGATCTTAGAATATAGACAATGTAGCATAGTAAAGTTTCTAGCTTTAAAATCAAGAAAATCTGGGTTTAAATTCTCTTGACTCTTGTTCATTGTGTAACCTTGAACAAGTCATTTAATTTGTTGTGCTCTTAGTTAACTTATTTATAAAACTGGAATGATATGCCTGATTTCCTCACACAATGATGTGAGGCTCAAATAAAATAAAGTATGAAATTCTCTTTGCAAATTTCAAGGTATGCAAATATCAGTTATTGTTGTATCTTAATATGGCTTGCTTTAGGTTTTCACCTTTCCTTGTTTATGATAGAACTTAGGCAGATCAAATTTAAAAAAAATGTCTGATGCTTTGCAAATCTTAAAGCACTGTATAAAGACTTGCAATTAGATGCAAACAAAATTTTTATTGAAAAACTTTAGCTGTTTTAGGGGCTCATAGGAAAGAATCAATTCTGAGAGACAAGAAAACCAGAACCACCAATTTTTTTTTTTAAAGATGATTTCTCCAGGAAATCTATAAGTCTAATATGGGTGATTGACACCTTTAGAATGGGACAGAGTGGTGCTTTATAGATTCTTGTTGATTATTTCCATATTTCATCACTTCAGGAATAAATCAACAGACATTTATTATCTACTAGGTGCAAGGTGGGCACAGGCAACTAGTTGGCATTTTAGATAGAACATTGGGAATCAAACCTTTCCTGACTACAAAGCTGGTCTCAGACACTTACTAGATGTGTGGCCCTGGGCAAGTCACTTTACCCTATTTGCCTCAGTTTCCTCATATGTATAGTGAGCTAGAGAAATAAATGGCAAATCACTGCAGTATCTTTGTCAAGAAAACCTCAAATGAAGTCACAAAGAGTTGGACACAACTGAACAACAATAATAGCAGATGCAAAGTAATGTATGTGCTGGGTACAATGGGGAGCATCAAAATGGCATTCAGGAAAGCCATGTTATAAATACTCCAGGCTTAATGTAATTACCGAAAATAGTACATAAGTGACCTGAAGGAAGGATTAAATGAATCTCCATGATTATGAAGAAACGAACAGTAGAAGGATATTTTTAAAAATGAGAAATTTCTAAAATACTATAACTATCCACAGGGATAAAGGAAGAGTTGGTACCCTAAGGAAAAGGCTGCTTCTATTAAAACACCTAATCTTTGGAAATCCTTACTCTAAAAGTAATATTTTCACAAAGGAATATAGGAAAAAAAATATCATTAGAATAAAACAGGAATAAATAAAATAAATTAAAAATAATAAAAAAGAAACAGGTATCCAGAGGAAAAAAAAGAGGCAATGTCAATAATAATAATAATAGCTTATATTTTTATATTACTTACTATGTGCCAGGGATGGTACTAAGTCCTTTACAATTTTAATTGCATTTGACAAAATAAATCATAATAGCTAACAAAAGTCATAAAAAACTCATAAAAATAAAAGGGACAATCAAGAATGAAAAATATGGTTTCATTATCAACAAAAAAAAACCCGTAAGGTGATGAACAAGGGATTAAGCCCTACTCTTCCTCCCCCAATGAGATGTATCCTTGAATCTAAGGTCAAAGTTAACAAGTGACTCTTTTTGCAAATGAAAATAACAAAAATCCATGAACCATGGATAGATATCAATAGGAAGCCTTCCCAGAAAGAAATATGCTAAAATGAAATTTGTAGTTCATTTACTGATGAGATTATGCTACTTCCCTATATGTCCCTGGGAAGCAGCCAATCCAGAAATGATCAATGAAAAATTATCCATTAACATGGGAATTCTAACACAGTTTTAAAAAGTGTTGAAATGAAGGAGAGAGAATATTTTAGAACCAGAAGACCATAGGAACTAAGGAAAGTTGGAGAATATGAATTAACTTCTAGATTACCTTCTATTTCTGAATCCAGTTTCTCCCCCATATTTACCCAATGTTGTTTGTCCTTGATTTTGAAGAAGATGAATGACACCATAGGGGGATGTTTTCACTAGAGAGTGAAATGGATTTAAGTGAAACTGAGTTGCACAGAGACATCAGCCTCACTCTTTCAGAGTCATCAAAGTCCAGCAGCAAGACAAAAGTTTGGGTGACTGGCAATGGACCAGGATGCTGTGGGTGACCTTGGCATATTTGTCTCACCAAGCTCTAAGCACTCCACAGTGCCTGCTTCATTCACCAACCTGACTCCTGAAACACATTGCTCTCATCCACCCATTCCACTGGAAGTCTTCACGTGGGTGGGGCAGACATCCCCCTGACTCACCAACAGGCTTGAGGCTTATCAGTGACCTCACAGGTGTAGACCCTCTACTAGGCAGTTTTACCAGTACGTGATCACTACACTCATGCTACAGCTTCCTGGAGTCATAGGTGAGAGACAGGTGAAGATGGACAGCAGAGGTGATTGACCAGCCCTGAAAAGGGCTCAGCAAGACCTCACACATCACTAGAAAGGGATAGGTCATTTGGTTCTACTATAGTCTTTGTGGAGTATCACTCAAGGTCATTGAAGTACCTGCTTAGCAATCTGCCCTCTACTATGAATTCAGTTTCATAGGTACTTTAATAAATTAATATTCTGGTTTAATAATAATGGCTCATATTTACATAGCACCTACAATATATCACTCAGATTTAAGGAAGAGACATACAGTTCATTCTTACAGCAAACTTACCCAATGCAATTTGTTGATATGCTATGGATACAACTCAATACCAGACAGCTTGGTAGGAATTAGCTAACATAACCTATGACAATAATCATTAGCATTTATATATTGTCTTCTGTGTGTCATACCCATTCTAAGAGCTTTATAAATATATTTTTTCTTTATTCTACTCTAAACAAGTACTAACACTAACATAACACTAAGTGGTATGGTCAATCAACAAGTACTAAAACTTAAATACATAATAAAAAAGAAAAAGAAACATTATAAACTTGAATATAAAAGAAAAAAGAAAAAAACATGTCATGTGCACAGCAGAACATAGGAGAGGATTCAGGATATATAGCAATAGCTTATCATTTCAAGAAAGCCAACATATTATGTTGAAAGCTATCCATCTTTGCTTCCTTGTGGACTTTCTTATGTTCTCTGCTGTACACTTTTTGCTTTGTTCTTTTTACGCCTTCCTTCCCCCTACTCCTCACCCCAATTGTATCCAAAGCTACATTTGAGCATGGATATATTTATATATAGGTATATATATATATATATATATACATACATACCTACATACATACATATATACACACATACATATATACATATACACAGACAAACACACATACTTTTACTAAGACACTCTACTTCTAATCTTGTTTTTATGTCTGTGCATATCTCTTTTTCCCTATTTCTTCTAACTTTACTTCTTCCTTCTACCTTGCTTCCTATTCCTTAACTTACCTCCACTCCACCAACCCTTCCCTTATCTTTCCATTCATCTAAATCTAAACACATTTCTCCACCCCTTTTGCCTACTCTGTCCCCTTCCCCTCTAAAACTCCCTTATATTTCAATTCCCCTAAATCTAAAGACCCTTCTATAGTCCCCTTTTAATCTATTCCCTCAACCTCTCCTCTAAAGATCCCTTCTTTATCCTCTCCCCCATCCATCTCCTTAGAGTTTTTTTTCTTTTTAAATTTATAAGACTTTTATACTCTTCTAGATGTGTATGGGTTGTCCCTATATCTCTCCCAGGTCAGAAGCCCAACTCCCATCACAGTCCTGTGGCGGGGGCCGGGGCAGCCTCTCCAAACAACTAACCACAGGGACCTAGCCTGGAGGTGTTCACTCTTCATGGGGGAGGAAATCTAGTCCTGAGATTTTTCTTCCTACCTCTGTTCTACTTCCGCTCATTGGTTTTCATGCCTCTGTGCTCTCCCAGAGGTATTATTTTATCTCTTTTGTGGAGGCCAATCTTGAGAGCTTGAAATTCTCTAACCTACTCCACCATCTCCCCAGAATCCTCTGTAAGCTTTATAAATATTACTGCATTTGTTCCTCACAATAATGCTGGCAGGTAGTGTTACTATTCACATTTTACAGCTAAGGAACCTGAGGAAAACAGAGGTTTAAGTAACTTGCTCAAGTTACACGCAGCTAGTAAGTGTTCAAAACTGTATTTTAACTCAGGTCTTCCTGACGCTCGGATCAGCACTCTACCAATTATGCTACCTAATTACCATGTTCTCTTTCAGGACTTCAAAGCTATTGTCGCTTAATTCTACCCTTGGCATGGCTGATGCTGGTTTCTATAACTGCCTAAGGAAGGTTGTGTGTTGAGCGCATGTGTGTTGCTTTGTGTTTGTTAAAATTCTATCCATTTTACAAAGGAGGAAATTGGGATTTCCAGGAGGTTAAGTGATTTATCCAGGATTATATACTTAATAAAATTCATAGAATGACGATGCGAATCTTCAGATACCAGGTACAGGGTACTTTGCATTATAATACTATGCAGTTTCTTGAGAATTTGGCTAAAGGGTAAACTCATTCCTTAGAGATTGCTCATTCTTTGATGAAATAATAAAATCAACTTTTGGTCGCAGAGGAAGGACCACACCTCAGATTATGATGAGCCTTCTGAATGGAAGCAGACTTGGGAAAGTCATCCCCAAACAATCTTCTGGCCTACAACTTGTCCTGGAACTTAAAAAAAAAATCAACAAAACTATATAGTCAAGTGTTCTTTACCTAAGTTCTGTAATTTTTTTTAAATTAATAACTGTTTCAACATAGCTATTTTCTTTTTAAAATACAATGTGAGTTTTATTTTAAGCATTTAAAACATTATAATAACAATGACATTTATATAGAATTTAAGGTTTTCAAAGCACATTCAATTTTCTCTCATTTCATCCTCACAACAACCTTTAGGGGTATGTGATACTATCATCTTCATTTTATAGAAGAAGAAACATAGCTATGACTGCATCACTCCCCTACTGAAATTCTAGCAACTCCATATTACCTGTAGGATCAGAAATAAACTCCTCCATCATACAAAGTTCTTTACCATTTGGGCCTTTCCTACCTTTCCAGTCTTCTTACATATTACTCCCATCCATGTACTTTGCGGTCCAACCCTACTAACTCATAGCCGTCCTCTTACCGCACTCACTCTACCATCTTTGAGTCATTGGCCATAATACTCACCCTCTTCTGGCCCTTGGAATTCTAGGATTCATTCTATACTCAACTTAAGCAAAATACTTCACATGAAGTTTCTCCTGTTCATCTTAGTTGTCATATCCTTCTCCTAAAACTACCCTGGACTCATTTTGCAAATCTTCTATGTATCTTTCTATATGCTTATGATCTTGCATTGATTCCCTCTTACAATGGAGGCACCTTGAGGGTAGGAACAATTTCACCTTTGTCTCTATAATCCCCTGAGTTTAGCATAGTACATAACACATAGTAGGAGCTTAATAAATGATTTTTGATTGACTGATGGCAAAATTATGGTAAGTTCCCTTTTCCCTGTTCACTTCCTGAACATCTAAGTTCTTCTGTAAGGAGGCAGAGGATAGCTTAAATATTACTTCCCTTCATATAACTGTTAAAAATGATTAAAAATATTTTGGATTTTAATAGGTACCTGCTACAGTTGGCCTTGAAGTTCATCTTAACACTATTTCTCTATGATTCCTCATACACATATTTTTTACTGTGGTACTTCTTTTTCATCAGAGGAGCAACATTAGAAACCGAATGCAACGAAATAGGTGAAATAAGATGCAGTGAGTAATGAAGAAAATTAATGTGCTTGGTGAATAATGGCCTATAATAAGGATGAAAGGCAATTACATGATGCTTCACTTATTGAGGAATTGCAATATATCATACCATCGAACAAATCTAATGCTCACAGAATGTGCCAGGAGGACTAGAAAACAGACTCATGAATCAGGAAATGCCAAGTAATCCCAGAGTCTGTGTAAGCAAAAACCAAAAAAAGAAAAAAGAAAAAAAAATCTGACCTGTATGTATACCAAGAAATATTTCTCATTTAAGCTGAGCCAAATGTATAGATTTTTAGTCAGAACAGATGCCTGAAAATTTATTTCTCTGAAAGTTTATTTTTTTAAACATCTTAATTATTTTAATGTTTATTCAAAACTTCTAGCTTTTGTTGCAGCCCTTCAGAATTTACAGTTATGTTTTAGACTAATCAATTAATTAATGTGATTATTAATACTAGTCAATTATTACATTCACGTAAGTAATAACATTTATATTAGGTCTGGGAGAGAACGAATGTTTGCATATACGGTTGTGTGTGTAGGAGTGCTTACACCAGGATTATGGATTTTATTTTAAATGTAAACAGCTTATTTACATAGAGATATAACTCCAAAGTGATTTGTCTACCACAATACAGAACACTCAGTGGGGATTCAGTGTATATTAATTGATAAAGGATGATTTTAAAAGTGTTAAATGATTCAGGCTAACTCATTTTACACCTCTCTGAATCCCCACAGAATTTTAAGTCATCATAAACACTCACAGCAATGTTCTGAGAAGGTGATAAAACTCCTCTTTAAGTGTTATGGCATTGAAAGCTACTCGGGTGAAATTGATATGACATTTTACATACAGTGAGTATATGACTTGGGAGGAACCTCTGGTATCCCATTATTTAAAATGTTGTCTCTTGGAAGAAACAATGATAGGTTTTAGATGATACTTTGAAAATAACCAACTTTCTACTTTATCTTTCTGTACTTGGGCTTAATTCATGATTTTTTACTACGTCAGGACAAAAATCCTCTATCCTTGTGTTTCCTTAATTCTTTGTATTGCTGGATACTTCTAGAGCTCAAATGAAAATGTTTGGTTTTACCAGCATCACCCAGTTATTCTAAAGAAAGAAGTTTTCAAGAAACAACCTTTCACGAAACCGCCTCACCTCAAGAACATCAGTCCACTCCAAAGAAATGTCCTGAATTACACAAAATTCATAAATACTTCAATTCTGAATGAAGCACCAAGGTATACATTTCAGTCTCATGCATGGTAAGTAACAATATTGTTCCTTCCTTATATAACTTGCTTTTATTACATATATAGTATGATCATAAAAAGATAAATATCTTTTGACCTAGTGTCACTCATAGAGTTTAATTAACATCATTTGTCTTGCCCAGGATAGAGGCTAAGGTTTGATTTTTACATATGGCCCTATGAACTATAAATGAATCATTTGGGGGTTTTGCTGTACAGCCTTAGGTGAACAATTTAATCTCCCTAATCTTTAGCTTTCTCAATACTAAAATCAATCAGTGACCAAGTAAAATATTATTAAATGAAGGGGTTGGTGTGCTACAAGGAAAAGACAATTGACTGAAGTCAGAAAGCATGAGCTCTGATCCTGCTGACTGTGTGGACTTAGGCAAGTCGAGAAACCATCCCGGGCTTCAGTTTCCTTATTCCTTCCAGCCCTACATCACTCTAGCTGTGTGACCTTGGGCAAATCACTTAACCCCAATTGCCTCATCCTGGATCATCTCCAGTCATCCTGATGAATATCCAGTCACCGGATTCTGATGGCTCTGGAGAAGTGAGGCTGGTGACCTGCACAGCCCTCCCTCACTCAAAACAAAGTCAAGTGCAAGTCATGTCATCATTTCTCTGATGGCATGGACTTCTTTGGCAATGAAGGATGAACACATCTGGATCTATAATCCTATGATCTGTAATTGATCAGAACTGAAGGGAAAAAGGAACTATACACTGCAGCATTCGAGGAGGATCATTTTGGAGAGAAATGAGAAATACCAAAGGGATAGTTACAGAGAGCTCCCTTCCTGCCTCAATATGCAATGAAACAGACTACAAGGAGAGACAGAAGCCTATCACTACACAGAATTACAGAGGCTTGCATCAGTGATAATGATAATGAAGAAAAAGAAGATGATGATGATAGTGAACATAAGTGGCACAATGGATAAAGCTCTGGAGTCAGGAAGACCTGAATTCAAGCCTTAGACATTTGCTATCTATGCAACCATGGGCAAGTCATGTAACCGTTGTTTGCCTGTTTCCTCATCTGTAAAACTGGGATAATAACAGCACTTATTTCCCAGGGTTATTGTGAGGACTGAATGAAGTAAGAATCATAAAGTGCTTAGCACAATGCCAGGCACACTGTAAATGCTACACAAATCCTAGTTCTTGTTGGCTCAAATGGGCATTAGAGGTCAGTGATTCCAGTAGAGATAAATCAAGTTAAAGCAAGTTATTTGACTTGCTCAACATCATCAATATATTAAATAATATAGCAAGGGTTTGAACCGTGCCCCTTATGTTTCAAAGTACAGGATGTTTTCCTCTATTCAGCACTTCTTAAACTGCGGGTCACAACTAGGGTCATGTTCCACAGTTGAAGAAGCATTGAGAGAGGTCCTGAATGGAAAAAGTTTAAGAAGCCCAGAATAATACCATGTTAATTATCTCCCAGATGATAAAACCACAAATTTGGAGCTAAAAGGAACCTTAAAGACTATGGAGTCCACCCCCCTCATCTTTCAGTTGAGAAAATTGAAGCCCAAGGAGATTAAATAATTTGCTTAAGGTTAGACAAATAGTAAGCCTAAGGGTCAGAATAAAAATGCAGAGTCTCTGACCAGACCAGGGTGGGCAAGCTCAAATAGAGGTAGGTACCATTATACCATACCTAAAGATCCTTTGTGGGATACATACTGACTTAGTTTTAAAATGTAATATTATTTAAATGTTATTGTATTTTTCATATATTTCGTTAAATATTTCCCAGTTACATTTTAATTTGGCTCTGGCTTCATCAGGGTATTGTAGGTTTCTAGTGACTGTCAGGCCTTCTGTTTGACACCTGCCCTAAAGCAAATTCTCCTTATATTAGATCCCATTGCCTCATAGGTTTTTTGGAGAAACCATCCATTGAAAGAACTGTGTGACCAGGTCATTGCAACTTGGAGCTGGGAGCAGCTATATGGCTCAGTGGAGAGAGAGGTGGGACTGAAGTCAGGAAGACCTGAGTTCTTAGTAGAGATACTTAGTAACTGTGTAAC
This sequence comes from Bettongia penicillata ogilbyi, assembly GCA_023548195.1. Taxonomy (NCBI): domain Eukaryota; kingdom Metazoa; phylum Chordata; class Mammalia; order Diprotodontia; family Potoroidae; genus Bettongia; species Bettongia penicillata. The sequence goes on from JAJHZJ010000264.1 coordinate 443,179, forward strand.
TTATGCAAATCACAACCTCTCTTTATCTTAATTGACAGGAAATGAAAATGGCAGACTACTGGAGTATCTTTTTAAAGACAGTAATGGTACATGGGGTCACGAAGAATTGAACATGACTGAATCTACTGAACAACACTGATGGAACTCAGATAGCTAATGTTGCGGGCAGCCCACTAGAGCTGTAAAGACTTGATCATAGAAATGTGATGGAGCTTGATGGACCCTTAGAAAACATCTACTCACAGGATCTGTAAAATGTAAAATCTATTTCACAAAGTTGTTATGAGAAAATGTTCTTGTAAACCTTAAAAAATACCATAAATGTCACCTACAATCATTAGGAAATGCTGAAGGAGGAGACTACAAGGAGACTACAAGCCTTGATCAGAAGTCTCTAAAAGCCACAAATGCATGGAGTTGTCAAGAGGAGTAAGGAGCCCTTAGACATCTATGATAGAATAAAGAATTATCTTGTAAGAATAAAGAGTGTATCAGCCCTCAATGGGCATGGGTGGAAATTATTCTTTTAAGAGCTCCACTGAGTGACTTATTAAGACTATAACCTCTAAAACCCTGAGTGGGAAGGAGATATAGTCCAGGAAAGAAGATTACTCAGAAAACAAAATTATATTTTACAGAAGATTTTGTCTTCTACAATAAATTTTTAAAAGGTTCAATTTTTTTTTTACAAATAGGATTCTGTTTCATCAAAAGAAACTGTTATTTCTTGATAAAATATATTTATGCTTAATTTACAGATCTCAGAGAAAATCTTTGTACAATAGCGAATCTGAATACAATGGAAAGAAAAAAGACAGTAGAGGGAGTAATAACAATAATAGCTGTAATCTTTAAGTATTTTGCCCATGTTTTCTAATTTGACCCTTACAAAACAGTAGGAAAAATGTTAGTATTTCCCCCATTTTAAGGAACCTGAGGCTCAAAGAGCTGAAGTCACTTACACAGAGTCATCTAGTTAGTAAATATCTGAAGCAAGATTGGATTTTCTTGACTCTTAGTGCACTGGTCTGTCCATTGTACCACCTAACTACTTGACTAGAAATAAGAATGTCTGGGTGCTACTCGTGACTGCTATTTATGCATACATACATACATACATACATACACACATGTATATATACACACATATATATGTGTGTGTATAGGTATGTATATATGTATATACACACATACCTATAGAGCTTTGGGGAAGTCACTCTGGGTCTCATTTTCCTTATCTATAAAATAAGCGGAAAGGGAGACTACATGATTTCTATAGTATATGCGCTATGATTTTTTTCAATCTAGATCTCCTTTGATTTTATGTAATTCCTCTGATGATATCCAGTTCTTTTGCTCATATAATTTAAAAATTAAACAGTAAATGAATCAGCCTAAGTGGTCTTATAGTTCTTTGCCACAGCTCCCCAAAGCCAGTAAGTTCTCCATTTCAATCTCTTCTTTCATCTGGGGTGTTTATTAACTGTGTGACTTTAGTCGAGTCACAACTCCCAGTCTCGTTTTTTTTTTTCTTTTATTATATGCTACTTAGTATGGGTGTGTGAAGAAAACTTTTATAGAATTGTACAAGCTTGCATAAATATTCAGATGTGCTTGTACACTAAAATTTTCTCCTTTTTCTTTTCTCTGGCTCCCCTGAATGTTTCCTTCATATTACCTGCCTTGATGTGACATGCCTCATTTTCAAGCTTGCCCTGTCTTTTCTGTCAGGTAAGTACTCTTTCTAAAATCCCAGTTCCCCAGCTGTAAAACTCTAAGCTAACCTCAAAGCTCTTTTTCTGCTTTTAGCATTAATATATCAATTTCCTGAGAACAGGGCTTGTTTTTGCCTTTCTTTGTCTAGCGCTTAATGTGAAACTTGACATGTAAGTGCTCAGTGAATATTTGTTGATCGATTATCGTTTGACCAATTTTTATTACCTTTCCTTCACTTTTTTATTTCAAGTTCTTCAATCTCATCACACTCTAATTAAAGGAAAGTTTTTACAGTTCAAAATGAAGAACTCCATGAACACAGGAGTAGGGATACATCGGAAATCTGTTTCTGTTGGCATAATGTAGAGATGGTCTGAAACAGAAAACAGAAGTCTTATCTTGTTACCTACCTGAGACAAGAAATGTTGAGCAGATATGACTAATGAATCCATTAAATTAGTCTCTGACCTGTTTTATTTGTTTAAATTTTTTTAATTTTGGCAGTGACAGCTTTCTATTAATTGACTAAGATAAAGAAAAAAAACATTCATTGTTTGAATTAGGAAGCTTAAGAATGCCTGTTTCAAAGCAGTTCAAGGTTATGCATTCTAAAGGAAATGAGAATCTCCTTGTAAGTCTCTTTTCTTTTAATAGTTTATATGGATTTATGATGCACACATGTAGAAATGTGCATTTGGAAGTCATTTCAGTTTTAAGAACAGTATAAGGTCTCAACAAATACTCATTGAAATGATTTGAAGCAGGTCAGTTGTGGGGAAAAAAACCCAAAATGAAGACTAATGTTACTGTTTCTCAAGAGCTAGTCAAACTAACCACTTACAAAATCCATTAGTTAACCACTTATGAAGGATGAAAGACTTCTTCCCAAATGAATCCGCTACATCAATAAATGATTCCATCCCATCACATCATCTTCAGTAGATTATTCCCTCTGTCATCTTCATTCTTTCATTAATGACCCATTGCTCCGTGTCTCCTGGCTGTTTCTCTGCTGCCTACAAGCATACCACCCATGTCTCCTCCATCCTAAAACACCCTCCCTTGATCTCTGATAGTTAACAGCCTATATAACTCTCCTACCTTCCCCAACTAAACCTGAGGATGCCATCTGGATTCAGTGTTTCCATTTCCCTTCTGCTCATTCTCTTCCTAATTTTCAATAGTCTGGCTTCCAACCTGATTATTCAAATGAAACTCCTCCAAAATTGCCAATGATCTCTTTAGAGTCATCTCCCTCCCTAATGGTCATATCTGTGGTAGAGCCTTCTGAGCTATATTGGCATGATCGGCCACAGCTGGACATACTATACATTTAACACTGACATCATGTCATTTTGAGTCTCTTTAAAGATAAAGGACAAACACCAACCAAATCAAATGGCCTTTTCTCAATCCTCATCCTTCTTGACCTCTGCCCAGCCTTTGACACAGGGAAGCATCCCCTTCTACTTAGAATCTCTTCTCTCTAGTTTTTTGTTTTTTTTTTTTGAAACTGCTTTTCCCTAGCTCTTCTCATACCTGGTTGACTATTTCTTCTAAGGCTCTTTTTGCTGGATCTAAGTTTTATCTTCTAACAGTGAATATTTATCAAAGTTCTTACCTGGACCTTATTATCTTCTCCCTCTACATTATTTCACTTTGTGATTTCATCAATATCCATAAATTCAACTCTCATGTCTATGCAAATGATAGTGAGATCCACTTTTCCTGGTCTACCCTATCTCCTGACCTAGTCATTCATTTCTATCCACCATTAGATAGGAAGAACTGAATGTCTCATAGATATCTTAAACTCAGCGTGTCCAAAATTGAACTCGTTATCTTTCCCCAAAATCTTACCCTCTTTCTAATTTCCCAATTAATGTTAAGGCTACTATCATCCTTTCCTTTTATGCAGGCTTACAAACTAGGTGCCATCCTTTAATGTTTCTCTCTCTCAATCCCCAATATACAATTCATTTCCAAGTCTTGTCAATTCTATCCCACAATATATTTCATATGTGCTCCCTTTTCTACTCTGACATTGTCACCACTCTGGTATAGGACCTCATCACATTACATCTGGATTGTTTCAACAGCCATTCTGGTTGGTCTCCTTGTCTCAAGTTTCTCCCTCTACCATTCCATTTTCCAATCAGCTACTGAAGTAACCTTCCCAAACTATACATCTAACCATGTCACCTTCCTATTTGGTAAACTCCAATGACTTCTGAGAAATGGACAACAAATTGTAAAGAATCAATTTTTGAAAATAATAGTAATAATATAGAACCTACTAGCTATGTGACCATGGGCACATCATATAACCTCTCCGAGATTTAATTTCCTCACCTATAATATACAGATGAAACATGTATTACCCACTCTAGAGAATTGTTGTGAAGAAAGTGTTTTATAAGTCTTATAAATGATGTAATTTTAAGTGAGTTATAGATACACTCCTGACTGAAGGTAGATAGATGTGGTACCTGATTTCTAGAAGACCCATTGTATTCTTGCCTCTGATTTTGTAATAGTTAAGTTATAAAAATCAGATGAATTCTCTTGATGTCTCCACTTATTATCAGCAAGCGTTCATTGAAAACATACTGTATGCAAAGTAATATGCAGATCATTTGGATAAAGGGAATATGGAGAAAATTAGTGCAAGGTAACAGCCAGAATGTTGAAAACAATAAAGAATAGGACAGGAAATTAAAACTGTATTGATGAGGCAAAATCCAGCCATTTATTCTTACAATACCTAATTTCCAACAAATCATCTTAAGTACCACTTTGTCTGATATCCCAAGTGGCATATGCCTCCCTCCAAAATTACCTCATATTTACTTTGTATACATATATGTTTTTACCTAAACATATCTCCTTCCAAAATAATGTAATTTCCTTAAAGGAAAATATGGTTTCATTTTTTCTTTGTAACTGCAGAGTAATATACTATGTATTTAATAAATGCTTACTGATTTATTTTTTGAGCAAAGAAATAGTATGTACAAAACTACATATGATTAATCAGATAGCACCATATCAAAATGTTTGATAAACTGAATTGATAGATCTGATGCCTATGGTAGATACATATCAAGCATCCTTACACTGTTGGTTCATTAAAGCATTTCTTTCTCCTTTCTATCAAACTTTAAATTCCATGAAGGCAGAATCTACATTTTATCCAAACATTGCATCTACCCCAGGTCTTAGAGACAGTATTTTGCCCTTTGGAGGAAATTAATAAATAACTGCTGAATATGATTGAACGAATGTTATTGTTGAAAAGTATTTTAGTAAGCAGTAAATGGTGTTCTACAGAGAAAAAAATGTGTTTTATTGGAATCAGGAATCCTGGGTTCTACCAGCCTTGTGATATTGGGCAAATCACTGAGCTTCAGTTTATTCATATACAAAATGTAGGTAATGATATTTGTACTACACAGCAGAGTTATTGAAAGTGCTTTTTCACCCTTAAATTGCTATAGAAATGTGAGCTAATGTTGCAGGAATAACATTGAGAGGGACCATATGAATCTAACCATAACATACTTTTTGCAGAAATAAAGACAGCCTCAAATAACTGGAGAAACATTAAGTGTCCATGGTGATATAATTAAAATGAGAGTATTATCCACATTATTCAGTACTATACTAATTAAACATCTAAAAAAATTTTATAGAAGTAGAAAAAAATAATAGCAAAATTCACATAGAAGAATAAAAGGTCAAGAATCTAAAGGGTAATGATGAACAAAAGTTGGAAGAAAGAGAGTCTGTAAGGTTTCAAATTGCATTACAAAGCAGTAGTCATTAAAATTATTTGGTACTAAAAAAAAATGAATCATCAGTGAGTGGAACTGATTAGGTACATAATACAGAGAAGCAAACACACATATCACCATAGTGTCTGATTAAAAACCAAAGAACATAGTTACTAGGGGAAGGATTCATAATTTCAGAAAAAATATTGGGAAAACAAGACATCAATGTGGCAGAGATAAATGTAGACTAAAAACCCATACCATAGACCATGCCAAGCACCAAATGGCAACATATACCTAGATGACCATGGACCATGATCATCTAAGATCTCTATGCCTTAGTTTCCTTATCTGTAAAACAGGGATAATAACAACATCTACCTCCTATGGTGATCTAAAAGCAAGTACCCCAACATACACAGGAGGGCCTGCTTTCACAAGTTCTTTGATCTGCTATTCTAAAAGGAAAGCAACTTTTGAGGGGTCAATAATCACTTTAATCAAGCACATGTATCACTCACTTAGTTCAGGAGAAAATGTCAGCATCCTGAACTTCAGAGAAAATACAGAGAAATCAAAATCAACAGATAGTGCTTCCAATTGCCTGCAAATAAGCAGTACATACATCATAGATCAACAGACAGATCCAATTGTCTGACCATACATACCTGGTTACCAGAGAGAGAAGTACCAACATCTGGGTTTTCAAATCCAGGGGGCTCCTTAGTGGCTTTCGAGAGTCTAGTCTGGCCAACCAAACACTTCCAATGAGTAAGCCCAAAATAAAGTCTCATCTCAGAGTACTTATACATTTTTCAGAACCAAAGGGCATTACAATCCTTGAGAAATAATGCCTCATTAACAAAAGGTATGGGCCTTCCTACATAAATCTTCCCTAATCAAACTCCCCTTAATGGGCAGGGCCATTCAATGTCTGGGGAAAATCTTCTTTAATCACATTAAAATAATTAACAATACAAATATATGTACTAATTCTAGTTAAACAATCTTGATTATACTAAAACAAAAACAGCAAAGGATCCTACTTTGCTTGTCATTACACATAGTTGTGACAATCAAATGAGATAATGTTTGTAAAGCACTTTGCAAATCTTAAAGTGTTATAGAAATGCTGACTATTGTTAAAAAGAACAACTTAAAAAAATTGGAGGGGGCAAAGAAGAAAATGTTTTTCTGATATATTGATAAAGGAAGAGTATATGACTAAACAAGGGATAAAGAAAATTTTGTGGGATAAAATATGAAAAGGGTTTTTTATTTTTTTTGCATAAGCAAATCTAATGTAAAAATTAAAAGGAGAAGAGTACCTTGGGGGAAAAAAGTCTTCAACAAGTTTCTCTGATGTAGGCTTCATTTCTAAGATATACAGTTTTAAGAAACAGTACTAAGACTCTTGAAAATAGAATATTGAATCAGTACTCAAATTTTTCAGCCTAAGAACCATTTCCCCAATAGAAAAATGGTCAAAGAATAGTCAGTTTTCAAAAGAAGAAGTCCAAACTATCAATAATCATATGAAAAATGCTCTGTCACTAATAACTATAGAAATGCAAATTAAAGAAACTGTGAGGTTTCACTTCACACCGATCAGATTAGCAAAAGTGAGAACAAAGAAAAATAATAGTGTTGGGGAGGCTTGTATCTTTCTATATCTACATGATGTAGTTGATTTAAGTAATGTTTATGTAAGAATGAGTAACCTACGTATCTCCTCCCTGCTCAGTTTTATGTATTATAACATTTACTGAGTACCTGCTATGTGAAAGGTATTCTACTAGACATTGATGTTGAAATCAAAATGAATAGAGGGTAAAGTATCTCCTCCCATGTAATATAACATGAGATTAGGAACTTCTTATACATAAAATGAAGCAAATCAATTGCAAGTAGAAAGCACATATGTAAAATAAGATATTTTGCTAAACTGGACACGTGATCTCATTGATACAGTAAACTCCCTTTCAGGTAACTCCCTTTACCAATGCACACTCTCTCATCTTTCCACTTATTATCTTAAGAGATTTCTCTATTTTAAGGAATTTATCCATGGACTTACAACAATTATTTGTCAGAGGCAGAAACTGATTTTAAGGCTGACTTTCTATTTATTATGCCATGTAATTTCTCAAAATGATATGCGATATAGATTAAATATCTAAGTGCTTTAATTATATGATAGTATGTGAGAATCTTTAATCTTTAGGGCTGACATTAGACAAACAGATGCCTCAATTCTCCACTTCAGGTTTAAATGGCAAAATTTACATGAGCCTAGAAGTACTATGCAAATGGAAGTTATTATTGATCACTATCATTATTATAATACTAATATAATATTATTACTGGGTAGGTGGTGCAGTGGGCAGCTAAGCAGTTCAGTGGATAGAGCAATAGACCTAGAGTCAGGAATACCTGAGTTCAAATTCAGTCTGAAAAATGTATTAGCTATGTGACCCTGGGCAAGTTATATAATCCTGTTTGCCTCAGTTTCCTCATCTGTAAAATGAGCTGGAGAAGGAAATGACAAACCAGTCCAGTATCTTTACCAAGAAAACCCCAAATGGGCTAATGAAGAGTTGTTGTGGATAGGAAAGGAAAAGACAGGACAGGGAAGGGAAGGGGGAAAGGGAAAGGAAAGGAAGGGAAGGGGGAAAGGGAAGAGGGAAGGGGAAAAGGGAAAGGGAAAGGGAAGGGGGAAGGAAAAAGGAGAGTTGCACACAGCTGAACAACAACCAATCATCTTTATAAAAATCGTCATTATTAGTGATAAATATGTCCTATTTTCCCCTTTGCTCCTAAGTAGGGTTACATAAGGACTGACTAAAATGACCATATTCTCTTTTCACAATTTGATCCATGAACTTTTAGGAGGGATGAAAAGAACTTTGTCAGAGGAATGAGGAGATGTATAAAAATCACCATATTACATTATAGAGTGACTCCCCTGCTAACTGAAAGAAGAAATTCAATCTGTTTTCAAGTTTGTGTTTTAGCTTCTGTAAAATTAAATGAGAAAAATTTTCAGAAGTACTACCCTTCAGATTACCCACAAGTACAGTTCCCACCTGTGCCTCTGCTCAAATTATGCCGTCACTTCTTAGCTCATTAGCTCAAGGACAGTAAATAAGTTATCAATTTTCACTGATTTTTCTTAAGGGGACAGTGTCCCATCCATCCCCTATGAATTCCAATGTCCTGTATATAATTAACAGTCTTGTTTCTTTATTTAAACTATAGTTATGTGAATAGCAAACTATTTATAGCAAATGGGTTTCTTTGATAATGATATCTGCCTTAGGCAAAGAGGCAACTTTAAGAGGGAGCTACACGATATCAGGATAGAGTGATGGATGTGGGGTGAGGACGACTTGAATTTCAAATCTGACTTCAGACACTTGCTGGCTGTGCAACCTTTTGAAACTCATAACCTCTCTTGGCCTCAGTTTCCTCATTTGTAAAGAGAGGTAATAAGAGCACCAACTTCATAGAGTAGTTGTAAGAATCAAAGGAAATTAAATGAATAAAGCATTTTGCAAACCTTAAAGTGTTATATAAATGTTAGCTATTATTATTAAATAAATCTCTAGTTCACTAAGTCCTTTGAAACTGATGATGGGTTCATCAGGGAGCTGAGAGCAAGGGAAACCTCTTAGTCGCTAGCTGTGATCCTTTAAACCTCCAGAGAGAAGCTTGCAAGTGAGGACAGACTGATCAAGCAAGAGCGCACTGCTCTGTAGCTAAGTGGCAGAAGAAGACTTTTGCCACTCTTAAAGCAACTCTTGCCACAAAACGGTGCTGCCTTTAGTAACCACATATTTCTGATGCATCCTCTTCTAAGTTAATACTTTGACCACAGTCAGTTTTTGATGCAGTCTTATAGGCAGTCCATACATACCTCAGGACCTTGAACTAAGTATTATGTCTTAACTCTTATTCTGCAAGTTGGCAGTATCCAATCTGTCTAACCATGTTGTTGCCTTGACTTTGGTGATGAATATACTTCCTTTTGTGAACCAATGAGTATGAGAATGTTTAAGCTCTAGCCAATAGTTCAGCTGGCCAGAATGCAATAGTTTATCTGTCTGACAGTGACTAGCGTAATACAATGTACAAGGTCAAGGTCATTTGTTTTAATTGAGCTGATATAATAGGAAAAAAACCACACATATTTAGATTAATAAAATCAGAGTCAAAAATTCTAGCTTAGAGATTTACTAGTTACATAAATATGGTCATCAATTTACCTCTCTGATCCTCAGATTATTTTTTTGTAAAAAAGGAGGATTTTTTTAACTATCAATTCTTTTTTTTATTTTTAGAAGGAAAACACTTGAAAATCATATTATCATTTTTTTTTCATTGTTCACCTTGGGAGACATAATCAGCTTCACAGAATCCACATATTGGAAGGTACCTCAAAAGTTATTCTGTCCTTACTTAAATGAGAAATTTCTTGAAAATCTCCTTGAAAATTTTTAGTGGGAGAGAACCTATTACCTTCTGGGCATGTGCATTCTGGATAGCTATGATTTTAGGAAATTTTTCTTGATAGTAAAAAGGATAAGCTGGTAGAAATCATCCTCTGTATTGATATGGAGCCATTAACTACTATTTAGTTTAATTATTTAACCTATTTTGAATCTGCCTCACTGTACTTTCACCCAGCAAATATTTTTCTTTCTTATGAAAAACAAGAACATTAGGGACTTCACAAAATGCATTCTTAAAATCTATGTAAACTGTACTTCATGCATTACCTGGTTTTACTAATATAGTAATCCCACTCCCTCCCACAAAAATGAAGTTATTATGGCATAATTTATTTTTGATGAATACATGATGGTTCTCCGTGCTCATGACTATCTATTTCATATGTGCACTAATAATTTTCTAGCAATGCTCTAGATTTTCCCCCCTAAGAATTGAATTCAAGGTTATTGTCCCATAATTTCCAGGTCACATTCTCTTCTCTTTTTTGGAAATCAAAACATCTGACTGCCTGCCCAGGGTTTAGTACAGTGTCTGGCACATAGTAGGCAGTATAGAAATTCTTATTTTCTTCTCTTCCCTTTTCTGTCCTGAACTTTTACACTCAATGATCTGACAGAGGTTTGGCTATCACAACCACATATGCATAGCCTTGGATACGCTTCATCTGGACCTGGTCACCTGAACTCTTTGAGGGTGACTACAGGTAGACACTCTCATTCTCTTAGGTCTCAACTCTCTATTATTCACTTTTGCCCTGACCTTTCCTGTCAAAAAATATTTCTCCTTGGAATCACAAACAAAATGGAAAAAGCCAGTTTCATTCTACCGCCTTTCTATCATGTTGCCATTGAATTGTCGAGCAGAAATTCTACACCTTATCTGACCATCCTCTTTCCTGCAATGTAATGGAAAAAGACAAAAAAAAGCAACTTTTCACTCCTCTTAACATTTCTCTCCATCCTCAGTTTGTTTTGAACTTCCGCATTCCTTCCAATATTCTTACATGCATGTGTCTCAATTTTGTATTTCTGGAGGCCTCCACTATAGACCCTTGTTTCCTTCTTCTGCAAATATTTGTCTAACACACAAACTGGATGATGAAATACCCTGTATGTCTAGATCAATTGCTTTTAATAAATTTTCTCTTTTGGAACTGCTTCACAGTCTTCACAGTTTCATTCTAGAGAATTTTTCATTCTAGAGAACTTTTCACATCTTCTGGATTGTTTTGCCTTGTGGAATTTTAGACCATGGAACCTTATATTACTTTTTTTTTTTTTTAAAAGCTGGCTCATCTTCCCAGCAATACTGAATGCAACCTAGCAATCCACTGCAGAAAGGAGCATGCAGACTTTTACTTACGCAAATGAAAACAAAGACATAACAAACAAATAAAAACTACTACATACCGCTATGTACTATGGACTTCTTCAGCTTGGGCAGAGAAGTAGGGGACTACAGGTATGGAAAATTGGTAGAGAGAGAGTACACAACAGATTTATACACTGTCAGAAGTAGCAGCTTGTTAAGTTGTTTTTTCTCAGCTCTTTTGCAATTGTTAAAAGAGAAGACATTTAATTATCTGCATGGGGAAGCTGTAGGGAGAAGTAATACCCAGAAATGACTGTAACATGACAACAAAAAACTTGCCAATGTTAACTTATTTAAATGGTCCCATGAAATCCTTCAATTCTCCAAAGCTCAACTCAGCTGCAATTTCTCTCTATAAAGCCATTCCTGATCCCTTTGCTTCCCCAGGCCCCTCCTTTAAATGATCTTAACTTATAAGCTATTAATGATATCTCCCTTCTCAAATTTATCTTACCATTCTATTTGGACCTTTCCTATGCATCTAACAATTTATTACCTATACTCAAATTATTTGCACATTTATTTTTTTAAATGGTACTTTATTTTTCCAATTATGTGTAATGACAATTTTTAACATTTTATAAAAATTTTTAGTTCCAAAATTTTTCCCTCCTTCCCTTCCTTTCTTGCCCCCTCCTCAAAACAGTAAGCAAGTTGATATAGGTTATATATGCAGAATCATGCAAAATGTATTTTCATATTAGTCATGTTGTGAAAGAAGAAACAGACCAAAAAAAAGCAAACAAACAAAAACATGAAAAAAAAATAAAGTGAAAATAGTATGCTCTGATCTGTATTCAGAGTCCATCAGTTCTTTTTCTGGATGTGGATAGCATTTTCCATCATGAGTTCTTTGGAATTGTCTTAAATCATGGTATTGCTGAGAAGAACTAATTCATTCATAGTTGATCATTACAAAATATTGCTGCTACTGTATATACAATGTTCTCCTGGTTCTGCTCACTTCACTTTGTATTAGTTCATGGAAATTTTTCTAGGTTTTTCTGAAATCTGTTCATCATTTTTTATGTGTACATTAAACTATTTAAGATCAGAGACTGTATATTGTTCTGCAGAGGAGAAAAATGAACACTAGTGCTGTGAGGTCCGGGGAAGCAGAAACTCAGTTTCCTTCCTAGCAACAAGACGATGAGGAAGAGTGACTCTATTTTAAAAGAGATCCTTCACTATCTTGGAGATTTCTTACCAATACCAGGAATTATTATAAGACCAACTACGGAGTAATTCATTTCCTACAATAACACACCTGACCTTGAGCAACTCCTCTGACCCCAGAGTTTGCATGCATCCTTCATTTCCATTCTGCCTCAGAACTGAATGCACACTGTAAGCAAGTTTAAAAAGTGATTAAAAACCCCATCTCTGCTCTAATACATTAGAGTAATTTCCAGGGAGCAGTCTTTCTGGATGGACTTAGAAATTTTTCTTTTTTTTCTGTCTGACTAACTAATCATTTTTTGAGCTACAGACATAGTGGGTTGATTTCTCTCTAGGTTCTCAAGGAACTTGGGCTGGGAAACTCTCATAACCTTTTCATCTTTGTATTTTCAGCACATTCTACTTATTTAGGCATTTGACAAATTAAGTGACTTAAATTTGTTGCCAAATTCTTTTGATTCTGTCTTCATACTCTCTCATATCTATTCCCTCTTTATCATAATCATTGTGCCTACCCTCATTCAGGACCTGTTTACCCTCTGCCTAGTCTATATAAATAACCTCTTACGACAATTTGTCTGCCATCAAATTCATTCTGTATACTGCTACAAGATAAATATCGTCTTTCATAGGTCTGATGTCATTATCTCATAAATACAAAACTTTCAATGGCTTCCCATTACCTATCAAAAAAGTCCAAAAATGTTTGGATGGCATTTAAAGCCCTCTATGATCTGGTTCGAATCTCTGTTTCTAATTTTGTATCATGTTTCTCTCCTCAAATAGTTTACATTCTTGCCAATCTAAACCGTAAAACCCATACTTTAATCTCTGTGCCTTTGCACAAGCCTTTGAATTCCCCTCTCCTTACCACTCATCAGATTAACTCCTTCTATAGCATAGTTTTCCTTGATTCCCACCTCAGAAATGCCAAAATTGGAAGGGACTTCTCCTTTATCCAATCTCACAGAACTTCATACCCCTCTTGTGTGTTTACACTAATATAATTTGCTTTATATTTATTTATATTCTGGTAATTATTCCTACTAAATTGTAAAGTCCCTGAAGATAAGGAATCACATCTTATTTATCTTTATCTCCCTTTTTTCCTAGCATAGCGTCTCTTACAAAGTTAAAGTAATAAGTTGTATAGTATCTTTTTGGAAAGGTAATTTTCACTTATGAAATGGAATTTTGAATTCTAAATATATTGTGTCCACTGGTTCTCTATTTTGTACAAGTGTATTTCTCCTCTCAGAAAACTATTATTATTTTCCAATCAATAACTATGAATTTTTTCTTTTAACAGATGGGATACCTTATATCAGGGACAGGTGGAATGGTAAAGTGAGTAAGTAGGGGACCAAGAATAGAACTGGTGTCTCATTTTCTTAGGTCTCATGTCCTGTCTGCCTAAACACAGCCCTAAGGGTCAGAATCAGTAACTCTAGACTGTTTTGCATTTGGGTTTGTAAAATATCTGACTAGGTAATCTCTAAAGTCCCTTAGAGATCCAAAATTCCATAACTAATCTACATTAGTATTTATTAAAATGGTATTTTACAGAATATTCTTCTCTACAACATCACGCTAATTGTGCAGAACCAAATTATAAACAAATAGTCTAAACTGGGTTCAGGTTTTGATATTTAAAGGAAATTACAACCTCAATCTACTCTTTGAATTATAGGGGGAGCCAGCTCATTTACATACCAAAGGATCTCACAAAGTCTTAGATTCATTGTGCCTTTGACAACTTGACTTCAGGCATAGAAATGGGGATGCTTTTGATGCTTAAGGAACCGCACAGAGAGAGAGAGAGAGGAGCAGGTCTTTATTCATTACATATGTGTGGAGGATATTCTTCTAAAATCTCTTTGAAGAGGGAAAATACAGTCCTTTTGGACTAGGAAGTTCATCTATCTCTGCATAAGTATCACTTTAGGGAAAAATATGTTCACATAAAACTAAAAGAAAGTACCTGGTTATATCCTACCTTGTGCTACAGTGTCCAGGCTAATCCAATTACCCCATTGTAAGCAAGGAGGAGAACACCTCTTTAACTCTTGATCGATATCTTTCTGTTGTCATTGTTAGATAACTCTGTTTTGAAGTTTAAAATTTGAATTGTTTTTAATGATGGAAATCCACAGGCTAGAAATGACTAGATTGCTTTAAGACATGGTATCTAATGGGACTTTCCCCTTATTTGTTCTATTAAAATATGCTGCTGAATTACATGTATGCATGTAGTTTCATACAATGAGTATATCCCCAAAGAATTCTTGCTCTAGTCTGGAAAAGGAATACAAAAAATTGGTTGATGCTACCTTTAAATTCCAATTGAATGGATTTGTAAGACTACAAACCAAACTGAAAAGTCATGCCTTCTCTTTTCAGTTTGCTATTCAACCCAAAGGTCAATGGAAATGATTTTAAAAGTGCTTGGTTGTACTATTTTATACTTCTCTGGTATTAAATATTGCTGACTGATTAAACATTAATGTAAACAACATTGGAGGCCTAAAGTCTCCAAGGATCCTTAAGCCCTTAGCATAATGGCTGAATACCTTCAATTCATTTCAGCATTGTAAAGTAGCATGATTTTTAAATTACAATCACAATGATGTCTGAAAATAAATAGAAAAATTAAGAAGTATTTAAGCTGCTAAGAAAAACATTTTCCATTTGTACCATTTGCTTAAATAAAATCAAGCATTGGCGGAGGGGATATTACGAAACATTTCTTAAACCAGAGACGATGCTTCCCAGTGGAATATGGCCATGCTTCCTTTGCAAAATACACTTTAAAATGAACTAAATGTACTTTTTGTTTTTACTCACTGGGTATTATGTGTCAAGGACTAGACATGATTGTTCCCTCAATTAGCAAAGAAGTAAAGTCAGTCATCAGCCAAGACAGCTTTGCAAATAGTTTGTTGATTTTTTAAAATATATTAGAGCACTAAGCTTCTTTACCTACCTCCAGCTTTTCACGTAAGACAATTAAAAGAAGTATATTCACAAAATCAAATTCCAAAGTTAAAGGAGCTTATAATTTAAGCTTCTTGAGGTTAGGAATGGTTTATTTCCTTCTTTCCTTCCTTCGTTTCTTCCTTCCTTCCTTCCCTCCTCCTTTTTTTTCTTCTTTCTAAGTACAGTGCTTGGTCCACAGTAGGTACTCAGTCATAGTTTGATGACTGATTAACCACTGGCCATCTCCTACAATTTATAGCAGAAAGAAATCCCCATCTGGTTGTCATGCAGCCTTTCTTTGAACTTCACACAGGATCAGCTCACTACCTCCCAAGGTATTCTATTCTACTTTGGGTGAGTAACAATTATTAAGAAATTCTCATATACATATCCACTCAGTAGGGTAGAACACTGTACACTATAATTTTATTTTGAATATTAAGGTCTAACTTGAACTACCTCTGTGTATTCTGTGAGGCTACCTCTTCTTATTTAACATTTGTTATCTCCTATGTTAGAATATCATATCCCCAAAACACTTCATTTTCTCCTGCCTCTAAGAGGTTCTCCATCTTATCTATCACCCTAATATTGCTATTATCCCTGGTACCTACATCAAAAACCGGAATATGCATCTCACTTCTACCTTTTCAATTTACTCCTGTTTTCCTCCTCTACTGATACATATTGTCTTCTTTCTGCTATTCCTTATAAAAATCTCATCCTATGGAAGTAAAATTCCCCTCTTTTACTGTAGCTGTTTTTAAGTTGTTCTTTCCCTTTATTCACCTTAACTGAAAATCAGTCAAGGAGGAAGTCCCATCATCTACTATTGTCTCCTACAGAGACTAAATCTTTTCCTATTTTCCCAATCAAAATGATGCGATGACTTTCTCCTCATTTCATAATACCAATTCTTAGAACCATGGACTGCCATCTATCCTCAGCTAATCAAGTGGATTCCATGACATTATGAAAATAATTGCGGATGTTAACTACTGTCTCTTAAAACCCAATACATTGTTTCCAAAGGACCTCAGAACCTAATTAACATTCTTCCACTCAGACTCTTTGACTTCATGTTTTAAATCTCACTTTGCTTGTGAGGTAATGTGTTACAGTGGAAAGAATGCTGAATTTGTAATAAGAGGACCTGACTTCTGTCAGATATTACTCATGTGACCTTGGCAATTCGCTGAACTCCTGTTCCTCATTTTTCTCACTTTATAAATGAAGGCATTAGATTGCATGGTTTCTAAGGTTCACTGCACCTCTGAATGTATAATCTCCAGACTTCTGCATTATGGTGCCCACATAAAAGAGTGGCCACGTCTCAAGTCTCATTATCATCAGCTTTATCTTCAAGATATAACTAACATTCCCAACTCTAACCACAACTCCCTCACCTGACATTTTTCCCCTCATTTCTCTTACTGTACTCAACCTGATCCCTGCCCCCTTCAATCAAGCAATTGGTCAGTAAGTACTTATTATATGCACTGTGCTAAGTACCGCAGATACAAAGAAAAGCAAAAACACTGTGTGTACCTTCATAGAACTCACGCTCTAACAGGAGGCTCAAAGAGTTATTCAAGATGATGGAGAATCCTCCATCCAGTTCAATACAGATGTATGACTTTTAACTTTAACCTGTTCCTCATTACTTCTTATAATTCATTTTACTCATCACTCATTGACTCCCTAGCATGAGTTCAATTTAAAAATCATTAAACAGTAGAATTCAAGTTCATTGAGATAGAAACTGTTTTGTTTTTGTCTTTATCTGTAATACCTATCGTAGTGCTTCCCATATACCAAGAGTTTAATAAATGAATGTTGAACCTAACTGAGGAACTTCATATCCGAATAAAACTGCATAAGGTATTGTGGATACATTAGAGAGAACTTGTAAAATGATTATATGACTGTTACCAGTAATCTCCCAATTACATGATATTGGTACTAACCATAGATTACTATATACTTAGAATTTCAGTGGACCTAAAGGGTAATACAATAAGAAGATGCACAGTAGGCTATACAATAGTATGAGAAATTAAAATAAGAAGTGATATAAGAAATCATTTAGGACTTTCATAATAAGGGGGGAAAGAGATAAACTAGTCATTAAGTAAGAGTGAAAGATAACAGATAAAATGTATGAAGAAGAATAGGAAAATAATGATGGGAAAAGACTCATTGCCCTTAATCAATAAGCATTGAAATAGAGTTCCGTCACTGTCCTCAGTTATTCAACAAGAGCTGGAACTGTTTTCAAGCACTATCCTGGGTGATGGAAATACAAAGACAAGAAATTTACATTTTAATACTCTAATGTTTATAGTGTTTAAAGATGGAAGAAATCTTAAATATTAACTAGTCTGACACATTTGCTTCCAGATTAGGAAACTGAAACCACAAAGGATTTAAATGATTTCCCCAAATTCTCATAAGCAGTAAATTAAAAAGCTAACTCTAATATAACATTAGAATTATTTCATGACTTTTTTTTCTTTACAGCTTCCTTTCCTTCTATATTCAATTCTGTTCAAGTTATTTTTATATCTTCACTTGACTCTCCAATAATTCCATCTCTTCAATTGTCTTCATCTTCATTTCAATAGCCTACTCACTGTTTCATTAAACGCAGTATTTTCAAAGTTAAATTCACTGTTTCCCTCCCCCTCCCTTTTTACCAATAAAAAACTTGCTCTCTAGGTTAGAAACTTTAGTGGCATCTTTATTTTCCTATTCTTCTTCATACATTTTATCTGTTATCCTTCACTCTTTTACTTAATGACCAGTTTATCTCTTTCCCCCCTTATTATGAAAGTCCTAAATGATTTCTTATATCACTTCTTATTTTAATTTCTTATACTATTCTATAGCCTACTGTGCATCTTTTTATTGTATTACCCTTTAGGTCCACTGAAATTCTAAGTATATAGTAATCTATGGTTAGTACCAATATCATGTAATTGGGAGATTACTGGTAACAGTCATATAATCATTTTTCAAGTTCTCTCTAAGAGTTCCCATTTGATGGGAACAGGTCCCACATGTACAAAAATATTTGTAGCAGATCTCTTTGTTGTGGCCAAGAACTGGAAATTGAAGGGATGCCCATCAATTGCGGAATGGCTGAACAAGTTGTGGTATATGAATGCAATGGAATACTATTGTGCTATAAGAAATGGTGAACAGGAAGAATTCAGAGAGGCTTGGAAAGACTTTATATGATCTGATGCTGAGTGAAAGGAGCAGAACCAGGAGAACTTTATACACAGCAACAACCACAATGTGTGAGAGTTTTTTCCAGTAGATTTGGAACTTCATTGCAATGCAAGACTTCAAAAAAAAAAATTCCCAATGGTTTTTAAGGCAAAATGCCTTCCACATCCAGAGAAAGAACTGTGGAATTCAATTGCAGAATGTAGCAGATCATTTTCTTTTGTATTACATTTTGGTTTGTTATATGATTTCTCCCATTCATTTCAATTCTTCTATGTAGCATGACTGTGGTGAAAATGTATTTAACAGGAATGTATGTGTAGAACTTATGTAAAATTGTATGCCGTCTCGGGGAGGGAGAGGGAAGGTAGAGGGGAGGGAGGGAAAAAGAAATCTAAGTTATATGGTAGTGATTGTGGAACACTGAAAATAAATAAAATTAATAAAATAAAAACAAAAAGAGTTCCCATTTTATCATCAAAAGTTATTTTCTCTATTCTTTTATTAATTCTGTAAACAAAAAGTCACGTTATATACATATTGTATGTTGTCTTTGATAGCGTCATTGACCTATTACCTGTCTCACTCTATGACTTTTGCATGTTTGGAGCCTTTTCCTCTGTTAGCATTAAGTCTATAATAAATTGGGACTCAGGTATTAAGCTCATCTAATATCTAGAAGAAATATAGTTCTGTAGTAAGATTACCTAAAAAGTTCTGTATAGAAGTAGAGGACCCTTAATGACTTAGCATATGGGGTACCTCAATAGGTCATGAAAATTTATGGTTGTCCTAAAAATAAATGCAGAACTGGTGTGTTATAAAAAAGAACAGTTCAAATTCTCTTAGTATATGTCAGTAGAGGATTAGAACCATAGGAGAACATTAAATAGATGTTCCAATCTCTCATCCCAGATTTTTGGGGAGTCTGATATAATCTGAAGTTTGATCTTGACTATCATATCAGTAAGATTCAGCCTCAGAGATACAGCAGACTAGTCTCCTTAGAGAGGTCCCTGCAAACCTCTCATAAGTTACCTAAGTTTTGCAAGTCGATCAAATCCACCAGTCAACAAGCATTTATTAATAAAGTTCCCGACAATTTGCTAGGTGTTAGTGGTTCAAAGTCAAAAATGAAATTGTCCCTGCCTTTAATGGTTTATATTCTATTAAAGGAGGCAACATTCACATATATAAGTTTTATACAAGGTAATTTTATTGGGGAAGAGTAAGCATAAGGGTGGGTCAGGAAATTTTGTCTCATGTAAGAAGTGTAACTTGAGCTGGTTTTTGAAGGAATTTAGAGATTTGGGGATGTGGGGGAAAGAGCAAGGTATTCTAGACACGAAAGGCACATCTATATAAAGGTATGAAGGCAAAAGATGAAATGCTGTGTATAATAAATAATAATAAGACCAGTATTGTGTATGAAGAGAACAATTATATAAGTCTAGAAAAGTGGATAGGAACCTGGTTGTGAAGATTTTAAGGGAGTTTGTATTTGATCCTAGAAGGAATGGAAAGATACTGGAGTTAATTGATGAGGAGAGTGATGTAATCAGACCCCTGCTTTAGGAATATCACTTAGATAGCTTTATGAAGGATGAAACTGAGAGAGAGAGAGAGAGAGAGAGAGAGAGAGAGAGAGAGAGAGAGAGAGAGAGAGAGAGAGAGAGAGACAGAGAGAGAGAGACAGAGAGAGAGAGAGGGAGGGAACGAGTCAGAATGACTAATTAGGTGACTACTACAATAGACCAAGAGATAGGTGACCCGAGGTTTTAGTCATTTGAGGGGTATATAAAGGGACAGATTGAGAGATGCTGTAGAAGTAGACATTACATAACTTGGCAACTTGTTGCCTATCTTGGGTGAGAGTGAGGAAATGAATGATGACTTTGAGGCTGTGAACTTTTTGTTCCTGGAACAATAGGAGATCTCTTGACAGATTTCAGAAAGCTCAGAAGTGTGGTGGGGTTAAGAGGGAAGGGCATGATTAGGGGTTTTTGTTTTGTTTTGGTTTGGTTTGATTTTTGACATTGTCGAATTTGAGATCATGATGTAGTATCTAATGTTTTTGTCCACTGGATAGTAAATTATGTGGAACTGGAGCTTGGGAGAGAAAATAAGGCTAGATATATGAATCTGGCAGGCATCTGTGTAGAGATGGTATCAGAAGAGGGAGAGACAGACAGAGAGGCAGTAGGGAAGAGCCATGAGATATGTGCACAGTGAAATGTTTCCAGTATCACTAGCACCCACAGCACAAGTCTGAACAGCCTTACACAACTAACTCCATGTGTGATTATGGACCAGTCTCTTGGTCTCTCTGGGTTTCAGTTTTCTCATACAGAAATAAAGATGAGGGTTGAAGGGGCAGGCATGGTAGACTAGATTGTCTCTGAGGTTTCTCCTAGCTCTAAAATTCCATAATCCTTTTCCTTGATATATAACAAATGAAGGAGAAGGCCATTTGATAAATAGGTTAGCTACAGCAAAGTGTGACATATTGTTTAAGTTAAGCAGAAGTGCCCGAGAGTAAAGGCAAAGAAAGTGTGTTATAGTACATAGCTTAATAGTTGGAGAGGGCACCTTGAACACCCTTATGCATTACCTCTAACACCTATCTGCAGGGGCAAGCTCCTTCTAGCTGACAGCCTGAATGGTATTTGACTATCACTGAAATGAAAGACATAAAAGGAGAGAGAAAAAGCTGGAAATGACGATGCAGGGGTTTAAGATCCTATGAAGCTGGAGTAGTCAGGGCATAGACAATATTCTGAGTTTTGCCTGAGGGTCATTTAACAAATAAGATTCTAAATGTTGGTTACTGTATATACTACATACAAAAAGGAAGGATATCACCCCCACTTCTCTTAAAATGCTACACTTGGGGACAGTAGGAACTAGCATTTTAGCCATGTAACCAAGACTTCATTTGCAGAAAGCTTCCATAAACAATTGCAAAGATCTACGGAGCCTGCTCCAAGTACAAGTAAGGAATGGTTTATTTTAGCCACTTGGTATTATAATTCTGCTGAAGGTCAATGCTATTCAGAGGTAAAGAACTAAGGACACATGTCTCTAAATACCATGCACAGGACTGGAGTTGTGGTTATCATGTAGAACCTTCTCCAGGAATAAACCAAATAGAACGTGAGTCGTATATCAAACAGATTAATAAGCATTTATCCAGCTCTTTCAAAATGCTGGGCTTCAGGTTAGGAAAACCTGGGCTCAAATCTCCCTTCAGATACACACTACCTTTATGATTCAGTTTTCTCATACATAAAATGTGGATTATAATGTTACATGTAGTAACTAAAAAAGATTTTTTTAATGCTCAGAGGAAATGATATATGTAAAGGGTTTTGCAAATTTTAAGTTACTATATAAATTACTATATAAATGCTGGTCCTCAAACAATAGAAAAAACAAAATAATACATAACTGCTTACATTCAGCTCCCAAATTCTAAATTGTAGATTGAATGATGTTAAATTTTGGTGTCTATTAAATTACAAAGCATAAAACATTTGGAAAATCCAAATGATTATTTCTTAGATTCTCATGACAGTTTCCAGCTTCAAGCTTGCAAAGAAAAATAAGGAACTGAAAATTTGACCCTGGCCTAATAACCTCACAAAGAACTGAGACCACAAACCTCCTATTTCACCAGCTCCTCTGGCCAACACTCCAATTTGGAAACTGTCAAGCCCTAAGAACCACCTGTTTCATTTTCTTCTAACTGCCAGAAGCAAATTATAGATAGATTAGCTTTAAACTCTGAAACTTAAAAGCTATATTAAATGTGTTCTCATTTTTCTAAAGAATGGAGGTGACATCTTTCCTTTAGCAGATTTCTTCCTTATCAGTGGGCAAGGAATTTGGATTTTTGGAAACTAAACTATGCCTTCTCTCTCTCTCTCTCTCTCTCTCTCTCTCTCTCTCTCTCTCTCTCTCTCTCTCTCTCTCTCTCTCTCTCTCTCTCTCCCTCTCTCTCTCTCTCTCTCTCTCATTTATCTAAAGTAATTTTTTTGTTTTACTATAAAAATATACGGCTGAATGTTCAACGGAATATAAAATATACCAAGACTATTTTAGACTAAGCATATCTTCATGTTTGTGTGACTACACAGAAAAGGTATTCCAAAAGCCTTAGTATAATTTTAAACTATTAATGATTTTAAACTATTAATATTTTAAATTGCACTAAGACTTTTGTATATATTTATATACACATATTTGGAAGATACATGTTTTTATATATGACAAGCTACAAGTAAAGGGGTAAAATGCTAATCTCATATTAACTCTGCTCTGTATATGTACATATATTTGTATATGCACACACGTGTCTGTGTGTATTTAAAAACAAAATATCTTAAAGGATAAATATTAAGACTAATTGTTTAAGGTTAGCCTAAACTCCACCCACTGTCATGGAAGGTTCATCCTCAGGCACTTACTCTCATATTACCCATACATAGCTATTTATAGAATTGGGGGCCAACAAGTTTTTAACTAGTGGGCCCACTGTCCAGCCCTTAACAGTTCCCGCACAACAAAGCAGACACATATAGAACCCTTCCCATCTCATCCCCACAACAAAATCCCCTGAGGCCCCAGCCCCCTACACAATCACAAACAACATACACCACGCTGTGTATTCCAATCTGAAAATGGCAGGGGCCTCTTTCCATCTGTTGTACATCAATTCAGTGCATCTGTCATATTCAAGATCTCCCTACAGTTGTGTTAGAAAATGGTTACAGTACCTTCTGCTGAGATCTCAGTCATGGTGGCAGGGGTGAGTGTTAGTTTAAAAAAGTGCTGTTAAGATGGCAGTCTGAAGGATGCTTCAGGGTCCTGGAGCTGGCCCAGCCAGAGGGTGCACTGTTCACTTGCGGGGGGCCCCTGCTTTTTTCCTTGCTGTTCTAGCTGCTTCTTGGGGCTTCGTTGAACTTTGGGTCTCTTCTGCACAGTTCTCCCCCCGGAAACAACCTGAACCCTCTTCTAGGCAGTGACTTCAACTCATGCAAAAAGTATCAGCTTCGAACAAAAATAGCCCTGCCTGCCTCCCTCGGACTTTCAGCAGATCTCTCTTGGCACTGCTGAGACCCCCCCACCCCCACCTCCACACACATCCACACACGCGGGAGCACAAACACACCAGCTCTCCAGTGCCAAAGGGGAACATCCAAGCCGAGAAATGGAAAGATCACGGGCACTAACAGATGCCCACATGCTCACACACAGGCAAAATAACTAGGAAGAAGCAGGCAAACCCCCACAGCAATCCCAGGATAATTACAGATCTTTGGGGTCTGTGTCACAGAAAACAAAATGTGTTGAAAGTAACCTTATCCACAGGAGCTCAGGTTTATTCTTAGTGCACTCAATGCCGGGTACATTCTCCCTTTCCTTATTTGGGCTGGGGAGGGTCCCTTGCTGTCTCCCGGAGCCAAAGGGGAGGACAGACTTAGGTAATTCTCTCCAATTTGAATCTCTGTCTGTCCCAGCTCCCCTTGGTGACTCTACTTATTTATGCAAGGTCACATTTGTCAGTACAGCTACTAAAACCTGTAGCTTCCTCAAGTTAATAGTTTCACATGGGAGAAAGTGGCTGTCAAATACTGAAAAAAAATAATAATCATAACCCACAGCTTTTGAATTTACTAGACCATGAGTGGAGAAACTGATAACTCAAGGCCACATGTGGCCCTTTAGGTCCTCAAGTGTGGCCCTGTAGGTCCTCAAGTATGGCCCATCGACTGAATCCAAACTTCATAGAACAAAAGTTTGGATTCAATCAAAGGGCTGTTGTGGGTTTGTTCTATGAAGTTTGGATTCAGTCAAAAGGCTATACTTGAAAACCTAGAGGGTCACATCCCTGTACTATACAATACTGGGGGACCCATGCACTCTAAACATTTACATGCAATAAAAAACTTTGCAGAAAACTTAAATCTCTTGAGCCATCTTGGTGGAGGGAAGGTGGAGAGAAGGTTATATTCACAAGTAATTCTCAAACCTCACCTTACAAAGTAATGTCAAGTTTCTTCTCTATAGCCCTCCTCCTCTCTCAAGATGATCTGGGATGCTTAATAATTAGTCAGATGAGCTGACTGTATTTCACCATCCCACCTAGGGTAAGGTCATAATGAACAGAGAAATATTCTAATGACTGATAGTAGAGGCGGGAGATGGAGGCTCAAAGGCCATTGATAATTCTTAAATTCATAAACAATTCCTAAATTCTCAAGTCTTGACAGCGCTAAGTACTTGACAGTTCCTATGTATGAGTTCCATCTTCCTAACCAAGCGAACTTTAGGTTACCTAACCTTTTTGTCTTCAACTTGTTGGCTTTTTCTACTAGAATATGAATATTCTCCATATTTGTTGTAGTCTCTACATTATGGAACCTCCAGTGGGATTCACATACTTACTACTTGCAGATAGTGGTGGGTATCACAGTGTGGCTTAGTAGAAGAATGAGAGCATTCCGAAGGCAAATGCTGGCTAGAAGGTTTCCTTCCCAGTTTATGCCCCCAACACCCTTTCCACTTAATTTCACTCAAGTATTTTTAATCTTTGGACAAAATAGTTCTTAATATTTAAATCCATCAAACATTTTAATTGCTTTTCAGTATAGTCAGTCATCTAATCAAATACAAAGAGAGAATAGGGTCATTTGTTCCCCAGACTGAAAATCACACAATCACTGATTTAGGACTGGCAGGGTCCTTAGAGGGAAAGAGAAGGGAATAGGCATTTATACCATATGTACTATGTGCCAGGCACTATGCTAAGGACT
This sequence comes from Bettongia penicillata ogilbyi, assembly GCA_023548195.1. Classification (NCBI taxonomy): domain Eukaryota; kingdom Metazoa; phylum Chordata; class Mammalia; order Diprotodontia; family Potoroidae; genus Bettongia; species Bettongia penicillata. Next base: position 468,752 of record JAJHZJ010000264.1, read on the forward strand.
TTATAAATATTACCTTAGAGGCCATTGAATCCCACCTCCTCATTTGATAGAAAAAGAAACTGAGGCTAAGAGAGATTAAATAACTTTCTCAGGGTTAAACACCTATAATGTGTTTGAGACAGGATTGTACAACAGATCTTTGACTCTCAGCCCAGCCCTATCTGATGTGCCACCTAGCTGCCTTAGATAAAATGGCTAGTCAATTACTGATGCCAAATTTCTACTGTGCCACAACCCCTCCCCCTGGAAAATGACTTCATGTCAGACAGTGTTGTCAAACATAAATTTTAAATTTGCACTAATCAAGGTTTTAAGTTCTACATCTGAGAAATACTAGCTGAGTGACCTCTATAAAACATAGAAGAATTAACCATTTATTACCAATCACTAACCATTCATTAGGTACACTATGAGCATAGCATTGTGTTGGTCTTTGGGGATATAAAGACACAAACAAAATAGAGTCAGACTCAAGGAACTTATATTTTATGATCTGTAGAGGGAGATTCCACACTGGAACCAACACAGAATAATGAAGCTTCATTAGTATTCCTCTCCCCCATTCATTCATGAAGTATATGAGAAAAGGAGGATGAAAACAAAACATTTGTTACTGCTGCTCAGTCACTTCAGTCAGATCTGACTCTTCATGACCCCCACTTGGAGTTTTCTTGCAAAGATATTGGAATGGTTTGCCATTTTCTTCTCCAGACCAAAAAAAAAAAAATAGTTGATTTAAAAAAGAAAAAAAACTTTGTGCTGCTTTAAAACATTTTTTTTTAGCCTCCCCAAAAAAACAAAAAAGAGCTTACGAATGTTTCTTTCATTGAGAATATAATGCATTTCTCATAAGAGCCCTTTTCAGGTTTTGGTAAATACAATTTGATGCTAAACTGGATAACTTGATACCTTTAAAAAACAAAAAGCTGACTGTCTTTTCAATGAAAGTATCCATCAGTTAGCAAACAAACATCTGTTAAGCATTTCAGTAGGTGTGGATAATGTCTTTCTCCTGGAAACTCAAATAATGAATATACCTTCCCAGGGAATAAGCTGCTTAGTTTTGAGACACTCATTAAACCCTTAAACCTTTAGGGTCGATTTATGGGTTGTTGCCTTAAGTAGCAATGGATTGAGGTCATTGAACTGAGACTAGATGGCCAGTTATGATGGATATTATAGAGGGAGTTCTGCAGGTATGGGTTGGACTAGATAGTCTCTAAGGTCTTTTATAATTTTTTAAAAGTGTCCTGTAAGACTTAAATAAGGAGTCAAGAGATTTGGTTATGTACCCCAGCTCTTCAACATTATTAGGTATGTGATCATGGGCAAGCCATTTTACTTTTCTAAGGCTGTTTTTTCTCTGTAAACTAGGAATGATATTTCTATTATCTCCCTCAGAGGATGCCTATGAAGTATGGCCTTTAAAGTGCCATGTAATTGAGAATCATCACTCAGTCTAAAAGGTGAACAATTCTCTTCTCAATATCTAGTTAGTTTTCATCTTTCCAATCAGTCCATCAAGCAGCATTTATTGTGTCCCTACTATGTGTTGGCAGTGTGCTAGTTAGAAAGAAAGAAAGAAAGAAAGAAAGAAAGAAAGAAAGAAAGAAAGAAAGAAAGAAAGAAAGAGAAGAGAAAGAAAGAAAGAAAGAAAGAAAGAAAGAAAGAAAGAAAGAAAGAAAGAAAGAAAGAAAGAAAGAAAGAAAGAAAGAAAGAAAGAAAGAAAGAAAGAGAAAGAGACCCTTTGTTTTCAAGGAGAAGGCACTTATTATAAAATTACATTTCTAGTTCTTACAATGAATGAATGAATGAAGCATGTATCAAGCACTATGTTCAAAGTCCCAGGGATATGAAAAGAAAAGAAAGATATTTCCCGTTTTCAAAGAGCTCACCGATTTGGAAGACTCATTTCAAATCAAATGCAAAAATCTCATGGTAACTAGGGTGTCATGACAAAGCAGTACCAACAAAGATATCTTTGTTTTTACAAAACAAAAAATGTATGAAATAATAGAATTCTATAACTTTCCATATAGGTCCAGAGTTGAATTTAGGTCTATAGTATCCAATGATTTAAATCATGTTATTTCTCTGATCCTATTATACCTATAATTCAACATTTATTAAGAATTTAATCTGTGCAGTGTAGTAGGCTAGAGACTGGAGCATATACAAATATAAGTAGGAAATGGCCTGTATCTTTAAGAAATTTAGGGTCTAGTAGGGGTCATAAGACATGTGCAGAATCTTGTAATAGATTATGTATAATTAGAATACATACAATACTATAAAGTTCTCCTTTGGGTGTAGCTCCTGAGGGAAGAATCATTTCCAACTGGAGAAACCAGAGAAGTTTTTATAAAGAGAGGACAGAAGATCTTGGATAATGATTTATAAGTAGTCTTACTGCTGAATTGCGTCAGTATGAGACTCTCATTACTGAAAGTAAATTTCTATTGCTTCCCAATTTACATTTTATCGTTTGTCATCTCAGAACAAGCAGTAAAGAGGATTTTCTCAATATTTTTCCAGTTTTTTTATTAATAGTATTTTTATCAATTATATGTCAAGACAATTTTTAGCATTCATTTTTAGAAGATTCTGAGTTCCAAAGTTTGCTCCCTCCCTTTCCCTCTTCCTAAAAAAGGTAGGGAATTTGATATAGGTTATACATAGGTTGTCAGGTAAAACATATTTCTGTATTAGTCACAGTTGTAAAAGAAGAAACAGATTAAAAGAAAAAAATTCAAAAAAGAATAAAGTGAAAGAAATATGCTTTGATTTGCATTGAGTCCATCACTTCTTTATCTGAATGTGGATAGCATTTTCCTGCCTGACTCCTTTGTATTTGTCTTGGATCATCGTGTGGCTGAATAAAACTGAGTCATTCATAGTTGATCATTATACAATGTTGCTGGATACTGTGCACAGCATCTTCCTGGCTCTGCTCATTTCACTTTGCATCAGTTTGTACAAGTCTTTCCAAGTTTTTCTGAAATGTGCCTCTTCATCATTTCTTATTGCACAATAGTATCCCATTACATTCATATATACATTCCTATAATATATATTCATATGTTCAGCCATTCCCCAATTGATGGGCATCTCCTCAATTTCTAATGCTTTGCTACCACAAAAAAGGACTACCATGAATACGTAGTTCCTTTCCTCCTTTTTATGATCTCTTTGGGATAAAAGTCTAGTAGTGATATTGTAGAATCAAAGGGTATGTGCAGTTTGGTAACCCTTTGTGCATAGTTCCAAATTGCTCTCCACAATGATTGAACCAGTTCACAACTCCACCAGCAGTGCATTAGTGTCCCAATTTTCCTACATCCTCTCCCTACATTTATCATTTTCCTTTTTTTGGTCATATTAACCAATTGGATAGATATGAGGCAGAATCTCAGAGTTGTTTTAATTGACATTTCTTTAATCAAAAATGATTTAGAGTACTTCTTCATATGCCTATAGATAGTTCTGATTTCTTCATCTGCCATATCTTTTAACCATTTAACAATTGAGGAATGGCTTGGATTCATATATATTCAGTTCTCTATATATTTCAGAAATGAAGCCTTTATCGCAGACACTTGTTGTAAAGTTTATTTCCCAACTTTCTGTTTTCCTTCTAATTTTGGTTGCATTGGTTTTTTTTTTTGTGGAAAAACTTTTGAATTTAATACAAGCAAAACTATCTATTTTGCATTTTGTAATGCTCTCCATCTCATTTGGTCATAAACTTATAACTCAACTTCTCCCTTAAGAATTTCTATGCTATACTACTTCATGCGTATTTATGTTTGGTATTGCTATTATGTCATTGTCTATGGTACCTTTTAAAAGGAGTAGTTTCCTTCCTTATCTCTTAATTAGGTCTAATTTTGCTTTTCCTTTACCAAATCAGGATTGCTACTTCTGCTTTTTTTTTCTTTACTTACTGAAGCATAATAGATTCTGCTCTAGCACCTTACTTTTACTCTGTGTGTGCCTCTGTGCTTTAAACTACATGTTATAGCATTCTGGGTTTTGATCCACTCCACTATCCATCTCCATTTTATGGGTGAGTTCATCCCAGTTACATTCACAGTTATGATTACTGTGTATTTCCCTCCATCGGATTTTTCCTCTGATTTGTCCTCTCTGTGTTTTCAAACTTTCTCTCCTCAACAGTGTTTTGCTTCTGACTATTACCTCCCCAGGTCTGTCCTCTCTTCTGTCAGCGTTCTGCCTCACCCTATATTTAATCTCCCTTCCTATTTTCCTGTTAGGTAAGATAGATTTCTTTATTCAACCGATTGTGTATATTATTCCCTCTTTGAGCCAATACTGATGTAAGAGTCAACTCATCCCTGTTGCCTACGGCCTCCTCTTTCCCTCCACTGTAATAGGTTTTGTGTGCCTCTTCATGTGAAATAATTTACCCCATTCTACCTCTCTTTTCCTTTTGCACTGAGTATACTCTGTTCTTGTCTCTGAATTATTTTTTAGGTCATTCCCTCAAATTCACCTTATACCCATACCCTCTGTCTATGTATATTCCTTCTTACCATGATATTAGTGGTAAAACGTGTTCCCTAATTTTAATTGTTTTTGTTGTAGCAGCTAAAAAGAAACTAAGACCCCCTTCGGCCATCGTTATCTTTGGATTTTGTTTGAATCAGAAATTCAAGATGAGTGATGATAACTTGCTTACACTGTCAAATGAAGTATCAAGGCCATGTGCCTAACAGTTTCCAAAATGCCAGTTGATAATGATTGTCATAATATAAGGTAGGGTACATAAATGACTTTATGAATAGTAGATTTAATTATTCTGGCTCCCTAGAATGTCCCCTGAAGGTCCACCCTTTTTTATCAGACTTTTTTCTGCCCCTAATTTTCTTGACAAATTCTATGACATATTCAAGCCAAACAGAACTGCTTTCTGTCTCCTTAACACATCTTTGGTCAGGGAATCTTCCCTCAAGGTGTTTCCTATATCTGGGATGTTTTCACCTTTCTCTCTATATCCCTTCAATGCCATGTGTAAAAGAGGCATTGTAATGTAGGTAATAGAGAACTGACTTAAGAGCTAGAAAGACTTGGGTTTAAGCCCCACCTCTAACACATATTGACGATAGGACCATGGGCAAGTCACTTAACCTCTCCATGCTAATGACAACTTTATAAGAATTTAAGTTGCAGGGGAGAATGATAATCTTCATTGGTAAGGGTGGTTTCCTTATGTGGGTGTTGTCTTTAATTGATGAAATTGTAAGTCCAGTTCCTATCCACACACGCACACATATAAAAATACATATATACACATACACATACAGATTTATAAAACTAACTGCTGAGTGACACATCTTAGCTTTAGGTAGCTTCTTGGGGGAGTAGGTATGAAAATAATAAAGTACTAAAGCATGTAGTGAAATACAGTGTCATCATAGGTCTATTAGTAATAAATTTGAGCAGTTTCCAAAGGTGTTTGGATAGACTACCTTGTCTGAGTTCTAAAAGGAGATTTGCCACATTCTTGATGGTCTGATTTTAAAGTTCATTTGCTTTGACTTTTATTTTGTTGCAGGTTTTATTTTCCTACAGCAGAAGACAAAGATGATGAGCCAAACAGAATTATCTCAGAGCCTGAGAGAGTCATCACTTCAGAACTTTCTCTAATCGAGAGCCAACACAATAAGACATTGGGAAAGGCAGCTGAGTTGAAGCAGCTTACTGAAAGGAATCTATGGATTATACTTGTACATTTAGCCTTGTAGGCTATTTAAAACTCAGAATAAGCAATATTCATTACGGTAAAGTAACTGGTAAAAGAAGTGTTGTTTCATTTAATCAGAGCAAACAAATATAAAAGAAAATCTGGTTTCCTTTCAAAAAAGTTTTTAAAAAAAGCATTTAGGGACATCATTTTTTAATATTTATATCTACTTTACTCTGAAACAATGCTTATATTTTCCAGTTACTTTGTCCAAATTAATATTGCATAACCCCAACTTTTCTTGGCTTACCAAGCTAAATGTATAGCAACTCTCATCAGCCTTGGTATGGCTTCATTTCAAATGCTTTTTTCAATATCTAATTTGATTAACTGTTGATTAACATGAAATTTACCCTTAAATTCCCTTCAGGCTTCTAAGTGTGGTGTCTAAGTTGCCCTGGTATAAGAAAAAAAACAAGGCCAATTGGCCTATTTATTCTATCATCTTATCTTATCTCAGATATAGTTTACTTTTCTAATTCTTCTTTTTTTTAAAATTCTATTTAGTGAAAGAACCTAATGTCTCCAAAGGGATTATGCTCATTTTTTTAATCAAGAGTGAAAGTCTTTTCCAGAACTTTAGTTCACTGTCTAATCATTTGAAAACTGCGTAATCCAAACTTGTTTCAAATGACCGAGGGCATTCCATTGCAATTAAAAACTTTCCTCTCCCTAACACTGTCACAGAAATAGCTTAGTCTCCAATATCAGTCATCTTTCTTCATTGATATTTGATACTGTCAAAAAAAGTCTTTCAGAAAATTGCCTGCGTCAATCTAAATCTTCAGTTAAGGAAAGTGCTACATGTTCTTTCCTCTCTTTAAGATACACACATACATATACATATACATATATACACATACACATACAGATTTATAAAAAATATAAAATATTATAAAATATTTATATTTACCATGAAGAATCAGATCTCAGAAAGAATAAAAACCTCTTTTAGGAACTGACTACATATGGCCTTGTATCCTGCTTCTTTTCTTCTTTTTCTTTTTCATATGTGCCTAGAATTTCATGGACCTTGTTCCCCACCTTGAGATCCTTAATTATAGTGGAAATGTCTACTCAGTCAATCAATAAACATTTGTTAAAAACCTTTATGTACCAGGTAGGCACTGTGCTAAGCACTGGAGGTTAAAAAAGGAACAAAGTCCCTGCCTTCAGGGAGTTCACAGTCTAATGGGGAGGATAACAAGAAGACAGAGATGTACAAATAAGCCATATACAGGAAAGACAGGAAATAATTAAAGGAGACAAGGTGATGGAGTCCAGAGAAACTAGGAAAGGTGTTTTCTGTTTGTTTGATTATAGAAGGTGAGATTTGAGTTGAGAATTGAAGGAAACCAAGAAAGCCAGGAAGCAGAGATGAGGAGGGAAAAAAGCATTCCATACATGTGGGACAGCCAGAGGAAGAGGCTGGAGCCAGGTGTCACTACTCCTCAGTCACGAATGTATTTGACTTTTTGTTTTTCTGTCTTTACTGATGATCGGAATACTGTGCATCTTGATAGCAACTTATATTTTTTCTCTTCTTATAAAGGGCAGCATACCAATTGAAAAGGTCTTAAATGAATGACTTTTAGGAGGTCATTTTTCTCTTGCAAAATGGATCCTCCTACAGACTCCTTTTTTTCATTGCTTGCCAAGCTGCCTTCTATATTTATGACAGTTTGCATCACTAACTGAGCAATCTGTTGAATCTGGTTTAGTGTTCCTGATTGCTGATTAGAGTCATTAACTTCTTCTTGAGCATCTCCAACAATAAGAAAGTCATTTTAGATTTCATGAATTTCTAGTCCCCTCCTCCCTCCACTCCTCAATATTTGGGATTTGGATTAAGTTTAACTTCCCCATCTTGGCACCTTGGATAGCCTACAAAACAACAGCAGCAACAAACTTTACCATAAAGAATCAGATCTCAGAAAGAATAAAAACCTCTTTTAGGAACTGACTACATATGGATAGGTGGCTTAACTTTTATAAACGATTTAAGGGTGCATACTTACACAGAACAACAGCAGCAAGACTAAACACAGTGCGGTGGACGGGAAGATGTCCTGGGAACTAGGGAGATCTGGGTTCAAGCACTTCCTCTTTGGCTATGTGACCCCCAGCAAGGCCCTAAACCTATCATTTTTGTTCTTGTTTCAGCCGTGTCCAACTCTTTGTGACCCTATCTGGGGTTTTCTTGGCAAGAATACTGGAGTGGTTTCACATTTCCTTCTCCAGCTCATTTTATAGATGAGGAAACTGAGGCAAACAGGCTTAAGTGATATGCCCAGGTTCACAAAGCTACTAAGTGTCTGATGCCAGATTTGAGTTAATAAAAATGAATCTTCCTAACTTCAGGCCTGGTATGCTATCCACAGTGCCACCTAGTTGCCCTAGAACCGCTTATTGCCCCCAAATAAATCTCTAAAATTAGATTGTGCATTTCAGAATCTTTGCTGATTTACATTGATAGGAGGTACTTCACAAGAAATTCTCTGTACCGATAAAATCGCATGCCCTTTCCAAAACACACATATGCACACACAAACACATAGACACACACACACACACACACACTCATGGACCTTGAATACATGACTTCAGAGTCCATCATCACTTCAGATTAAGGAACTGGGATATATATTGCAATGTCTGTCACTACAAGTATTAAGAATAAGTAGAGTTAATTTATTTTTTTATTCTACCCTGTCATTTCATTGATTTGGAGAATTTCTGGGGAGGAAAGTTCTATCAATATTAACCTGCAACTTACAGTCTTAGAAAGTTGCTTGAAGCATTGAAGGATTAGACGTCTTTCTCAGGGTAACATCATTTGGTGTTTTCTTGAAGATACTAGAATGGTTTTCATTTCCTGCTCCAGTTCATTTTACAGATGAGACAACTGAGAAACACAGTGCCAAGTTGGTTTGCCTAAGGTCAAACAGCAAGTCAGCATTACAGCCAGATTTGAACTCAGGAAGATGAATCTTCCCGATTCCTAGCCTACCAGGAATCCACTGCACCGCCTTAGCTGTCCAACACAATTGTGGTAGTATTTAAATACTTGATCTCTTGCCTTTCTGATTCTGATGTCAGTTCTCTGTGGCTTCTAATTTGCTAAATACAAATGTTAAATGTCATTTTGTCACATGAAAAATCTGTTTTCAGCACGTTTGTTTTTCTTATATTCATTATTCATTTGAAATCATTATCTTCCATTTGCCACACTGGAATGAATGTGATTACTTAGGACGTTACAATCCTCTCAAGCTACAGTCTTAGGAGGATGTTCTCCCTTGTAAATTGTGTTCTTATTCCATCTTCAATAGCTTTAAAATAAAACAAAGTAGTCCCAAACATTTTCATTTAGTCAAATAAATGTGCTTCTCCCCCCTTCTATCTGCTTTTTCTTTCAATTGTTCAAAGTGGTTTTCTATTTCTTGAGCTAGTCTATGTAGCATTGCATTAGACATGGAAGAATTTGTTTTGTCAACTGATGCATCCCACACAGAAATCAAAGGCTGTACATTTAGAATAGTACTGGGAAACGATTGGAATGACCTGAATGCTAAGAACAAATCCGAGCCCCTAAGAGGCATTTAACAAAGTCATAACCTGCCTCATGAGGAGGTGGAATAGACAGTGTGATGAGAGGTTTGCCTGCTGAGTGAAAAGGCCCCTATCCTAAAGTAGCTCCTCCATTAGACTGCCAGAAATGCAAACCCTTGGAGATCCATTCTTCAAATGGCAGCATTGTCTCCATAAAGTGCCTATTAAAAAAATAAGTACCTCTTATCAGTATTACCATTCATATTAAGAGAGGCAGAACATGGTAGCTCAGGGTCTGGCACATTGTAGGGATGAGATTGATTGGAGGGGAAGTTAGAGGAGGTTGCAGAAAGTGAATGGACTTCCTTGTCCTATTTACACAGCCTTATCTCAACAAATTAAGTCTAAACATAAGTTTAGAATTGGAAGGGTTCTCATTGACCATTTAAACCAGAGTTTCTCAAATTCATTCAGCCTACCACCCTCTTTTCCAAAAAAGAATTATTCAGGGACTCTTGGAAATCCATTTTCTTTAACCCCTTAACATTTTTTAAAATTTGCATCATTTAAAAAAATGAGATATGCTTTTAAAATCACACATCTTAAACTTAATAATTTATTGTAAATTTGCGGGTTTTTTCATGCATTGATATTTTGATGATGCAATATTGCATCATATAACTGTATAGTATCATATTGTAAACAAATTATTACATGCACATATTCCTCCTGATATATGCTGGATCTCCTGACAATGAGCAACATGCTAGCCTACCAACATTTACTTGTTAAGACCTATTGGCAGAGTTGACTGCTGATTGGTTATAACTTGCATTTTGTGTGTTTATTTGGAAAATAATGCAATCACCATGACATTGACTCTGTTACACAACAGATAAAACACATGGTTTTTCAAATTTTTCTTCTCTCCTTTCCTTTTACTTCCACCACCCCCTTATTTTTATTCAACAAGCCCCAAATGCATCTGAGGCTACTACTCCGCCCCCCCCCCATCGTTCTAACATCCTCCAGGGGGTGGTATTGCACACTCGGGAACCTATGAATCAATTCCTTTATTTTACAGACGAGTAAGCTAAGATCTAGAGAAGTTGTGTCCTGTCTAATAATTGTCAGTCAAAATATGAAGGCAATATATAACATATCAAATTATTTACCATCTTAGTGAGGGGGCAGGAAAGAGGGAGAAAATCTGGAATTCAACTTTTTTAATTTTTATATGAATGTTAAATGTTAAAAAAATTGTCTTTATATGTATTTGGAAAAATAAAATGCTATTTAAAAAAAGAATTTAATGTAGGATCTTTGAGTGTCCTGTCTAAAGTCACACAGGGAATATACAGCAGTCAATATATGAACCCAGGATCTTTGGAGAATGAATATGCATATTCAGTATTTATTCTCATTTAGCCCTTTCTTCAGGCATCTGGTGCATACTAAACACTTAAATGCTTGGCAGTCTTTAGGAGACAACTTAATAAATCCTTAATTATTGAGATAGCCACAGTAGACAGGGCACAGGACCTTAAGGCAGGAAGACCTTATTTCAAATCTCACTTTAAACACTAACTGTGTGACTCTACAGAAGTTATTTAACTTTTACTTGCTTGTTTCCTTGTCTTTAAAATGGAGATAACAACAGCAACAATTTCTCAACATTGTGAGGATCAGACCTTAAAACAGAAACTAACCCTAGCCTTTATTTTTATTATGATTCATTAATCCCCTCTCCATGAAAATTGTGCCAGGGTGTACCCTCTGAGCACACCTGTGCGCTCTAGGATCAAGGCTCTTTCCAGGGTATTATGCTATCTCTGATAAAAGTAGCCAGTGTAATAACCACCCAGCCAGTTATTTCCCTTTGGCCGATCAACATTAAGCATTTCATGGGTTCTAAAAGCAATCAGCAATTGCTTTAGCTAGTTAAATTAGTAGCAAAGATATTTTTGTTTCTGCTTTGAAAATTGTGTGGCCTCCAGGCACATTTGATTTTATCACTGATTACATTTTGATTCCACTGGATTAATCAATCTGGTAGCATCCCTCATCTTTAAGTAGAAAGAAAACAAGTGAAGGGGCAAAATAAATAAATAAATAAAGCGTATCTATCATCTCAAAGCACCTTGGTGGTACTATCATTTCAAAATATAGTCAGCCGAAAAAGAAAATAAAAAAGTCACATATGTGTTTGGTGTGACAGAGAGAAAAAACAAAACTCTGAACTGGTGTCAGTTGTCATGGGTTTCCATCTAGCTATGTACATACTACCAGTGTGACCTTGAGTGAGGTTGCCATCCTGAGACCTCCATTTGTTGGCCATCTAAGCTAGAACCCCTCAAGTTCTACATCCTTTGATCCTTAGATCAAACATCTTACTCTCAGTTACCCACATTATGGAAAGAAGTTTGCCAATGTCTTAGCCTAGAAGGTGCTTTATCTTGGCATCTGAGTGGCTGTGAATAGAGCTATGGATTTGGAGTCAGGAAGAATGCATTTGAATCCTGATAATGACACCTATTAGAGGTGTGGCCTTTTTAAAGTCAGTTAACTTATCAGAGTCTCAGCTTCCTCATCCATAAAATGCTAAGTAAAATGATAGCATATACTCAAAGGATTGCTGCGAGGATCAGTGATATAATATACAAAAATATGCTTTGTAAACCTTCAAGTTCTTTTATAAATGTTAGAAATTAATGGTAATAATATTGGTGTATATTTGTTTTCATGAATCTACTAGATGTTTATGTCTTTATATCTTTACCAGTTTATATCTTCCCATCTTCCTCTGAATTTTTCATATTTATTGTTTTTTTTAAAATAAAACAATGGTATTCCATCCCATTTCTGTATCACAAGTTGTTCAGCTATCCATCAATTGCTGGACATAAATTTATAGGTTTTTCACTATTGCACAAAGTGCTGATAAATGTTTTAATATCTATTGAAAGAAAATATTATTTTTATATTTTATTAATGAGCAATTATTAAACTGGGATCCAGGCTTTTTTTTATTATTAATTTCCTCATTCAGCGACCAGCCTCTGTAGGTCAGTCAGCCAGATTCTAAAGAACGAGGTCAAGAGATGAGATTGACATAATCCTTGTGGTACATGTTCTGAGATCTTGGAGGAGACTGCATCTCACCCAACCAGGAGATCTTTCCTCTGTTTAGAGTGTAAACAGAATCTAATTTAGATGAATTCCAGCCCCAAAGCATTGAGTTTATATCCTTGTGCTCTCCCCCCACACTGGAGTTTAGGGTTGTGTTCGTCCTTCTTTGCTGAAGAAGACCATGCCATCAGAGAAATGATGACATGACTTGCACTTGACTTTGAGCGAGGGAGGGCTGTGCAGGTCACCAGCCTAACTTCTTTAGAGTCATTTGAATCCAGTGACCAGATATTTGTCGGGATGACTGGAGATGGCCCAGGATGCAATGGGAGACTCTTAAGTTTAGGGTAACTCAGCTCATGAAGGAGGAAACCAACCAGCGTGGTCTGGGTAGAGTTAGATTCCTTTGTCCACATTGTTGGAGGGGGCTGAGTATGATCAAGCCATGTTCTTGGCAGGAACAGGTTGCCCACCTCCTCATTTAAATGCCCACACCCTTATTAATTGTTCACCAATCAGACTTGATTTTCATGTCAGGGGTACTCCCTTTTCTAAAAACCTATGAAGGCTTCCAGTCTCTTCTTTTTTTTTTTTTTGTCTTTGACTATTGAGAGAGACCAACAATCATCAATTTATTGATTATAAACTAACCTGGTTAATAAATTGATTATTAATTACACAGAAATTCTGTCTCTCAAAATTTTTGTATTTCTCACCATGTTATTTTATATGAACATTTAATATATGTTATTGGCCAACTTGGTAGCGCAGTGGATACAGTGCCAAGCTTGGAGTCAGGAAGACTCATCTTTCTGAGTTTAAATCTGACCTCAGACACTTACTAGCTGTGTGACCCTAAGCAAGTCACTTAACTCCATTTGCCTTAGTTTCCCATCTGTAAAATGAGCTGAGGAAGGAAATGGAAAACCACTCTAGTACAGTTTCTAAGAAAACCTCAAATGGGGTCATAAAGATTTGGATATGATTTATAAATGACTAAATAACAATAATAGATGTTATATATGAATGTTGTATATGGATGCTTTACCACTGGAGGTTTTCTTGGCAAACAGATTGGAGCAATTTGCCATTTTGTTCTCCAGTTCATTCTACAGATGAGAAAATTGAGGCAAACAGGATTAAGCAATTTACGTAGGGTCACACACCTAGTAAATGTCTGAGGTTACATTTCAACTCAGATTTTCCCAACTCCAGGCCCAGCACTCTATCCAATGCACCACCTAGCTGTCCCTGCCATGTCTATAGTCAATGCTGAATAATACTTATTCCCTTCACTATTTATTCTGTCTTATTTTATTGCAAAATATTAACAGAATAGTTATACCAGATTATAGTTCCTTCAATAGTGTGCCTTTTTTCATGCAATAACTGTTGGAGGCAGCAGACATGACCCAATACCCAGGGGACAGTGGAAATACAACATTCATAGGAGACATATGAGAGAAGTACAATGACCTCACCAGCAGAGATCATGCAGTAGTCATCAGTGCATTGGTGTTTTCAGAGGACATGAGCCATTCTGTCCTCTCAGGAACTCCCCTTATAGATTTCCTCAGCCATATCTGCCTCTGTTTGCACCCTCAATAAGTGCTCTCAGTTCAGGTATCTTCTCTGCTTATGTACCGCTTCTCACTGGTAGTGTGGCAAAGTGTGGGAGAATATATCTTATACTATGCAAATGGGAGTACATTTTATTGTCACTTTACTTGCTAAACTGCTTGATTAGATGTCCTTTGTTTTTGTTTAATGGATCCTCTGGGTGATTGTTAAAAGTAAACCCATGAGTGTGAGGTCAGGAAATATATTGAATTGATAGTGACTCATGAAGTTGGTGTTGAATGGATCTTGACTCACAGAGTGACTCAGATCTGGGAGCATGTGTCAGGAGGTGGCACAGGCATTTCACTATTTGTGGGCTTAAATACTGACCAGGTAGTTTCTCTTCCTGACCTCTGGGGTCAAACAGAACAGGCTTCATCCCTTTTTTTACATTATAGAACTCTAAATATTTTAAGACATCTCTCTTTTCTCCTCTTTAAGTCTTTTCTTTTCCAAGCTTGACATGATACGTTCTTTCAACCAAACCTCATTTCTCATGGTCTCTCTTCTTCTTTCTATTCTCTTCTCCCTCCTACAGATGCATTGCAGTTTGTCAATGTCCTTCCTAAATGTGATGCCCAGATTTGATTCCCATTGAGTTTGCACTTCATTAAATCCCCAGAGGTGGCAAAATATAATAAAGCTCTGGACTCAGTTATAGGAAAACATAGGTTCAAATCCCAGTTCTACCATTAACTAGTTATATGAATATAGGTAAATCACTCAACCTCTCTCACCTTCAATTTCATCATCTGTCAGATGGGAACACCACCATTCACAGGATCCACTCCCTACAGTTTTGAGGCCCAGATGAGAAGATGTACATATTTTGTAAACCCTAAATCTTAAAGCACCAAATAAATGTTAGTTATTAGTATCTTTTATCACATTGACTATTTTCTATTGTCCCCATCCTGTATTCATGTAGTTGATTATTTGAGCCCAAGTGAAAGATTTTATATGTATCTCTTATTATATTTAACTTCACTGAATTCTGTCCATTTTCTTGGATTGTTGGGATACTTTGAGATGTGTTATTAATTGGCTTCATTATCCTTCCCAGTTTTTTTTGCCATCTTCTTATAGCTATGCTGTCAATATTTTCATTCAGAGTGATTGCTCCATAAAGAGGGTGTGGTGCCTTGGGGTTTGCCTGCAGGATACCAACACTAGGGTATGCAGATTGTGGTCTTACTTTCTTACCTGGTATAAGGAGCTGAATTTAGCATATGTAGTTAGCAAAAATAGTGAAAGAAGGTGGCTTTTCTAATCAACCTCCTGGATGACTTAATCTCTGGCCTGGCCACACACACACACATGCACACACACACACACAAAACTCTCTCTGCACTTTGGAAAAGGCCTTCCAAATCATGGCTACATATTGTTCAAGTGTCTCTATTTACCAAAGTTCTGTGAGTCTATCTACCAGTCTCGCTATGGGCTTGGACATCACTGTCTCTTTCTCTAAAAGCAAGGGTAACAAAGTCTGAGGACTATCCCTTCCCCCTTATGCACATTTTTTTTTAATGATGCTTGTCCTTTTGGCCAGAACTGCCAGTTATAAATCTGACTTCATAAGTCATTGATAAAATATTATGAACAGCACAGTGACAAGGACAGATCCTTGAGAACTCCACTACATCACTCTCTAAGTTGACATTAGCCTCTTCGATTATGGCCATTTAAAATTCATTCAAATTCACCTAACTGTACTAGGATCTATTAATGATGACTACATTAACAATAACACTAACAATAATCATTTATATAATGCTTGAAGGCTTATGAAATGCTTTATATATCTTAACTTATTTGATCTTCAAAACAGCTCTATGAAATAGGTGCTATCCTTTATCCATTTTACAGATGAGGAAACATATTGTCTAAGTACAACGTGAGAGCCTTTGTCAACTACTTTGTTTTAATCTAGATGTTTCCATGTCTGTGAAATCCCTTAATCTACCAATTTGTCAAAAATAAAGTTTTTTTTGTCAGGTAAGTTTTCTTACTGGTACCCATGCCTAGAATCTAGATCTCCTGATTGGTTTGATTAACTTTGTTTCAGGTGTCTCACTCTTTCTTCTTCCCACGTCTTCTACTTCATCTGCTGACCCTTTGTTTTGCCAATATCATAGCTTTGGTTCCTCACCTCTGCCTTCGCCGGCTTGACTCATTGCCTCCCTATATTTATGATACATACTCTCCTTCTTGTCTTATGTTATTACAAAGTTCCAAGTCTACCAGAAAAAACTCTCGCACACTGTGGTCATTGCTATGCACAAAGTTCTCCTGGTTCTTCTCCTTTCGTTCAGCATCAGATCATATAGGTCCTTCCAGGCCTCCCTGAAGTCTTCTTGTTCATCATTTCTTATGGCACAATAGTACTCCATTACATTCATATACCATAATTTATTCAGCCATTCCCCAATTGATGGGCATCCCCTTGACTTCCAGTTTTTGGCTACCACAAAGAGTGCTGCTATAAATATTTTTGTACATGTGGGACCTTTTCCCATTTTTATAATCTCTTGGGGATACAGTCCTAGTAGAGATATTGCTGGGTCAAAGGGTATGCACATTTTTGTAGCCCTTTGGGCATAGTTCCAAACCGTTCTCCAGAAGGGTTGGATGATCTCACAGCTCCACCAACAATGAATTAGTGTTCCAACTCTCCCACATCCTCTCTAGCATTTATCATTTTCTTGTTCTGTCATGTTTGCCAATCTTATAGGTGTGATGTGGTACCTCAGAGTTATTTTGATTTGCATCTCTCTAATCAATAGTGATTTAGAGCACTTTTCATATGATTATAGATATCTTTGATTTCTTCCCCTGAAAATTGCCTGTTCATATCCTTTGACCATTTATCAATTGGGGATCTCCTTCTTGTCTTCAGCCATAACCATGATGCTTGTCAGTTCTGAATCTGTCCAACCTAACTCCTTTCTTGCTTCAGTACCATTAGATTATTGTAATCTGACTCCTGACCTAATAAGACTTGCCCCTTCCTTTGCATGGAATTCAAATTATTGCAGAAGAGTAGATCATCTTCTGCTACTTTTCAATGAAATAGCCCTGGGCTCAGCTGCTCTTCATGCCTTCTTTCTGTTATAAGACAGTAGGGATGGGCAAGGGGGAGGGAGAGGTAGAATTGGGGCTTAAATATCTTGGTTGAATGGACACAATATAAAGCTACAGCAATATCCAAGCAAGAAATTCCCTGGTACAGGTAATCATAAAACTGGATCCAAAAGGGTTATCTGGGAAAGGGGAAGAAAGAGGCTTGGCAAAGCATATAGTATTCTAAGTATTACTATTAGTATTAAAAGTATTCTCTAAGAACCAAATTGAGAACTTCATTCATTCACATCAGATCCTTCTAAACAAGTCATAAATAAATCAATAAAACATATTGCTTACCAGACAGTTGTATTGTTGAGAAATTTAATACTATTTTTGCCCTTCTTTATTCTATTTAGGAATGAATGATTCTCATGACAAATCTGCATGTTGAAGAAAACTTTTATTATAGAGAGTTGTCAAACATAGGGAAGATGGACCTAGATATTATACACACATACACACACACACACACACACACACACACACACTCTGTCTCTCTCTGTTTCTCTCTCTCAAAAACACACACACACACTCTCATTATGGATCAGAGAGATTACACAACTTGTGCAGTCATACAGCCACTATTTTAAGCAAGACTCAAACTTCCTCACTTTATGACTGGTGTTGTATACCTAGTTTCTTCATAATGAATGATAGAGTTGGATTTGATGACCTCTAAATTCCCTTCCAGCTCTAAATGTATGATTCTGTGATTGTATTCTAACTCTTCCCTTATTTTTATGGATGCAATTTAACACTATCCAGATTTGTTTTTCTTCACGGCTGAAGGTCTTTCCCTCGACTGCTTACAAAATTTGTTATTTGCTATTGAAATTCTGAAACTTACCTACTATTTACCTTTGAGTTTTAAGCATGGAGCATTTTTCATATGATAATTTATTGATTCTAGGAATTAGCACATTGTTATCTCTTTTCAAAAATTCTTGGAATTTTTTGGATTATTTTATTTTGGTTTCAAATTCATATTATTTTTTTAAACATATTCATCTCTTCTTCTGGAATACCTACAAAGTCTTATCTCTGTTGTGTTCAGGGTTAGTTGCTATGCCTTATATGCAACTTATATATTCATTCAAAGTTATCCTTTCTCCTCCTAATTTTTCCTTCACTTCTGTATTTTTGAGTTTCAGATTTATTATTTTCCTTTTCAGAGCCTCTAGCACACTGAAGAGATTCTCTATAATGTGTTTGAAATTATCTTCTTTTTAACTTATTTTTCTTTTTGACATTTAATTTTTGACTTTATTTTGGTTCATTCTCATTAATACAAATTAATGAAAATATTCATTATTTATAAACTTTTGTTGTCAGGGTGAGTGATTTCTCCTATATATATATATATATATATATATATATATATTGATTTCAATGTTGATTAATCTGCTTTTGATATCCTAAGACACACAACCCCCTTTCCCTCTAGGTAGCATATCATTTCCTCCACACTAATGTGTTTATATGGTTAGGTGAATTTCCCTGTATTCACTCACCAGTCAAGACAGGTTGGCTCCAGGGCAATTGGGCTAGCTTCTCCAAGAACTGGGGCATGAGAGTAATTCCAGGTGAGGAGCAGGCAGTTAGCAAGGAAGATAGCAAGAAATATGGGGTGAATGAATTTGTTTAGTCCTTAATAATGGTTATCAAATTGAATTGTGGCGTTACATACTGAGTAGCTTCCATTACATCATTTGGAGTATAGTGAGTTATACATGTGATTGGTTTGAGGGAGTAACAGAATTTTTGAAAGAACCTGTTTAGTCACTATTTTTATTTTTTATGAAAAAACTGTTTAGTAAAACTGCTATCTAGTGCTACTAGAGCAACAGAGAACTAAAAGAGGAGGGGAAGGGGGTATTTCACTAAAAGTAATCAAAATTAATTCTGACTACAGACACTGTCCCTTACCCATAGTCACCTCTATGAAGAAACAGTGGAAGGTTCCTTCTTGTATCTCTTCTTTTGGGTGCAGGTTGGCATTTACAATTTCTTGGCATTCAGTTTTGATTATTTCTTTCTCTTTCTTTCACATTATTAAAGGCCTTGTGTATATGTTTTTCCTGTTTCTGATTTTCATTTTGCATCATTTCAGGTCTTTCCATACATCTCTATATTTTTCACACTTAACAGTTCTTACTCTTCTAAATTTTTTGATGCAAGTAAAATTATAGTGTTGAATTTGAAAGAATTTCAATAATTTTTGGTGTCAGTAGTTATTCTTTCTGTCTTCTACAAATATATCTCATATAAAGCTATATATAATTATAAACATTCTACTGTTCTCAATTTGCCACAACTTTTCTTTTTAACTATAGAAGATTGCAAAGGAACCTAATAAAATCACTGATTCTTTTTGTACAATTGGCAAAGTAATTTATCTTCTGTGGAACCTTCCTTGATGCCTCAAGATGTAGGTGCTCTCTCCATGGTTTGTGAGCTCGTTATATCTACCCATCAAAATGTAAGCGCTTTGAGGCTAGAAACCATTCTGGATTTCTCCGTTAATTCCTACTGGCACACATAATGCCTTGTACAAAGAAGTGCCTATTATATTGTTTTCTAATTAAATTTAATTGAATAAAAAGTTAATATGAAATTCTTATATGGAAGAACTTTCAACATTAAATTTGCATAAACCTTTTCTCTGAGAAGAAATTTTTCATATGTTGAGAAAAATTTCCTTTTTTTTAGAAATCTATTAGTGCAAATGAATTCTCATCTCATCTGTGACAATATAAACCTTATTTATTAGAAAATTGAAAATTGTCCAATGAAGTTGACCTTCGAAACTTTTCAAAAGCTCTAAGTTCCTTTCTTCTCGTTTCAATATATTGTACTGCCCATATAACAAATTTAGCCTGGCTAACTTGTTTACTCTTCCTACATATAAAGCATAAATATACAAACACCCACATTACAATCACAAATAAAGAGGAAATGTTTTCAGAAGTCATGTTCTTGGGCCAAATCTTATAACAGAGGGATATGTGGATGTTTAGAAATGAGATATAGAATATAGGTGGCTTGAAATTAATGGATCGTAGGTTCTCCAAATATAACAATGTGCTTGGAGAGGAGAGAAATAAAAGGGAAAAATAAATTAAAGTGCTAAATAATTTCAATGAATATTAATGAGAGATGGGCATACCAGACAGGCTTTCATGGGAAGAAAATAAATAGAATTCATGAAAAGGTAAATTTTATTAAAAAGTTATTTATAGATATGGGGAAATGAGTTATACTAGAACTAGAAAGTGTCCACATTTTAGCTAATCTTCACTTTTTTGAGAATTGAAGCTCCTTCAATATGCCATCAACATGAATTTTAAAAATTCTGTGGGGGAAAGAAGAATAACTAATGATTTTTTGTTTAGTCCATGACGAATAATCAATTTGTCTTCTATTTCACTGAATTTCTTTATTGTTTTGGTGATGCACACACATTTCTACGTCTCGTTCCAAGCCTATTTCATACAGCACTGAAATTGTCTTTAAAATGTTTGGTGATTCTATACTGTCTGAATCCAGTAGATGAAATCATATCTCATCATAGTTCATTTTTTGAGAATTTCAGTATGTGAAAATTGGGTAGAAAAAGATAATTAAATTAGCTTTTGAACTAGCAGAGGTTGAAGAAAATAAGACCCAGTATAATGATGTTGTGGAAGAAGCAAATTGTTTATTGGACAAAGTAAGACTTCAGACTTCAGGCTCAGAAGAACCTACTAGGTTTTGAGAGGATGTTAGCATTTTTAAAGTAGTCACTGCAGAGGGAAAGTGTCATACGATTCAATATTCAATTTAAATGAGAAAACTCTGATGCAAATTTCTCTGGAGCTCATTTTGAATTTTTTGGGATGAAAATTAATTGACAAAATGTCAGGTCCAAAACTTCTCAATAATAGTTCATGATACTTGCTTAGGCCCTAAAATCCTTTCAATTCATCCCCTCATTATTTTTGTAACAAAAGGAGTTATTTTTGAGTGTTATTGTTTCCATGCAACCGTCTTCCACTGTTAAAGTCAGAGCAGTATCTGTCAGAGCTGTCAATATCCTTCTGTGTTGGGGATTTCATTCTTTCATTTGAACATCTAAATGTGGAGCTTTTGTGTTTTGCAATTTTCATTTTTTTTTCATAAGCATGAATGCAAAGGAAACTGAGCTAAGAATGTCAGTTATAAATTCTTCAAGGAAGGGAAAATATAGAAAGAAACATTTTTAAAGGGCTGAGGAGTGAAGTTGGAGTATTAAAGGTTTTGCCACTTAGCAACATGTTCAGGTTTTCTTTTTTTCTGAATAGTGTGACATCATTTGTTACTATCAATCACGTTAGATTATTCTAAAACTCTAGATTGTGTCAATTTTCAAATGCAAAAGAATCAAAAAATAGTATTCCTTTTACTCCCTCTTTCTGTTTCTTAGTGCCTGTTTACTCCAAGTGACACAAGGATGCTTGATGTAGCACCTGCTTACTGAGCTAAGATGTGGAGAGTGAAAGTTATAAATCCTCTGGACCAATCGTCTTCAAACATTTTGATCACATAGCCAATTAACAAAAGTTTGGTGCATGCACATTTGAATGATGTACATTTATTTATAAATTATGTTCATGTACTATTATTGGACTAACACATTAACATACATGATGAAGCATCTCAAAAGTAGAGACTTGAAAAGATGAGAGAAGAGATGATATATATACATATATATATTTAAAAAATTTTGGTTTTTATTAATAGTACATTTAATCTCACCCAAAAAGTTTATATTTTTAGTGAGCACAATGTGACTGCTTCATTATGTTTTTTTACATTTTAACACTGCTATATGACATTGAAGATCTGGTTCTAAGTGGTCTTCCTTACCTGAGCTCAAATTTGCCCTTGGACACTGAATCAACTGTGTGACTCTGGGCAAAAGGTAATCTTGTTTGCCTCAGTTTTCTAATCTGTAAAATGTGCTAGAGAAGAAAATGGCAAATCAGTGCAGTAATTTTGCTAAGAAAATCCCCAATGGGGGCGTGGAGAGTTGGATACAACTGAACACCAAATTTGTTGAAATTTTGCTAGTGAATTTCTATCTTCTTTGATGTCAGAAGGATAGCTGGGTATGGATTTTGAGCTCAGGTCCCAGATTAAGTGGTACAGAGAAGGGTACAGTGGCAAAGCAGATGCAAGATATATGGATAGGCCATTTCCTGGTGGCAAATGACCTTTTTCATTTGCTTTGAAGAAGTTCAATTACTTAGGGCTTTGGCAGGGGGGGGAGAGCAGATCTTGGGAGCAGAATTAAAGACCTGAGAGTTCTATCATTGGTTATTTATGCCCCAAGCCCATTTATAATAGCAGCCAGTATTGTTCATTGCTTCTGCTGTTTGCTCTCACTTATGCTGTGGATATTGTTTTTAGTGTCTCCTAAAAGTTTCTCCTAGACCCTGCATGAGACTCTCTTGTTTTCCTAAGATGGAGAAGAAAGCTCTAGCTGACAGCAAGAAATCTGTGTCCTAAGGAAGTAGTGAGGACCCATGGAAGGAAACCTTGCATCAGGATTCTGATAAGTGCTGCTACTCTTATACAACCTACAGTGTGTATGTTCCATCCTTTATCACCTGAGGATGAGACTGTAATATGCTCTCATTTTAAGAAGGTTGAGAGCCAGGAAGGGAATGACTGCCTGACTGCCATCTACCTTCCTAGGGAAGTATGCCCATATCTGACAATCCAACACAGGATTCGCTAGGTCCTGGCAGTGAGCAGAAGAG
Source organism: Bettongia penicillata ogilbyi (assembly GCA_023548195.1). Taxonomy (NCBI): domain Eukaryota; kingdom Metazoa; phylum Chordata; class Mammalia; order Diprotodontia; family Potoroidae; genus Bettongia; species Bettongia penicillata. The sequence goes on from JAJHZJ010000264.1 coordinate 491,723, forward strand.
CAGAGGCGGACAGTATTTGCCAGTACTGAACACCTAATACTGTTGTCCTCAGTCTGGATATTTTCTTTATGCACTCAAGTGCATTATCTTGTGTACCCCCTGAGATATGCATGCTCCATCTAGACAGTCATGACAATATATATCTGTCAGAAGAGAGAACACTAAGACATCTGTAGTAAATTGTGCTGTCAGACTGTTATAGAGTATAAGGAGTACTGGATATATATATATATATATATATATATATATATATATATATACATATACATACATACATATATACATATATATATATATATATATATATATATATATATATATATATATTGTTCCATCTGATAGAATAAAAGTTTGATGGCAGGGACAGTTTCATTTTTATCTTTTAACCACTATAGTCTATCATCGTGTCTCACATGTAGCATGTGCTTAATAAATCTTATTGACTGATTTAGAATCAGAAGACCCAGCTGTGTTACCTTTTCCCCTGTGTAAGTAACATTGGCCAAGTCCTTTAGCCAATCAGGACCTTTTTTTTCACCTATAAAATGAAGGCAATAACCTAGACAATTTCTAAGATCCAATCTCAGTCCTCTGGCTATTCTATGACAGAGGAAAAACGAAACAGGCACTATGTGATCATGATAGCCCCCACAAAGAGCAGCTGCCCATAGAATAGCAAATATACGAAAAGACTTTTACAATTACTCACAAGCAGCTGTTCCCTGCTGAGCACTAACCAGTTCCAAAGCCCCATTGCCTTGTCAGCATTAGCAGATAGGGGCTCCAAATCCCATAATATGCCTATGGCTGTGTTCCAAAACATGGCAAAAGAATCCCTTCCACTATTCATCAGAACACAAAATGATGCTTTGCATAGACTTACATAACCTTTCCTGAGTTGTGTCAGACAGAACTGGCCCTGTTTTTTGAGGTGTTTGTATTATTTATGCAAATAAATACCATTCTGTGAGGTGTTTGTATTATTTATGCAAATTACTTTTTCAAATAATTGTCTGAACCTCAATTTTATATTCAGATAAGGGGAAAATTTGTAAAATGTGAATTATCATTTCTAGGCAAGTGATGTATCTGAAAGACTTGAAAGTGCAGACATGATATGGATACCTGGTGAAATAGACACACAGAAGAATTTTTTTTTCAAGAGAAAAGGTGAGGACTTGCTACCGCAAGGAGTATGTCACTACCATTAGAATTAATTCTATAATTTAAATATTGTAATATGTAATTTATAATAATTTATATTTTAAATTTATATATTTATCAAAATATGTATTATATTATATATAAATATAAATTATAATTTATATTTACATATTTATTTATTATATTATTTATATATAATATATATTTATATATAAATTATAATATATAAATTATATATATTATATAAATATATAAATATTATAATTTAAATATGTAATTCTATTGTAAACATGAGAAAGATTTCAGCTGAATCAGTGAATCAGTTTCACATTTTTTAAAAAAAGACCAAACAAATGGCTGTTGTTAGATAATTCAAAAGTTCTTGAAACTTGAGGCAAGTAAGCCATATAGTTCTTCATTTTTCTTTGATAATTGATTGATTAGAAAGCAAAGGAAAGATGCATGATACAAATAATTTGACTGAATTTTATTGCCAACAATGAATAGATCAAGATGTGATATAAATAGTATCATGAGAAACATTCCCAGTTTGACTTGCAGCAAAAATCATTGACAAAGGATGAATTGTTCAAGTGGTACTTGGCAACACAGAGACATTTAAAACAAGAAATAAGAGAGGAAGACCTCTCATGCACTCTATGGATCATTTATGGACTGTTTCTGAAAAGATAAGAATGACAATAGATGAAAAGTATGAATTGTGTATAATGTGCACCAATGAATAAATTGTCTACAGCCAGTAAACCATGGGTTTAAAAAGTACCATGGTAAATGTATCTTTTATCTTCTCCCTTCCCTTAAACAGCTAATTTTCATTGGGACAATCTAACTAGTCATCAGGTCTTATTAATTGAATGAACGAGTGAATACATAAAATGCATCTGTTTATTGTGTGCCTAGAATTGTGCTAACCACTGTGGACACAAAATCGAAGAGGGAGATTGTCCCTGACCTCCTGGAGCTTAGAATCTATGAGAAATCCACACGTACACACACACAGAAAAATGATGGTTAAGGCATCATATTTTTGTCTGGGAGGTCCCAGGATAAATAGACCTACCACACAGGTCATTTGATTAACATGGTTTTCCCAGGAAAAATAGGGATGACTTGGATATTCTCCAAAGAGCTAGAGATGGAAAGCAGAAGTGAGGAGAAGAGGGTGAAATAAGGGGAAAGGTCGTCAGATGGCAGCAGCATAGCATGAAGATGGCTAGATAGCACTGGGTGCCTATTCCTCATTATTGTGAGCCATAATCAGAAGCAGAGCTGTCAAACATGCATCCTACAACAATCCCAAGTGAAGCAGAACCAGCTTAAAATACACTTGGGAAATTTTTAACAAAATAAATAAAAACTCAATAAAACATGGGTAATATTACATTTTAAAACTAATTTAATATGTAGACTTCAGGGATTGTTTAATGGCCCCCATTTTTTTTTGAGTTTGATACCACTGCTCTAGAGGATACTGAAAATGTTGGCATCTATTTTCACATGTCATCTGCATTTTATTCCAGTGTTCCTGAAACCAAATTGTCAAAGTTGCATTTGATGATAGCATTTACTCCAGAACTTGACATTTGGATATTTGATTAAGTAATTTGGTTCTGGACTTGTAATGAATTCTTCAGAAAAGGGCAGCACAGCATTATGTTGATAGAACTTTAATTCTGCAAATAACTTTCTGCATTATATTGAATGACCACAGGGATTTTTTTAAACCTTCATTTTTTCACAAATACATTACTTATAAATTGACCTGCCTCATCTGTCTACCCCATTCTTCAAGGTCCAACTCAAATGCTACTTCCTTTATGAGGTCATTCCTAATGTCCCCAGTTACAGAGCTGATCAAAGCATTACTTTGTGTTTCTCATTCATTTGTCATATTCTATTTCCTATTTTCATTGTATGAATGCTCTATCTTTCTTACTCAGTTGAAGTTCATTGAAGACAGGGATTTTCTTTTATTCATCTCTATACCCCTTTTGTCATTTCTACCCTTCCTTGAAGTCCCAGCCCAAGTGTTCTCCTGTCCTTAAAGTCTACTCTGATGACCCCAATTGTAAGTATTGTTTCCCATTAAATAGTCCTACAGTTCTGTTTGAAACTCTATGCTGTTCTTAAATTATGTGATACCTTGACAGTACTGGTTTTTTTTTACAATAACATGTATAACAATGCCTTACACACCACTATTGCTTAATACTTTCCTGTGGAATTAATTTGATTGGGGCTTGCTAATATTTGTTGCATGAATTATTTTTAAGAAGGTTCATGTGAAATGATGTAGGGCCGCTCAGACTCTCCTAAAATGTGCTACAAGTGTTCCCTTACACCACTAACACTAATTTAGGTGAAGACCAAACTAAAGTTATTCAGGTTTTACTGATACAAAAAATCTAGTTCAAATTAATTCAGTGGTGTGTGTGTGCGTGCATGTGTGTGTGTGTGTTTAATGGTAATTCACTTGAGCAAACATTTTCTTTTTGTCTATTTAACTAAAAAAAGTTCTAGTGGGAATTAATTTTTCAACTTTCAACAACTTGTTTTATCATTTAGACACAGCTTTCAAGCAGAGTGTGCTCTATGACTCACTGGCTAATTGAAATGTATTATAAATATGGCAAAATATTTAAAACAATCCTATAACAAATGACTAACTTTATTTGTATTAGAAATATAGAATAGTATAATAGATAGAGAGGATGGAAAACCTAGTTCTACCTCAATACATGCTGAGCATATGACATTGCACATGTCAATTCACTTTTCAGGACCCCACACAACTCTTTAAACTATATAAATTGCAGAATAGTCCTCAGTTTTCACTAGTATAAGCTTCCTGACTAGGAGTTTCTTATACAGAAGAAAGGAGATATTCTGACCAAAAATTGAAACAAAAAAAAATATTTACATATTAGCCAGGGCCCAACTCCAGTTGTGATGACCTATATCTTGCCACTGGATCCAGATGGCTCTGGAGGAGAAAGTTAGGATGTTGGTGACCTTGCACAGCCCTCTCTCATTTAAATTCCATTTACTTCAAAATCATGGCATCATCATCATGATGTCATGGTCCTTTTCAAGAATGAAGGACAAGGGGCAACTAGCTGGCATGGTGAAGTTTTTCTGAAACCATACTGCTCATCATTTCTTATATTACAATAGTATTTCATCATAATCATATGCCAAAACTTGTTCAGCCATTACCAAATTGATGGGCATACCCTCAATTTCCAATTCTCTGCTACCACAAAAAAATTGGTGCTATAAATTTGTTTTGTACAAATAAGTTCTTTTCTTTCTTCTCTGAGCTTTTTAGGATTCAGACCTAGTAGAGGTATTGCTGGGTCAAAGAGTATATACAATTTTACAGCCCTTTGAATGTAGTTCTAACTTGTTTTCCAGAATGGTGGATTAGTTCACAAATATACCTTTAAGGAATGTATCAGTGTTCCAGTTTTTCCATTTCATTTGTCATTTTCCTTTTAAGTCATGGTAACGAATATGATAGGTATGGGGTGTTGTCCAAGACTTGTTTTAATTTGTGTTATCTAATCAATAGTGATTTAGAGCATTTTTATGTGATTATTTATGTGTCATTTATCTCTTTGATTTCCTTCTTCTGAAAACTGCCTGTTTATATCCATTGTCCATTTATCAGTTGGAGAATGGCTTGTATTTTTTTAAAAATTAGCTCAGTTGTCTACATATTTAAAAAATGAATCTTTATCACAGAAACTTGCTATACTTTTTCCCATTTTCCTGTGTTCCTTCTAATTTTTGCTGCATTACTTTCATTTGTGCAAAACCTTTTCAATTTCATGTAACCAAAATTATCTATTTTACTTCTCTTTTCATGTATTTTTAATTTATGGAACACAACACGCTTCTCCATAGCAAAGTATAATAAAAAAAGATGATTGCACATGAAACTGCAAATCTACTGTGCACAACTTACTATTCCTTTCAAGTATACAACAAAATTACCATGTAACTTATTATTTTATATGTACTTCTATTTATCAATTCTCCCTCTGGATGCAGATACCAAATTTCTTCATATATCTTTTAAAGTTAATTTGGGTGTTTATAATAGTCAAAATGACATTTATTCAAAGTAGTTCACAAAATGCTATTGCTGTAACTGTATACAATGTTTTCTTGGTTCTCTCATTTCACTCTTCTTTATTTCATGTAAGTTTTTCTAAAATCATTGAGTTTATCAATTCTCATAACACAATCATATACCACCACTTGTTCAGGTATCAAGCATTCCTCTTTGACAGACATCCCTGCAATTTCTGGTTCGTTGCTACCTCAAAGAGAGCTGCTATAAACATGCTAGAACATATAAAGTCTTTACCCTTTTCCCCAGTCATCTTTGAAAATAGGCCAACTAGGGGGTGGAGCCAAGATGGCGGAGTAGAAAGACTCATGTATGCTAGCTCCAAACCAATAGCCCATATATTTCCTGCAAGAAGAACTCCCCACAAATTCTGGATCACTGCAAGGTGCACAGAAAACAGTGGAAAAGATTTCCGTTCCAGAGAGCCCTGGAGAGCCGTCCCCAGGGTCCGTCGCAGCCCGGAAAGCGGAGCCCATCCCTGCCCCACCCTGGCTGCGCGGCTGAGAGGAGCGGGTCCGAGCAGGCTTCAGGGATGGAACCTCCGGCGGCTGCAAAGGTCCCTCCACCCACAGATGCTACAGGTCAGTGAAAGAGACGTCTAGGCTGGCTGAGAGGGGAGCAGGGTGTCTCTGGGGCTCGGGCCCCCTCGGGAGACAGTGGCAGAGGGAGCGGTAGAGGCAGCGGCAGAGGCAGCAGCGGCGGCCCCCGGGACTGCCCGAGCAGGCAGGATCTTCATTACTGAAGGTCTCTGCTTAAACCACCAGAAGGAGCTGAGCCTGGGAGACAGCCCTGCCCCCACCAGCTCCATTACTGAAGGTCTCTGCATAAAGCCCCTGAGGGAACCGAGCCTGGGAGGCAGCCCTGCCCCCATCCAAGTACCAGAACTTAAGTTCACATTGAATAGCAGCCAATCCCGCCCTGGAAAGCCCTGAGGCTGGGAAGCAGCATTTGAATCTCAGACCCCAAGCACTAGCTGGGCGGATCTAGGCGGGGGTGCAGAGGAATCTCAGAAGTCAAGTAACTGGCTGGGAAAATGCACAGAAAAAGGAAGCAAAATAAGACCATAGAGAGCTATTTTGATGGGGTGCAGATGTTCCCGCCTTTCAATTCTGATGACGAGGAAATATTCTTACCATCAGGGAAAGACGTGGGGGGCGGGGCCTCAGTATTCCAGACACCCCAGGTGGATGTCCGGTGGGCTCAGGCCATGGAAGAGATCAAAAAGGATTTTGAAAAGCAAGTTAGACAAGTGGAGGAAAAACTGGGAAGAAAAATGAGAGAAATGCAAGAAAAGCATGAAAAACGGGTCAATTCCTTGGTAAAGGAGACCCAAAAAACTGCTGAAGAAAACAACACCTTGGAAAATAGGCTCACTCAATTGGAAAAAGAGGTTCAAAAAGCCAATGAGGGGAAGAATGCTTTCAAAAGCAGAATTAGCCAAATGGAAAAAGAAGTTCAAAAGCTCACTGAAGATAGTAGTTCTCTCAAAATTAGAATGGAACAGATGGAGTCTAATGACTTTCTGAGAAACCAAGAAATCACCAAACAAAACCAAAAGAATGAAAAAATGGAAGAGAATGTGAAATATCTCATGGGAAAAACAACTGACCTGGAAAATAGATCCAGGAGAGACAATTTAAAAATTATGGGACTGCCTGAAAGCCATGATCAAAAAAAGAGCCTAGACATCATCTTCCATGAAATTATCAAGGAATACTGCCCTGATATTCTACAACCAGAGGGCAAAATAAGTATTGAAAGAATCCATCGATCACCGCCTGAAAGAGATCCAAAAAGAGAAACTCCTAGGAACATTGTAGCCAAATTCCAGAATTCCCAGGTCAAGGAGAAAATGCTGTGAGTAGCTAGAAAGAAACAATTCCAGTATTGTGGAAATAAAATCAGGATAACACAAGATCTAGCAGCTTCTACATTAAGGGATTGAAGGGTGTGTAATAGGCTATTCCAGAAGTCAAAGGAACTAGGGCTCAAACCAAGAATCACCTAGCCAGCAAAACTGAGTATAATACTTCAGGGGAAAATATGGTCTTTCAATGAAACAGAGGACTTTCAAGCATTCTTGATGAAAAGACCAGAGCTGAAAAGAAAATTTGACTTTCAAACACAAGAATGAGAAGAAGCATGAAAAAGCAAATAGCAAAGAGAAGTCATAAGGGACTTACCAAAGGTGAACTGTTTACATTCCTACATGGAAAGACAATATTTGTAATTCTTAAAATTTTTCAGTATCTGGGTAGTTGGTGACATTATACACACACAAATACACACACACACACATGTATATGCATGCACGCACACACACATACACGCCTGCATGCACACACAGAGACAGAGAGCACAGAGTGAATTGAATAGGATGGGACCATATTTTAAAAGAAATTAAGGTAAATGATGAGAGAGAAATGTAGTGGGAGGAAAGAGGGTGAAATGGAAAGGGGTAAATTATCTCTCATTCAAGAGGCAAGCAGGAGACTTTTTAGTGGAGGGAAAAAGAGGAGAGCTGAGAAAAAAAAAACAAGAAGTTTACCCTCATCACATTCAACTAAAGGAAGGAATAAAATGCACACTCATTTTGGTATGAAAACCTATCTTACAATACAGGAAAGTGGGGGAGAAGGAGATAAGCAAGGGGGGGGATGATGGTAGGGAGGGCAATGGGTGGAGGGAGCAATTTGAAGTCAACACTCAGGGAGGGACAGGATCAAAAGACAGAATAGAAACAATGGGGGGCAGGATAGGATGGAGGGAAATAACAGTCTTACACAACATGACTATTATCGAAGTCATTTGCAATACTACACAGATAGGGTCTATATTGAATTGCCTGCCATCCCAAAGGGAATGGGTGGGGAGGGAGGGATGGGGAGAATTTGGAACTCAAAGTTTTAGGAACAACTGTTTAGTATTATTGTTGCTACTAGGAAATAAGAAATACAGGTAATGGGGAATAGAAAGTCATCTGGCCCTACAGGACAAAAGAGAAGATGGGGACAAGAGAAGGGAGGGATGATAGAAGAGAGGGCAGATTGGTGATAGGGAAAATTAGAATGCTTGGTGTATTGGGGTGGGGGGAGGGGATAAAAGGGGAGAAAATTTGGAACCCAAAATTTTGTGAAAATGAATGTAAAAAGTTAAATAAAAAAAAATAAAAAAAATAAAATAAAATAAAAAAGAAAATAGGCCAACTAGTGGTTGGCTAGGTCAAAGGTAGTTTAGTAACTCTTTGGACATAATTCCAGAATTCTCTCCAAAATGGTTGGATCAGTTCACAGTTCTACCATCTTCTCTAACATTTGTCACTTTTTCCTTCTATCATATTAATCAATCTGGTAGGTGTAAAAATGATATCACAAGGTTTTTTTGATTTGCATTTCTCTAATCAATAATAATTTAGAGCATTTTTATGTGACTATTAATTGTTTTGATTTCTTCATTGGAAAACTGCCTGCTCATATCCTTTGCTCATTCAATGACTCATGTTAGTTTTCTTGAAATCCTTGACCTTTTGTTCTGCCAGGTGAATTTTGTGATTATTTTTTCTCACTCTATAAAATAATTGGTAGTTCGATTGGTATGGTTCTGAATGAACTTACATAGAATTGTCTCATGAGGAATTAATAGTTCTCCCTTTTTTAGATGTCTTTACTTATGTGAAACTATGTTCATATAGCCCCTGGGTTTGTCATTGCAGAAAGACACCCAAGTATTTTATACTCTCTTATTACTCTTTCTATGATTTATTCTTTGATTCACTCATTCTTTAGGATTAGATTATTTAGTTTCCAATATTTTAATCTGTTTCCATGGCCTTTTATTAAATATAGCTTTATTGCATTATAGTTTGAAAAGGTCATATTTAATATTTCTACTTTCTTGCATTTGGTTGTGATATTTTTATGCCCTAATGGTCAGTTGTTTTGAAGGTGTCATATAGAGCTGAAAAAAGATATATTGCTTTCTCTTCCCATTCAGTTAACTGCAATGATTTTTCGTATCAAACTTTTCCTTGGCTTCTTTCTTATTTATTTTATGAGTAAATTTACCTAGCTTTGAGAGAGGAAAGTTGAAGTCACCCACTATAGAATATTTCTTCTATTTCCTCCTATGATTCATTTAACTTTCCATTTAAGAATGTGAATGCTATGCCATTTTGTGCATATATATTTTGTATTGATATTACTTCATTGTCTATGGTTCCTTTCAACAAGATGCTGTTTCCTGCTTATCCCTTTTAATTAGGTCTATTTTTTGCTTTTGCTTTGTCTGAGATCATGATTGCTACTCCTGCCTTTTTTATTTCAGCTGAAGCATAATAAATTCTGCTACAATTCTTTATTTTAACTTTCTGTGTCTCTGTTTCAAGAATGTTTCTTATAAGCAATATATTGTTGGATTCTGGTTTCTAATCCATTCTGCTATCTGCTTCTATTTTGGAGGTAAGTTTATTTCATTCACATTCACAGTAATGATTACTAGCCTAGCTGTGAATCTTCCTGTTTCCCATTTTTTAAATTTATCCTTCTCTCTTTTTTTATTCTGTCCCGCATAAGTTTATTTGGCTTTTGACCACAGTCTTTCTTTTTCTGCCATCATATCATGTCACTATGACCCAGGTCCACTGGTGGTTCTTCACCTGTTTGGGCTCCAGGTTAGCATTCCGCCTTCCCCCCACTCTATGTCACAGATCTTTCCCTCTAATTTCCTGAGTGGTTTTGACCTGGAAGAATGTTTCAACTTGACATTCTCATACCAACAGTGGTATCTCACTCAATATTTTGTTAGCCCCACCATTCCAGAAAATCTATTAAAGGAATTGTTTTAACATGGTTGGGAAGGGAATGTTGAGAGAGCTCAGTGGAGTTCTTCCTCTACTCTGTTGCTTTGGTTCAATCCCCAGATGTTCTATTGTTCACATTCTGGGTAGAAAATATTGTCTCTTGGGAGGTGTACTTTGTTTCAGGTGTACTTTTCCCCCTCCTAAATATTTTAAGAAAAGAAGGAAGGAAGGAAGGAAGGAAGGAAGGAAGGAAGGAAGGAAGGAAGGAAGGAAGGAAGGAAGGAAGGAAGGAAGGAAGGAAGGAAGGAAGGAAGGAAGGAAGGAAGGAAGGAAAAAGAAAGAAAGGAAGAAAGAAGTGAGAGAATAAGAAGAGGACAGGTCTTAATATCTTTTAAAATTAGGTGCAACAGGTGAACACAATTAATCATAGCTATGAAACAGATATGAGGATTTCAATTTTACTTTTGCCTAGGTTGAGCAAGCAAAGAGGAAAAAAAAAATCTGATTACAGAGGTAAGGAATTGGGCTGGAACAATGATGTGGAGCAGATAAATGGGCATCTTAAAGAAATTAAGACACCAACTAATATTTCATTAATTCACAAACAGAAAATAAAAATCAATTGATTGAGTAAATTAAATGAATCATAAAGGAGGGGGAAATTTCTTATGAAGTGGTAGTGATATAAGGAGAACCTAGAAGTGGCAATAGGAAATAATTGAATATTTGAACTCCCTTACTTCTTTGCAGTATTTAAGAGGAATGAGTAAAAGTTTGCTCAGTGCTAAAAAGGAAGGACATTATGATTGGGTCATCAGCAGGAAGCCAGGTCTTAGTGAGAGTCAAAAGATGGAAGGAGTGGGAAAAGATTTACGACTGAAGCAAGTTTGATGCTTATGTTGCAGGCATTTGAGAGAGGATAGTAGAAGGTGTGGATAAATAGATTTAGAATGGGGCGTTAGGTGTTGTAGGTGGTGGGGGGGTGTGTTGGACTATGGGGGAGAGGGAAGGAGATTGAATGATGACTTCAGAGGGGTTAGAATTATTGGGATAGGGAGAGTATAACCAAGGGAATTTTGTTAATCATTGAGGAATAAATTTTAATTGTCCACAGGAATTTGGCCTCAGGTTGGAGGCATCTCAGTCCCTTAGTCAGTTCAAGCAAGGAACTGATAATTGGAACTGAAGGAATAGTTTTACTCTTCCCCTAAGGCAGGAGACCAAGCTAGAAATCTGATAGAATGTTCTCTAGAAGGGAGGAGTCTATTGGTTAATGAAATGGTGTTTCTCCTCTTCCAGCAGGGATGGGAAACCTGGCTTGATGGAGTGTAGGCCAGTCTCAAAAAAAAAAAGTAACAAACCCTGGGAGGGAGATGCTATTATTAGACTCAATTTACAGATGAGGAAACTGAGATTAAAATATTTGCCCAGAGACACATAGTTAACACCCATCTGAGACTGGATTTGTACTCGACTTTTCTTGACTTCAGGCCCACTCAAATCAAAGTCAACTGCAAGTCACGTCATCATCTTGATGTCATGGTTCTCTTTGAGAAAGAAGGACAAAACACAATCTTTGAGCGGAGTAGCAACTCCTCCTCTCCTTTTTCCTCCCCTCCCCTTCTCTCCTCTGGTGTTCTGCCTAGGGGAAGGTACATGCCATGGCCAAAAGCTGTCTTTTCTTCCTTTGGGTTTATTGGCTACATTTCCTGCTCAAAGATCAAGCCTCAAACCCAATTCACTGTGGAGCTCATAGACTGGACATTAAGTCCCACCCACCTAGCAGAGAGTGAATGTAATTGCTAAATAGTAATTGTTTCTCTTTTACCCAGGAACCCTGATAGTCTTCTCCTCCCTGTCTGATTTTTTTTTTTTTTTTATTAAAAGGGCTATCCCTTGAATAACTTAAAAAAGTCTATTCATTGAAGGGGTGTATTTCACTCAAAGTGAGAATGTGATAAAATCTTAGCCTGAAAGGGCTAGGGTCTCACATTGCATCCTGGGTCATCTCCACTCTTCCCAATGAATATCAGGCCACTGGACCCAGGAGATGGCTCAAGAGAAGAAAGTGAGGCTGGTGACCTCGTCCAGCCCTCCCTCATTCAAATCAAAGTCAACTGCAAATCATGTCATCATCTTGATGTCATGGTCCTCTCTGGCAAACGTAACCACCTTTAACCCAAAGGCAGGAAGGAGTTAGGGAACTTGTTGCAAGTAGCCTAGTGTATCAAAGCAAAATCAACTAATTTTTTTATTTCCTTAATATGGGGGAGAGGGAACGGAGGCCCTGTCAGTGGAAGGTAGACTAGGTTCTATCAGATCCTACAATACTGGAAAACTTTGACAGGAATGGACTGTTTTCCACTGTACAAGTTTTAGGCTAGAAAAATTCAGTCTCCTAACCCTTAAAGTGGCAATGGGAATAAGATTTCAGCTAGAGTAACTCATGAAGACAGTTTATTAAGATCAAGACAATTGTATTTTAAGTCAGGAGTAGCAGTAACCATATGAATGAAGTCATGTATCCTTGAAGAAGTGAGGTATAAGGTCAATAGCAATTCTAATAATCTAATCACTGTAAACATCTGAACTTCAATGAAGGCAGAAGTAAATTCTTAATGTTATATTAGAGTATTTGACATTGGAGAGAATTTGAAAAGTTCCCAATATGAAACAGCAGTGTTTCTGATATCCTTTATTAATTATATGACTTCTCAGATAATATTAACTGTAATGGTGATTTTTCAACATTTTGGTTTTATATTTCATATTTCTGTTTACTTTAGTTTGCTGTTTTCCACCACTACCAATTTAATGCAGTTTGTGTTATAAAAAAAAGTTCATGTAAGTATAAATCTCTCTAAACCCATATGATGAGATATAATAAAAAGAGCTGGTAGAATTTTCTGCTACTAAGATACTTGTAACCTTAGGAAGGTCATTTCAACTTTGTGGAGCCGTAGTCTTATGGGTTTTTTGTGTTGAAAATGTTGACATGGAATTTCAAAGTCTTTTCGAGGTCTAGAAGTATATCTTATATGTGGAAGAACTCTCCTTTTCCAATATCTGAAGCTATTTTAACACATTTTCATACAGTATCCCCAGCAGAACCCTCTGGTGTGTCTAGAAGCTATTTCCCATTTGAAAATATCATTGATGTTTGCTTAGTTTGTTTAGCACAACAACAAAATTATAGGTCGATAGCTATTTGCCTTCTTTCTCAGAGATACTACCCTTTCACTGGTAGCTTACAAATCAACATCTATTTTATTTAGTCTTTTGAAAAGAGTGATTGTGGAACGGGTGTACTGCAAAATGTTTAACAACCAGCAGTGTGTGTGTACCTCTAGTTTTCATTCCCGCTGAGGAAATGTCTTAGGGGTGAGGGGAAAGGAATAACATTTAATAAGTCTGTATTTTATGCCCGTCACTACGCTAAGCACTTTGCAAATATTCTGTCACTTGATCTTTACAACCATATTGAGAGGTAGATACCATTATTCTCCCTATTTTATAGATGAGGAAACTGAGGTAGACAGAAATTAAGTTATTTACCCTGAGTTACTCAGCGAGGAAGAGTCTGATGTCAAATTTGAACTCAGCTATTCCTGACTCTGGGTCCAGCACTCAACCCTGACTACTACTCCAACAGCTGCTCCTTACCAGTACTCTGCGACTTATTACAATCCTAGAGAATTGCCTACATCAATGAAAGGATACATTATTTTCCCAAGTCACACAAAGTGATGATCATAATGTGAGTTCTGCTGCTTTTTAATGTTTACTTTTGTTTAATATGATCTGTAGTCATTGTATATATTCCTCCTCAGGAGAATCTGTTTACTTCACTCTTATCAGTTCAAAGTTTTGTGTTTCTCTACGTAAGGGGTGTGTGGGTATGTACATGTATGTATATTTTGCCCATGTAGATTATATACATTCACATGGGTCTGTCTAGATGTGAACAGCCATCTCTAGAGTGTCCTCTGCCCAACTTTTTCTGAAGGAAAAATCCAGAAGGGGAGCAAAAGATTGGTGCCATGATCTGGTGGTATTGTGCTGGGATTATATCTCTCTGCTTCCCTAAATATTGTTACTCTAAGAGAAATATATTTTAAGTTCAAGCTGAACCCCTGATCAACATCACTTACTAGGAAAGTATTGCTCTAAGCTATATATCCAAGATTTGACTCACTTCCAACTTAATGCCAGTGAAACAAAGACTACATAAAACAAATAGTAAATAAACCCAATTTTTCCAGGCTAGGAGTAAAGAGAAATCAGTAAAGTTATATAGACGAGCGATATAGATATATCAAACAACGTGCAGAGTAAATGAGTACTCCAAGTGAGATATCTCAGATAATCCGATAAAATCCCAGATCTCATCCAAAGGGAAATTCTCCAAAATCTCTGAGATAGTAAACTGAGGAAAGGGACATGACTGAGGTGCCTGCTTCTCTACACGCCAGCCTCTTCCCAGAGTGTTCCTCTCCTCTGGGGATCTCTCACTGAAGAGAATGTAGAAATGTCTTCTTTCTTGAAACTAGAAGTCAAAGACCAAGAGTCTCTTCTTTTCCCACATTTTGCCAACTCTGCGCCTCAAACAGTCAATAAGCCCCATGACACACACAGGAGTTTGGGGGGGGGTATGTCGAGGGAGCTGCTATCACAGGTTCTTAGATCTGCATTTATAAAAGGAAAGGCAACTTTTGAGTGGTCAACAATCACTTTAAGTACTTCCAACATACAGGAACCAACAGACAGGCTTCCAATTGTCTGACCATTACATACATACATACATACATACATACATAGTTACCAGAGAGTGCAGTACCAACATGTGGATTTTAAAAACTAGGAAACTGCTTAACGGCTTCCCAGAATTTCATCGGACACACAGACCTCTTCCAAAACTAAGCCCCAAAGAAAAACCTCCCCTCAGACTATATATACCCTTTTCAGAGTCAGAGGGAAAGACGCCTTGTGACCCAGTGCCTCATTAGCAATCAGCTAAAGGTGTGGGCTTTCATAGGAAACAAGCCTCGCCTAATCAAGCCTCCCTCAATAGCCTCACCTAAGGTCTATCAATGGACAGGGAAGATTTGTAACTCTCATTACACTCAGTGAGGAGATTCTTCTTAGGCAAATGCTTTTTGAACCTTGGTTATTCGTAAATTCCTGTTATGGGTCATTTCTTGTGGCTTGATAGTATTTCTTTACAAAGATAGTGCATTTTAGAAATTGATTTAGGCTGCAAGTTAGTAGAGAAGCATAAAATTATAGCACTAGTTAAAAATAAAAAAAGGAAGAACATATTTATCAAGAAACATAGGAAACTTCATAGAAATGCATGATTATAGCAAATCCTATCAAATGAATCTTCCAGAAAAGAACTTGCTGCCTGATGTAGAAGATCAATAGTTTTAAAAAGTTTGTATCATTTTTATATCATGAGGTGCTCTTCCACCGAAGTTTCAGTTAGTTTTGCTTCATCATTTTTCCTTGTTATAAGGGAAGCTGAATTCAGAGCCTAGTAAGGTGAGGTGGCAGGAATATACTGGGAAATGATCATAATATCAATTAAAATACAATTTTCTTCCTCAAAATTCTATGAAATAGCGTCTAAATATTGGAGATATTTGCTTTTTCCTCTAGGACAATAGTATCAAATTCAAGTAGAAACGGAGGCTACTAAACCATATATAAGGATGGCTGTGAGCGCATAATGTCTTGAAAAAACAAACCAACAAACATATATTGACATTATGTGTGGTCTATTTTGTTTTAATTTATTTTGTTGAGTATTTTCCAATTCCATTTTAATCTGCTTTGTTTCACTCAGGATAGTTGTGGGCCCTAAACTACAGATATCTGTGTTCTATAATATTGAATATTCTGGTCCATTTCGTTCCCTACATCTCTTGCCATGGCCCCTTTCCCCCATTCTGATTTTTTATCAAAACACAATGACTTGGAACTGGTAAACGTTTCTAGTATAGGTAGTCTTTTTCAAATGTACTTAAGGTGTCTATCTTCACCAAAATAGGTTGAATTTCCATTAAAGGAAATATATTAGAACACAAAAATCAACTTCATCCTCTCTATTCATCAGTAGGCAGTCCTGGAATTGAGTTTGGGGAATACACATTGTCTTAAGTTGATTTTATAAAACTAAAAACAACCTAGCAACACTATTTCATTCTATTATACTACATGATAAAGAACCAATTAAAATTAATTTAGGCCACTTGCAAAAAGTACATATCTTCCCTTCCTTTTGTTTATAGTTTTAAAATAAAAGTGAATCTCCACTTGTTTGTTATTGAAAGAGAGAGCTACATACATGTATATGTGCATATATGCACTTTACACATATCTATACACATATATACATACATAACACTCTGCTGATACCTAACTCTTAAGAGCAGTAGTTTTCCATTATAAATTCAAGTACCTCTCTCTAGATAGGACTATCTCTTTGGCTGTCTCTGTACCCTATAATGATCATGAAATAGCTGGTTGAGATTCATCATGACAATTCTCAAACACTTGAATGAAGTTTTTGTTTTGTTTTATTTTTTTACAAAAAACTATCCCAAAAGAAAAAAAAATGACATTTTAAAACATAAAATGGGTTATTTCAGTAGCAATGAGACTGTGACATAAACAGACAATGGCAAGGAAATTTTAAAAACTGGTTTTTCTTCTCTTATCTAGTCTCTTTGTTCACAGATATATTGCCAGTGCCTCAAGGAGAGTATTGAAAAGATTTATGGAGCCCATGTGATGTAACACAAGGGGACAAGTCTTTAGAATAACATCAGGCTTTACTCAGAATATTTTTGGAAATATTTTTGGTTCATGCCTTTTCAGTATTCCCTACCCCCAATTTCCCATCTTCCAACCCTATTTTGTATGCTTGTTCAAAATTAGTAGAACAAGAAACCAATCAGGATGTTGGAGACAGAGAAACCCCAGCTATTAATATTCATATTCACCTTTGAGCCATTGGTTTTTTTTTCTCTTTAGCTAGACATTTACTGACGTTTTGAGTCAGAGAGTTGCAGTTGTAGACAATTGTTATCTAAATGAGTTGTGACAGCTGATAGAAAAACTACTGTTTTAAAATATTCTTTCATGTGTCAAATCATTTCATTATTTAATTTGCTATGACACTTTTAATGGCGTTTCTCATCATGATATAAGTAACACAATTCAGAAAATACTTGTACAAGAAGCAATATATCGTGACACAGATCAAAAGCACCAGTAACTTTTTCTGAGCATGTCCCTTGTTCATTTCTTCTTACCAATTAAGTGCCTATAATGAACAGGATTTTAGCACCAACACAATTTTCACAGCACCTACAGCAGCCATGATTATGCTGGCACAAAGCTGAATAAGGAAATACAACAGATTGTCCACAGGGAAGACAGAACCAAAACATTTATTCAGACACCAGGAAGCCAAATCCATCATAGTAACAAAAATCAACACCCAATAACAATGCAGAGAACAACATCAGCCCCAAGAGAACAACACCAGCCCCAAGTCTTCCCCCTGCTAGGCTTCCACAAACTAGCTCCATTAAACAAAATCACACATTCTCTTACTCAAGCTAGCCAGCTGCCTGCATCCTCCAGTTCTGACTGTTCTCTCGCTTATTTTCCCCTCAGTTCTACTCTAGTTCCACCTCTTTCTGTTCCACCCTTTCAGGAAACTCCTCTTACCACAGGCTTCATGTGACTCAGACTTCCATGTGACTTGAGGGTCACAGGGGTCTATTAATAAGTGGGAAAGATCTTTACATTTAAATTACCATTACGAGGATTTGCTAAAATTCTATGACTGTACTATATCATGTTGTTCAGTCATTTTCAATCATATTTAACTTTTCATGACCCCATTTGGAGTTTTCTTGGCAAAGACACTGGAGTGGTTTGCCATTTCTGTCTCTAGCTGATTTTTATTAATGAGGAAACAGAGGCAAACAGGGTTAAGTGACTTGCCCAGGATCATGCAGCTAGTTAAGTATCTGAGGCCAGATTTTGACTCAGGAAGATGAGTCTTCCTGACTCCAAGTCTGACACTCAATCCATTTCACCTCCATTGCCTAGGACAATACAATAGATAAATATTCATTTATCATCTGTTTATTGGGTGTGCCATTTAATTTGTCTCATAACCTTTAGAAAAACATTACTTCATAGTCCATACAATTCACAGCACTGTAATAAAATATAGTTTATGAAATATTTGCTTTTTAAATTAATGTGATTGTAAAATCTTTTTTTAAATAAAATGATGCAAGTAAAAAATTTAAAAACCTGTATAGGAGGGAAAATGAATAACACTTGTTGAGAGTTAGAGAAAGGTATTGAAAATATATAAAGTTCCACTTCTTATTTTTAATTTTATTTTATTGAATTCTCTGAATCATAACTGAATCCAAAGTTGACATGATGAGTAAGCCTGGAAGATTTCAAATTAATTAGTCAAATTGAGTTTGGGGAAAGACAGCCCATAATTAAATCTTTTTTTCCTGAAATTATTTCTCAGTGTGTCATCAGAGGAAATATAAGGTATCTGGGAATAATGGATCATACTAGTATCCAGGTTAGCTGAAATTGGAACATGAATCCCATGGTATCAATTACTCAATCAAGTTTTCATTGAATAACTATAAATTTTACATAATATGGGAGCTTTTTTCACGCTCAATTTTAAGATCTCATTTTGAAGTACATAGAATAACAAAAATGTTTCACCATAAGCTAGTATTTAAATATGCCATGTTTCCAGAGGTTTTTTTTTAAGTTTCTCAATAAATAAAATTAATTGGAACTTCTAAAATAGCCTTAGATACTGCTATGTTGTAAAACCAGTCATGGCAGCTCATTTGAGGACTGCTGCTGTGATTGATTTCAAGGGTCTAATTGCATAGCATAATGAACTGTCCATTCAGCAACAAACTAAACATTGTTCAATAAAGTAAAGCATAATATTCATAACAACATCCTTAAGTAAAATACATCATCTAATACGTATATGTATCTCATAACACTCAGTATGTCATATGGCATATAGCATATATCACTATACCCCCGAAGTCAGGAGGTCCCAGGCTACCATCTTTCCTAGCATGATGCCTCCTTAAGGGGTAGCAGAGAATACCACACCATCCACTCCTGGGTCACTATAAAAACAATTTCTTTAATTAATACACAATATCTAAGTAAAGTCCTCTCTCATCTTGACTCAAGGCTGACTTTCAAACCCCATGGCTCCTCCTCCATGGGCCTGCTACTCACAGCTCTTGTTTGGGTTCATACTTGGGCAGCTCTCTGCTCCTGCTCCCTATCTCAGCTCATAGGGACTCTTCCACTCCAAACTCTTCCTCCTTCTGCTTGACAGCAGGGTCCAGGGGCTCCTACCCACAGCTTCTGTTTCTAGGAAAATAAAGCTTAACAGGGCTATAACAATTTATACACATTACCAGCAACATTATCTCAATTCTCTCATAAAGACCAACAGACAGGACTTCTGTCTGAGAAATCAATACAGGCCAACAGACAGGACCTCTGTCAACATAAACCAACAGACAGGACTGCTGTCTGAGAAATCAAAGTAGATCAACATATAAGGCTTCTGTCTGAAGAATTAACACAGATCAACTGACAGAGTGGCAACATCACGAACATTCTTTTTTTCTTTTTTCCCCTGCAAATTTATTTATTTATTTGTTTTCCATTTTCACTAATCACTTCCATAAGTTTTAAATTTTCTCCCCCTTCCTCCCAACTCCCTCTCCAAGAGAGCAGGCAATCTTATATGGTTTCTACAAATACATTCTTGTTAAACATATTTTCATATTAGTCATATTGCATAGAAGAATTAAAATGAATGGGAGAAACCATGAGAAAAACCAACCAGACCAAAACATAACACAAGAGAAAATATTCTGCTTCATTCTGATTCCATAGTTCTTTCTCTGGATGTGGTTGGCATTTTGCATTGTGAGTCTTTTGGAAATACTTTAGGTCCTTACATTGCTGAGAAGGGCCAAGTCTGTCAAAAGCAGTCTTTGCATACTGTAGATGTTACTGTGCATAATGTTCTCCCATTTCTGCTCACTTCACTCAGCATCAGTTCATATAAAGTCTATCATGGTATTTCTGAAGTTTGACTGTTCATCATTTCTTATAGCACAATCATATTCCATTACATTCAAATACCATAACTTGTTCAGCCATTCCCCAATTGATGGACCTCCCCCTGATTTCTAGTTATTGACCACCACAAAAAGAACTGCTATAAACATTTTTGAACATGTGGGTCCTCTCCCTTTTTTATTATCTCTTTGGGATACAGCCCTAGAAGTGGTATTTCTGGGTCAAAGGGTATGCATAATTTTATAGCCCTTTGGGCATAGTTCCAAATTGCTCACCAGAATGGTTGGATCAGCTCACAGTTCCGCCAACAATGAATTAGTGTTTCAACTCTCCCTGATCTCCAGTGTTTATCATTTTCCTGACAAACATTCTTTCTGTTAGGCCTCCAAATAAGCAAGTTCCCCTAGCCATCTCATGTTCGCTTCTCTCTCTCAGCTCTGTTTCTCTCTACTCTCTACAATATGTATATACTGGTTTTAATCAAAGCCTCTTGATTCAATCAACGACTCTTGATTCAAACAAAGACTCTTGATTCAATCAAAAGCAAGCCTTAATCAAAGGCACTTGATTGGCTAAAACTCAATCCAGAAAAACAGCAAAAAGAAAAAAAATTCCAACTTTGCTTGCCATTACATATATCTAGCTGCAGCTGCTATAAGATGAATATTAACAAGGAAAAAAAAAAGATGGGTCAATCCCATTACTAGAACAAGAAATATCTGAGGGACAATATATGTGCTCCAACATCAAATGCATGCAATATTGAAAGAACATGTGGAATGCCTAGAATATTGCATGAATACTCCATGGCAGAAATATAGTGGGCATGTACACAAGGTGAGCAGGCAGGGACAGATTGTGTTAAGCTTCACTGCAAAAGGTGTTCCCAGTTCAAGGTTACAGATCCATTAGAGGGTTAGATTAGTAATGAACCACATTTTCCCCCCGCTATATATTAGCTTGGAAAACTTAACATTCTGTCTTGCCAGATGTGCAATCATGAACTAATGCACTACACTTTTCAAGGCTACTTACTTAAACTTATTTGCTATTCCAATATACAGTTAGTTATGGAATATTAATATACTATTCAATTATTTGTTCTACATGAACCAATGCTTTTTAATCCAGGAAGTGCATCCCATAAAACAAACATCTTTACTAAGTCTTTGCTAGAGAAGTTAGGGGAAGCTAGGTAGATCAATGGATAAGCATGCCAAGCATGGAGCCAGGAAAACTCATCATCCTGAGTTCAAATCTTGCCAGAACACTTTCTAACCGTGTGACCCTGGGCAAGTCACTTAACCTTGTTTACTTCAATTTTCTCATCAGTACAATGATTGGGAGAAGGAAATGGCAAACTACACCAGTATCTTTGCCAAGAAAATCCCAAATAGGGTCATGAAGAGTCAGATACAACTGTATAAAAACAACAAAGGGAAGTTATAGATACAATCAATTTGTATTCAGTCACTTTTGAATGAAATGGAGTCTGCTGAATTATAAGTTTATTAGATTCCAGATTTTAAAAGAATTTTCAGGTCTATCTGCATGATATCTGTTTGATCAAAGAGGAATCATCCAAAACATATAAGATCTTTCCTATTTAGAAGGATTATAGAGGAAAGATGAAATGCTTCTGATCATCTCTTGACCTACGCTTCCACATCTAATGGCCAGTCAAAATTATAAATCATACAAACTGAAAGAAATGCCAAAGTTAAAAATAAAATGTAAACCCAATCAATAAGAGAGAAAGCAAACATAATAATGAGAATTATTGGATTTAATATTTAGAATTAGAAGTCATCTGGTCTAATTCCTTCATTTAAAAAGAAGGGGAGAATGAGATCCAGAGAGGCTAAATGTCTTTCCCATGGCTACACAAATAGCAAAGGACAGTCAGGATTTGAACCCAGGGCTTTCCTCTGATTCCAGAGCCCGGGTTCTTTCTACTGTGTCATACCACCATTTTCTCAGAGAAAATGAGACAACTTTTGTCCCAAATGTAGATTTTAAGCATTATCTCTAAGTATAACTATAACAAGGCCCAATATATATAATAGTAAGTTTATAGTAATTATAAATTTGGAATAATTATGTTATAGCCAGCATAGAAAGTGTTCTAAATGCCCAAGAGAAAATGTTATATATGACCTTAAAGGAAGTAGATGTTGGACTAGATGACCTCTAAGGTCCCTTTCTCCTTTAGATCTATGAGAAGGGGCAGATAGGTGGTGAAGTAGATAAAGCACTAGTGCAGGAGTCAGGAGGACCTGAATTCAAATTTCACCTCAGACTCTTGACACTCACTACCTTTAGAGACTAACCTTTCTGGGTTGTGAATCAACTTCTTGCATCACTAGAGTAGGATCACTTAATAACCTTAAATGAACAAGAATGACTATGCTAACTGCCTATTGATAAGAAAACAGAACTCCCTTTGCCTTACTGCATTGACCTTGTATAATAGTGATTAGGATTTATTTTGACCATCCATCATTACATATTTATTAAGCACTCATTGTTTGTTAGGACTATGTACTGAGACTACAAGACAAAAATGAAACAGTTGCTGTCCTTAACAAAATTACGTTTTATTGGGGAAGATGATGTATATGCATATAAATGCTTAAAATATACACAAAATAAGTTCGTAAATGCTAAATAATTTTTTGGGTCGAAGCCACTAGTAGTGAGGGGATCAGGAAAGGCCTCATGTAGATGATGATGTTTCAGGTATGCTTTAAAGGAAATTGAGGTGGAGGGCAGGTGGGAACACATTCTAGGCATGTATCTATGTAGAGACAGGCAGAAGGGAGAGGCACATGTATTGCAACAGTTCAGAGTTGAAAATATTGCCTTACAGCCCATGCAAGAAGGTGTGCCATATCTTGATCACCAAATACTGACTGTTTCTCTATTGATTTCTCTTCCTACATAACAGCTTATGTTAGAGCCTTTAAGTCACCAAGTTTCAACAAAAGACAGGAGCAGACGTGCTGGCCACTTATGGCTAACATAGAAGTCCCAAATAATGGCAAAGCAGAGCCTAGAATACCCTTCAGGAATTTTACACCTGTGTCTAATTTAATAGCCTACTGTGTCTGTTGCTCAACACCAAAATAACTCAAGGAGTCTTCATCTGCCAGTTAAAAAAAAAAATTCTTAAAAAGGGAAGCTCACTATGAGAATTTCAACTACTTTGACACATCTCTATGGGGGAAAATAATTTAAAAGCTATTTTTCAAGTGATGAACATTGATTAATTCACTACTGAAATGATCATTTGCATAATTTTAGAATATGTAATTAACCTCATGATTTGTATGAACACTTAGATCATAAAGAATTTTAAAGGTTTTTTTCTCTCAAATTGTGTTACTATTTATAACTATAATTAATATAGGAAAACTGAACAAGTATTAACCTGTGTAGTATCATTCATATATTGTCTTCGTGCTGTAATGTCTGTGTATATAAATGAATATGCACATATACACACCCATACGTGTATGATATATCACATGTAGATAATATATGTATATAAGCAGACATGTGTATTGTATATACATATGTATATATGTGGAATTATATGTGTATATATATGTATACATATCTAGCTATATCCATATCCTTTGTCCTTCTAGTGGCATGACCCCCCCCAAAATAACCTAAATTTACTCTATACACATTTCGTATATACTTTTGAACGTACGTGTTGTCTAGTAATAAAACATAAGCTCCTTAAGGAGCTTATTTTTGTCTTTTAGCATCCCTGAGACCTAGCAGTGTCTGATATTAAGTAGGTGCTTAATAAATATCTGTTGATTAATTGAATGATTGGTCAATTTGACTATTTATTTCAAAAAACTCTCCATAAAGCTTCTACAGGTACGCAATTCTGACAAAAATGGATAACTGTACCTATTTTCCACAAGTCCACCAATCAATCAATCCAATACACATTTATTAAGCACTTATTATGTTTCTGGCACTGTGGTATTAGGTGTCCAAAGAAAAAAACAAAAAACAGTACTGAGTTTCATTGTTTCTAATTATTTTTGTCCATCTGATATGTGTAAATTGCAGATTCTCAATATGTGTTTATTGCATTATGTCTAAAATTTAACCTCTCTGCTTGGCCTCAGAAAAGTACCAAAATCTAATAAATTAGCATTTGTATTTAGTAAAGTACTCCAAACTCATTTACCAAAAAGTGCATATGTTTAGTAAAGTACAAATATTATAGCTGAATAGAATGAGTTTCCAGGTTTTGTGTGGTTTATTCCTGTCATTATGGCCTTATATAGAATAAGAAAATGATTTTTAGGCAAAGATTTTCTACCTTTTCCCTCATATGGGGAATGATCTTGTAGTTTAGGCTAGTTTGTTGTTTTTTTAAGTAAAATGTCTGTACTGTTCTTGAACATTTTTTCTAGCTCCTAAGAAAATAGACGATTAAACTGAACATAGTCTATGGTCCAGTGCACTGAATCCTTACTGCTCCTTACATAATGAACATTTAGAACATTGAGAGACAGCTCCCAATTCCTAGAATTTTCCTTAGTTGCCTCCTCTGTTTGAAATTCTGTGCTTGCTTATTTCTATCTGCTGGTTTCCCTGCCTTCTCAGCTAAAATAGCATTTTATTCAAGAAGCCTTTCCCAGTCCTCCATCTTATAAGTGTCTTCTCACCTCCAATTGATACCATGTATGTCTTGTTTATACATGGGGTTTTTCATGTTGCCTCTCCCTGATAGAGTATGAGCTCTGTGAGAGTACAGACTATTTTGTTCTTTCTGTGTTGCTCAGTGCTTATGGCAATGCCTGATACATAGAAGGCATTTAATAAATGCTTTTTTTTAAAACCTGATTTGACTTGTCCAACTGGGCTTTAGTATTAAACAAAAAACTAATTATTCCCTGCCCCCCCGCCCTCCAAAGTGTTTCATTGAATGTCAGGATGTGATAAGGTAAAGAGAATATCAGTCAGAAGGTGAACATGTTATTGTGGGACTGGGGGAGATTTCTTAAATAAAAATACATGTAGTAAATGCTAGATTTTTATAGAACCATGGAAATGGAAGAATATTTTAGAAGCTATATAATTCAATTCTGAGCCTCACCCCATTTTACGCATGAATAACTCAAGACCCACAGAGGTCTATTGTCTTGTCTGAGGTCATACAAGCAGCAGACTTAAGATTCAGATTCAGGTCTGCAGTCACTACAGTACTTCTTTTGTCACCTCCAGAATAATGGGCGTCATAACTTCATTGATTTAAGACACTAGTGTTACATTTTATTTTATTTTAAAGAATGAGTAGCTAGATGGTACGGTGGATAGAACTCCAGTGCAGGAGTCAGGAGGACTTGAATTCAAATTTCACCTCAGACATTTGACACTTGCGAGCTGTGTGACCTTGGGCAAGTCACTTAACCTCAACTGCATCATTCTGAGTCATCTCCAGTCATCCTGATGAGTATCTGGTCACTGGATTCGGATGACTCTGAAGGAGAAGTGAGGCTGGTGACCTGCACAGCCCTCCCTCCCTCAAAACAAAGTCAAGTGCAATTGATATCATTATTTCTCTGATGGCATGGTCTTCTTTGGCAACAAAGGATGAACACACACACACATTTTAAAGAATATAATAATCTCATGGTTAGTGCTAATACTGATCAGGGGGGAAAAAAAACCAAAGAAATAATCCTACATCAATAAAACTCCATGACAGAGGTTATTTTGATTGCAAAGTATTACTGAAATATTACTTTTGAAATAAATCACAGTTGGGGGGAGGAGCCAAGATGGCGGAGTAGAAAGACTCACATATGCTTGCTCTGAACCCACAGCCCATTTATTTCCTGCAAAAAGAACACCCCACAAATTCTGGAGCACTGCAAGGCGGGCAGAAACACAGTGGAAAAGATTTCCGTTCCAGAGAGCCCTGGAGAGCCGTCCCTGGGGGTGCATCACGCTCCAGAAAGCAGAGCCCACCCCTGAGCTGCCCTGGCCGCGTGGCCCCAGAGGAGCAGATCCGAGCAGGCTTCAGGGACGGAATCTCTGGTGGCCGTGAAGGTCCCTCCACCCACAGATGCTACAGGTCAGTAAGAGAGATGTCTGGGCTGGCCGAGAGGGGAGCGGGGTGTTTCCATGACTCGGGCCCCCTCGGGAGGCAGCAGCAGAGGCAGCGGTGGAGGCACGGAACTCCCAGAGCAGCAGATAGAAGTTCAGGGCCATTACCGAAGATCTTTGCATAAACCCCCTGAGGGAACTGAGCCTGGGAGATGGCCCTGCCCCCACCCAAGCACCAGAACTTAAGCTCACATTGAATAGCAGCAACGCCCACCCCTGAAAGCCCATTTGAATCTCAGACCCCAAGCACTAGCTGGGTGGATCTAGGTGGGGGTGGACAGGAATCTCAGAAGTCAAGTAACTGGCTGGGAAAATGCCCAGAAAAGGGAAGAAAAATAAGACCATAGAGAGCTACTTTGAGGGGGTACAGATGTTCCTGCCTTTCAATTCTGATGACAAGGAACAATTATTACCATCAGGGAAAGACATGAAGGTCGGGGCCTCTGTATCCCAGACATCCCAAGTGGATGTCCGGTGGGCTCAGGCCATGGAAGAGCTCAAAAAGGATTTTGAAAAGCAAGTTAGACAGGTGGAGGAAAAACTGGGAAGAGAAATGAGAGAGATGGAAGAAAAGCATGAAAAACGGATCAATACCCTGCTAAAGGAGACCCAAAAAAATGCTGAAGAAAATAACACCTTGAAAAATAGGCTCACTCAATTGGCAAAAGAGGTTCAAAAAGCCAATGAGGAGAAGAATGCTTTCAAAAGCAGAATTAGCCAAATGGAAAAAGAGGTTCAAAAGCTCACTGAAGAGAATAGTTCTCTCAAAATTAGAATGGAACAGATGGAGTCTAATGACTTTCTGAGAAACCAAGAAATCACCAAACAAAACCAAAAGAATGTAAAAAATGGAAGAGAATGTGAAATATCTCATGGGAAAAACAACTGACCTGGAAAATAGATCCAGGACAGACAATTTAAAAATTATGGGACTACCTGAAAGTCATGATCAAAAAAAGAGCCTAGACATCATCTTCCATGAAATTATCAAGGAAAAGTGCCCTGATATTCTACAACCAGAGGTCAAAATAATTATTGAAAGAATCCATCAATCACTGTCTGAAAGAGATCCAAAAAGAGAAACTCCTAGGAACATTGTGGCCAAATTCCAGAGTTCCCAGGTCAAGGAGAAAATATTGCAAGCAGCTAGAAAGAAACAATTCCAGTATTGTGGAAATACAATCAAGATAACACAAGATCTAGCAGCTTCTACATTAAGGGATCGAAGGGCATGGAAGAGGATATTCCAGAAGTCAAAGGAACTAGGACTCAAACCAAGAATCACCTACCCAGCAAAACTGAGTATAATACTTCAGGGGAAAATATGGTCTTTCAGTGAAACAGAGGACTTTCAATCATTCTTGATGAAAAGACCAGAGCTGAAAAGAAAATTTGACTTTCAAACACAAGAAGGAGAAGAAGCATGAAAAAGTAAACAGCAAAGAGAAGTCTTAAGGGACTTACCAGAAGTGAACCGTTTACATTCCTACATGGAAAGACAATATTTGTAACTCTTAAAACTTTTCAGTATCTGGGTAGTTGGTGGGACCACACACACACATACACACACACACGTACATGTGTGCATGCACACACACATACACACATGCATGTACATACAGAGACAGAAAGCACAGAGTGAAGTGAATAGGATGGGACCATATCTTAAAAGAAATTAAGGTAAATGGTGAGAGAGAAATGTAGTGGGAGGAGAGAGGGTGAAATGGAATGGGGTAAATTATCTCTCATTCAAGAGGCAAGCAGGAGACTTTTTAGTGGAGGGAAAAAGAGGAGAGCTGAGAAATAAACAAGAAGTTTACCCTCATCACATTCGACTAAAGGAAGGACTAAAATGCACACTCATTTTGGTATGAAAACCTATCTTACAATACAGGAAAGTGGGGGAGAAGGAGATAAGCAGGGTGGGGGGGATGATGGTAGGGAGGGCAATGGGAGGAGGGAGCAATTTGAAGTCAACACTCAGGGAGGGACAGGATCAAAAGACAGAATTGAAACAATGGGGGGCAGGATAGGATGGAGGAAAATACAGTTAGTCTAACACAACATGACTATTATCGAAGTCATTTGCAAAACTACACAGATAGGGCCTATATTGAATTGCCTGCCTTCCCAAAGGGAATGGGTGGGGAGGGAGGGTTGGGGAGAATCTGGAACTCAAGTTTTAGGAACAACTGTTTAGTATTGTTGTTGCTACTAGGAAATAAGACATACAGTTAATGAGGAATAGAAAGTCATCTGGCCCTACAGGACAAAAGAGAAGATGGGGACAAGAGAAGGGAGGGATGGTAGAAGAGAGGGAACATTAGTGATAGGGAAAATTAGATTGCTCGGTGTATTGGGGTGAGGAGAGGGGATAAAAGGGGAGAAAATTTGGAACCCAAAATTTTGTGAAAATGAATGTAAAAAGTTAAACAAATGAATTCATATTAAAAATAAATAGATAGATAGATAGATAGATAGATAGATAGATAGATAGATAGATAGATAGATAGATAGATGGATAGATGAATGAATGAATGGATGGATGGATAAATGAATAGATAGATAGATAGATAGATAGATAGATAGATAGATAGATAGATAGATAGATAGATAGATAGATAGATGAATGGATGGATGGATGAATAAATAAATAAATGAATGAATGAATGAATAAGCAAACAAACAAGCAAGCAAGCAAACAAACAAATAAATGAGCAAGTAAATAAGTAAATGAATGAATGATTGAATGGACAAATAAATAAATAAAAGAAGAAATACATCACAGTCCTTTAAATGCAAGATCTAATACTGAGTTAAATGTGGTCTATGAAAACGTAAGAGAGAAAAAAGAAAACTAGAGCTCTTCACATGTAATACCTCATTTTCTTTTCCACAAGTTATATGAAAAAATATTGTTGTTTGTTTTTTGATAAATTCAGAATTTTTTAAAAAAGAAAAACAAATAACCCTAAAAAACTCTATAGTAACAAGAAATTGAAAATATATCTTGGAATCAGAAGACTGAGATGAAAAATCCTATCTTTCAAACTTACTAACTATATAACCAGGGGCCAGGCAACTTCACTTACTTAAGTATCAATTTCCATATCTCTATACAGGAATAATAAGGTCTGTGTTAGAATTACAGTGATATAAACCATGGATTTTTACAATCTACTTATAATATTGCATGGAAATACACATACTTAAAAATAAAAGCAAAGTAATAAATTTAGAGATGAACAGAACCTTAGGTGGCATCTAGCCCACCTAAGGGAAGTTAGGTGGTGAAGTAAATAGGGTACTGGGTCTGGAATCAGGAAGACCTCAGTTCCAATGCAGTCACAGATACTAGCTGTGTGACCTTGAGAAAGTTATTTAGCTTGTTTCTGACTTAGCTTCTTCCTCTGGAAAATGGGGATAATAGTAGCACCTCTCTCCAAGGATAAATGGGAGGATAAGATGATATTATAATTGTGAAGCATCTAGCACAGTGTCTGACATATAGTTTGTACTACAAAAATGTGTGTTATTAACTATTGCTTTACAGACAAAGAAACCAAGGACCAGAGATGTAAAACAAGGTCATATAGCTAGTGTCAGAGGAAAGCTATGGACTAAGGTTCTCTAATCCTAAATGCAGTAATTTTCCTCTTCCCTGCTGCCTTTTATCTAGGTCTTATTTTCTTAAGAATTTCATTTTCCCCTTTATGTGCATTTTTGTTTTGGGTTTTCTTGGGAAGGACAACTTAGCATCCACAAGATACTGAACTCATGTCCTACACTCCTTCCCCATACCTTTCTCCACCTCATTTTTGCCTTCTTTTGGTTCACAGAGGTTTTATGTTTACATAAAGATAAAGGAAATAAAGAACAACTAGCCCTTCTACTGTTATTTCTAAAACTTCAAGTTAGGAAATAAATTTTCCATAAATCCTTACAGACCTTCTTAGCCACAAGCCAACATCAGCCCACATTTTGTGATTTGTACTATTTGGTTCTCAGCTCACCAATTTAATTGCACCTGACAAAGAGACCTATTAACCTATTCTCATTCGTAATGTTACAACCATTAACATGGATGAATAATGGTAAGATTGTACCTGCTCAGTTCTCATGCCATTATCATTCACCCATGTGGAAAGGAAAAGGGATTTCAATGAGAAAACATGTTGATGGAAACAAATGGGATTCAACTTTTACTACATTAGTATGACAAGCATGCCTTTTATTTCTAAATTTCATGCTTTGACTTTTCCAAAGGAAATCTACCCCAAAAGAAAATAGATCAGAGAGAAAAATTGGGAAGGATCAGAGATATAGGAATGCTAATAGGAGAACCATCTCTCCACATTCATAGCTAAGCTATTAATTTACTTGTCACTTGTTGGGGAAGAGGGTCCTAAGAGGTTGTTCTCAGCTACCAAGTGCCTATGACTTTCTCCAGGATAATACATTAGTAAAACATTTATGGGGAAACACTTCATCATATTTTTGGAGCAAAAAATGAATCTCATTACACATGAAAATGATTTATTCTAATCTATTAATCTAATAGTTTAAAAGAATAAAATGTGTTATATAATTAATAATAAGAATGAAAAAAATTAATCATTTACAAAGCATGATGGAATAAAAAGAGAATTAGATTAGAGTTGGAGGATCTGGGTTCAACTCCTTCCTCTGGCACATATTACATATATGACTTTAGGCATGGTACTTAACCTGCTGAGTGGGGAAACACACTCACACACGCACACACACAAAACTTTCTAATGATTAGATCTCTCCAAAATTTGGAAAGGGTTGCCACAAGAAGTGATAAGTCCCCTACTCATTAGAAGGATCCAAGCAGAGAATGGATAATTCAGTGTCACATGTGTTATATAAGGGGTGCTTTAAGGTATAGGTTGGACTAGATGGTCAATATTGTTCCCTGTATCTAAATTCTGAGATTCTGTGATCTTATGAACATTTCTTGCTTTCACTTTCCTTATTATACTACATGGCCTCTAAGGTCTCTTTGCAGCTCTAAAACAATGATCCTATACTTGTAGGTTTCAGGTTTTTCAAATGCTGCCCCCAAAATATGTCATCTTCTTTGGTGCCTCTACACTTAAAAAAGGGCTCGTATTAAAAACATGGTTTGCATACTACTAAACATGCCTATGACTAACCTGAATTTAGAGGACCACATAAACTTTTTTCAGAGTTTACTTTAAATATTTCTATACTAGAGGCAGATGGGTATCAAGATAGGAGTACATGAGTTCAAATCTGCCCTCAGACATTTAGTAGCTGGGTGACCCTGAACAAATCACTTAACCACTATGTGTCTCAATTGTAAAATGGAGTATTGTGGTAGCACTTAATTCCCCTGGTTGTGAAGATTAAATAAGATAATGTTTTGAAAGCATTTAGCACAGTGCCTAGAGAGGTAGGATATTAACCCAGGATGACTTTATTCAAAATCATGCCCTCTATCTCCTTTGTCATGTTGTCTTTCATGTTCCATCTTCACATAAGCAGCAAAGTGGAGAACTGGGGCCAAAATGGAGAAATGAAGCCAATATATATAACAGAAACATAACTACCTCTAGATAATCTCCAAATTAATGTTCCTCTTTTATTGAATTATCCAGATAATCTTATTTCTCATTTACTTTCTATATATGTCAGTTGGGGTCACTCATATTTATAAGGTTATTTTTCCCGAGTAGAATTAAACATGATAAAAATAAAGTTGATGGTGACAACATTGGAAAGAAGCAGTTACAATTATATGATATTTCTTGACATGTTTAAGTACCTATTGTAGGCCTCTGGTCTGCCAGGCAAATTGTTTAGATGCTACTGATCTCAATTCTTTGTGAACTAGCATAAAGACTGTGTGAATGTTTACAAAGACAATATAAGTAATAAAATACTTAATGGTCCCTTACTGGTTACTCTTAACTGCCATTAGTAGTAAATGAAAGATGTGTTCCAGAGAGAAGATTAATAGACCTATTGGTAAAAAAAAAAGTCATATAGTTGTGTTTAAAATGGAAAAGATAATACTTGTAACTTCTCTTAATAGAATAGATTAAATCTTAAGAATTGGCCTGAATGAAAATACATTTGTCTTGTGAGGGGGAGAGTTTACAGTTAAAACATAAGAAATTTCACTGGCACTAAGAATAAAGAAAAGCAACGGGTAAAAACTGATTTAGAGGAAAGCAGCTGTATGTTGCATCTGTACCCTCATAAGAGAAAACTTTAAAAAAATTCGCTATCAGCAGTTCTCTGCATCATACACTTCTGAACACAGGGGAAAAACAGTTTGGGTTCAGTAGCTAACTCCTAGGCATCATTCCCTCTGACATTAATGGGAGTTTTTCAGGAATGAAGAGTCTGATTTGGAACATATTAGGAGGAATCGTATGGAGGCATAGCCAAGATTAGCAGAATAGAGAAAGCACTCACCCTTAGCCCTCCCAATATTCCTCTCCACACAACTTTAAAATACTGCTTCAGATTGGATTCTAGAGTGGCAGAAACAACCAAAGTTCAGAGTGAGATATTCTTCCAGCTCAAGATAGTAGTTCAGAATGAGAGATCTGTGACATGAGGGTAAATGTTAGCCTGATCTGGGCAGGTGAAACACCAGTGGAGCTAGGTAATGGTGACAGAAGCAGCAGCAGTTTCAGGAGCTCCCAAACCAGAGACATTCAGGAGACCTGGTAACAGTTTAGAATGAGACTACAGGAGACCCTTGTGCCAGCAACTGGAAACAGGACTGGATGTTGTTTGGCAACTCCACTACTTATAAGCACTCCTGGGTCAAGGTTCAAGGGCAGGGAGGAGCACTCAAGAGGGAATAGAAAACTTGAAGGTCAGTATAATTTCTGGTACCAAGGGATCAGGGGATCTTCCTAAGTAAGGGCGAGAGTACAGAGTAGGTGAGCAATGACCATAATCCTCTCCATGTCGTATAAGCTTGGAAACACCAAAACCTTCCACACCACCAGAATTAGCTCTGAAAATAGTAGTACAAAAAATATTGAAATTCGAGACAATGATCCACCCTCTACCACCCATGCTGGAAACGGAACCCATTATTAACATAAAGTTAAATCAAGAAATAAGGGGCAAAAAATGAACATATAATAAAAAAGAACATGATCATAAAAACTTATGTGACAGGAAGGTGCAAGACAGAAACTTAGAAGACAATGAAATAAAAACAGCTATGAGCAAAACCTCAAAGAAAATATATGAATTGTATGCAAGCACAACAAGAATTCCTAGAAGAGTTAAAATAATTTTCAAAATCAAGTAAGAGTGGTAGAGGAAAAATTAGGTAAAGAAATGAAAGCAAAGGAAATTATGAAAAGACAATTAACAACTTGATAAAAGAGGCACAAAAATATTGAAGAAAATAGCATCTTAAAAATAGAATAGACCAAAAAGAAAAAGCGGTACAAAAATTCACAGATCAAAAATAATTACTTTAAAAGCAGAATTAGTCAAATGGAAAACAAAGTAAAAAAACTCAATAAATAAAATGATGCTTTAAAAATTAGAATTGGGCAAGGGGAATCTAATGACTTTATGACACATCAAGAAACAAATTCAAAAGAAGAAAATGTGAAATATTTCAATGGAAAAATGATTGACCTAGAAATAGATTGAGAAGAGATAATGTAAGAGTTATTGAATTACCTAAAAGCCATGATCAAAGAGTCTAGACATATTTCAAGAAACTATCAAAGAAAACTCCTCAGGTAGCCTCAAATGAGTGAGGAAAATAGAAATTGAAAGAATACACTGATCATTACCTTGAAGGTATCCTAGGATAAAAACTTTCAGGAATAATATAGCCAAATCCCAAAGCTTCCAGGTCAAAGGGAATGTACTTCAAGCAGCCAGAAAGAAACCATTAAAATACTGAAGAAGCACAGTCAGGATCACACAAAATGTTAGTTTCTACCTCATTAAAGAAGCAAGGGCTTGGTGTATGATAGTCCAGAAGGCAAAAAAGCTCACATGATGACAAGGCATAATCTACCCAGGAAAACTGAATATACTCTTTCAAGAGAAAAAAAAATGAATATTTAAGGTAAAAGAGGGCTTTCAAATATTCCTCATGAAAATACTAGAGCTGATTAGAAAAACTGACTTTCAAATACAAGGCTCAAGAGAAGCATAAAAAGATAAACATGAAAAAATCATAAGAGATTCAATACAGTTAAACTGCTTACTTTTCTATATAAGAAGATGATACATGTCTCTTCTAAGAGAGTTATCATTATTAGGGCAGTAAGGAGGATTTTACATAGACAGTGCAGAAGTAAGTTGATTGTGTTGAGATAATATAAAAAAAAAGATAGCCAAGAAGGATGGATGCCTTTGGCAAGGGGGACAAGAGAGGAAGAATGGGGATAATTATTTCACATATAAGAGATCTACAAGGAAGAGTTTTCACTTTGGAAGGTATAACAGAGAGGTGTTCTGGCAACGGTTGCACCTCCCTCACATTAAATTGGTCCAAAGAAGGATATACTCATTTCTTAATAGAAATCTATCTTATCTATGCAAGGGGGAAGGTTTTCAGTTGACACAAGAAATTTCACTGGAACGAAGAATATATACTCATTTGTTAATAAAAATCTATCTTATCAACAGGGAAGTAAGAGAAGAGGGGGGCAAGGGAAATTAGGAGCTAATAAGAAGGGAGGAAAGATAAAAAGAGACTGGACAGAAGCAAAACATGTTACAGGAGGTACAGGATAAAAACGCACAGAGAGAAGGAGAAACAAGAAAATAAGATGGAAGGAAGTGTACAACTGGCAATCCAAACTGAATATAAATGGGATGAATTCACTCATAAACAAAAGTAATTAGAAAGGATAAGAAACCAGAGTCCAACAACATATTGTTTATAAGAAACACACTTAAAACAGAGATACACACAGACTTAAAATAAGGAGCTGGAGTAGAATCGATTATACTTGAGCTGTACTTAAAAAGACAGAAGTAACAGTCATTATCTCAAAGACAAAGCAAAAGTAGACCTAATTAAAAGTGGTAATCTGGGAAACTACATCTTTCTAAAAGGAACCATAGACAATAAAGTAATATCAATACAAAATGCATATGCCCAAAATGGCATAGCATCCACATTCTTAAAGGAAAAGTTAATTGAATTACTGGAGGAAATAGACAGCAAAACTATATTATTGTAGGTGACTTCAACTTTCCCTTCTCAAAGCTAGATCAATCTACCAATAAAATAAGTAAGAAAGGAGTCAAGGAGGCACATAGAATCTTAGAAAATTTAAATATGATAATTCTCTGAAGAAAAGCAAATTGGAATGTGAGTATACATTTTTTTCAGCTGCACATGGCAACTTCACAAAAATTTACCATATACTAGAGCAAGAAAACTTCACAACCAAATAGAAATACTAAATATGCCCCTTTCAGACCATAATGGAATAAAAATTGCATTAGATAAAAGAACATGGAAGCACAGATTAATTAAAAATTAATTAGAAACTAATCCTATAGATTGAGTTAAAGAGAATGATAACAATGAGACAACATTCCAAGATTTTTGATATGCACTCAAATGCCTAGGGGAAATTTTATATCTCTTAATGTGCACATCAATAAAAGAGACAAAGAGCAGACCAATGAATTGAGCATGCAACTAAAACAAACTAGAAAAAAAAGGAACATATTAGGACCCTTTGCAGATACAAATGAAGGTGCATGCACCAAGTACATTTTCTTGTCATTGTCATAAGAGGAGAACAAATGTTTAAAATAGAGGTCCTAGGCTTTACTATAAAATTTTCAGATTGGGGCAACATAAAGGAGATTTGGGGAATAAGCATCTTGGTGGGGAAGGAAGGAATGATCAGGGGACTTCTGATGAATTCATTTCCCCCAGTCCACAAGCACTGTATACAAGCATGGGCATGGATCTTGTTAGAAAAGGATACCTCTGGTGGAACTAGACTTGTGTTCTAGTTCTATGCTTCTCTACCTTCATTATGATATGAAGATGTAAGTTTTAAGTAACATATTTGCCTAAGAAAAATATATCTTTTTTTATTTTTAATAAAAATTTATTTATTTAACTTTTTACATTCATTTTCACAAAATTTTGGGTTCCAAATTTTCTCCCCTTTTATCCCCTCCCCTCATCCCAATACACCGAGCTTTCTAATTTTCCCTATCACCAATCTGCCCTCTCTTCTATCATCCCTCCCTTCTCTTGTCCCCATCTTCTCTTTTGTCCTGTAGGGCCAGATGACTTTCTATTCCCCATTAACGGTATGTCTCATTTCCTAGTAGCAACAACAATACTAAACAGTTGTTCCTAAAACTTTGAGTTCCAAATTCTCCCCATCCCTCCCTCCCCACCCATTCCCTTTGGGAAGGCAGGCAATTCAATATAGGCCCTATCTGTGTAGTTTTGCAAATGACTTCCATAATAGTCGTGTTGTGTAAGACTAACTGTATTTCCCTCCATCCTATCCTGCCCCACATGGTTTCAATTCTGTCTTTTGATCCTGTCCCTCCCTGAGTGTTGACTTAAAATTGCTCCCTCCTCCCATTACCCTCCCTTCCATCATGCCCCCCCTTGCTTATCTCCTTCTCCCCCACTTTCCTGTATTGCAAGATAGGTTTTCATACCAAAATGAGTGTGCATTTTATTCCTTCCTTTAGTCGAATGTGATGAGGGTAAACTTCTTGTTTTTTTCTCAGCTCTCCTCTTTTTCCCTCCACTAAAAAGTCTCCTGCTTGCCTCTTGAATGAGAGATAATTTACCCCATTTCATTTCACCCTCTTTCCTCCCCCTACATTTCTCTCTCACCACTTACCTTAATTTCTTTTAAGATATGATCCCATCCTATTCAATTCACTCTGTGCTCTTTGTCTCTGTATGTGCGTGCATGTGTGTATGTGTGTGCATACACCCATGTACATATGTGTGTGTATGTGTGTGTGTGATCCCACCAACTACCCAGATACTGAAAAGTTTTAAGAGTTACAAATATTGTCTTTCCATGTAGGAATGTAAACAGTTCACTTGTGGTAAGTCCCTTATGACTTCTCTTTGCTGTTTACTTTTTCATGCTTCTTCTCCTTCTTGTGTTTGAAAGTCAAATTTTCTTTTCAGCTCTGGTCTTTTCATCAAGAATGATTGAAAGTCCTCTGTTTCATTGAAAGCCCATATTTTCCCCTGAAGTATTATACTCAGTTTTGCTGGGTAGGTGATTCTTGGTTTGAGTCCTAGTTCCTTTGACTTCTGGAATATCCTCTTCCATGCCCTTCAATCCCTTAATGTAGAAGCTGCTAGATCTTGAGTTATCCTAAGTGTATTTCCACAATACTGGAATTGTTTCTTTCTAGCTGCTTGCAATATTTTCTCCTTGACCTGGGAATTCTGGAATTTGGCCACAATGTTCCTAGGAGTTTCTCTTTTTGTATCTCTTTCAGGGGGTGATCGATGGATTCTTTCAATACTTATTTTGCCCTCTGGTTGTAGAATATCAGGGCAGTTGTCCTCACTAATTTCATGGAAGATGATGTCTAGGCTCTTTTTTTTGATCATGACTTTCAGGTAGGGCCATAATTTTAAAATTATCTCTCCTGGATCTATTTTCCAGGTCAGTAGTTTTTCCAGTGAGACATTTCACATTCTCTTCCATTTCGACCTTCTTTTGGTTTTGTTTGGTGATTTCTTGGTGTCTCAGAAAGTCATTAGACTCCATCTGTTCCATTCTAATTTTGAGAGAACTATTCTCTTCAGTGAGCTTTTGAACCTCTTTTTCCATTTGGCCAATTCTGCTTTTGAAAGCATTCTCCTTCTCATTGGCTTTTTGAACCTCTTTTGCCAATTGATTGAGCTTATTTTTCAAGGTGTTTATTTTCTTCAGCATTTTTTTGGGTCTCCTTTACCAAGGTGTTGATCCGTTTTTATGCTTTTCCTGCATCTCTCTCACTTCTCTTCCCAGTTTTTCCTCCACCTGTCTAACTTGATTTTCAAAATCCTTTTTGAGCTCTTCCATGGCCTGAGCCTACCGGACATCCACCTTGGGTGTCTGGGATAGAGAGGCCCCGACCTCCACGTCTTTCCCTGATGGTAAGAATATTTTCTCATCATCAGAATTAAAAGGCGGGAACATTTACACCCCCTCAAAGAAGCTCTCTATAGTCTTATTTTTCTTCCCTTTTCTGGGCATTTTCCCAACCAGGTACTTGACTTCTGAGATTCCTGTTCACCCCCGCCTAGATCCGCCCAGCTAGTGCTTGGGGTCTGAGATTCAAATGGGCTTTCCGCAGCAGGTGCAGCTGCTATTCAATGGGAGCTTAAGTTCTGATGCTGGGGTGGGGGCAGGACTGCCTCCCAGGCTCAGTTCCCTCAGGGGCTTTATGCAGAGACCTTCAGTAATGGAGCAGGTGGGGGCAGGGCCGCCTCCCAGACTCAGTTCCCTCAGGGGGTTCCCTCAGCCGCCGCTGCCTCTGCCGCTTCCTGCCCCTGCCTCTGCCTCTGCTGCTTCCTCCTGAGGGGGCCCGAGCCACGGAGACACCCTGCTCCCTCTTGGCCAGCCCAGACATTTCTCTCACTGACATGTAGCACCTGTGGGCAGAGGGACCTTCCTGGCTGCTGGAGGTTCCATCCCTGAAGCCTGCTCGGACCTGCTCCTCTCAGCTGTGGGGCCAGGGCAGCACAGGGGTGGACTCCACTTTCCGGGGCACAACGGACACTGGGGACGGCTCTCCAGGGCTCTCTGGAATGGAAATCTTTTCCACTGTGTTTCTGCACGCCTTGCAGTGATCCAGAATTTGTGAGGAGTTCTTCTTGCATGAAATTTATGGGCTGTTTGGAGCTAGCATCCACCCCTGAAAAATATATCTTTAACTAAAATTACACTGCAACAACAAAATTGCACTATACTATAATGGATGGACTGGACCTAATGTTAAGAAAGTCTCAGGTTCACATCCCTATCTATGTGACCATGAATACGTCATTTAACCTCAATGAGACTTTGTTTCCTCACCAGTAAAGGTAATAATACTTATGCCTCTTGTTTATTGTGAGAATAATCTTATGTGTGTATACACACATATGCTTACCTATACATACAAATATACAAACATACACATATACACATATGCAAACATATTATACATATATATGTATATGTACATATACATGTACATCTTTATAGACCCTAAAGTGGTATGTAAAAGTC
The DNA here is from genome assembly GCA_023548195.1 of Bettongia penicillata ogilbyi. NCBI lineage: Eukaryota > Metazoa > Chordata > Mammalia > Diprotodontia > Potoroidae > Bettongia > Bettongia penicillata. Next base: position 531,420 of record JAJHZJ010000264.1, read on the forward strand.
ATATTTCACATGATGAGATGGAGGCTTGCCCCTATACTTAGTCGATTGATCCCATTCCATCCCATCTTTTTTAACAGATTGCTCCCTCTGTCATCCCCTCTTTCGCACTTCTTTTCAATCTCCCCCTCTTTACTGGATCACTTCCTATTGCCTACAAATATACACGTCTCTCTTATCCTGAAAAAAATCCCTAACTCTACCCTGATCCTTCCATCCCTGCTAACCATCGTCTTATATCCCCTTCTGCCCTTTGTAGCTAAACTCATTGGAAAGGTCATCTATAATAAATACTTCTTTCTCTCTTCATGCTCTCTTTTTAACTCCTTACAATCTGGCTCTGACCTTATCATTCCATTGAAACTGCTCTCTCCGAACTAATTAATGACCTGTTAATTCATTAGTTAGGTCAAATTCTATGACCTTTTCTCAATCTTCATTCTCCTTGATCTCTCTGCAGCCTTTGAGACTGTTGAGCACTCGATATTCCTTGATACTATCTTCTGTCTTTGTTTTCAGGACACTCATCTCTCCTGAATTTCTTCCTACCTATCCAACCACTACTTTTCTATTTTCTTTGCTGGGTCTTCTTCCATACCACACTGTCTAGCTGTAGATGTCTCTTAGGATTCTCTCTCGGACTCTTCTCTCTTTTCACTCTATACTACTTCACTTGGTGATCCCATCAACTCTCATGGATTTAATTACCATCTCTATACAAATGATTCTCAAATCTACCTTTCCTGCCCCAATGCCTGCTGACCTCTAGTCTCACATCTCCAACTACCTTTGAGACAGATCAAACTGGATGTCCAGTAGACATCTTAACCTCAATATGTCCAAATCAAAACTTATTTTCCTTTAAACTCTCTTTTCCTCCTTTCCTTATTGCTGTAGAGATCAATGCCAACTTCCTACTCCCTCAGGATCAAAACCATGCATCATCCTGAATTCCTCACTATCTCTCATATTCCAGCTTTTCCCAAAGCTGCCAATTTCACTTTTGTAACATTTCTTTATTATTATTATTATTTTTTTTATTAAGCTAAATGTTTTTACTCAAACTAACAGGCCATTAATTTATTTTACAAAGATGTTTCTTTCTTTTTTTTTGTAGTCATGCAAAACACTTCCATACTAGACATGTTGTGAAAGGCTAACTATATATCCCTCCATCCTATCCTGCTCCACCCATTTATTCTATGCTCTCCTTTGACCCTGTCCCTCCTCAAAAGTGTTTGCTTCTGATTGTTCCCTCCTCCCATTTGTCCTCCCTTCTATCATCCCCCACTCTTATCCTATTCCCCTACTGTAAGGTAAGATAGATTTTCACACACAATTGAGCCAAATGTGATGAGAATAAGGTTCACTCATTCCCTCTCACCTCCTCCCTCTTCCCCTTCATTGTAAAAGTTTTTTTCTTGCCTCTTTTATAGGAGATAATTTACCCCATTCTACTCCTCCCTTTCTCCTCCCAGTACATTCCTTTATCATCTCTTAATTTTATTTTTAGATATCATCCCTTCATATTCAACTCATCCTGTGGCTCCTCTGTCTCTTTATCTTTCTGTCTCTGTCTCTCCATATCTATCTATCTATCTATCTATCTATCTATCTATCTATCTATCTATCTATCTATCTATCTGTCTGTCTGTCTGTCTGTCTGTCTGTCTGTCTGTCTGTCTGTCTGCCTGTCCATCCGTCTGTCCGTCCGTCTGTCTGTCTATCTATCTATCTGTCTGTCTGTCTATCTATAGATATATATATATATATATATATCTACACATACACACATATATATATATTCCCTCCAACTACTGTAATAGTGAGCGAAGTCTCATTATTTACAAATATCGTCTTCCCATGTAGAAATATAAACAGTTCAACTTTAATAAGTTCCTTATGATTTCTCTTGCCTGTTTTATTTTTTCACTCTTCTCTTGATTCTGAAAGTCAAATTTCTATTCAGTTCTGGTCTTTTTATCAGGAATGCTTGAAATTACTCTATTTCATTGAAAATCCATTTTTCCTCCTAAAGTTTTATAGTTTTGCTGAGTGATTCTTGGTTTTAATCCTATCTCCTTTGACCTCCAGAATATCATACTTTAAACTCTCTCATCCCTTAGAAGCCACTAAATCCTGTGTTATCCTGATAGTGTTTTCACAATACATGAATTGTTTCTTTCTGTCTGCTTGCAATATTTTCTACTTGATCTGGGAACTCTGGAATTTGGCTACAATATTCCTAAGAGTTTTCTCTTGGGGACCTCTTTCCAGAGGTGATAGGCTAATTCTTTCAGTTCTTATTTTCCCCTCTTGTTCTAGAATATTAGGGCAGTTTACCTTGATAATTTCTTGAAAGATGATGCATAGGCTCTTTTTTTTTTTTTTGAACATGGCTTTCAGGTAGTCCAATAATTTTTGACTTATCTCTCCTGGATCCATTTTCCAGGTCAGTTGTTTTTCCAATGAGTTACTTCACATTGTCTTCTATTGTTTTCATTCTTTTGGTTTTGTTTTATTATTTCTTTATTTCTCATAAAGTCATTAGCTTTCATTTGCTCCATTCTAATTTTGAAGAAATTATTTTCTTCAGTGAGCTTTTGGACTTGGTTTCCATCTGGTCAATTGTACTTTTCAAGGCATTCTTTTATTCACTGGCTTTTTTGGACCTCTTTGGCCATTTGGGTTGGTCTAATTTTAAAGCTGTTATTTTCTTCAACTTTTTTTGGATCTCTTTAGTAAGTTGTTGACACATTTTTCATGATTTTTGTGCATCACTGTCATTTTTCTTCCCAATTTTTGCTCTGCTTCTCTTACTTGATTTTCAAAATCCTTTTTAAGCTCTTCCATGGCCTACAATCAATTTATATTTTTCTTGGAGGCTTTAGATATAAGAGTTTTGACTTTATTGTCTTATTCTGGTGGTATGTTTTGACCTTCCTTGGTACCAAGGTAAAATTCTATAATCTGATTTTTACCCCCAGTGTTTGTTCATTTTCCCAGTCAATTATTTGACTTTTGGGCTGTTTTTTAAGGTAGGACTCTGATCTCAGTGTGGATGGTGTACTGTCCCAAGCTTCAGGGGTTTTGTGCAGCTGTTTTCAGAGATACATCTAGGGACCTGTAAATTTTCAGCTCTTCCAAGGTGGTATGATCAAAGGAGAGGTGTTTACTTCTATCCTGACCCATGTTCTAGTCTGTGAGTGGCTGCAAACACTCTTTTCTGCCTTGCAGCTATGAGGAAGATTCCCTTTCCATCACTGCCACAAGCTCTGCCATATCAGCACTCCTCCTTGCCTCAGGACTGCCACCCAGCACTGTGACCCAGATCCAAACATGGGCAAAGCAAGAGAATCCTGCCTCAGAGGCAACAAAGAGATCCTTGCAATCCCCCTTTGAGCAGCTGCTTGATCCCCTCACCATCTGTGGGCTGAGAGCTCTAGAAGCAGCTGCTGCTGCTACCACCAGTATTGCTACCCTGGGGCTGAGGCTGATGTTGCTCCTCTCTCACTGAGGTCCAACAGGCCTTTCCCAATGACCTCCTAAGTTGTCTTTGGCATTTGTGGGTTGAGAAGTCCGGAAACCACCACAGCTGCCAATGACTCAGTCCCCTGAGGCCTGCTCCCGCCCTGTCTGTGCCACTGCAGCCACAGCTATACTGTGCTCTTCTCTCAGACTGGTGAAACAGACCTTTCCTGTTGGCCTTCCAGGTTTTCTTGGGATTGAAATTTGTTTCACTCTGTCATTTTGTAAGCTCTGTTGCTCTAGAGTTTATTTAGAGTCATTTTTTGCAGATATTTGGAGGGTTTTGGTGGAGAGTTCAAGCAAGTTCCTGCTTTTACTCAGTCAACTTGGCTCTGCCCCTCCCTACCTCTTTTGAATATGCCCCTTTCTCTCTTTTGAGCCCGCATCCACTCTAGTGCAGGCTGTTATCACCTCATACCTCAACAACTGCAATAGCTTGCTGTGGTTCTGCTCACTTGAAGTCTGTCCCCACTTGAATCCATCCTCCATTCAAGACACTGAAGTGATTTTCTTAAAATGCAGGTCCCTATTCCATGACAACTACCCATCTTCCTGACTTTGATAAGTCCTAACTAAAATCCTATATTCTAGAGGAAGTGATCCCCAAAGTCTCTTAATCTGAATGCCTTCTCTCTTTTAATTATTTCCTATTTGTCCTGTATATAGCTTGCTTTCTGTATATGTGTGTGTGTGTGTGTGTGTGTGTGTGTGTGTGTTTGCATGTAGTCTCCCCCAATAGACTGTAAGCTCCTTTAGGGAATAGACTGTCTTGTCTCTTTTTGTATCCCCAGTGCTTAGCACTGTGCCTGGCATATAGTAGATACTTAATAAATATTTATCTATTAATTATTCTAATTTCTTATTCTAGTATAGAAAGGTCTCTGGATTCTCAGGTCTAGTAAACAATGTCTGGCTAGCCACTACTATTACCTCAGTACAAGCAGACTCTTCTAGAAACTGGTATGATAAGCATTTTGGTTTAGTAACTAAAATTACCCATTATTCCGTATCTACCATGTATTTCTAGGTCCTTACTACAGTGAGCTCAACCATGACTATAACTCTGAAATTCTTGACCACCATTATAATCAGTGAATGTATAAGAACAATACCTTATTCAGAGCTTGGATTCACAGAGGCTATAAGCCTATCACCAGTAACCAAGACTAGCAGAGATAGAGGTCCAAGACGCAGACATGAAAGCCAGATGACACTAAGCATTTAGCAGAGATGTTACAGGTCTTTGATGTCTGCAGCCACACCCTGCCACAAAACTGAGGTCAGAGTAGGTGTTCTGGATTCACTGATTCAGTTCCTTACACATCAAAAGCGCTTCGTAAATATCAGTTGGATTTTAATTTAATTCACTAGAGCAAAAAAAGCTACTGGCACACACCAGCATACTTAGGTGCCCATATGTCAAAAGAAGGTAAGAGTGGGTAATGCTCACTGTCATGATCAAAAAGATACCTCCCAGGAGTCGAAATGATTTTATTGACACTTTATATAGCACACATCCTACTTATATTACAAATGTCCTTGGCATGGATCCCTTTCTCTCACTCCTGACTTACACTCCCCATCTCAGCACTTTGGATTTGGTATTCTGACTCAGCCAGGCTGAGAAATGTAAGGAGAAAGAGAAAAAAAAATAAATCTCAAAGTGATAAGTTTATGGAAAAAGTTTTGATAAGTAATTGTGGGAAATGGGATAGTGAGTCAACAAAGTGAATTGTCTAGGATGTCCAAGCAACAGCATAAATTTATCTTGTACCTTCAAAGTATATAATTATTTTCACTTTATCTCTTTCATTAAAATATGAGCACCTTGATATCATGGACCACGTTTTTGACTTTCTTTGTATCCCCACCACTTAGCACAAGCCTGACACATATTAACTGCTTAAATCCTTGTTGATTGATTGATTGATAGATGGAGTCAATCAGAAAAATTTCATAACTTCCTCTAGCAAAATCTAGTAGGAGTAGAGAAGACAGTCAAACCAGCTTGGAAAGTGACGTATTGGTGATTATATATGATTGGTGAGGTCAGGAATTTTGGAGTAATGATCCAGCGATTTTTACATGGTAAGCTAGGACAACTAGTGGATAGAGGCTGGTCAGGAAGACGAGTTCATATCTAGCCTCAGATATTTACTAACCATGTAACCTTAGGCAAGTCACTTTACCTCTCTTCATCTCAGTGTCCCCATCTGTACAATAAGGATAATGATAGTACCTACCTCCCAGTGTTGTTGTGAGGAATAAATGAGATAATAATTATAAAGCGGCTAGCATACTGCTTGCATATGTAAACACTATATAAAATTAGTGATTGTAGTTACTAACTATGGGTTCTGTATTGGGTAAGGTAAAGTTAGGAGACATAGAGGATGGGACATTCAAACTAGAGAGTATTCAGGGAACTGGAGGTAACAAAGGATGGCAAAACAGAAATTAAGCATGAGCATATGAAAAAGGTGAAAATAATGACCCAAGTAACTCTCGAAGACTATAATTTGAAGAATAGTTGCTTGTAACTGTGAAAGACTTACCTCTTCTGATAAAGGCAATGATCCAAGATACTTCCAAAGGACCCATGATGGAAGATGCTACACCTCCAGAGGGATAACCGATGAATTCTAAATACAGGGTGAAATATACTTTTTACTTTATTTTTATTGTTTATTTTGTTTGTGTTTTTTTTGCAGCATGGCTAATATGGAAATATTTTGCATGACTTCATATGTATAACTGATATCAAATTGCCTTCTCAAAAAATTGCCTTCAAAAAAGAAAGAGGAGTGGGAAAAGGAGACAGATTTTAAAATTCAACATTTAAAAAATTATTAGTTTCTTATCTACACTGGTAAATAAAGTTACTTTTGCAAGTATTCCCTAAAACAAAGGAATTATAGGTATAGACCAACAAAAACAAGTTTAACCATAAGGCATGATTATACCTGACTGACTGAATTGTTTATCATGAGTGAAGAAATTTTCTGCTTGGTTGCTTTATGGAGAACAAGCTCGTTGGAAATGTTCTCTTCCACCTTCAAATCCATATAGCACATTGTATTTTTTTCTGCTTTCCCCCTATTACCATACCTTCTCGGTATATATGTCTTAACTAATATAGTGCTTGGTCTATAACAAGCATCAAATAAAAATGTCGAGTATTTGTTTGTTAGGAAGAAGGTCGTGATTGTTTGCTCTAGGCAAGTATTTTATTATTTGGAATGATCTTGGTTGTGATAAATCAGCTTGTAAGATTCTTTGAGGATTATGAGTTCACCATGGCTTTTGCCTTAAACTTTTGAAAGCTTTATTTTTTCAGTTAGTGAGTATTGCTTGCAAATGCCTTTAAGATTTTGCTGGAACCATGGACCTATTTTTTTTAAACTTGTTAACATGACACACAGAGAGATAGCACAGTGCCATCTAAAGAGTAAAAGGGCTATGAGGCACCACCCTGCTCTCCCTCCTTTGAAAGGGGGTATTTGTAAGGGAATTGCCAACTCCCAGCCTCTTGGACGGCATTCAGTGGTCACAACTCAGGTAAACTGAGGGGAGACTGGTAAGGCATGAACAAGATGGCGCTGGGAGGAAGGGTTCCGCCCCTGTTTTGCTCAAGGCTATTTTCCCAGGCTTTCCGCAGAACAAAGAAGCCCCAAAATGTTTTTCTTTCTAGGGGCTACGTGTCCACCCTGGGCAGTCCTGGCTTAAGGTAAATTACTTCCTTATAAGGGCAAACTAATTGGTGATAGGTTCACTTAGAGCACTGGTGTCAGAGAAGAGATAAAAGCACCTCTCACTGCTTGAATAAACAGAGTTCTTACTATCTTGTCTCCTGCCTCAGTCATTGCTTACAGCTAAACTCCCCCAGGGCCTACAGGCCTCTGCTGGTCAGATAAGCCTGTGGGCCTGAGAGATCGGGCTCAGACTCCCAGGGTCCCTAACAGGTATTCATCTCTCCTACCAGCTAACAAAGTGACAGTGGATAGAGATGTGGAGTCAGGGAGTCCTGAGTTCAAACTAACCTCAGACATTTAATTGCTGCATGACCCTAGGCAAATTCCTTGATCTCTGCCTCAATTTCCTCAACTGTTAAAATGGAGAAAATAATAGTACCTACCTCTCAGGGTTGTTGTGCAGACAAAACAAGATATTTGTAAACATATTTGTAAAGACTTTGCAAACCTTAAAGAATTATAAAAATGTTAGCTGTAATTATTATTAAGCATTGGGAACTATGTGAACAAAGATTGCCTCAAAGTGCATTAGTGCATGCTGGAGGTAGTAAGTAGCCAAGTTTGCCTGAAGCATACAGAAGGTGAAAGAAAATATATGAGATAAGCTATAGAGATGTGGTGGACCCAGAATATAGACGGCACCAAATATCAATCCAAAGAGTCTGAACTTTTCTTGTTGGGCAAATAGGGAGCCACTGAAGAATTTTGAGCAGAGTAGTGGCATTACCACAGCTATGTATAAGTATTGAAATTTTTCTCTAGGACAATTCAAATAGCGTACTCAGGTACTACTAGAAAAATGCTTCTTTGCTTATCACTTAAATTTGAATCATATTGAAAATTTGTTCATTCACTTCCCTAAGTCTGAAACATTCACCCTTTGTAGCAGGTTTAACTGTTGAAATTGTATGCATCCTTGAAGATGTGTCTCAAACGTTTTCATATCCACAGAGCTTTCTTGAAATCTTCCTAGATAACAACAATTTCTCATTTCCCCAGGCTCTCATTTCACTTTGTATATTTTTTAAACTTTATACACTCTAATACATATACGCATACATGTGTGTATATATATGCGTGTATGGATGCATGTATTTATGTGTGTATATACATACACATGCATACACACACACACACACACATATATATATACACATAAATTTGGGTGTGAACTGGATCTTATCTCTCTCCTTGAAAATAAACTCTTTGAAGACAGATATTGTATTATAGATGTAGATATATAGTATGTACATTATGTCTATATCTTTGTAGTTCCAGGGTAGCTTGAATTCAAATCTAGCCTGAGATACTTTTTAACTGTGTGACTCTGGGCAAGTTACTTAATTCTGTTTGCCTCAGTTCCTCATTTGTAAAATGAATTGGAGAAGGAAATGGAAAACCACTCTGGTCCAAAATGGGGTCATATAGCGCTGGACGTGACTGAAATGACTGAACAGCAGTATAAGACCCAGTGAGCAGCAAGGTGTCACAAAGTAGTACAGAGCAGTCACTCAATTAACACTGAAGTGAGTAGGGACTTTTTGCCCTTGCTTTTTCTCATAAGGCAAAGTAGATTTGTATGTACTGTTTTCAAAAATCAATAAAGGCATTCTTTTCCTGTAAAAATTGTTTTCTCCCCTAGAATACTTCCTTGGAAGAGACTACTAGACCGTTCCTCTCCTGGTGTGATACAGTGAAGTGAACACCGCATTAGCTATCAATATCTAGTTGCCTATTCTGACCTGTAATTAGTTGTGTGATCAAGTCTGCTATGTGCTCTATGAGCAAAGCAGAATTGAGACAGCATGAAGGAAACGTAGGACGCCCAAATTTGGAGTAACCACCCCAAATTGTCACATGGACCATCTGTGCCCAATCTGTGGTAGAACATTCTGAGCTTCTATTGATCTGATCAGCCACAGTCGGACACATTGAAACTTCACTTTATCATGGCGATGTCATTTTTTTCCTCTTTGAGAATGAAGGGTGAACCAACCAACCAGGTGTAAAAATGAGATTAGACACTCTTGAAGAACCCTCCAGCTCTAGAATTCTATCCAATGTACTATCAATAGAGATATCAAGTGATGGCATTACATAACTCAAGTTTTCCAACTAGAATGTCAAAAATTTCTTGCAACTATGTTGGTGGGGGAGGAGGCAATCGTTACAAAAAAAAGCAGGAGTCAAGGAAAAAAATACCTTAGATCTCATCACTCTGCTAGTGAAAATTTCCTTTTCTCTCTCCCTCTCTTCATATAATCTTCTCTCTAATTTGTCATTTTTTCTGTGATGCACAGACTATAAACAGTCTTCTGGGTCTTAGAATTATTTGGATGGAGTGTTTTTAATTGTGTCCTGTCCATTGATTTCCCCACCCAACATACTTTACAGGGATAATTGGGGTATTAAGTATATGCTCACTTCTCTGTCTGACCCTGATTTTTATCTTGCTCTCTACATATCTTCTCACGCATGTAGCACTTGTCAAGATTCTAGCTTGTATTCCTCCTTCTGAACCTTTAGCTAAATGGGTGGGTGTGTGAGCAATAGGGTGGGGCAGGTGGTAAACAGAATCCTTCTATTTTCTCTCTAGAGCTGTTTTGAGCACTGCCCTTTACCACAAACTTTTTTACAATCTTACAAAAGCACTTTTCCTTCAACTCCATTTAAACTTTCCTGCTCTTTGAGCAACTTGAGAGATAGTGCTCCAGATAATCATTTGTTTGTCCTCATCTCCTTTCCCTCACTATTCTTGTACCTTTTGCTACCTCCATTTAAGTAGATTTTAAACACATCATTCTGATTTTTTTCCTTCCTTCTTTCCTTCCTTCCCTCTTTCTTTCCTTCCTTCTTTCCTTCCTCTCTTCTTTCCTTCCTTCTTTTTTCCTTTCTTCTATTTACCTGGGTGACCCAGTATCCTGCTTTCCTTTTGATCTTTAGCAAGATTCATTCTAGATACTCCAGGTAATCATCCTCCCCACCCAACCCTCATTTTATGATACGCTCCTCAGCAGTTGGAATAGGCTTTCCCACAAAACTTGTGCCAAATAACAGTGTTACACTAAATGCTGATATGGTCCCAGCAATAATGAATTGCATCTAATCCCAGTGCCTCAGAGCTTAGCACAATGCCTAAGACATAGGTGCTAATAAAACTCAATAAATGTTTATTGTTTGATTGAGATTAGAAAAGATGTACAACTCTAATGAGTATAAAGTGGTATTCTTTCAGATCTGATTTCATGGAGCAAATTTGTTCTATGAAGTTTGGATTCAGTCAAAGGGTAGCACTTGAGGACCTAAATGACCACATGTAGCATTGAGGCTGCAGTTCTCCTCCCTTGTAGATAAAAGATAAAGGACAGGAAAGTTGGAGCAAAGAGAATAGGGGAGAGGTAAAAGGAGAAAGAATGAAAAAGAGGAAGGAGAAGCAGATAAAAGAAGTCTTTTTATTTCTCCTCTATTTTTGACTCAGATCTTCAGGATGTTTTCCTATTTGTCCACCAAGATGAGCCCTGACATTGCCTTATACAATATGGATTGGTTACAGGGGAATAGTAACCCAATCCCCAGAATTTACAGTATTATATACATTGTTAATGCATCCTTTATTTCCCTCTTCATTGCTGCCTCTTAGAATTCTTAAATTCCTTCAAAGTTCTGCTTAAGTTTTATGAAGATTTCTTTTTGTTCTCCTCTCCTTTTGCCCCTTCCTAATGGTTTTTCCCTCAAAAAATACTTCATATTTGCTTTGTATAGGAGATGTGGACTATATCTGGGAAGAGGTTTTCACACAAGTAAACTTTCTTTATAATTGCAAGTTGTCACCTTCTCTATAAATTACAGTCTTAGAGAGCCACCAAGGATATTAAGTCAAATGCTTTAACCAAGGTGAAACAACCAGTGTGTGTCAGAGATAAGACTCGAACATGGGTCTTCCTGGTCCTAAGGTGAGCACTCTACCCACAACATTTACTCTAGACCTATACATTTATTTCATATATGTTTTATGTTTTCTTGAGATCACAGATTTTGAACTGGAATAAACCTTAGAGGTCACTAAGTCCAGCTTCCTCATTTTACCATTTGAGAATACTGAGAACAGAGTGGTTTAATTCATTTGAGCAGTGTTATACAACTAAGAAAAAACTTGAGGCAAGATTTGAAACCAAGTTTCATTTCAAGATGCCTTACATGTACATGCTTCCCCCAATAGAACATGGGATCCTTGAGCACAGAAGGTATTTCATTTTTATCTTTGTAACCTTGCTTCCCTAGTCCCATGCATAATGCCTGAATCATAGTAAATACTTAGACTGTCAGTTGATTTCACTAACATTACAGATAGGTAAGCTCCCCTAATAGTCTCCTCCTTTTTAATGGTGCTCTTTTATTAAAGTCTTCAAAGAGTTCTCTTATCTTATGCAATTTAGGCACGAAGGAACCTAGAGTAAGGTACTGACTTTCTTTTTTTGTTAAATGGGACTAGGACTTGGAGAATAGCTTGTTTTTAAAGAAGTTAGTCTCTATCTATTGGCATAGAAATATGGATCTTTTCATTCTTCCTTCAAACTCTGGAGTAATCAAGAAAACAATCCAGGGATGGTGAATATCAGAGACTGAAAGGGTTAAACTAATTATTAAGGACTTTCCACACATGGACACTGCCCCCCCACCCCCCAAGGTCCCTTATGAGTATAGCCTGGACTGTTCTCTATGCTCAGAATCAAAGGTAAATATAGGCCACTTCTGTTTATAGGAATTTGGTTTCACATGTTGGAGGAGCCTCGGAAAGAGTGCCCTGAGCTTTCATCAACACTATTTCTACTCCTGTTCTACTATCTGCTTCTTATTCGTGTGTTAGTTGATGTATTAGAAAATGGTAATGAAATCATATGAAACCTCCAAGGTCATAGTGCTGCATAAGTTCATCCTTGATCTAACAGAATGAAAGTTCTAATAATAAGAGCTAAGAGAAACTAAGAGTAAAGACTTTCATTTTTATCCGTTTCCCTAGGATGTGGATTATTATTGATGCTTAGTAAATGCTTGTTGACTGAATAATTTGTAGATTCAGCATCTACCTAGCTTAGACCTGGATGCAAGGTAAGCCTGTAAATCAGGAAATTAACCCTGGAAGATAAATAGCAAGAACTAATTAGTTATCAGAAGCCTAAATACATAGGTCAATAATTTAGATGGTCTAGATGTGGACTGAGGTGTTGGTTGCTGTCCTTTGTTTTTGAAGAGGACCGAAAAGACATCACTGTGATAAAGAGAAGTTTCAGTGTGTCCATCTGTGGCTGATCAGACCAACATGAGCTTGGAATGCTCTACCACAGGTTGGGCACAGATACCCTGTATGAATGTTTGGAGCAGATACTCCAAATTTGCACATCCTACATTTATTTTGTACTATCTCAGTTCTGCTTTTCTCATAGAGCACAGAACCCTTTCTGATGTGGGCATGCTATGCTGAGCAGTCCTGGGCCAGTGTCTCCCATGTTGCACAGTTAAATCCAAAGTTCTTAAGAGAGATCTTGAGGGTGTCCTTTTATCGCTTCTTCTGACCACCATATGATCGCCTGCCCCATGTGAGCTCTCCATAAAATAGTCTTTTTGGCAAGCATATATTTTGCATTCAAACAACATGACCAGCCCATGAGAGTTGAATGCTTGCCAGTTCAGCTCAAGCAAGAACTTCAGTGTCTGGTATCTTATTCTGCCAAGTAATCCCCAGAATCTTCCTAAGACGGTTCAAATGGAATCAATTCAGTTTCCTGGCATGGTGCTGGTAGACTGTTCATGTTTCACAGACATACAACAAGGAGGTCAGAACAACAACTCTGTAGACCTTCAGTTTGGTAGTCAGTCTAATACCTCTTCTCTCCCAAACTTTTCTTCAGAGCCTCCCAAACACTGAGCTAGCTCTGGCAATGTGTGCATCAACTTCATTGTCAATGTGTACATCCCTGGAAAGTACACTACCAAGGTAAGTGAATTTATTCATGGCATTCAAAACATCTCCATTTGTTGTAACCAATGGTTCCACATATGGATGGTATGGTGGTGATGGATGGAGCACTTTTGTTTTATTAATGTTAATTATTAGGTCAAAATTAGAGCAGGCAGCAGAGAATTGATCCATACTTTGTTGCATCTCAGCTTCAGAGGCTGCATTGAGTGCACAATCATCTGCAAACAGAAAATCATGCACCAACAGTCCCTCCACTTTGGTCTTGGCTTGTAGCCTTTTCAAATTGAAGAACTTACCTTCAGTATGGTGGTTGACCTGGATGTTGTGTTCATCCTCATTTAAAGCATTTGGCAACATTACTGAAAACATCATGCAAAAAAGCATGGGAGCAAGCATACAGCCTTGTTTTGCTCCATTAGTGACTGAGAAGGCATGAGAGCATTGTCCACTAATCCAAAACCCAGACAAACGTGCCACCATAAAATTGACTTACAATGGTGTTGAACTTCTCCAGGCAGTCAAATTTTGATATATTTTTTTATAAACCCTCACAACTGACAGTCTCAAAGGCCTTGGTCAGGTCTACAAATATGTACAGACCTCTGTTCTGCTCCTGGCATTTATCCTGGATTTGATGGGCAGCAAACACCATATCGACTATTCCTCAGCTTGAGGAAGCCACACTGGTTCTCAGGTATATGGCCATCTTCCAGGTGAAGGACTCTAGCAAGAATTTTGCCAGTAATGATGAAGAGAGAGACTAATGAGTAAGAGAGAGACCCTCTGTGATTTTTGCTGGACAATCTATTCCCTTTACCTTTATAGAGATGGACAACGGAGGCATCCTTGAACTCCAAGAGGATAACTTTCTCTTGCCAAATAACCTTTAAAATTTCAGTCAACTTTTGTATGAGCAATGACTCCCCTACCTTGTAAATCTCAGCTGGAATAGAATCAGCACCAGGTGCTTTGCCACATGAAAGGAGCCTAATAGACCTCAAAACCTCTTCTTCAGTTGGAAGTTCAGCTAAGGAGGGATTGACTTCAACATGAAGTAAACAGTCAATTGGCCTCAGCATTGATTGGTGATGGTCTGTTGAGAACACTATGGAAGTGTTCAGCCCATCTCTCTAGGATCATGTCCTTATCACTAATCAATGTGGCTCCATCAGCACTGAATAGTTTTGATGCAGCATAGGTTTTTGGTCCATAAATAGCTTTCAGAGAATCATAAAAGTGCCTTGGATTGTTACTATCAGTATAAAATTGAATTTTATTTGCCTTCTTACTGAACCAGGAATCCTGAATCTCTCCAAACTTTACTTGTACTTTGTTTTTGATGGAATTAAATGCTGCTTTCTTAGAGGTGGATGAACTATCTTGCTGGTACATCCTGTGGAGTTCCCATTTTTCATTTAACAGCTTCTGAATTTCCCCATCATTCTCATCAAACCAGTCTTGGTGTTTGCAAGTGTTCTGATCCACATGAGCATATGCAGTTCTGTACACCAAATCTCTGAGAGCTGCTCACTCCTTTTCTGCTCCCCTGTTGCCAACTATGTGTTGGCTCAACTTTCCCTCCAAGTCAGCAGCAAACTGTTATGCTCAGAGAAGAGCTCTAATTTGTCAGCATTGATTCTTCTGGTAGTCATTTTGCCTTGGGGGTGGCACTTTTGATGAATATGAATATTTAACTTGGGAAGGATAAGTCTATGATCAGTCCAGCACTCTGTACCACACATTGCCTTTGTCAGGCTCACATCTTGTCTGTCTCTTCTCCTTACAATCACATAGTTTATTAGATGCCAGTGTTTACTGTGAGCGTGCATCCATGAAGTTTTATTGTGTTTAGGTAAATGAAAAGCCATGTTGGTGATGAGAAAGTCATGTGATGCAGAAGTTTTCAGCAGTAAATGACCATTGTTGTTATTGTTTCCAACTCCGTTCCTCCCTAGTACTCCCTGCCAAGAATGATAAGCTTGTCCTCTTTTGGCACACTAATGATAAGGATCTCTAGGTCTTCATAAAATTTTTCTTTGATCTCATCAGGGCTCACCATGATGGGAGTATTGGCACTGACGATGGTAGCATGGTGTTTTCCTGTGAGTGGCAATTGCATTGTCATGAGCCTGTCATTTACTCCTTTTGGCAGGCATACCAGCTTGCTGACTAGATTAGTTCTGATTGCAAAACCCATGTAAGCTTGCTCCCCTTCACTGCACCCACTCCAGAAAAATGTGGATCCAGCTCCAACTTCAGTAAGCTAGCCTCCATTTGCCAACCTTGTTTTACTTAAGGCTACTATTTGGATAAAATGTCTGTTGAGTTCTCTTGCAACAAGAGCAGTTTGTCTTTCAGGTCTACTGGATTTTGTGTTGTCTATAAATATGCACACTTTCTATGTGCCGGTGGTGAGTGGAATCATCTTTGCAGATATTTTTGTACATTTTATACATTTTTTTTTTGTGTTTGTATAGATCACATAGTGGGATTCCTTGCCTGTCATGGTAATTAGGCCAGGATTGGGTAAGAAGACAATGTTTAGGGCACCTTTTCTAGCTCCCTTGCTCACACCAGGAGGTGAGCAGTGCGATCTTTAAAAGGCTGCTCAGACACCCAGGGGACTGCCGAGTCCCACTGTTGCTTCCAGGGAGAAATGACCCTATGGCCTGGGCAGCCTGTGTGCAGGGTTGTGACTACAGATCCCAGTGTATCTGCACCTGCTGCTTCATCACTTGCCTGTCACCACAGGATTTTGAGGCATAATAGTAAAATGGTATGGGTGATGTCTTGATTTGTGTGTAAACTGGATTTAAGTGAGGCAGAGTTGCACAAAGTCATAAGCCCCACTCTTTCCTCCAGAGTCATCATAGTCAAGACAGACACAGTCAAGATGGCTGGGGATAGCTCAGGATGCAGCAGATGACCTTGGCATCTTTAGTGTTTAACCAAGTTCCAAGCACTCCATCCACATTGCCTCTTTCAGCTGCCTTCATGGCCACTGGAACAAATTGGTCTCATCCACCCATTGCACCAGAAGAAGTGTTCACATGCTTGGGGTAGACACCCCCCTAACTCACCAATGGGTTTGAGACCTCTTGGTTACCCTCAACCTCATTTTGTCTGTCTGCTGAACAGTTTGTCAGGGTGTGGCCACTGCACATGCTGCAGCTTCTTGGAGTCACAGGTGAGAGTTGGATGGAATAGGTGGATACCAAAGGTGGAAAGAGCCTGGAAAAGGGCTTGGCAGCCATCACATCAAAGGTACTGGTCCTCCCTGAACACACCCTACACCCTGGACTGAGGTGTAAAATAGTCTTAGATGTCATCATAGATAATATGCCAGGAATCTGTGATAAATAGGCCACATATTTATGAGGCACAATCAGAACACTGCAAAGTGAGTCTGGTGATGATAATAGGATAATACCCAACATTTACATGCATATCTCACAAAAAACCTGTGAGCTGGTACTTATAGATAACATAATTCACATTTTGCAGATGAAAAAACTGAGGCTGATAATATTAGGTGACTTTCCTGGAGTCACACATGTAGTAAAGGTCTTGAAGAAAATTTGAACACGTCTTCCTAATGTGAAGCCCAGTATGTTAGCCATTTTGCCATGCTGCCCCTTATTCTAAGGTAGGAACTAACTTCTGAGATATAGAAGTCTTAAATTTAAATTAATGACATGTAAGTGAAGGAATTTGACTAGATGGGGTAGGAACTGGAGCTAGATCAAGTCAGAATTTCTCCCTTATTGCTTAAATTAATCCTTGATTGATTAACTGTCTCTCTTGGAGTAGAAATAAAATAAACAAGTTCTATGCAGGTGGATGAGTGGAAATAAATACATGGAGGTATATATTATACTATATCCAATTATGTATTAACATAATTATCATGGTTTTTTGTTTTTCATTTTTTTTCCTGATTGGCTACAAACTGGCTGAAACTGATGATTGTAATAAGTTTCCGATTAGATACAACGAAAGAATCACGCTCAAGCCTTTTCAGAAATCACTTCAGTGAGGTAATAATGTTCACAATAGCTGTTTGTTGTGATTATGAAACACTGTCCTGATTGAATTAAATTACTTAGCATGTGTCAGGCTCTGTACTATGTGCTGGGGATATAAAGAAAGGCAAAAATATGGTACCAAGTCCAAGGAGTTAACATTATAATCTGAGAAATAATAGGCGAGCAATAATGTATATACTAGATACACTGTGGAAGGAAGTAGCCAAGGAGATGATGGGGTTAGAAAGGCCTCCAACAGAAGGTGGGATTCAAATTGAGTATTGAAGGAAGTGTGAGGAGGCAGAGCATTCCAGGGATGAGGAATAGTCATTGAAAAAAAAACATAAAAGTGGGAGATGGAGCATCATATATGGTGGGCAGCAAGAAGGCAGGTTTTGTTGGATTGTAAAGTACCTGGAGAGGATTGAAGGCAACAAAGGTAAGGAAGAGTCAGGTTATGAAGAGCTTTAAATTCCAAACCAAGGATTTTATATTGAATCCTTATGGCAACACCTACATTTTATGAAAATCGCTTTGGCAGTTTAGTGGAGAATGAACTGGAATAAGGAGAAGCTTAAGCAGGAAGATGGTCAAAGGCTATTAAAAGAGTATAGACATGAGGTAATGAGGATGTGTCCCAGTGTGGTTGTTATGTGAGTGAAAAGAATTGGACATATATGAGAGATATGAAAGTTGAAATAAGACTTGGCAGTGGATTTGGATATGCGGAATGAATGTGAGAGAGGGATAGAGGGATGAAACCAATGTTGTGAGCCTGAGTGACTGGGAAGGTGACTGACTGTGTCCTTGATATTTTGGAAGAGGAATGGGTTTGGAGGGGAAAGATAACGAATTCTGTTTCCGACATATTAACTCCAATCTGAGGTGGCCAGGCATTAATTGGAGACTTGCTAGAGCTTAAGAGAGAATTTAGGTCTGGATATATAAATGTGGGAATCATCTGCATTAAAGTGGTAAGTACATGGGAGGTGATGAGATCTCTAATAGTATAGGATAAGAAAGGAAGAAGATCTAATACAAAGTCTTGGGGGGCACCTATTGTTAGTGTTCTGGATAAAGAACCGGCAAAGGAGACAGAGAAGTGGTTAGAAAGGTAGAAGAAAAACTAGTAGAGAGAAGTGTTTTGAATATCTCGATAGGAAAGAATATACAGGAGTAAAGGGTGATCAATGGTATTAAAGACTGGAAAGAGGTCAAGAAAGCTGAGGACTAAGGGAAAGCCATAGATTTGGTAACTCAGGTCATTGGTAAACTTAGAATAATTTCAGTTGAATGACTGAAGAGGGTACAGAATATATAGAGATCACAGAGTGAGAAGAGAGGGAGGGGAAACACTGATTATGGTCTCCTGGCACAACCCTTCATAAGGTATGGTAATGCATACCATAACAATGGATCAGAATAATATGTTAGGGTAGAAAGATAAGATTAATGAATCTAATTTTAGTAGGAATTTAATTATAGCGGGGATTTTTGTTTTGTTTTTGTAGGTGAGAGCAAGTGGGATGGGTGGGGATGTTGGGGATAATAGAATTTTCTAGTCTTTATGTTCTCCACCAGTATAGTACCCATGGAAAATAGGATGAACCAGAAAACGAGTGTTTAATCCTCATTCTGTCAGTAGCCATCTGTGAGACGTAGGATAAATCACTTAACCTCTGGGCCTCGGTTTCCTTAAAAATAATATGAAAAGGTTGGATGAAATTATTTCTAAGGTCTCTTACTCTTCTAACAGTTTATCTAGGAAATTCTTATGTATTTTTTTTGAAGTGATAGTACAATAGTGCCATAGGATGACCTAGCACAAATCCCTGATTTTATGAATGAGGAAACCAATCTAAGAGAGATTAGTGACTTGCCCAAGGTCACATAGATAATAAACAAAAAGTTGGCTTATTGTCTATGATTCCAAACCCTGCGTTTATTCAATTGCACAATGATGCCTCCTAATCCTATTGAGGAGTATATAAATCAACTTTTTTTCTTTGCTTCCAAGAAAATACCAATAGCCAAAAAAATTAAAAAAGAGGTGGGTTTTCAAGATAATGTAATGTTAGCATTCTCAATAAATGTGGGAAGCTTGGTAAGAGAATCTAGAGACTGAATCCATTTAATTCACAAAAGGCAGTTGTGTGAGTGTAAAACACTACTCTCATTGGGATACTCAGGGTTGATAAACAAAAAAAGATCTAAAGACAGAAATAAGAAAGAAAAACAGAGGAAAGCAGCTTGGATAGGCGGGGCAAGGTACATAATAAACAGCAAACAATGTCCACAGGGAAATATTTACAAGAACAAGGATAAGAAAAGAACACACACAACAGAGATTAAAAGAAAAACAAAATGAGAACATTCTGCTTAAAGATCACTGAGATAATGCCAGAGGGAAGAGAAAACAGTGCATTAAATAATGCCAACTTGATGACTTCAAAAATCTTCAAAGAGGTGGAGGAAGGACAAATCTTTGCAATGGACATTGTAGGTGTGAACAAGGTGTGATATGACTTCCTTTTAGCTTTACTTAGTAATGTTTAAAAACTTCTAAAGCCCCTTAAAAATCACTGCGTATTTATTTTGTGTGTTTACTGTATTTATTTATCTGTGAACATGTCTCTTCCATTAGTAATAAGATATTTGAGGTCAGGGACTATCTCAATTTTATAATCATATCTCCATCTATTAGCATTAGTAGGTCATTAATAATGTTCATTGGCAGGTGACAAGATTAGAATTAAAGGAAAAAATAAATCAGGAATATTTCTCCAATGTACTCACAAAAACATAGGCTTTAGTTCCACATCTCCATTCAAACTTTCTCAACTTTAGTTCCCTTATCTATAAAGTAAGGACTTTTAACCTTTTTTAGTCTTTCTGTTTTGGTGTTATGGATCTTTTTGGCAAATTTTTTGAAGTCTATTGACAGACTACTTCCCAGAACCATGTATTTAAATGAATAAAAGAAAACACATGGGGTTATAGAGGAAACCAAGCATACTGAAATGCAGTTATCAAAAGTGTGTGTGTGTGTATGTTTGTGTGTGTGTTTCAATTCATGGACCCCAGGTTAAGAATCCTTGCAATTAAGTTAGACTTATACAGAACCTTTAAGATTGTCTTATGTCTAATAATCTATGTTTCAGTGAAAATAAAGAAAGCCACAACAGAAATATGTAGTGGGCCCAAAGGCATGGTTCCCTGATTTTCTCTAATTGTTCTCAATAGAATATAAGCAAAACTTGAAAAGGTGGTTGTGAGGTGGTAGTGATCTCTTGCGAAAGATTAGCAACTTATCAGTGGTTATAGGACGAAGGGAGAATAGAGCTAAAGGTGATGAATAATATATTTATATATGTGTGTGTGTACATATATATATGCATATATATATAAACATACACATACATATATAACAATTATTTGATTATAACCTTAAAAGGGAAGACAGTGAGGCTTAAGAAATGTATAGGATGAAATGACACATTGCAACAATAACTAGGTAACACATTAGATTAAAATATGATTAGATGCATGGGGAAAATTCAAACAAAATTGCAGGAGAGAGATGCAGGATTATCTCTAACTAGGAAAGCATCATGAATAAGATCACACCTGAGATGCCCTTTGAAGAGTGAGAATTTCAATAGGAAGCTATGTGGAGAGAACACATTGAAGTACCTTAGATTAGAATGCTTAACAAATGTTTGTGGAATAGAAAGGAATTCTAGTCATAGAAGGATGCAAAACACCCAAAGGTAAGAGAGGGCAAAATGACTGATAAAAGAAGTAGTTATCCATTTCAGCAGCAATGTACAGTGGAAAGAATGTGATAGAATAGGACTAGAAAGGTAGATTGGAACCAAATTTTTGTAGGACTTTGAGTGTCAAGCTAAAAAAGATGTATTTTGGCAATATGCAATGGAGATTTATTTGCTGTTTCTTAAGCAGAGAGAAAATAAGAAGTTCAATTCTTTGGCAAGGCTGCTATGACAAATAGTGGATTGGAGAGAGGAAAGGCTGGAGGCAGGCAGGCAAAAACAATTGAGACAACATTATAAAAGTCTACACGAAAAGTAATTAGGACTTTGAACAAGGGTGGTAAAACATAAAGGAAATTTTAGATGTGAAAGGTATTATGGAGAGAAAATAGCTCAATTTGGGCAACTGATTTGAAGTGTGGCATATGTGAGAGGAAAGAACTAAAGATGCATCCGAGATTGTGAATCTGGGTGTCTGGAAAAAAATGATACTGTCATCATCAATAGACATCAGCAAGACAGGAAGAAGGGTGGATTTTGAGGGGAAATTAATTCTGTTTAGGGCAACTGCTGCATTTTCAGCGAAAGTGAGACATTCAGGCAGAGCTGCAAACAGGTAATTCAAAATGTGGAATGGTAGCTCAGAGTAAAGGTCAATGATGGAGATATAGATTTGGAAGCCATACTCTTAGAGTGATAATTGAAGGCAGAGTAGTGAGGCAGATTGTCAAAAGACTACTTTGGATTTTTTTTTTTGCTTTAAAACCCATTTTATTCTCTTTCATGGTCCTGTCAGTCAGGCAAGTTCTATTATTTCCCCGTAAAAATTCCTCTGCCCATTAACCCTCATGTTTAATCTAAGCTGAGGATGCCTTTTAGATAAGAATTAACTTGAGGACTCAACTTTGGCTTTTGAAAACTACTATGAATTTCTGAACCTTCATGTTGGACTGGTAGGGAGACTTTGTCACCATTTATGCCTAGAAGCTTACCTCTGCATATTTAGCATATTACCATATACATTCATCAAATAGAGCACCTGAATAGACAGCAAAGCTCATGAAATTTCTTGCCCGATGAATTGCAACATCAGCCGAGATGACAGCTTTGGGTCATATAGGTGGCATAGTACATACAATGTTGGACTGTATGTAAAGTAATTTAAAAATCTTAAAGCAATATATTAATATTAGATATTATTATTACTTCATAGGATTATGTTGTAAAGCAAATTGCTATGTGGTCATGCCCCTCTAGCACATTCAAGCACATGACAAGACAAGATGGACAAGTCTTTTTGCTGGAAAGGCTTGGAACCTTGGAATTTATTTCAATATAATTATGTTCTTAAATGTTTAAAAAGACAAACAATGAAATGATACAATTAAGTCTGGGTAAATAACAAAGTTCATTACTCTGTCCACATTAATACATTATTAATATATTGCTAGTAAAGGAGAAAATGTTGGCTTAGTTCATAATTTGTATGTATACATTATTACCATTTGCCTAGTTTAAATTTGCATTCAGTTAATTGCTTATAAATAAGTTGGTTTGAAGGGTAAATAGGAAGTTATCCTAATTCTGTGTACAAATTCTGAGCCTCCTGATACTTTGGTCTAGGTTCCTGATTAAAAGCTTCCATTTTTTCTTTCCTACAGTTTTGTACAGTGTCAAATACGTTGTTAGCATGCAGGAGCTATTAAAAATTGCAAGCAACATATCTCAGTGGAAAATCAGAACAGTCAGCATTACAACGGTCTCATTCTCTGGAGGCAGAAGCAGATCATATTCTTTCTCTGGTCTTTTCTTTTGTCCTGTCAAAATATCTTGAATATTTTGTCTTGAATAAATTCTCGACTTTAGTGCACTGTCCAATTACAGTGAATGCTTCTTAGTTATTAAAAAATATCAGCGTAGCTTTAGTGTTTAATTTTCTGAGAAAAAAAGTTTTGTATTATATGGACCATGGACATTTTCTGTTTAAGCACAAAATAAAAAGCCAAATAAGGGTTTACTTGTTAAGCAGAGAAAAGTGTTATTTTGAATCCTTAGAAAAGAAAGGAAGAAAGAAGAAGGGAATGAGCGACACTGTAAGGGAAAGAGGAAGGGAGAGAGAAATGAAGGGAAGTAGGGAAGGAGAAGGAAGGAAGGAAAGAAAGAATGGAGAAGTAGAAGGGAAAGAAGAGAGGAAAAATCACATCAAAATCAAACAAAAAGTTGACAATAAGAAAATGTAATTATTCTGAGGTTCTAACTTCTCTAAACCTTGTTAATGTTATATAGTTCATTCACAGTACATAAACAGCAAATACGAAGAGAGAGTTCAATTTAGTTTTTTCTGTTATCATTGTGCAGTTTTTAAAGGAAAATGTTGCTCTTATACAGCAAAATGCACAAGTTAAAAAAAAAAACAAAACAAAACTAGGGTTAACACTCTGAGGTCGGATTTAAACTCAGGAAAATAAGTCTTCCTGACTCCAGGCCCAGCACTGTAGCCACTGTGCCACCTAGCTGACCAATATGAATATGGGTTATGCTAAAATATAATTTTATACCCATCTACCTTAATAAAAATTTTTCAGTGCTATCCTTTTGTTTATTAAGTCCAAATGCCTTATCTTGAAGACCTTGTACAATAGAGTTCCTCTGTACTTATTCAACCTTGGCTCTTATTACTCATCTATACACACCCTCCTGCCACTATAATCTGATCTATTTGCTAATAAATATGCTATACTTATATATTAGCACATTTGCTCAAGCTTCTTCTTTTATTCTCTTCATTTATTTAGTTCTTACTACTCCTTTGAAATCCAATTAAAGGCTACTGGTCTAGTAGCTACACCAAGCAACCCTCATTACATATGTGTAAATATGTGTGTACATTGGCATGTACGTTATTCAGTATGTATAAATATATGTACATATATAACTACATACATATATATATATATATATATAAAGAGAGAGACAGACAGACAGAGACAGAGACACAGAGTCAGAGATAAGCAGGCAGAGAGAGAGAGACAGAGACAGACAGAGAAAGGACCTGGAGAGAGAGACACTACAAGTAAGTCATTAACAAAGGAATAAAGGTGCCAAAGCTTTATAAAAAAATCAGACCCCCAAGTCCCTATAGCACTGATATTATAGTGATGGTAAGGAATGACTGGCTAAAATGTAAAATGTTCCATTTTCATCTTCTCTTACTATTCAGGATACAACATTTTAATCTTCAGTGATAATAAGAAGTGGGGAATGGGCGAAACAACTTCCTCTACTTTATCTAAAATATTGCTTAGCTGGAGCTGGAACTGGAGTATTCCACAGCTGCCAGTCAATGAAGATTCCTAAATAACTCTGCAAGTAGTTTAGGTTTTGCAGCTGGATAATTTGAAAAGTGTTGTTCAGTCACGTTCGCTCATGTCCAACTCTTCATGACCCCATTTGATGTTTTCTTGACAAATATACTAGAGTGCTTTGCCATTTCTTTCTCCCGCTCATTTTACAGGAAACTGTGGCCAAAAGGGTTAAGTAACTTGCCAAGGGTCACGCAGCTAGAAAGTGTTTGAGGATAGATTTGAACTCAGGAAGATGAGTGTTCATGATTCCAGGCCTGGCACTCCATTCCCTGTGCTACCTAGCTGACCTGTAATTTGAACAATATCAGGGTATATGTCCTGCCACACCTTCCTCTGGTTCTAACTCTCCATTTGTATCACACTCACACTTGTATAAACTACACAAAACATTCTTCCTGATTCTCTCTGTATTATCCACCACTAATACTTCTACTCAGACTAATAAACCTCAAAAATATTTCTTTGTAATGTGGAATCCTCCATCCAGGTTTTGCATTTTAAAAGCTTATTTATGTTTAATGCTACCTTACCTTGGTCATCATCATTTACCTGCATTAAATACATTGAACTGCTACACTGCAGTCAGCTGATGTAATCATCTGAGGACCTTGAAGGTAAACTTTGTCTCTCTCTCTGGCTGCCAATATTTGCCAATGAAAGCTTCTCTGCCCATATACACCAGAATATATAAATCCAAGCCGGAGGTGACTGGTTAAATATATCCATTTTTATCATGGCCATGGAACTGTTCCTTGTGCTAAGGTTGGGAAATTAGCCCTTTTCCCTTGTCCACTTGGACTCTTCAGTTAGTCTGTTTTATCTTGGTTTTCCTAGTTGTCAATCACTGACACAGGGTTTTCTATTCAGGCTATTTTCAGTTTGTTACCTCTTGACTGTAAAGGAGACATTTTTCTCTTCTTAGAATACTACAGTCTTTGCTTGTGTGACATCTAGCAAGGTGTCATAATGATGGGCCTAAGTCAGCTCCTGATCTTGTCCTACTTTTAACCAGAGTCATCATGGGGCCAAACAAGGTCTATAACAGAGAGAGTTAGGTAGAGTAATAGAATGTTAGATTTGTGATCAATAAGACTGAGTTCAAATCCTAATTCACTTACTAGTTCTGGGACCCTGGGTAAATCACAAACTCTGTGGTCCACATTTCCTGATTTGTAAAATAAGGACACCAATAGAACCTATAGCACAGGGCTATGTGAAGACCAATTGAGAACAAAATATGTAAAGTACTATGAATTATTATAATACCAAAATAATAAATAAATAATTTAAAATTTAAAATAACTTTGAAAATATTCTAAAAATACATAAAATAATAATATTAAAAGTACTAAGCATTATTATAATAATTCAATTATTTACAACTTTAATGCATGGTTATTGGAGCAGGCACATTATTATCCAATAAAAATGAAAATCTAGGTGTTCTTGATACTCATTGTGTTTTGCTAAGAATTATCAAATAAGCAGTATATGAATTGCCAGTTGGCAAAAAATTAGAATACAGCATACTATAATATTCTTATGACTCCACATCAGCACCTGCATAATAAAAGGCCTGCTATAAGTGCTTGGATAAAATTGAATCAAACTGAATTGATTTGTGATCCCATCATAGTGCAAATTTACCCCATTGGTGCAGGTCTCAACTCATCCATGGCAGCCCACCCTATGTAGCCCTTATCCACATTTTCCCACACATTTGCCAATCTACCCAATATGCCATGGGCTTTCCTTGAGTTCTCCCAACATTTTGTAGATTTCATTAGACTACATAGGCTGTGTCTCAGTTGTGGGTTGTTAGGTGACTTTTCTATCACCATATAACCAATGCATCTTTTTTTTAGTCATATGTTTCCTTGATGGCATCCTTTATACCAGAGGGATCAAATTTATAGTTGCCAGACCACAAAATACAATAAAACATAGGTAATATTAATTTGTGGGTTTTAAAATCTATATCCAATACTATTTGCATTTGACAACACTATTTTGTACCACTTCTCTGTAAATTCTTGTTTGAAATATTGTTACCTGTTCATGGCCACCATATATTTCCCTTTGTGTGGTTCTCAACTTCAATTCAATCAAAGGACCAAAAAGTATTTTATTAAGTGCCTCTGATGTACCTGACACTGTTAGGTGCTAGGGATACAAAGAAAAAGTAAAGCAGTCCTTGCCCTCCAGGAAGTTACATTACAACCAGGGAGATAATATTTTCATATGTAAGTCTATATGTGTGTTTGTCCTTCATTGCTGAAGAAGACCATGCCATCAGAGAAATAATGACATGACTTGCACTTGACTTTGTTTTGAGTGAGGGAGGACTGTGCAGGTCACCAGCCTCACTTCTCCAGAGTCATCTGAATCCAGTGACCAGATATTCATCAGGATGACTGAAAGTGACCCAGGATGAGGCAATTGGGGTTAAGTGACTTGCGCAAGGTCATACAGTTAGTAAGTGTCAAGTGTCTGAGGTGAGATTAGAACTCAGGCCCTCCTGACTCCTGTGCTGGTGACCTAGCTACTCCTCTATAGATGTCTATATAGAATAAATATGAAATAGATACAAAATATCTTTTGTAAAAGAAGAGAACATGCAGCTGGGGGAATCAGAAAAGTCTTTATGTAAAAGATAATGCTTCAACATGGTTTTATACAGACAAAATAAAACAAACCAACAAAAAGAAAATCTTTCAAGATTTCAAGAGCCACAGCAGAGGAATATTCAGGTCAAAAGGGGTCACCCAGACCCCACTGTGCACTGTGACCTCTGTGCAAAGACACGGAAAGGGGAGATGAATAGTGCATATGTCAGTACATCTAGATTGTAGAGTGGAAGGAAAGAAGAAATGTGAAGGTGAAAAAATATATAAGGGGACTGCTTATAAAGAGCTTAACGATGAAGTTTCTATTCAACTTAGTTCCTTAGAGACTGTAGTTTTACCTAACTCACAACTTCATCAAAAGAATATTGGCATTAAAAAGATGGGCATTTGTTTCAGGGAAAAGCTAGGGATCATTAAAAGAAGTTTACCATTTCCCAAAGGCAGTCTATCCTGAACAGTTTAATGTCTCTTTGGTGAGGCGGAAGCCTCCTTAGGAACATTGTCAGTAGTGCCTCAAGCTCATCATTATGAATATCAATTATTATCATACTGATTATGTGCAAAAGGAGTAATAAAAAGGAAGTGTTCCCTGATAGAAGGCCAGAGAAGGGAGAGATTTTTATAGTTGTATGGACACATTCAAAAGGGAGCTCTTTAGGGCTCCTCATTCAAGTTACAGGAACAAAGAAATGACATGGAGATACTGGTCTGGAGATTTAGGTTCTTATTCTATTTCTAACTTGGCTGCTGGTTTTTATAAATAAGTGAATGAATGAATAAGTAAATGAATGAATGAATAAACAAATAAATAGAAAAATGAATGAATGAATGAATTTGTTCTATTTCAGTTTGTTTACAAGTCAGCAATCCACCTGTGTGCCCCAGAATGTGTCATGAGGATTGCAATTTTAGAGTTTCAAAGGACTTTAGAGTTTATTGAGTCCAATCTTATTTTACAGAAGAGAAAAATGAAACTGCTAAAGATGAAATGCCTTCCCAAGGTCACAATGATTGTAAATGGCAGAGGGGAGCATTAAGTCCAGAATCATTGCTTCTAAATTCAATGCTCTTTCCACTATTCAATGTTGCTAACTGGGATTTCTTTAGAACTACTCTGAGATGTTTATAAACCTTTTGTCATAAGTTAATATGCAAGGGCTATGATGATATGGTTATCTTTGTTATATCTCTTGAGGAATCTCATATTAACATCATGAAATTTACTATATTTCCAATGACATCATAAGAAGGAAGTCATGAAATGTATTTCATCTTAATGGAAAGAAAATGATCAGTTACTGATGTAGGGAGTTGTTCTTCAATTGGCTATAGGGGTATTTATCAAGTCCTCAGCATGTTAAAGCAAAAGTGAATATTAATGTAAACCTTGAAAAAAGAATGCAAATAAAGATATGAAATTCAATTAAAACAACCCTAACCCAATGTTTTAAAGGAATTTTTGTTGCTGGGAAATCAGATATAGATACAGGGAAGACCATTAATGCTAATAATTTTTTATATAAAATCTTCTAACTGTAAGTATATCTCAAAACACTTTTTTGGGCTCTGATCTTGTCTCTCCTTTCTCTCTCTGTATGTTCATTCACTCCCATGTCCCACAGATATCACCTGGGTCTTTCATCACCAATGACCTGTCAAATATTTTTAATTGGTTGTTCTACAGACATCTCAAACTCAACCTATCTAAAATAGGACTCATTGTTTTTCCCCCAGGAATGGATCTTTTAACCTATCTCCCCCATTTCTGTTGAGAACAACCTTGCTGCTCATCTCTGTTCTTGACGAGGACAAACCACCCTTTCAAGTACCGAGGTTTCCAAACTCAATGCTCTCTTTTATTCTTCTACCTCTCCAGGCAGTTGTTACATGTTGTCATTTTGCCTCTACAACTTTTCTCAATTTTTTGTCCTTTTCTCTATCCACTATCACCTTAGTTCAACTTCTCATTATCTCTTAGACAAACTATTACAATAATTTCCTAATTGGTCTCCCTGTCTCAAGATACGGCCAAATTCTAATCTTTCCCGCACATTGTTGCCAAAGTGAATTTCCTAAAATAAGGGTGATATTTCCACCCTTCTGCTCAAACTTCAGCGACTCCCTGTAGTCAATGTGAGCCAAATGGAGAATGTAATATAAAATCCTCTGTTTGTCATTTAAAACTCTTTACAGCCGAGCCCCTTCTAATCCATCTAAGTTTTCTTATAAGACATTGATCTCCACACACTTCTCTCCAACTATATTGACTTACTTTTTGTTCCTCATGCTCTATAATTTGTTATCATGTCTTTGCAATGTCCCCCCAGTCCTGCAGTCCTTTATCTCCTTACTTCTGTATCTTAGAACCCAATGACCAAATACTTCTTTAGAATTTGGAATAATCCTGAGGATTGACTCCTTTCTTTTCCCTTGCCACCTTAATTTTCTTTGATAAAATAATCCACATTGCCCCCAGAACTGTGGAGATAAATGACATATCATCATCTGTTGTTTTCGTTTATCTTACAACCCCAGGCTAGAGGCTGTAGTTGTAATGGATTTTTTAAAATCTTGATTTGTGGCCCCTACCATGGCTGAATAGGAAAGTTTTCTGGGGGAAAATCTGCCCTTTATTAAAGATGGTTCTCCATTTCATGTTTTGTAATACTGATTTTAGGATTGAAAAGGTAGATGGTGATGGTAAAGGGATCTTCATGTTTACCACAACCACAGTACAACTATGGAAAAATATGAAGTTATCCTTAGTTCAGCTTCAGTGAAAGGTAAGGATCTGCTATTGAAAATATTCCATGCAGATACCTACCTTACGTTGAGGACAATTGCACATCATTCTCATCAGTTCACATTTAGCTTTCCCCTTGGATCATTTGGAGAAATAAACTTCTTAAAGCACTAGAAGGTCTTGGCAGTAGAGGGAGGGATAATAGACACTGATTACATAGTAACAGAACAAAGATAGGGATGGGACCTGGGATTTCATTGGTATAGACCCATCCTGGTTATGAAATTCTATGGACACTGGTTAGTCCTTTCTCTACAATTTATTTTTGTTTTGTTCAGTCATTTCTCAGTGATGTCCAACTCTTGATGACCTCATTTGGAGTTTTCTTGACAAAGATACTGGAGTGGTTTGCCATTTCCTTCTCCAGCTCATTTTAGAGATAAGGAAATTGAGGCAAACAAAGTTAAGTAACTTGCCCAAGGTTACACAGCTGGTGAATGTGTAAGGCTAGATTTGAACTCAGGAAGATGAATCTTCTTGACTTCAGGTCTGGCACTCTATCCATGTACCACCTAGCATGGCCCTTGCAACTTGTAGTCTTAGAGAATTGGTTTCAAAAACACTGAGAAGTTAAAGTTCCTTGCCTAGAGCTATGCAGTCAGGCTGTATCAGAGATGAGTCTTGAAATCAATTCTTTCTGGCTTTGATACTAGCTCTTTATGCAATATGCCATATTTTCAGTCAAATATAAGTGACCCTATACAATCAAGATATAGGAGAAGGTAAGTAGAAGACTAATCCTTCTGTTTAGTCCACATGGAAATGTCAGGACAAATGGAATCTTCTTCACATAAGAACTTGGAAATTATTCCATTAGGTCTAAAAAATATGGTTTCATTTCCCAAATGATGAATGTCTGCATGAAGGAAAGGCAATAACCTAAGAGTCAGAATACAGAATACGTGGCAGTGCACAGTGAGGAAAGGTAATATCTCACATACTCAGCGGCAAGTTACAAGTAATAGCATTATAAAACCTTGGTTTTCACTTCCAGATATATTTTCTGACATTTTGTACCAAAGAAAGTTTTTCAATTCTTCTGGTTCTGGTAACCAGCTTTCTGCTTTGGTGTCTGGTTATTATCTGCCTGGTGTGAACTTTGAAGGTCTTCCTGTTCCATTGTGATCTTCCAAGTAGTCTATACTCTTGAAGATGCTCCCACTAAAATGATAGGAAACAGAGAAAGGAGGCTGTAGTTTTGGCTGTCACTGATTTCTCTTCCTCCTGGTTTACATTGTGCTTTACACAACTTTATTTTCATCATTTTTATTTGTGAGTACCTAGAATAAAGGTTCAGGGGATTTACTAGGAAGCATACTAGAAACATAACCAAGTTACAAATGTCCTGGGCATTATTTGCTCTGTCCTGCCCTTGGATCATTCTGATAGGTTTTCAAAGCAGTATGGCATTAGTGTAGCCTTCAGTCATCAGGACCAAGAAAGGGCCTGGGATACAGTCACTAAGAAATACTTTTTTGTCAAATTCTATATAAACCAATCTAGAAAAGGAAGTAAAATTGTTCTTTACTTAATGAACTGCTGATTCTCTTAGTAGGGGTGTTTTGGGGTACATCACTGTGGATAGGAACCTGGAAAGTCTGCCTATCTATCTATCTATCTATCTATCTATCTATCTATCTATCTATCTATCTATCTATCTATCTACCTACCTACCTATATATCTATCCTTCTATCTAGCTAATTTTTTTCTGGGTAATTGTACTTAGTATATTTTGAAGAGATCTATCTTGTTGATTTATTTTCTCCATGCATGTGTAACTCATCTTTAAAAAAAGTAATCTGGGGAAAGGGATCAGTCAGGATTCTATTCTCTATAATCTTGGCAGTCCAGGGAACTTTGAGGTATTTTTTTTTAAGAATGTCATTCATTGCTGAGATTTATTTATATCTGATTTTTCAATTAGGTCTTGGATAACCCGTGTGCTTACTATTATTTGACCCAATAACTTCTCATCCATTTGTTTCAAATGATGGTCTTATTAGGCAACTCTCACTAAAATCATTCTCCTTAAGGCTTGAAGAAAAAGACTCAGTCTCTTTTTATTTTTTTTAAATATAAATTTATTTATTTAACTTTTTACATTCATTTTCACAAAATTTTGGGTTCCAGATTTTCTCCCCATTTGTCCCCTCTCTCCACCCCAATACACCCAGCATTCTAATTGCCCCTATCACCAATCTACCCTCTCTTCTATCATCCCTCCCGTCCCTTGTCCCCATCTTCTCTTTTGTCCTGTAGGGCCAGATAACTTTCTATTCCCCATTACCTGGATTTCTTATTTCCTAATAGCAAGAACAATACTCCACAGTTGTTCCTAAGTCTTTGAGTTCCAACTTCTCCCCATCCCTCTCTCCCCACCCATTCCCTTTGGGAAGGCAGGCAATTCAATATAGGCCATATCTGTGTAGTTTTGCAAATGACTTCCATAATAGTTGTGTTGTGTAAGACTAACTATATTTCTCTCCATCCTATCCTGCCCCACATGGTTTCTTTTCTGTCTTTTGATCCTGTCTCTCCCCAAGTGTTGACTTCAAATTGCTCCCTCCTCCCATTGCCCTCCCTTCCAACATCCCCCCAACCCTGCTTATCTCCTTCTCCCCCACTTTCCTGTGTTGTAAGATAGGTTTTCATACCAAAATGAGTGTGTATTTTATTCCTTCCTTTAGGAGAATGTGATGAGATTAAACTTCATGCTTTTTTCTCAGCTCTCTTCTTTTCCCCTCCACTAAAAAGTCTCCTGCTTGCCTCTTGAATGAGAGATAATTTACCCCGTTCCATTTCACCCTCTCTCTTCCCAATACATTTCTCTCTCACCGTTTACCTTAATTTTTTAAGATATGATCTCATCCTATTCAGTTTACTCTGTGCTCTCTGTCTCTGTGTGTGCGTGCATGTGTATATGTGTGTGTGCACGTACACGTGTACGTGTGTGTGCATGTGTGTGTGTATGTGTAATCCCACCAACTACCAAGATACTGAAAAGTTTCAAGAGTTACAAATATTGTCTTTACATGTAGGAATGTAAACAGTTCAACTTTGATAAGTCCCTTATGACTTCTCTTTGCTGTTTACTTTTTCATGCTTCTTCTCATTCTTGTGCTTGAAAGTCAGTTTTTCTTCTCATCTCTGGTCTTTTCATTAAGAATGCTTGAAAGTCCTCTATTTCATTGAAAAACCATATTTTCCCCTGAAGTATTATACTCAGTTTTGCTGGGTAGGTGATTCTTGGTTTGAATCCTAGTTCCTTTGACTTCTGGAATATTCTATTCCACGCCCTTCGATCCCTTAATGTAGAAGCTGCTAGATCTTGTGTTATTCTGATTGTATTTCCACAATACTGGAATTGTTTCTTTCTAGCTGCTTGCAATATTTTCTCCTTGACCTGGGAATTCTGGAATTTGGTCACAGTGTTCCTAGGAGTTTCTCTTTTTGGATCTCTTTCAGGTGGTGATCGATGGATTCCTTCAATACTTATTTTGCCCTCTGGTTCTAGAATCTCAGGGCAGTTTTCCGTGATAATTTCATGGAAGATGATGTCTAGGCTCTTTTTTTGATCATGGCTTTCAGGTAGTCCCATAATTTTTAAATTGTCTCTCCTGGATCTATTTTCCAGGTCAGTTGTTTTTCCAATGAGATATTTCACATTATCTTTCATTTTTTCATTCTTTTGGTTTTGTTTTGTGATTTCTTGGTTTCTCATAAAGTCATGAGACTCCATCTGTTCCATTCTAATTTTGAAAGAACTATTTTCTTCAGTGAGCTTTTGAACCTCCTTTTCCATTTGGCTAATTCTGCTTTTGAAAGCATTCTTCTCCTCATTGGCTTTTTGAACCTCTTTTGCCAATAGAGTTAGCCTATTTGTAAAGGTATTATAGTCTTCAGCATTTTTTTGGGTCTGCTTTCTTAAAGTGTTGACCCATTTTTCATGCTTTTCTTGCATCTCTCTCATTTCTCTTCCCAGTTTTTCCTCCACCTCTCTTATTTGATTTTCAAAATCCTTCTTGAGCTCTTCCATGGCCTGGGACCACTGAATGTTTATTTTGGATGTTTGGGATACAGAAATCTTGACTTTCATGTCTTTCCCTGATGGTAAGCATTGTTCTTCCTCATCTAAAAAGATGGGAGAAGCTATCTGTTCACCAAGAAAGTAACCTTCTATAGTCTTATTTTTTCTCCCTTTTTTTAGGCATTTTCCCAACCAGTTATTTGACTTCTGAGATTCTTCTCCAGCCGCCTCCCAGGCTCAGTTCCCTCTGGCGGTTTATGTGGAGATCTTCAGTAATGGACCCAAGCTCCTCTCTGCTCCGGGTGCTCCTGGCCACCACTGCCTCTGCTGCTGCCTCCCGAGGGGGCCCGAGTTATGGAGACACCCTGCTCCCCTCTCGGCCAGCCAGATAGGGTCCCTCCTGACCTGTAGCACCTGTGGGTGGAGGGACTTTCATGGCCATTGGAGATTCTGTCCCTGAAGCCTGCTCAGATCTGTTCTTCTCAGGCTGCATGGCCAAGGCAGGGCTGGCCTTTGCTTTGGTCCGGTGCGCAACGGACCTTTGGAGTCAGTTTTTCAGGGCTCTCTGGAGCAGAAATCTCCTCCACTCCGTTGTTGTGCAGCTTCCACTGCTCCAGAATTTGTTGGGAGTTCCTCTTTACAGGTAATTTATGGGCTGTGGGTTCAGAGCTAGCATATGTGAATCTTTCTACTCTGCCATCTTGGCTCCTCCCCAGAGTGATCCTCAATCTCTTTTTATTTAGTAAGTTATCTGTTTTGTTCACTATGTTCATCTAGTGGTTTTGCTGTCTCTTTCTATATAACTTTAGCCCTCCAACAATGTTTTATTGCTGATTTTTATGTCTTTAACAAGTTCGTTTTTGGGTTTTGCTTAGGTATTCCCAATTTCTTGATTTATTTAATTTGCCATGATTTATGGATTTTTTTCTAATCATCATTTGGGACAACTTTGCCATTTTAAACCAAGTTTGTTTGTTCTAAGATGCTGTCTTTTACATGTTCTGCTACACGTAATAGAATTTGCTGCAAATGCCTGGGCTTTGTGATCAATTATTTTCCTAGCTTCAGATCTGCTAATCTTCAATAATTTCAGACCTTTGCAAATCTTATGTGAGTATTCACAAAGATAGGCAAGTTATCTCCCCTACTTTAGAATTCCTTGCATGTTCCTGTATCTCTGAAGGTTGTTAATTGGTCAAAATTTTCACTAAAATTTTAATAGGATTTCTAACACTTTGGGTAAATACATGGTTTCCCAAAGGTCTTAGTGCATATTTGAGTTACCAAACTTGGCTGTTATTGTTCAATCACTTCAGTCATGCCAAATTCTTCAAGAACCTATTTGAGATTTTCTTGGCAAAAATACAAGAGTGGTTTGTCATCTTCTTCTCCATTTCATGGCAACTGAGCACACTGAGGAAACTGGGGTAAACAGGGTTAAGTGACTTGCCCATGGTTACATAACCAGTAAGTGAGTGAGGTTGGATTTGAACTTAGATTTTCCTGATTTCTGTCCCAGCACTCTATCCACCGTGCCACTATCAGACCTTAAAACTTCACTAACACTTGGAACATCTCATAATTACATAAATGAATGAAGCCCCAAGGGGCATAAGGGGAAGGTCAATAATTTACAAAATAAAGCACCTCACTTCGACTCAGGAAGACTCAGGTTAAAATTCCATCTCAGACATTTAATATTCATATGACTCTGGGGAAATTACTTAAACTTTCTGTGTCTCACTTTCCTTGTCTGTAAAATGGGGATAATAATATACCCTCAGACACTTGTGTGAATAAAATGAAATTATGCATGTGAAACAATTTTCAAACCTTAAAGTATTATATAAATATAAGTTATCATTATTACAACAATTGGGAAGTGTCAGAAGTCCTTAGAAGGTATGGGATTTTTATAGAAATAAGTATTTAAGAGATAGAATTAAAGGAAGAAACTAACATGTTAAAAACTATTGGCTATTTATTGTCTATATAAAACTGGGGGCTTTCAAATATGTCCCCATAGTGATTGGGCAGAGTATTAGATGAATTCTCAGTCTCTCTTTCCCTCCCACATATACGTGTATGTGTGTATGTGTGTGTATGTATGTATGTATGTGTGTGTATACACATACATAGAGATGTATAGCCTGGGATTTATGATCAAAATAAGTCATGGGACTTGTGTCCCTCCATATATCAATTTGTCAAAAGTGATGATATAGAAGAGCAGTTTATCATTGGCTCATCAGTCAGAGGTAATGGCTTGAAATTCTACCACTTTTGCTTTCTGTCTGTGTGACCATGGTCAAGTCACTTATTGTCCCTGGTGCTTAGGCTCCTCACAATTAAAATTAGGGCAAATTTCTGATGTCCCTGCCTGTTTGATAGCTCTGATCCTGTGATCCTGTTCTAATGGAAGTATTTCATTTATAACTGGTAAAATGCCCTGATGGTATTGGAGCAGGAGTAGGAGTCACACAGACTGGGCTCTATCTTGAGTTACTGAATCATAAAAGATTCCATCTTCTAATGGTCCAACCTACTTCTGAATAATAAACACAGCCACAGTATAACAAATGATTCACCAGTTGGCTTTCCTAGATACCATTACTATGGAACCTACATTCTTCTAGTCTACCTCAGAGAACACTTGCCATTAGAATGTGAATTTGTTTCTCTGAGTACAGGGATTGGATTGGGTTGTTGTTATTGTTGCCTTTTCCTTTGTGTTCCCAATGCTTCACATAATGTCTGGCACAAAATAAGTCCTTAATAAATTTTAGTTGACTGACTAAATGATTGATTTTGACCAACAATGGAAAATCGGTTACTGATGCAGATATCCTAAAAGTCTTGGATTCATAATAGAAGAAATAATACAGATGGTTAATGGATGATAGAATGCTTATTATGACATCTCATTAAACCGTGAAATAAAATCTTAAGAAGAAAAGAAATTTGAAAGGCATGATAGCTGTCATCAAGAACTTGAATGACTATTATACAAAAGACAGATTACACTTATTTTGCTTGGCCCCAGAGGGAAAAACTAAGAACAGAGGATAGAAGTTGCAAGGATAGATTTCTTAAAATAGTATTTTTCCCTCAATTGCCTGTCAAGGTAATTTTTAGAGTTCTTTTTTTTTTGCAAGATTTTGAGTCCCAATTTTTTATCCCTTCCTCCTTCTCTTCCCCTATTCCTAAAATTGTAGGCAATTTGATATAGCGTATACATGTGCTATCATGTAGAATATATTTCCATATTAGTCACAGCTGTAAAAGAAGAAACAGATGAAAATAACAAAATAAAAAGAAACAAAGTAAGTGAAAAATTATGTTTCAATATGCATTCAGAGTCCATCTGTTTTATCTGGATATGGATAGCATTTTACTTCATGAGTCTTTTGTACTTGACTCTTTTTTTTGATGAGAAGAGCTTAATCATTCATAGTTGATCACTGCTGTGTACAATGTTTTCCTGATTCTATTCATTCCACTTTGCGTCAGTTCATGCAAGTCTTTCCAGATTTTTCTGAAATGTACCTGTTCATCATTTTTCCTTGCCCAACAGTGTTCCATTAAATTCATATACTGCAGCTTGTTCAACAATTTCTCAAATGTTAGGCATCCCCTCAATTTCCAATTCTTTGTCACCACAAAACAAATGACCATAAATATTTGTAATGGTAATGTGATACTCATAGCAACTGCTATGAATATGCCTGCATATTACCAGGGCAAATTTGCAAAATATAGTAAACTCTCTTCCTCAAAGGAAAAGCCAAAATATTTATTTGGGACATCATTAGAATACCAGGAGATAAGATTTAACAGGGCACTTATCACAAATCCAGGGACCACTGACATCTTAAACCTTATTTCTGTCAGGTCTCTCCACAAAAACAAGCTCCCCTAGACAAATTTCTCCCTCCGCCCACTCACAGCTTGCTTCTCTCTCTGCTCTGCCTGCTGTCACTCTCTGCTCCTGTTCTCTCTCACCTCTCTGGGCAAGCTCCTCCCAGTCCAAACTCCATGTGGTGCAGGCTCCATGTGACCACAGACTCCATATGATCACAAGTTCCACGTGTTATGACTTTTAATGGCAGAAAAGATCTTCCTACTCTACTAATATTACAATTTTTTTGTACATGTGGGTCTTTTTCCTCTTTTAAATTACCTCTTTAATATACAGCCCTAGTAGTGGTATTGCTAGATCAAATGTTATGCACAGTTTGGTTGCCCTTTGGGCATAATTCCAAATTGCTCTACAGAGTGGTTGGATCAGTTCACAACACCAAAGGTGCACTGATGTTCCAGTTTTCCCACATCCTCTCCAACATTTATCATTTTCCTTTTTTTGTCCAATTTTCATTTTCTGTAATTTGCTGATTCTATGAGCTTCCCACCTCTCTGCTATAAATGAGGATGAATATAGAATTTCATTGGTTTTTAAGTTACCCAGTTTGACTTCTTTCCTCTTTAATAGAGTTATTATGGTTTTTTTGGTTCTGCTTATCTTATTCTGCATCAGGTTATGATAATTTCATGTGTCTCCTATTCAATAAACATTTCTTATAGTATTATTGTATTCCATTCCATTCCAATAGCATAGATATTTTCCCAGACGTTTCCTTTTCAATTGGTACCTACTTCGTTTCCAACTCTTCTCTACAATGAAGAATGTTGCTATGAATATCTTGGGATATGCTCTATCTTTTTGCTACACATTGGTATACATTTGGCATACTTTCAGTTTGATTTCCATATGGAGTAGGCCAAGTAATGTGATCACTGAAATAAGGACAATTTAGTTAATTTTATCCCAAATTCCAAATTGATATTACTGTTGGACAACTTCATAGTTCTATCAATATGCTTGTGCTCCTATTTTCCCACAATATCTCCAACATCAAAATTTTCTTTTGGGAAATTTCTGTAATTAATGCCTCTTTTCTTAAATACATAAGGACCTAAGACCAATTTATAAAAATAAATCATTCCTCAGTTGATAAATTGTCAAAGAATAAGAACAAGTAGTTTTTGGAAGGCATCAAAATACATATAGTCATATAACAAAATGTCCTAAATCACTATCACTTGGAGAAAAGCAAGTTATAACAACTCTGAAGAAACACTTCATACCCATCAAAAGTGGCAAATGCTAGAAGAGATGAGGGAAAATAGATACACTAACAAACTATTAGTGGAGTTGCAAACCAGTCTAGCCATTTTGGAGAAAAATTAGCAATGATCCCTAAAGCACTATAAAACTGGGCATAGCCTTCCACACAACAATAGTAATGCTATATTTGTGCCCCAAAGAGATCAAAGACAAATGACCTATATGTACAAAATATTTTTAGAAAACCTTTTCATGGCAATAATTGTAAATTAAGGAGATGCCCATCAATTGGGGGAATGGCTGAACAAGTTGTGGTATATGATCATGATTATGATTGGAATATATGTGGTATATGAT
Organism: Bettongia penicillata ogilbyi; assembly: GCA_023548195.1. Taxonomy (NCBI): domain Eukaryota; kingdom Metazoa; phylum Chordata; class Mammalia; order Diprotodontia; family Potoroidae; genus Bettongia; species Bettongia penicillata. Next base: position 570,780 of record JAJHZJ010000264.1, read on the forward strand.
TATGATGGAATACTATTGCAAATGATGAGCAGGATGCTTTCTGAAAAACCTAGAAAGATTGACATGAACTGATGAAAAGCAAAGTGAATGGAACCAGGAGATCATTATATACAGTAACCACAACATTTTTATAATGATCAACTGGGAAAGACTATAAAATGATCCAAGAAAATTCCAATGGACTCATGACAGAAAAGAAAGAACTGAAAAATCTCCAGAGAAAGAATTGATGAACTTTGAATGCAAATTGAAATACAATTTTGACTTTATTTTTATTATTTCACAAGTAAAATTGATATCATATTGCTTGCCTTCCCAGTGAGTGGGAGAAAAATGGGAGGCAGAGAATTTGAAATTCAAAATTAAAAACAAATAAATATTTTTAAAATTTTCTAATTCCCTTGAACTTAAATATTTTCATGCTCACCTATTTTTTTCCTTCCAATATACAATTCCTCTCTTGGCAATCCCATCCTTCACATACTTTCATATATGACAGAATAACTTTCCAATAGCGCAGGACTGACCACATCACTGTGGCGTTAAACAAACCTGTAGTGCTTCACTATTGCCTACAGAATAAAACAAACCTTTCTTGTCTGGCTTTTAAAGCCCTCCACAATCTAGTTTTTGCTTATTTTTCCACCTTTACTTTTCATTATTCTTTTCCTTGCCATCTACATTCTAGAAAAATTCAGCTATGTTTTCAATATAACTTCTCTCGCTTCCATTCATTGGCACATGTCATCTTTCTCACTCCTCGGCTAGAATCTACTGCCTCTTCATCTTTGACTTTAAGATTCCTTCTCTTTCTTCATTTCTAAAACATTTACTGAAGTACCTTTTCCTCATCTTGACTTTTCATTATCCCTCTATCCCTTTAAATATACATAGAAAACTGTATTTTGGTTTCATCATTCTCTGTGTGCAAGCTGGATCCTTCCTCTATAGTAGGATATAAGCTCCTTGAAGCAGGGACTTTATCATTTTTATTATGTTATTTACAGAACTTAGTGCTCACATCCATCCACCCACAGACACCCTACATACTGCCACACACACTAATACACAGAAAAACATATACGCACACACCTGCTATCTTTTCAGGGGATCATCCCATTTTCAGGCATACAAAATAGCAATGGAAAAGAAGGTCTTCCAATACAGTACAACAACACTTCTACAGTCTCTAAACACCTTACTTAGATCGGTTCTCTCTATTCATAAGACTGCTCAAAGGCAACAAGTTTGCAGTCAGTCAAACATCCACAGCAAGAACAGTAGCCTTTCCACTCCCTTTAATGCCCTAGCTATATGGTAATCTGTACACTACAAAAAAGTCAAAATAATGATTGATGAGTTTCTTAAGATCCCTGAAGCTCTACTAAGCCCTATATGTTCCCATACTAAATATATATATGCACACATATATAATACACATACGCATACAAGAGCACACTTACTCTAAAATAAATTATGATGTCATGACTAAACATGAAATCTCCCTTGAAAAAAATGACTTGATAAGGAGCATTCTTTTTGGTAATAAAAAATAATCAATGATTTTGAAATGCTTGTTAAAACATTCAATACTTTGGGAAAAATCTGAGATTCAGTTTGCATTTTCAATTTGCTTTTAACAATCAAAAGTCAACAATTGCTTACACTACTTCTTATCTCAACTAAGTTAACAGAAGACGTATGCAAGGAAGTGAAATAAATGAAATAAATTTTGAAGGCAAAAATGTGTCCATAAATAGAAATAGTTCATGTCAGAATATACTACTAAAAGACTGAAATTTTGAAAACTATTAGCTCTTGCAGACAAAGGTAAGGCAAATTAGAGAGATTAGTTCATAATTCAAATGACAGCTGGCAGATTATGCAAAAGAAGCAACTTTTATGATTCTGTTAACCTTTATGAAACTATTGTGATGATTATTATTCATATTATAATAACTCTAATTGAATTATGAAAATATTTGTTTACTGCAATGAAAATTGCATTGCACCTTAATTTTTTCAGTTCTTTGTGAATATCAAAAAGGGAAAATTGATACATTTCACAGTGTTGTTAAATTTAGACTAAAATATCATGTGAGTGTTTTTGTTGATCACACAAAATTGGAGAATACATGAAAATAGGAATAAATACACACATACATATATACATATATGGAAAACTTCCTTTTACTTCATTTCATGAAAAATAATTTTGTGAAGTGTTGCTTTCTGTTTTCATCATATTAAGTAATTGTATACACTTTGAAAAACAATAGAAAATAAATTTAAACAATTTACATCATTTAATTGTCTATTATAAGTTATTAGCTATTTCTGTTCAGACCCACAGGAATGCAGGGATGGTAGAATAAAAGGGAAAGGGATACTTGAATTTGTTTTTACTCACTAAACTTTTTTTTTTCATTTATTTATTTAACTTTTTACATTCATTTTCACAAAATTTTGGGTTCCAAATTTTCTCCCCTTTTATCCCCTCCCCCACCCCAATACCCCAAGCAATCTAATTTTCCCTATCTCCAATCTGCCCTCTCTTCTGTCATCCCTCCCTTCTCTTGTCTCCATCTTCTCTTTTCTCCTGTAGGGCCAGATGACTTTCTATTCCTCATTAACTGTATGTCTTCTTTCCTAGTAGCAACAGCAATACTAAACAGTTATTCCTAAAACTTTGAGTTCCAAATTCTCCCCATCCCTCCCTCCCCACCCATTCCCTTTGGGAAGGCAGGCAATTCAATATAGGCCATATCTGTGTAATTTTGCAAATGACTTCCCTGAAAGTCGTGTTGTGTAAGACTAACTGAATTACCCTCCATCCTACCCTGTCCCTCATTGTTTCTCTTCTGTCTTTTGATCCTGTCCCTCCCCAAGTGTTGACTTCAAATTGCTCCCTCCTCCCTTTGCCCTCCCTTCCATCATCCCCCCTTGCTTATCTCCTTCTCCCCCACTTCCCTATGCTGTAAGATAGGTTTTCATACCAAAATGAGTGTGCATTTTATTCCTTCCTTTAGTCAAATGTGATGAGGGTAAACTAATTGTTTTTTTTTTTCTCAGCTCTCCTCTTTTTCCCTCCACTAAAAAGTCTCCTACTTGCCTCTTAAAGGTCATATAATTATCCCATTCCATTTCACCCTCTCTCCTCCCACTACATTTCTCTCTCACCATTTACCTTAATTTCTTTTAAGATATGGTCCCATCCTATTCAATTCACTCTGTGCTCTCTGTCTCTGTGTGTGTGCATGTGTGTATGTGTGTGTGCGTGCATGCGTGTACATGTGTGTGTGTGGTCCCACCAACTACCCAGATACTGAAAAGTTTTAAGAGTTACAAATACTGTCTTTCCATGTAGGAATGTAAACAGTTCACTTCTGGTAAGTCCCTTAAGACTTCTCTTTGCTGTTTACTTTTTCATGCTTCTTCTCATTCTTGTGTTTGGAAGTCAAATTTTCTTTTCAGCTCTGGTCTTTTCATCAAGAATGCTTGAAAGTCCTCTGTTTCATTGAAAGACCATATTTTCCCCTGAAGTATTATACTCAGTTTAGCTGGGTAGGTGATTCTTGGTTTGAGTCCTAGTTCCTTTGACTTCTGGAATATTTTATTCCACACCCTTCGATCCTTTAATGTAGAAGCTGCTAGATCTTGAGTTATCCTGATTGTATTTCCACAGTACTGGAATTGTTTCTTTCTAGCTGCTTGCAAGATTTTCTCCTTGAGCTGGGAGTTCTGGAATTTGGCCACAATGTTCCTAGGAGTTTTTCTTTTTGGGTCTCTTTCAGGTGGTGATCGATGGATTCTTTCAATTCTTATTTAGCCCTCTGGTTCTAGAATCTCAGGGCAGTTTTCCTTGATAATTTCATGGAAGATGATGTCTAGGCTCTTTTTTGATCATGACTTTCAGGTAGTCCCATAATTTTTAAATTGTCTCTCCTGGATCTATTTTCCAGGTCAGTTGTTTTTCCCATGAGATATTTCACATTCTCTTCCATTTTTTCATTCTTTTAGTTTTGTTTGGTGATTTCTTGGTTTCTCATCAAGTCATTAGACTCCATCTGTTCCATTCTAATTTTGAGAGAACTGTTAAATTCAGTGAGCTTTTGAACCTCTTTTTCCATTTGGCTAATTCTGCTTTTGAAAGCATTTTTCTCCTCATTGGCTTTTTGAACCTCTTTTGCCAATTGAGTGAGCCTATTCTTCAAGGTGTTATTTTCTTCAGCATTTTTTTGGGTCTCCTTAACCAAGGTATTGACCCTCTTTTCATACTTTTCTTGCATCTCTCTCATTTCTCTTCCCAGTTTTTCCTGCACCTGTCTAACTTGCTTTTCAAAATCCTTTTTGAGCTCTTCCAAGGCCTGAGCCCACCTGACATCCCCCTGGGGTGTCTGGGGTACTGCGGCCCCACCCTCCACGTATTTCCCTGATGGCAAGAATATGTCCTCGTCATCAGATCCGAATGTCGGGATCATTTGCATTTGTTGGAAAAAACTCTCTATAGTCTTATTTTTCTTCCCTTTTCTAGGCATTTTCCCAGCCAGTTGCTTGACTTCTGAGATTTCTGTCCACCCCCACCTAGATCTGCCCAGCTAGTGCTTGGGGTCTGAGGTTCAAATGGGCTTTCCGCAGCAAGCTTTAGTTCTGGTGCTGGGGTGGGGGCAGGGCCACCTCCCAGGCTCGGCTTCCTCAGGGGCTTTATGCAGAGACCTTCAGGAACGGAGCTGGTGGGGGTGGGGCGCCTCCGAGGCTCAGTTCCCTCAGGGGCTTTATGCAGAGGCCTTCAGTAATGGAGCGGGTGGGGCAGGGCCGTCTCCCAGCCTCAGCTCCTTCAGGTGGTTTATGCAGAGACTTTCAGGAACGAAGATCCTGCCTGCTGCTGGGGGAGTCCGGGGCTGCCGCCACGGCGGCTGCACTGCTGCTGCCTTTGCCGCTGCCCATGCCTCTGCCACTGCCGCTTCCTCCCGAGGGGGCCCGAGTCACAGAGACACCCCCCTCCCCTCCTCCAGCCAGCAGTCTCTGTCACTGACCTGTAGCTTCTGTGGGCAGAAGGACTTTCCCGGCTGCCGGAGCTTCCGTCCCTGAAGCCTGCTCAGGTCAGCTTCTCTGGGGCCACGGCCAGGGCAGCGCTGAGGTGGGGTCCGCTTTCCGGGGTGCAACGGACCCTGGGGATGGGTCTCCAGGGCTCTCTGGCACGGAAATCTCTTCCACTCTGGTTCTGCACACCTTTCAGTGATCCAGAATTTATACGGATCTCTTTTTACATTAATTCTATGGGCTGTGGGTTGGAGCTTGTAAACGTGCTTCCTTCTACTCCACCATCTTGGCTCCGCCCCCTAAACTTTTTGATTCAGTTTCACATAGCTATCTGGTTACTCTTCTGTATTTCTGATTATGCCACATCTTTATCCATATCATTCATTTCAAGTAGGATTTTTCTCTGGTATTGTTAGCTACCCTTAGTCACCAGTACATATAAGTGAACTCTCTATAGAGAGTAGAAAACTAGGAATATTGATTTGTCCTCTCTTCTCTTTTCTTAATTGTTCATTTCATTATTTCTGTAAACATTGATTCCGCTGTGTTGTCTAAGTATCTACCTCTCTGTCTCTCTCTCTCTCACACACACACACACATACACACACACTATTTGTTGATTCTGCTTTCTTCACTTCAAATGACTTGATATGGATGTCTATATTCCTTATAATTTACATATTTAGTGTTACAGGATAATATGTAAATTATAAGGAAGAGGTCATTGCTGTTAATTATTGTACCACATAAAAATGTGATATACAATAGTTTATTCAGATGTGACCTAATTGTTTAACATTTGTGTCGTATTGTATTCTATTGTAATTAGATTGTATTCAGTTCTTTGAAATTATAGGTAATTCTGTTATAAATATATTTAGGCACATAGGTATTTTTATTTATAATAGGATCTTAGGGTAAATTTACAAATTGTAAATTATCATGTCAAAAGATATATTTTAATGTTTGTTTTGTACTGCAATACTGTTCTCAAAAATTTTTTATCAATTTGCATTTCCACCAGCTATGTATGAATCTACTATTTTTTAAAATGCCAGGAAAACATTGATCTTTGTGATTCATTCAATTTTCCAAATTTTATGGACCTAAACAGGATAATTCATAAGAAAAAATTTCCCTTAAAATGTCAGTCTATGTGCAGAAACAACATAACTGTCTTTCCCACTCCACTATTGTCACAAAGTAATTTAAATATTCCTATTGCAACCATTAACACATTTAATTGGTTTCTGTGATTTCAACTCTCAACTAATTTAGTTTATTTTTTAAAGATTTTTGGACACTCTAATTATTGAATTTGAGTAATTAGAAGAGCCATTATCTCATTAAAGAGACAATATATTAAAGAGTTCTTAAGTAAATCACTCAACCAAAAAGGTAATAGCAATTTCCAACAAAACTGAACAATATGTGTCCACTTGGAAGCAAGAATTTTAATTGGAGAATATATTTAGTTCTGGAAAACAACTCAGAGGTTATCTTCGTCTACCCCTTTTTATTATAAATGAGAAATCTGAGACTAGTTCAAGGCCACCGAGGTAGTTATTGATAGAAATCCTAACCATTTTCAATTCCCTCTAAAAAAGCCCTTCTTTGTTTCTGTATCACCCGGAAGAACATCCTTGAATTTCTAACTCTATCATTGTCCAAAAGAAGTGTAAATTAATAGTCCAAAATTCATCAGGACTTTTAAAAAATAATATTTTGGTATACTTATACAATAAACATCATCACTGAAAATAATAAAGCTCCATGACAGCATTTTAACCTATATGTCCAAATTTCTGCATTTGTTTGTTCGAACTATTTCCCCAAATTTTATAACAGCTCAAAAGAAAAACAATGCTTGCATTAAAAACAATATTTACACATTTACACAGTGCTTTAAGAATGAAATGCAACATCTCAAAGGTAGAAGGAAACTTAGGACTTATCTAATTTTCCTTAAGCAGGAATTCTTTCTATAAGAGTATTCACATGTAGTGGTTTATGATTCTTCTGGTGGTTTATAACAGTGACACTCCCCGCAGGAGTTCATGCCCAAAATTCTTTAATGACATCTTAGTTGTTCTTTGCATTCCACGAGGACCAAAAGGACATCACTCTGTTGGAATCAAGTACAGTGTATCCAACTGTGCCTGATCAGACCAATGCATACTCAGAAGGCTCTATCACAGGATGGGCACAAATACTCCATATGAATATTTGGAGTAGAAATGTTTCTAAATGTGTGTATCTTGTTTATTTTTCTTTTAGCTACTGTAATTTTACTTTGCTCATAGAGCACAATATCTTTTTAGATGCAAGCATGCCATGTTGGGTGATCCTGTGCCAGTATCTCTCATGTCTCACAATGGATGCAAAGTAATTCAGAGATACCTTGAGAGTGGTCTTGGGATACTGTCCCTTCTGATCTCTGTGTGAGCCCCTGACTTGTGTGAGTTCTCCATAAAATAGTCTTTTAGGCGAATGTAGGTTTGACATTCAAACAATGGAACCAGTTCTTTGGAGTTGTCCTCTCTGCAGAAGAGTTTGAATGTTTGGCAGTTCAGCTCAAGAAAGGACCTCAGTATCTGGTACCTTATCTTGCCAAGTGATCTTCAGAATCTTCTTAGAAGAGTCCAGGTTTCACAATGAGGTCAGCACAATAGCTTTATTTGGTAGGCAGTGTAAACCCCTTCTTTCCCACACTTTCTTGAGGATCTTTCCAAACACTGAGCTAGCTCTGCCAATGTGTGAATCAACCTCATCATCTCTGTATATGTCCCTGAAAAGTATACTGCCAAGTAAATGAACCTAGGCACAGCATTCAAAAATTATCCATTTTCTGTAACTGATGATTCCAAGTATTGTGCTGGCTGATGGAGGACCTGTGTGTTCTTGGTGGTGATCGTTAAGCCAAAATTAGCACAAGTAGAAGAGAACTGGTCCATACTTTATTGCATCTCAGCCTCAAAGGCTGCACTGAGTGTACAATTATTAGCAAACAAAGTCACAACTCTTCCTCCCCTTTAGTCTTGGTTTATAGGCTTTTCAAGTTAAATAATTTGCCATCAGTGTGGGTACCTGACCTTGATGTCATTTTTGTTCTCATTGAAGGTATCTGAAAATATCATGGTTTTTTTTAAACAAAGCAAGCATACAGTCCTCCTTTAATGACTGGGAAAGACTAAGAGCATCATCCATTATTAAGAAACTCATGCAAGCAGGCCATCATGAAAATGACATAGAATACTGGCAACCAAATCTTATTTTGGTTTTCCACAAGGCCTCATGACTGGCAGTAGCAAAGGTCTTGGTCAGATCAACAGACATTGCTTATAGGCTTTTCCTCTGCTCCTGGCATTTCTCTTGGGGTTGTTGGGTAACAAACACTATATATACCACTCTTTGGCCATTTCTGAAGCTTCGCTGGCTGTCAGGTAGATGGATCACCTTCCAGGTGAAGGAACAACATATTAAGGAGGACTCTAACAAAAATCTTGCCAGCAATGACTAAGAGAGACATCCACTTCCCTGTGATTCTTGCATGACAACCTATTTCCTTTTTCGTTATAGAGATACACAATAGGGGGCAACCTTGAACTCCTGAAGCATAACTTCCTCTTGCCATATAACACAGAATATTTCAGTTAGCTTTTCTATGAACAGTGAACCTCTTGAAAATCTTAACTGCAATAGAATCAGCACCAGATATTTTGCCACATGAGAGAAGTCAAAACTTCTTCAGATGGAAGTTCAGCTAGAGAGGGATTGCCTTCAAACTGAGTTATGTAATAAATGGCTTCAGTATTGGTTGATGACGATCTTTTGAGAAATATGGAAATATTCAGCCCATCTCTGCAGGATGTCGTTGCCACTAATCAAAGTGACTCTATCATCGTTGAACAGTTAAGATGCCCAGAGGTCACTGGCCCATAAATAGCCTTCAGGGTATCATAATAGAACTTTGGATTTTTATTAACAGTATAAAACTGAATTTCATCTGTCTTCTTACTGAGCCAAGAATCCTGAATTTCTTTAAGCTTGACTTGCATTTTACTTTTGTTGGAGTTGAATGCTGCCTCCTTAGACACAGATGAACTATCTTGCTCATAAACACTGTGGAGTTGTCATATTTTGTTTAGCAGCTTCTGAATTTCCCCATCATTTTTGTCAGACCAATCTTGATATTTGTGAGCATTTTGGCCCAGGTGAGTAAATGTAGTGTTGTACACCAAATCTCTGAAAGCTGCCCTTTCCTTTTCTGCTCCTCTGTGCCAACTGTCTGTTGGTTCAGCTTTTCCTCCAAGTTAGCAATAAAATTGCAGTGGATGGAGCACCAGTGCAGGAGTCAGGAGGGCCTGACTTCAAATCTCACCTCAGACACTTGACACTCACTAGCTGTGTGACCTTGGGCAAGTCACTTAACCCCAATTGCCCCATCCTGGATCATCTCCAGTCATTCTGATGAGTATCTGGTCACTGGATTCAGATGGCTCTTGAGGAGAAGTGAGGCTGATGACCTGCACAGTCTTCCCTCACTCAAAACAAAGTCAAGTCCAAGTCATGTCATTATTTCTCTGATGGCGTGGTCTTCTTCAGCAAAAAAGGACAAATATACACAAAATCTTCAAGCTCAGAGAAGCATTCTAATTCTTCTGGATGATAGTCAGCATATAGGCAAGAGAAGGAAAGACCAGCTAGCAAGATTGTAGAGTGATTTAGAACTGAACAAATTGCTGCAAATATGATACAATTAGGGTAAAATACAGATGGATCATAGATTTTCTTATGCTACTATTTTTTAATGTTACATTTCTGTTAATACTATCTTACATTTCCTTAATGTTTTTAGCTTCCCTGTCATACATTTGAAACCATAAAATTATGGGGACCTTATCACACTATGTAAATGTGACAAAGTGCTTTCCTCAAGCAGTTGCATGAGATAGGTTGTACAAATATAATTTTCTCCATTTTTAAAATGAGGATCCTGAAGAAGTGAGAGATTGAAATAGCAGGATCAAACAGCTTAATAAAAGTAAAAAATACCTGGGATTTTAAATGAGTTCTCTTCTGCTCCAAAGTCCAGTTAGCCCCTACACCAATTATTTCCTTCTAACAAAGCATAAATGTCATGATTATAAAATTTAACAAAACATGTAACTGGGAAAGCTAAACAAAACAAAAAACAAAGATAAATTTAAAAAATATATTGTGGCTTTGTATATTTTATGATTTATATGCATTTATGTGTGTATGTGTTATTGCTCTCAGTAGAATGTAAGCTCCTTCATCCAATACCTAAAAAGAAAATCTCAATTAGTTTCAATAACACATTGAATCTATGATGATAAATTTAAATACAGATAAATTTTAATTCTTGAACTAAAATTAAAAATCATTTGCACAAGGACAGGATTCATGTTGAATTTCTAGTCTACCCAAATTCTTAGGGACTTTTTCCCATGTAAACCATTGTGTAACTAGTCAACTGATTATTATTGTCAGTAGCAGAAGGAACAGCAGCAGCTGCAGTAGCAGTAGTAGTAAATAGTTGTAATACAAGGATACACACACACAAACTCAAATAACTTTTCCTACAGGGTTACTTATATAGTAAAATGTGTTATTTGGTTTGGTCATACTAACAGCTTATAGGAATTATATAAAATTAAATGAATACTTAAGAAATACCTGCTTTTAAAAAGGTATAGACTTATGGCCGGCCAAGATGAAGTATTAGAAAGAAGTGATACAGCAGAGCATATGCCCACCTCGACTACTCCACAGTGAAAATACACCTGACTAAATCCTGACAAAGAAATGTAAAGAAAAATCATGTCATTTTTTTCTGGCAAGGTCATCTTGAGGGGAGAGGGTGCAAATGTCTGCAGACTCTGGGGATTGGACCTAGCAGGTTGAGGGGAAAGAAGGGAAAGGGAGATAGAGTAAAAAATAATTTATTAATCATGTTCATGTATTAATCTTATATTCCAGGCATTGTGCCATGCACTTTACAAATATTGTCTCATTTGATCCTTATTACAACCCTATGAAGTAGGTGCAATTCCCATTTTTTAGTTGAAAAAGCTGAAGAAGACAGAGGTTAAGTGACCTGCCCAGGGTCACACAGCTAGTGTCTGAAGTCAGATGTGAACTTAGGTCTTCCTGACTCCAAGCTCTATGCTCTATCCACTGTGCCACTTTTCTGCCAGGGATATGTCCTAGAGAATCTACCAGTTCTGAGACTGAAATGAAGTCTTTGATTGTACACTGAGGCAATGAGAGGTGCTGGATACAGCATAGGAACAGGAAAAGGTGTCAAATGGAAACTCCATTGCTCATATTCCAGACCTGAGTGTCCTATTCCATGGGAACTGAGCAAAGGATCTATACCTAATGGTGATAGATCACAGAAAGGGAAAGTTACAGACCAGAGATTGTGTACTGGACAAGGAAAAGAAGCAGAAGTAAACATCTATGTGATTCTGACTCAAGAGTAGAACAGGATCTCAACTCTAACTCCAGGCTAACCAGTCTGAAGTCTATAAAATAATAACCAGGTAAGGGAAGTCAGACCACAGGAGATACTGTAGGTCAGTCATTCCGAATATTCAGTGCTTTCTAGATAGTTGATGGTGGCTGGGTCCAGCCACAGTCTATTAGAGCTTGAACTAGGGGCACAACCACATTTATCTTACTCAGACCCAAACTTAGGGTCAAGAGATAGGTGAGTAGCAATCAGACTTTGCCCAGGACCACACTCCTTTAAAGGGCTTGAAATCTTGAATATCTCCTTATTTACACATGAAATCCCTGAAGAACATAGAATTATGTACCAGAAAAACCTTCTTGTAGAATATTGAATTCTACTTAGGACTTGAAGGAAGCCAAAGGAATCAAGAAAACCGAAATGAAATCAGAGAGAATTCTAGGCATGACAGACAGGGAAAATGCCTGGAGTCAAGAGAGGGTGCATCTTATGTGAGGATTAATGATGAGACCAGCAATATTAGATAGTAGAGTAGCTGAAGGAGACTAATTCATCAGATGATCTGAAAGGTAGAGAAGGCCAGATTGTGAAGGTTTTTGAATGTTTGATGTTCTTATACTTGGTCTTCTAGGTCCTGGAGTTTACTAAATATAGAAGTAACATGGTCAAATATGAGCTTTAGGAAGATCAATTTGACAGCTGAGTGGAAGATAGTCTAAATTAGGAGACACTTGAGGCACTTGAAGCAGGGATATCAACCAATAGGTTATACTCCAGGAGTGACGAGAAGAGGACAAGCAGTATAAATATGGAACTGACAGAAGGAAGAAGGGGCCATATTTTAAGAAATACTTTTACTAAGGTAAAATCAATAAGATCTACCAATAGATTGGATATGGAAATGAGGGAGAGACTAAGAAGTTGAGGATGACAGAAAGATGGAGAGCCTGGGTGACTGGAAGGATATTAGCATCCTCAAAACTGGCATCCTTAAGTCAAAGGGTATTTGAAAGTTGGGAAGGATTTGGGGAAAAGATAGAGTTCAGTTTTGGAAATGCTGGGTTTGAGATGTTTACAGATTAACTAATTTGTTTTTTTTTTTTTTTTATAGAACCGAAACATTTATTCAGACACCAGAAAGCCAAATCCATCATAGTAACAAAACTTGTGTATAAACACAGTAACAATGCAGGGGACAACACCATCCCCAAGCATTCCCCCTGCTAGGTTTCCCACAAACCAGCTCTGTTAAACAAATCACAAACAGACTTCCCTTAAACAAAATTCCCTTCTCTCACTCACAGCCAGGGCTTGCCTGCTCCTTCAGTTCTGACTACTCTCTTACTAACTTCCTCTCAGCTCTGCTCTAGCTCTGCCTCTTTCTGTTCCACCCTTTCAGCAAGCATCTCCCACCACATGCTCTATGTGTCTCAGGTTCATGTGACTCAGGCTTCCACATGCCACAGGCAGGTCACATGGGACTATTAAGGAATAGAAAGACTTCCAATTTGAATTATCATTATAGCTGTGCATGGCCCCAAAGAAGAGAAGCAACATATAGAGATCGAGCCTGACTCAATGGCAACTGACAATGGCAATAGATTTCTTGGGCCATCCATAAACTTGGGACTGAGACTACAAGCTCATGAGTCTGAGTCCATCCAAAAGATTAGGTAAAGATATAAAGAGTGAGTCTGACAATATCATGTGCAGTTTTAGAATCGATAGGGGCAGTTAGGCAGTACAGTGAACAGAATACTGGCCCTGGAGTCAGGAGTACCAGAGTTCAAATCAGACCTCAGAACCTGACACTTATTAGCTGTGTGACCTTGGGCAAGTCACCTAACCCTAACTGCCTGACTTTTCCCCCTCCAAAAAAAAAAAAGACAACTAAAGAGTGAATCTGACCATATCATGTGCAAAGTTTTAGAACTGACAGGAGGATATACAAGTATGGCAAAAATATCTTTCCATTGAATAGTACAATGTATGACTCTTTAGGGAGTAATGGAAGAGGAAGTTATATATGTGGTCAAATCACACTCAGTGGTGGAGTTTTCTAATGGATACTTTGCAACACCAATAAGGCAGCTAGATGGAGAGGAGGATGGTGTTGGATTTGGAGGCCAAAAAATTCTACCTTAAACACTTACTAGCTGTTGTGTGACCCTAGGCAAGAAACTTATTTTTATACCTAATATTCACATAGATTTTTTTTAATGTTTACTTATTTATTTTTAGTTTTCAACATTCATTTCCACAAAATTATGAGTTCCAAATTTTCTCCCCATCTCTCCCCTCCTTGCACACCCAAACACCTTGAATTCTGACTAACCCTTCCCCCAATCTTCCCTCCCTTGTATAACACCCCCCCCTTTCCTTATATCCATCTTCTCTCTTTTCTTGTAGGGTAAGCTTTATTTCTATACCTCATTATCTGTATTTCTTATTTCCAGGTTGCATGCAAAAACAATTCTCAACCTTCATTTCTAAAACTTTGAGTTCCAACTTCTCTCCCTTTCTCCCTTCCCACCCATTCCCACTGAGAAGGCAAGCAATTCAATATAGGCTATATATGTGAAGTTTTGCAAAAAACACCCATAATCGTCATGTTGTGTAAGACTAACTATTTTTCTTTCCTTCCTATCCTGCTCCCTATTTCTTCTATTCTCTCTTTTGTGCTTCTGCTTCTCCAAAACTGTTCATTTTTAATTACTCCCTTCTCCCAATTCCCTCCCTTCTATCATCTCCCCACCCTACTTATCCCCTTCTGCCTTACTTTACTATAGTGCAAGATGGATTTTAATATCAAATTGAGTGTGCATGTAATTCCCTCCTTAAGCCAAATGTGATGAGAGTAAGCTTTATCTTCCCCTCTCACCTCCTCCCTTTGCTCTTTCATTGAAAAAAGCTTTTTCTTGCCTCTTTCATGAGAGATAACCTGCCTTATTCCATTTCTACCTTTCTCCTACTCATATATTCCTTTCTCACATCTTAATTTTATTTTTTTAGATATCATCCCTTCTTATTCAACTCACCATGTGCTCTCTGTCTATATGTCTGTGTATGTGTGTGTGTGTGTGTGTGTGTGTGTGTGTGTGTGTGCATAATCCCTCCAACTACCCAAATACTGAGAAAAGTTTCAAGAGTTACAAATATTATCTTTCCATGTAGGAAAGTAAACAGTTCAACTTTAGTGAGTCCTTTGCGATTTCTCTTTCCTGTTTACCTTTTCATGCTTCTCTTGATTCTTATGTTGGAAAAAGTCAAACTTTCTCTTCAGCTCTGGTCTTTTCATCAAGAATACTTGAAAGTCTTCTACTTCATTGAATGGCTATCTTTTCTCCTGAAGTATTATACTCAGTTTTACTGAGTATGTGATTCTTGGTTTTAATCCTAGTTCCTTTGACTTCTGGAATATCCTATTCCAAACCCTTCAATTCCTTAATGTAGAAGCTGCTAGATCTTGTGTTATCCTGATTATATTTCCACAATACTTAAATTGTTTCTTTCTGACTGCTTGCAATATTTTCTCCTTGACCTGTGAATGCTGGAATTTGGATATAATATTCCCAGGAATTTCTCTTTTTTGAATCTCTTTCCGGATATGATTGTGGATACTTTCAATATTTATTTTACCCTCTGGTTCTAGAATACCAGGGCAGTTAAATAATTTCATGAAAGATTATGTCTAGGCTCTTTTTTTGATCATAGTTTTCCAGTAGTCCCATAATTTTTAAATTTTCTCTCTTCGATCTATTTTCCAGGTCAGTTGTTTTTCCAATGAGATATTTCACATTATCTTCTATTTTTTTCATTCTTTTGGTTTTGTTTTGTAATTTCTTGGTTTCTCATAAAGTCTTTAGCTTCCATCTGCTCCATTCTAATTTTTTTTTTAAAACCTATTTTCTTCAGTGAGCTTTTGAACCTCCTTTTCCATTTGGCTAATTCTGCTTTTTTTTAAAGCATTCTTCTCCTTATTGGGTTTTTGAACCTCTTTTGCCAATAGAGTTAGCCTATTTTTAAAGGTCGTATTTTCTTTGGAACTTTTTTGGGTGTCCTTTAGCAAGCTCTTGACTCCTTTTCATGATTTTCTTGCATTGCTCTCATTTCTCTTCCCAACTTTTCCTACCCTTCTCTTACTTGATTTTCAAAATCTTTTTTGAGCTCTTCCATGGCCTGAGACCATTGTATATTTATTTTGGAGGTTTTGGATGCAGAAGCCTTCACTTTCATGCCTTCTTCTGATGATATGCATTTTTCTTTCTCATCTGAATGGATGGAAGAAAATACCTGTTCACCAAGAAAGTAGCCTTCTATAGTTTTATTTTTTCCCCCTTTCCGGGCATTTTTTCAGCCAGTTCCTTGACTTTTGTGTCCTTCGTCAAGAGGAGAGTATACTCTGGAGATTTGTAAGTTCTCAGTTCCTCCAAGGTGGCACAATCAAGGGAGAAGGGTTTATTCCTCTCCTGACCTGCTTTCTTGTCTGTGAGCAACTGCAAGCACTCTGTTCTGCCCAGGATCTGCAACGACAATTCCTTCTCCACAACTGCCTACAGCTCTACCACGCCAGCACTTTTCCTCAACTCAGGAGAGCCACTCAGAGCTGAGATGCAGATCAGCTGCTCAATTCTCCCAGGGGCTTTAGGCTGAGGGTTCCAAAAATGGATGCTGCCACTGTAGTTGCTGCTGTTGGCGAGGCCAGACCCTGTTTCCTTCTCATGCAGGTGAAAAAGCTTTCTCACTGACCTTTGAAGCTGTGTTTGGCATTTGTGGGTTGAAGAATCTGGGAACTGCAGCTGCTGCCATGGATTCTGCCCCCTGAAGCCTGTTCTTGTCTTGTCCCTGCTGTGCCATGCTCTGCACCCAGTGTAATAGACCTTTCCTGTCAGCCTTCCAGTTGTCTTGGGCTATGGAGGGGAGCTTCTATAGTTTGGTCCTTCTACTCTGCGATCTTGGCTCCAGCCCCTAGATTATCCAATTTGAAATACCCAGTTGGTAGTTGGAGATGCTAGTTTGTAAGTTAGGAGGAAGGTTGGGGCTGGATTAGTATATCTGAGAATCATCAGAATAGAGATGATCATTTAATTCCTAAAAGCTGATGAGATCACCAAGTGAAATTTATTTCTATAGAAAATAACAGAGACCACAGAACAGATCCTTGTGGGACACCCACCATTAATTGGCATAATCTAGACAAAAGGAGGCTAAGGAAAATTTAGACAGGTAGGAGGAAAAGAAGGATAGATTACTGTAACAGAAACCTGGAGAGAAGATGGTATAAATGAGAAGAGGGTGATTTACAGTGTCAAAAATTGAAGACAGGTTAAGAACAATGGGGATTGTGAAAAGACCATTAGATGTAGTGATTAAGAGATTACTGGCAATTTTGGAGAAAGCCTTTTCAGTTGAATACTGCAATCAGAAGCCAAATTCTATATATGTATTTATGTATAAATCTCAAGTCTTTAATCAAATGCAGAAAATAAGCAACTGGTTAAGTAAAAAATATCCTAAACTTCTAAACCAAAAACATTTGATCAAGTCTGGAATATTTCCAAGGAAAAATCTACTGGATGCAGGTTACCATGGTGATTAGCAAAAATGTGCAATGAACTTCATTTCATGATAATTGCTACATATTTGCAGCTGAAGCTCATCTTTCAGTTTGAGTCTAAGACTTTGAGGAGATAATAATAGTTCTGGATCTGAGTTGCCTATTGAAACCTATAATATAGTAAAGGGCAATATCTAATTCTGTGAAATTCTTTTTTTTTGTGATGACCAAACATGCCAAGTTGTTTTTTTTATGTAGTTAATTTTTCTTTCATTTTTATATATTGTAAATTGAAATTGGGTCCTAAATGGCTCTTTAAAATGAGAATTTACAATGTCCTCACATCAGTTTTAACAAGGAAAAGAAAGCCTCTTATCTATTAAAAATATGACTTTTAAAAACATGTACTTTATTTTTGTGGGAGCTAAATGTTTTTGACATATGGTTATTGCTGAAATTTGTGGCATAGAACCAAGTTTGTGAAATAATAAAGTTTTCAAGTCTTTGTTCCATATTACCTGTGTAGGGAACTTCTGGGTGAGCAACAACTCTGAAGCTTATAGTTTTAGATTTTTACCTATACCTTCCTTTATAGACTCAGCTCTTAGCACTGTGCCTGGCACATAGTAAGCCCCTAAAAGTGCTTTGTATTATGGAAAAATTTACCTACACCTAGTCTGTAGAAAAGTCAGAACTTGGACCCACATATTTCTGCCACCAAAGCTGACCTCCAATCACCAGCCACTGCCATACTATCTCCAAAGTTGTACATTTCTGAATGCAGCTCAATAGGCTTAGTACTTGGGGAAGTTACTAAGCCAAACCACAGGAAAAAAAAAAAACTAACTCAGTAGAACGTGACTTGTAGAAGACAGGATTATTAATGTGGTAGAGAGCACCAAATCTGCTTTAAGCCTTATTACAGATCAGGGATGCCTTGATTCTTCCCTTATTTACTTATAGTTAGAAACATAAGATAAGGCCCCTTTTTACATGGTCAATCAGAATAAGAAAGAGGAATGTGATTACACAAAGAATAAAACTTTAAAATTCTTGAGTTTACATTCCCATGATGCCAAGACACCTACTTTGCATATTTCATTTGTGTGTGTGTATGCACACATATACACATACACACACATACACATAAAGGTATAGGTATACATTCTTTTATAGGTACATATGTACATGTATTCATTGATATATTCCTATCTATATGTATGTATTTATGTGTATGTGTGTATAGCCCTCTATTTCATCTATTTCATAACAAACTCTTGGAACTTAAGAATCATTAAAAGTTAGAACTGGAGATATTGTAGAAGTGATTTAGTCCAAACTCTTATTATATAGATAAATAGAGTACCATAGAGGAGAAATGTCTTACCTAAAGAGCATCCTAACCTTTCCCATAAGTTTGAAATTCAGATCTCTAAGATTATTCCATTTTCCCATTCCTTTGACTCTCTGTTCTTTGGAAAAGGAAATATTCAGTCTTCTCTGGATTCAAAAGGAATTTTCACTCTAATTACAGTATTATATAAGGAAAAAAAAACAAGAAAGTATCACAGTATATAAATAGCATGTAACTGGAGCACATGTGAAAAATTTTATTACCTTATATGTTATTTGCATGGGAAGATGGAGTGTAGAATTCTCTTAGAATATTCAAATTCAATGTTTGATATACTCCAATGAACAGTGAACCTATTTGAACATAGGAACCTTTCCTCAAGACCATTTAGTTTTGCATGTGTATATGTAGATATGTTGTCCATGTGATGTGATGAGCACATGACAGATTTCTTGTTTTTTTAGAGGATAACTACAATGAGAGTGAAAATTCTTTTTAACCCAGAGAAGATTAAATGAAGATGACAAAAATGGGATAGAATAAGTCGTCGTAGTGGGGCTAAATTCCAACCTGGTAAGAAAAACATTAGGATGTCTTTTAGATATGCAGTCAACTTTCATTCATAATCTAATTTTATAAAAAAAAAGTTCAATATCAGTAAATATTATATTTATACAAACAATATGTATGTATTAATGCATATATATCTTTCTATCTAGCTATCTGTCTGTCTGTCTGTCTATCTATCTATCTATTTAAATAACTGGAATTAACTATAGCATTGAAATCATCTTAAGCCCTTCTCAGCCAGCTGGACAAAGAGCTGGAGGTATAGGGAAAGGGGTTCTGAGACACACGTATTTTTATAATAGTTAGAAATGTTATTATTTGTTATATAATATTTTACATATTTATTGTTATATTTATTATAAACTTTTTAAAGGACAGGAGGAAATGAGAGGCATTGGCATGATGGTTTCTCTGGCTGACTACTGCTATTTGAAATTCTTAAAAATCCATACTTAATGAGGTGATTATAGCTGTTGTTTTGCTTTTTTGTCCAGTATCAACATAACAAATTAAATGCAAAATAAACTCTTATGTCTGACTCTGCAATGTACCTTTAGTACTCTTTAACACACACACACGCACACACACACACACACACACACAAAAGAACTGTGCTTATATTAAGTTCATTTCTGTGTCTTTTTTTTTTTAACGAACAGTTACTAAATCTCATTTCCATCAAAAACAACTAATACAATGAAATTGCCACTTTTGAAAATACCCTTCCTTGGCTGACAGTGATGATGTAAGCAGCTCTGATATCAGAATACCTATTTACTGTCTGCTCATATATTTGCATAGCTACCAAGAGACACTATCATTTTGTCTATCCTTAGGAAGAAAATGAGCATGGCAGGGCAAAGTTTAGTGAATGTCTTTTTTTTTTGACTGATATCAAACATTTTCTGCAAAATTAAATAATGGCAACGTACAAATTAGTGGTGAAGGATGATAACCCAAATTGAATACTGAGGCTCTCATTCTTCATGGAAAAAAATCCTGACTCTGGGAATTTTATTCAATGGTTACCTAATAACTCCTTTACCCTTGAGAATGCTGTGATTGTCTTATCATTAGTGAAGCAACATCTAGCCAGTCAGTTGATGTCAATCAAAGTCTACGAGGCATTTTACAAATTAATCCTCATTGATATATAATGATATATTGATCAAAACCAGGAGATGAAGCAATTTGTCATTGTAACATGCAGAACTCCACTTAGCTTGTCTGATTTTTTTGTTTATTCCATGCATTCATTATTATTTATTACATTTTAATTAAATCATGCAAATGATTACAGAGGGAATAGTTAATATGAAAATTTCTACTTTTTCATCTAATCTAATTAAGAATCATTTCTTAATTGGGCACCAACTATTTGTGAAGCATTATCTTACTAGAAAAGTAACAGAAAAGAAATTTCCTGCCCTCAAAGATTTTATCATTTGGATCAGGATCATAGACTTACAATTGGAAGGGACTGAAGAAATAATCTAGCCACTACCTTATACCTATCAGATTGGTTAATATGACAAAAAAAAAAAGGAAAATGACAAATGTTGGAAGGGATGTGGAAAAATAGGGACACTAATGTAGTGCTGATGGAGTTATGAACTGTTCATGATTTGTTAACTCTTGACTTCTTCAGTGAATTGCAAATGGAATTGTCTTAGATCACTGTACTGCTGAGAAGAGCTAAGTCTACCAAAGTTGGTCTTTGCACAATGTTGCTGTTGTTGTGTACAATGTTCTCCTGGTTTTGCTCATTGCACTCAGCATCAATTCATGTAACATTGTCAATATTTTTCCTGAAGTCTCCCTGTTCATCATTTCATATAGCACAATAATGTTCCATTACATTCGTATACCACAACTTGTTCAGTCACTCCCCAGTTGATGGACATTCCCTCAATTTCCAGTTCTTGGCCACCACCAAAAAGAGCTGCTATAAATATTTTTGTTTATGTAGACTCTTTTCCCTTCTTTATGATCTCTTTGGGATACAGACCTAGTAGTGGTAATGTTGAATCAGAGGGCAAGCACAATTTTGTAGCTCTTTGGGCATAATTCCTAATGGCTCTTCACAATAGTGAATCAGTGAGCAACTCTACCAGCAATGCAATGGTGCTCCAGTTTTCCCACATTTCCTCCAGCATTCATTGTTTCCTGTTTTGTCATGTTAGTCAATCTGATAGGTGTAATGTGGTACCTCAGAGTTGTTTTGATTTTCATTTTTCTAATGAATAGTGATTTAGAACATTTTATATGCCTATAGATAGCTTTAATTTCTTCATCTGAAAACTGCCTGTTCGTATCTTTTGACCATTTGTCAACTGGGGAATGATTTGTGCTCTTATTAATTTAACTCAGTTCTCTATATATTTTAGAAATGAAGCCTTTAGCAGAGATAATGGCTGTAAAAATTATTTCCCAGCTTTCTGCTTCCTTCTAATCTTGTTTGCATTGGCTTTGTGAAAAAGCTTTGTGATTTGATGTAATCAAAATTATCCATTTCACATTTCATAATGTTCTCTGTCTCTTGTTTGGTCATAAATTCTTCCCTTCTCCATAGATCTGACAAGCAAACTATTGCTTGCTTTCCTATTGCTTGTGGTATCATCCTTTATGTCAAAACCATGTACCCATTTTGACCTTATCTTGTTATATAGTATAAGATGTTGGTTATGTCTAATTTCTGCCATGCTATTTTCCAGTTTTTCCAGCAGTTTTTGTCAAATAGTGAGTTCTTATCTGAAAAACTGGAGTGTTAGGGCTTCTCAAACAGTAGTTTACTATAGTCATTGACTACTGTGTCTTATGTACCTAACCTATTCCACTCATCTACCACTGTATTTCTTAGCCAGTACCAAACAGTTTTGATGGTTGCATTTTTTATAATATAGTTTTAGATGTGAGATGGCTGGGCTCCCTTCCCTTTCATTTATTTTCATTAATTCTCTTGATAGTCTTGACTTTTTGTTATTCCATATGAATTTAGTTATTTCTCTAGCTCTATAAAATAATTTTTTGGTAGTTTGATTGGTATGCCACTGAATAATTAAATTAATTTAAGTGGAATTGTCATTTTTATTATATTAACTTGACCTACCCCTTCTTTCATGACCCTGAAATGAGGTTGTCATTGCCCATCTTCTCATGAAGCAGGAAGCCAGGATAATTCAGAGACAAGTCTAGATTTCTCTTCTTTCCTGCTTTCACCAGCTGTCCTGCCACTTATGAGCAGACTTGAGGCTTTATCTCCACCAATGAGGATAAAGTCTTATACCAATAGACTTTGGGGTTCAAGCTACAGATAAAATATTTTCCCTGTCTCTTAATAACATTAAACTGTTCCCACACAAATGAGGCATGACTCTATATCATTGATAAGTTCAGGATTCTCATTTGTACAATACAGATAATTTCCTCTCCAAAACTGTCCAAATCCCATCTCAAGATTATTTATACACATACACACACACACACACACATTTTAGCAGTTCCTATTAAAACAAGTCTTTTTTACATATAAAAATATTCATCCAAAATATCAGAAATATTTTATACCCTTTGACATTTAATAGGAATTTCTTTATTTATACACAGTTTTTTTCTGTACTTTTCAATTGCTCCTTTTGAAAAGCTCTTTAAAGAGATAGTGTACCTTACAAATCATCCTCCAGCCACAATGCCAGCATTTTGAATCCTTTACTAGTCAAACCTCAGATAGATATGTAGATATAGGTAGATAAAGAAATACATATACAACTACAATAGGCAACTAAATATATACCTGACATGTACAATGCTATATATTCAAATATAGTAACAATACATACACATATCCACATTTTATCAACTAACAAAAAACCTCTCAACAAATGACAGTGTCAGAATTTTATTCAGACACATCAGTTATTTGCTTCTATAGAATTATATCTGACTTCATTAGTAATTTTGTTTCCGCATTCATCTTGCAATAGATTTGATATTTCTTTTACTCATTCTTAGTTTCTAAATTTCTAGATGTTTTATTATCAGTATTATTTGATAATAACTCTACATTCTTAAATGACAGTCTGTTTATGTCAGTTCCCTACTAATTTAATCAATTCTCTTTCTAAAACTGCCACATAAGGGCAAAAAGAGATTCTTTGGGGTTCGATCCTCTTTTGTATTCTTTTAACTTGTATTCCTCTTTTATGTTCCCTTTGCTTTTGACTGAGAGATGATTGGTAGAAGGACCCATTTGAATTTCTAGTGAATACCAAGGTGTGATTAAATCATCATCATTTGAATTGCAGTCAATTCTAGAAATAATTTCTTATGTTGTCACACCAATATGTGTTATCAGTTCTCTTTATTCATTCTGGAACACATTGAATTTCAATTATCTTTAGTTTCTCCTTCAATGTAGCAACTTCTTACAAGTACTTTTTACACTACTTTTTCATTAGACTTTACACCCCCTATACACACTCTACACTACATTGTCTTCTTTGCTATTTTTCATACAGTCTGCTCCTTCACCTGACTATGTAGCTTTTCACTAAAAATTCCTTGAATATTCATTAACTCTCTGTCTTCCTTTAAGTCTCAACTCAAGCTTTTCCATCAAGATTGTAGACTCTCTATAGGAGGCTTTCTCTGATCCCTTCTGTTGTTAGATCTGAAAGTTTACTTCTACTTCAGGATATATACACACATATATACATGCATGCATATACATAGGTATAAACATACATACATACATACATACATACATATATATATATATATGGATATCTATATCTTAGGTGAATATAGTAATTTCCCTGTTGTCTTCCCCATTAAGTTGTGATCTGCTTGAGAGAAGAGACTATGTTTTCACTTTTCTTTGTGTCTGCCTCTTACTTAGCACAGTGCCTGGCACATAGGAATCACTTAATTAATGCTTGTTGATTGAATGGCTTTTGGTTCAGTGAAAATATTTCAGGAGTTCTACAGTGGAATATCTCAAAGCATTTATGCTTGGGGCTGTGCTGTTTAGTATTTTAGTCATTATTTTATGTAAGGATTCATCAAATTTGCCCACCATACAAAGTTGGGAAGGACAGATAACACACTGGATCCCAGAATAATAATTCAAAAGTAACTTGAAAAGCATTGTGTGAAATCCAACGAGAAAAAACTTCAACAGGGGGAAATGTAAGATTTTGCAATGGGGTACAATCAATTCACAAAGATGGAGGGCCATAGATAGACATCTTTTATCCTGAAAAATATCTGTAAGTTTTAATAGAATGAAAACTCAACGTGAGTCAAGAAGGGTATGTGACAGCTATATAAAGGTAATTTTAATCTTGGCTTGTATTAAGATTGGACTAGTTTTCAGGAATACATGTAATAATTCTGCTATAACTCTTTTTTCTCATAGCTCTTTTGGAATATTATGTTTAGTACAGAATACCATATTTTAAGGACATTGCGAAGCTGTAGCCTGTACTGATGGCAACCAGAAGGGTGAAGGACCTTGAAGTTATTATGTATGAGGATCAGTTGAAAGAATGAAGGAGGGAGGCAGTATTTTACCTGGAGAAAACTCAGGAGGCATATAATAACTCTGTTCAGTTATTTGAGGGGTTGTCATATGATGGAGAAATTAGATTTCTTCTGTTTGCCCTAAGAGTGTGGACCCAGAAACTGTACCTGGAACTTGCAAAGAGTCCAGTTATAGCTCAATGTCAGGAAAATAAACTTCCTAAAAATAGGAGCTGACCAAAGGCAAAGTGGATTTTATCTGAAAGTGATCAGTTTCTATTCCTTGGAGCTCTTCAGGTAGAGATCAGATGGCCAACCATGTGTGTTATGTTACACTGATTCCTTTGTGTAAAGGTTAGACTAAATGTACGCTGAGTATTCCAACTCTCAAAATCTGTGATTTTGTGAGAATCTAGAAGAAGAGCCAATGCCCTACTTGTCCTCTTAATAAAAATGAATTATTCTTTGAGGTAAGGACTTTATGTTAGATATCTCTGTCTCCCATATAACATCTAGAACAATCATCCATGCCATAGGCACTCAGAACTTTTTTTTTAATTGATGGATGGCTCCAGTGTTCATTTCTTCTAGCCTTCAAATTTCAGGAAGGAGGCTTTTATTTTTCTAATGTGTATTATTGTAATAGTCATGTAATTCTGCTTTAATTATTGTTAAGTTAGTGTTTTCATTCTAAATTGTAGTTCTTTTGAAGCCTCATTTACAAGCCATTCAAAATCATGCTGAGTTGGCACTTGGTTGGCAGCCTAGATTCTGGGAAACCATTGTCAATTCACTTAGCCAATTTGGAGAGTTCTACAACTTAATTCAACATGATATGGAGGGGAAAAGGGAGGAATTAAAAGGAATTTTGGGGGAGAAAACTAAACTATGAAAAATTGCATTTGTATTCCAAAGCATTGCATGAAATATTGATGCAGTTCTACACAGTAAAGAAAGAACTCTGTTGTTTTGCTTTGTTCCCCCTATAAACGTATTAGTGCAAGCAATTACTGTGGTCAGTTTCTGTGCTCTTTGAACTGGTTCCAATTTCTATTCTGCCAGATTGGCTAGCTGATGACTACCAAACAACTTTTCCTACCTCAAAGTACAGAAGCATGGTTTCTTTTTCCCCCACTTACACACACACACACACACACACACACACACACATGATGGCATGCTTGCAAACATACACAGATATATGCACATATCTACTACTGAGCCCAGAAGGGATGAGATATTGATACTCTCCCATTGAATTCCCTCTTAGATCTAGATTCAAGTATATGTTAAAGTTAAATTCCAGGGAAGTTTGACCCATGAAGATAGGGGGTCAATTTATTTTATTTCACTCTCTGGATCATTATATTCTTCACAATCACTCAAGGTTTTAACTGGCTTGTAACATATATCTAAGGTGGCCTTAAAAGGGAATAGAAATAAATAAAATAATTTATATCAGGTATGAAACAGCTATTTATTTCTTTCACTATAAAAATGTTTAAAATAGTCATAAATTCTTATTGATTCCCTCCAGAAATGTAAAAACAAACTAACATAACTAATCTAATACTTTCCTTGGAGGTTGATATTTAAATACCCTTCATGGAATCTTTTGCAGGGCTTCTGAGTCAGCATTGGCTCTGTACAGTCTCCTACAACACTTGTGCTGAAGGCAATCTCAGTTATGACTGGGGCTCTTCTACTGTTGAACTAGTATGGGCGGATGAAAGCTGTCATGAAATTGTCAGGGCAATTAGTGCTCCATCTCCATAGGGTGTATTTTAATGGTGCAGGGGAAGCATCTTGCTTATACACATTACAATGAGAAGAAAAGAAGGAAAAAAATAGGGAAACATGCAAGGAAGAAAAGAAGGAAAGGAAAGGAAGGAAGGAAGGAAGGAAGGAACTAACGAACGAAGGAATGAAGGAACGAAGGAAGGAGAAAAAGCATTTATTTAGCATTTGCTATGTGTCAGGTGCTCTGTCAAATACTTTACAAATATTCTCTCATTTCACACTTATAACACTTTGTAATGTAGGTGCTATTATGATCCCCATTTTACAGTTTAGGAAAATGAAGCAACCAGAGGTTAACTGACTTGTCCTGGAGTCTTTCTGACTCCAGATCTAGTCAATTATCCAATGTGCCACCTAACTGCCCCTGCTAAAACATTCTATTCAATTACTGAGAAAGGTAAAGACAACTTCTTTTTCTTTATTCATAAAGTATTTATATTCATTTTATATTATGGTCAAGTAGAAAGAGCTGTGCATTCAGATTTTGGCTCTTCTACTTACCACTTGTGACCTCAATCAAGTCACTTGAACTTTTTTCATGCCTTAGTTTCCCCATCTATAAAATAATAGATGTAGACTAAATGATCTTTAAAGTCATTTCTAGTTTTTTATTATCATAAGCTTATTCACACACATACACTTACACACAAACATATATACACACATACATGCACACATATTTAATATGTTCAGGGGTAGGAGGCTGTACAATATGATCTAAAACACTTTCTGAAATGTTCCATATGACTTCCTCAGACATCCCCAAATAATTAAGGTGAGAATTCTGATGTGCCTTCTGAAAATCTCCAGATGCTGATTCTGAAATTAGAAGGGAGGAAATAGCTCTCCAAAGGCATACCCTATCTAACCTTATAAATTAGTTTTGTGAAAACACAATATTCGACAAGAATAGCTAGTTCCATAGTTAGACGATCTAATTTCCATGGAGGATGACTGGCTGAATGGTTTTACAAGGGAGTTGTTTAGTGTTACAGTGAAGTTTGATTGTAATGCATTAATGATATTATGACAGCATAGCCCAGGACAACATTAGACTCAGCAAGAAGGTACAGGAAAACTAAAGGAGCAAATAACCAGATGCAGTGTAATATACACAACCTGTGGGTGTTCCTCATGACTGCAAAGAAGATGCTATATCCTTTGGTAAGCTTTGAACTTAGATTTATGTACCTCAGGATTTCAGATGAAACTTTTTAATGGCTGGGAGGGGGGTAAGTATCCAAATACAGAAAATGGCATCTGATGCCAAGGTCTCAGCCAGGGTTATGCTTGGAAATGTTTAACTGGCACTCTGAAGGAAAATGTATGCAAGGCAAACTCTTAACTTTAATGTGAATTAATAACATTTTCTCCCACCACTTTCTTTATTTTCAATAAATTTATTTATTTTTAGTTTTCAACATTCATTTCTGCAAGATTTTGAGTTCCAAATTTTCTCCCCATCTCTCCCCTCCCCCACCCAGGACACCAAGCATTCTGATTACCCCTTCCCCCAATCTGCCCTCCCTTCTATTACACCCCTCCCTTCCCTTATCCTCATCTCCTCTGTTTTCTTGTAGAGAAAGCTAGATTTCTATACTCCATTACCTATATTTCTTATTTCCCAGTTGCATGTAAAAACAATTTTTAACATTCAGTTTTAAAACTTTGAATTCCAACTTCTCTCCCTTCCTCCCTCCCCATCCATCCCCACTGAGAAGGCAAGCAATTCAATATATGTTATACATATGTAGTTATGCAAAAACTTCCATAAAAGTCATGTTGTGAAAGACTAACTGTATTTTCCCTCCATCCTATCCTGCCTCCCCATTTATTCTATTCTCTTTTGACCCTATCCCTCCTCAAAAGTATTTACTTCTAATTACACTCTCTTCCCATTTGCCCTCACTTCTATCATTCCCCTCACACCCCGCTTATCCCCTTCTCCCCTACTTTTATGTAGTATAAGATTGATTTTCATAGCAAATAGAGTATGCATGTTATTCCCTCCTTAAGCCATATATGATGATAGTAAGGTTCACTTTTTCCCTCTCTGCTCCCCTCTCTTCCCATCCATTGAAAAAGTTTTTTCTTGCCTCTTTTATATGAGAAATAAATTGCCCCACTGCAGTTTTCTTTTTCTCCCAATATTCTCTCATCCCTAATTTTACTTTTTAGATATCATCCCTTCTATTCACCTCATCCTGTCCCCTCTCTCTATATGTATATAACCTTCCAACTACCCAAATACTGAGAAATGTTTCAAGAGTTACAAATATTATCTTTCCATGGAGGAATGTAATAGTCTCCTTCCTGTTTACCTTTTCATGCTTCTCTTGATTCTTGTGTTTTAAAGTCAAATTTTCTATTCAGTTTTGGTCTTTTCATCAAGAATGCTTGGAAGTCCTCTATTTCACTGAATGACCATTTATTTCCCCCTGAAGTATTATGCTCACTTCTACTGGGGAGTTGATTCTGGGTTTTAATCCTAGTTCCTTTGACTTCTGGAATATCATGTTCCAAGTCCTATGATCTCTTAATGTAGAAGCTGCTAGATCTTGTGTTCTCCTGATTTTATTCCCGCAGTACTCAAATTGTTTCTTTCTGGCTGCTTGAAATATTTTGTCCTTGACCTGGGAACTCTAGAATTTGGCTACAACATTCCTAGGAGTTTTTCTTTTCAGATCTCTTTCAGGAGGTGATGGGTGTATTCTTGCAATATTTATTTTACCCTATGGTTCTTGAATATCAGGGCAGTTTTCCTTGGGCTCTTTTTTTGATCATGACTTTCGGGCAGTTTCATAATTTTTAAATTTTCTCTCCTGGATCTATTTTCTAGGTCAATTGTTTTTCCAATGATATATTTCACATTGTCTGCTATTTTTTCATTCCTTTGGTTTTGTTTTATAATTTTTTGATTTTTCATAAAGTTATTAGCTTCCACCTGCTCCATTCTAATCTTTAAGGAATTATTTTCTTCACAGAGCTTTTGGATCTCCTTTTCCATCTGGTCAATTCTGCTTTTAGGGCATTCTTCTCCTCATTAACTTTTTGGATCTCTTTTGCCATTTGAGTTAGTCTATTTTTTAAAGTGTTATTTTCTTCAGCATTTTTTGAGGTCTCCTTTAGCAAGCAGTTGACTCATTTTCATGATTTTCTTGCATCACTCTCATTTCTCTTCCCAATATTTGCTCTACTTCTCTCACTTGATTTTCAAAATTCTTTTTCAGTTCTTCCAAGTCCTGAGACCAATTCATTTTTTTCCTGGAGTTTTTGGATGGAGGAACTGTGACTTTGCTGTCTTCTATTTGCATGCTTTGGTCTTCCTTGTCTCCAAAGTAAGGTTCTATAGTCTGGTTCTTTTTGCATTTTTTGCCCTTTTCCCCAGTCATTTACTTGACTTTTGGGTTCCTTGTCAAGATAGCTTCCAGTGGGGGGCAGATCAAGTGTCAGCTGCTTGATCCCCCACAATCTGTGGACCTAGAGCTCCAGAAACAGTGGTTGCAGCTGCCCCTGGTGTTGCTGTGACTGCTTCAGGTTTCTCCACCTCCTCCCACCTCTGCTACCTTAGGGTTGGGGCCAGATCACTCCACTCTCCTGCCCTGGTCCCACAGGCTTTTCCCACTGACCTTCCATTTTATCCTCAGTGTTTTGGGATCATGAAGTCTGGAAACCACCATAGATGTGAGAGATTCTGTCTCCCCAAGTCCTACTCAGGTCCCCTCTGTGCACTCACGGCCCACACTATATTGTGCTCTGCTCCCAGTGTGGTGCTATAGACACTTCCTGGCAACCTTCCAGGCTGTCTTGGACTGGAAATTTGCTTCACTCCATCATTCTGTAGGTTCTACAACTCCAGAATTTGTTTAGAGTCATTTTTACAGGTATTTGTATGCGTTTTGCAGGAGCACTCTAGAAAGTCCATGCTGTTACTCCACCATCTTGGCTCCACCCCACCTATCACTTTCTTACATCGAGATAACCAACAAAATAATAGATAAAGTCCTAATTTATAGCATTTGCCAACTTCCTAGCTGTCTATGCTCACACTGAAAATCTAACAATCAGCTCTCTGGAGTCAGGTGGAGCTTGCTTTAGCACTCACACCTCCTGATTCAGAGGCACCGAAGAGCGTAAGATAAGGTTCACAAGGCACTGTTAAGGATTAAGCTTTCATTGTGACACAAGGCCATCATCACCTTATGTATTTTCTCTCCCCAAGACCTCATGGAGCCTTAAGAGCAGAATTAGGCTGAGGCATCCACAAAACATAATAGAAACAAATATACAGGGAGAGTCATCAAGGAAACATTGGATTGCCATCCCATAAGCCATGTTGTTCTGCCTAGTTCCTACTCTACAGTTCTAAGAGGGCAGTTAGGTAATGCAGTGGATAGAACACCAGGCTTGGAACTAGGAAGATTTATGCTCATGAATTCAAATAGGGCTTCAGATACTTACTAGCTCTGTGACCCTGGGCAAGTCATTTGACCCTGTTTGCTTCATCTGCAAAGATGACTTTCCTCATCTGCAAAGTGAGCTTGAGAAGGAAATGGCAAAGCACTCTAAAATTTTTGCCAAAAAAAACCCATATGGGATCATAAAGAGTTGGATATGATCGAATAACAACCACAGTTCCAAGGGGAATTGCCTTGCCTATACCTGCCTCCCTGAGAAGCTATTATATTATGTTCTAGTCACCTACAGCTCCACAAGTGTTGCCTTGCCCCAGTGCAGGAAATCTCCTTGTTCCCCAATTCCTGCCCTTTCCAGTAATATTTAGCTATCTGGTCCTGGGAAAACTACACCCAAGACTTATCTTGAACAATGATAATTTACCTGAATTCATTCTTCCATGATTAATATAACTCCATATCATCATATCTTCCCTATTCAAATAATTTTGATTCTTGGCTACCATTTTCCAAACTCCATTCTCCATACCCTACTGACCATTCTTATTTTCATCCTCCTCAATTCAACTCTCTCCCTAAAAATGCACCATTCTAAAAGCTAGTCAACCCTTCCATTATCTATGCCATAAGTAACAAAGTAGCTCTCATCTTAAATCTCTTCCTTTTTTAGCTCCCTCCATCTTCTTGCACACACTGTGAGGCAGCTCCTTCATAATGACACAACTTTCCTGGCTACCCTTTCCAGCACCAATTGTGTTTTGTCTCATATTCTCAACTCACTGTTCGTGATAGGGGATTTGGAACACTTCTTACTCCTCATTGCCACTTGGAGGTTTTCCTTCTACACTGTCATTCCATGACTTATCCTTTAATGTTCATTGAATCATTATTTATCACCCAATTAAGGTTTTTGTAGCTGTTTACTAACCTCCAGGACACTTGCCTTTCTTTCTCAATGAATTGTGCCTGGTTCATGTTCTTTCTCTCCTCCCCAACTCCTGCCCTTATCCTAAGGCAGTTTAACATATATTGTTATCTCAAACACTTCAACCTCCAAATTTCTCAACATATTCAGTTCTCATACCCTACTTCTCCACCTCACCACAAGTACACACAGAAATGGTCAAGCTCTTAATTTTAATGCCACCTGAAATTTCCATATCCAGGTTAGTGAACTCTGAAATTTCTTAATCTGCTCAAAATCTGTTATCATTATATCTCCTCCTCTGTCTCACAATTCTTCATTCTAACCATGATCTCTAATCCCACTCCTGACTGATGGCCAGTCGTCTTGACTCATGCCTTGACACTGGACTCCTATGACTCTGGAGGAAAAAGTAAGGTTGATGACTGTGCTGCTCTGACTCACTTAAATCCAATTCTTTTCCATGTCAAGACCTTACCCTCATAGTGTCAATGACTTCTTTGAGAATGAAGAATGAACAATCCCAGCAACCCTTCTCTTGAGTACCTTGCCCTTTTTATGAACATCTTCTTTTGAACATCTTCTGTCAAACCCTGACCTTAGATTGCTCCTACCATGTGCTGCCTTCACTTCTATGCCCAAACTGTTTAATGATGTTTGAAATAGTCATGGACATACTGACTGAGTCTACTACAAATTTATATAACATTCTCAATTGCCTCACTTTAACAAGGTAATGATCTTATACTTCTCTAATCAGCTAATTATCTCACCACAGTAGCTTTTCCAAACCTTTTCATTCTTCCTCAGATCTCCTATAGCTTCTCCCCTTTCAGTTTCAATCTTTGCCTTTTATTTTACTAGAAAAATTGAGAGATTTCCATTTTTATCCACAGATGCTCATTCTGCCCTCTGTGTCCAAGCAAAGAAATGCTAATCCCTGGTTTACCAGACACAGCTCTTCAAATATTTAATGATAGCTATCAAGTCTCCTCCTAATTTTTTTTCTTCTGCAGGGAAAATATCCCAAATTTCTTTATCCATTTACTTCA
Organism: Bettongia penicillata ogilbyi; assembly: GCA_023548195.1. NCBI lineage: Eukaryota > Metazoa > Chordata > Mammalia > Diprotodontia > Potoroidae > Bettongia > Bettongia penicillata. The sequence goes on from JAJHZJ010000264.1 coordinate 603,515, forward strand.
GAGCTCTCTCTTCTCTCTTCCAAATCTCAAATGATCCATATGCCTTCTCTCACTATCCCATTCACACCTGTCTCACGTAATAAGGTGGCCTTCTTTTTGCCAAAGCTAATTCCACTATATGAACAAATTATTCCCTTCCATCTAGTCTTTTCCAGCAGATGACCTCTCTATAATCCATACTCTTTTGTTTATCTTCAATCTCTCTATGTCCACCAGCTACTCTCCTACTGCCTCCAAACATATTCATGTCTCCCGTATCCTCCGAAAATCTTCACTTGATTCCTTCATTCCTGGTATTTTTATTCTATGTCGATCCTTGTTCTCATACCTAAACCAATTTGGAAGGTAAGCCATCTACCACAGGTATCTGAACTTCTTTTCCTCTCATTCTTTGTTTAACTCTCTCTTACCTTCATCATTTGACTTAAACTATTTTTTCAAACTTACCAACAATCTTTGAATTACCAAATCTAATAACTTTTCCTCAGACTTCCTCATTTTTGAACCTCTCTGCAGCCACTTTAGACACTTGTTTCTTACTACTCTCTTGTATCTAGGTTTGGGTTTTTTTTTTTTTGCTAGTTCTCTTCCTACATATCTGACCTTTCCCTCTAAGTGTCCTTTACTTCATCTTCGTCTAGGTCATACCCACTAACTATGAGTGTCCCCAAATTTCTGTCCTGGGCTCATTTTTCTTCTCCTTCTATACCAATTCACTTGACAATCTCATGGACTCCCATGGATTCAATTATCATCTCTATGATAATGATTCTCAAATTTATTCTTCCAACTCTAACCTCTCTGTTGGCCTCCAATCTCACATCTCCAACTTCCTATTTAAATTGGACGTCTGGAATACATTTTAAACTCAGCATGTCCCAAACTGAACTCATTATTTCTCCCTAAGTACTCTGCCTTCCTACCTTTGCTGTTGTGGTTGAGGGTACAAGCATCCTCTAATTCATTCAGGATCTCAACCTAGTTGTCATTTGGAATTCCTAATTGGATCTCATTCCACATATCCAGTGTCATCATATTCTTTCATTTTTACTTTTGCAACATGTCTTGCATATAATTCCTCTCTCTCCTGACACAGCAACCACCATGTTAAAGACTCTCATTTCCTCAGATCAATAACTTCCTGATTTGTTGCTCTGCCTCTTCAGTTCATCCTCCATGCTGCTATCCAAGTGATTATCCTCAAGCACAAATCTGATCATATCTCTCCCCATTCACTAAACCCCAGTGGTTCTCTATCACCTCTAGGACCAAATTAAAAAATCCTTTGTTCGTCTTTTAAAGCCCTTCATAAAATGTCCTCCCTTCCCCACCTTTTCCATCTTATTATTCTTTACTCCCCCCTCTGTACTCTTCAGTGATACTTTCTTGCTCTTCCTCACATTAAGATATTCCATCTCTTGACTGTGGGTATATTCACTGACTGTTATATGTGTAACTCTCCTTCTCCTCGCTGCCTCCTGGCTTCTCTTCATTTCTTCACATATCAGCTACAATGCACCTTCTGTAAGAAGCTACTCCCATTCCTTAATCTTTGTTCCTCCCTGTGTGAATATCCCCAATTTATCCTATCGCTTATTTGTACATAAATCTTTGCATCCCATCTCCTTCATTAGACTGTGAGAGGTCCTTGAGAATTAGGACTGGATTTTGCTTTATTTCCCCTTTATTTGTATCCCTAGTGTTTAGCACAGCGCCTGGAACATAGCAGGTGCTTAATCAATGCTTGTTAACTGATTAACTGCCTTTTCCCCACATAACCAGCTTTGAAACCACTTTAAAAGGGGGCCGTTTAGAAACAATAGCTCTGACATTCTAATTTTCCAGCTTTTATGTACTGCCCACGGTATGCTCAGAGTAGGTGATTTGCTGATTTTTTTTGTTGTTGTTGTTAGAGTTATTGGCAACAGATGCTGCCTTTCTGCTCCCACAACTCAACTTCCCTGTCTCCATGACTGTGGCAACATGGATATAGACATGGCTAGAATTTTATTTCTAGTTTTTGAAAACTAATTTTCCCTAAGCACTAAGATTAATCATAGGTTTCCTCTGTATTTTGAAAGCTGGTGTAGCAGTGACAGATCAACATGGGGGAGGGGGAAGAAGTACTGTTTTGAAATGGAAAAATTTATGAGGTGATGAGAAATTTATAAGCTGAAAAGGTAATAAAAATGAGCTTTGAAAGATGAAAGAGCAAGGAAGATAAGCACCATGATTAGTACAACAGAAAATCTTCTGGAACAAATTATTTTGTAATTAAATCTTTTGCAATAAACAGATTCAGAAAACATCATTAAAATGCTTGCTTAATTATTACTTATAGTGCAAAAGAATTACACTGTAAATCTTAAGCACGACTCTTTCCTTTAATGCTATTGAGGGGGTGTGAGGGAGAAAAAAACCCCACCAACCTATGTTCTGCCAAGATGCCTTAAGTCTGATATAAGCAACTTGTAGTCAACTCTACAAACATGAAATTATAATTTTATCTTTGTATCTCTAGATATCAATCAAATCTATTTTACATCTAATAATACAAATATAAAAATGTCTATACATATCATGGTAACACCCTCACCTGTTACCTAAGACCTACAGAAAAGAATGAAAAATGGTTTAACGATGGAAGGGGATTTTTGGGACACTTTGAGCATAAAATGATCTACATTTTAGTGCCAAGTCTGCCATGAACTAGCTTGGTCATTCTCTACACTTCGTTTTTTTAACACATTAGATGATGGGGTTGGATTAATGATCTCTAAAAGCCCCAATAACCATCTTCCATCTGAGGTTGTCAATGATGCACCTCTATTACTTTCCTGCTGTCTAAACATTACCAGCTGTGCCATATTATTTTCTTTTATCCTTCCTGTAAGATGACAGGAGGTTAATGATGAAGGCCTCTTGGTTCTTGGGAAAACTTTTATGCTTTCTGACATAAGATCAGATACAATAGCCAATTGGGGTAGAGTTGGTAGCAAATTCATTAAAACAATTTATGATATTTCTGTGGAGATAGCATTTTTCTCCTGAAGCACCTTCCACTACACTATGTCATTGGATCTTTATAACTCTGTGAGGTAGAAAGGATAGATACCACCCTCATTTTATATATGCAGAAATAGAGGCTAAGAAAAAGTAAGATATATGTGAAGTGGCTAATGTGATATAGCCATCAGGAGAATAAAGGTTTTATGATTCCAAAATAAGACCCCTTTGTTTTACAACATGCTATCTTACTTTGGAGCTGAAAAAGTTTTATAACCAAAAAGTCAGAAATAGGAGCCACCAAAACCAATCTAGAAATAAATGACATATGGCTATGGTTATTGTACCTTTCAGTATAATGTAGTTTCACTATTCATTACTTTTAATTAATTCTTTCATTCTCGTTCTTTTGCTTGAGATAGATTAATGCCCCTACTTTTTTTGAATTCATCTGAAGCATGATAAATTTTCTTCCCATGCCTTTTAACTCTAGGTGAATCATTCTGCTTCAAGTATTTGTGCTCAACATTAATGATCTAAAATTGATATTCTCTGTTCACTCTTCTATTCTTCTCTTCCCACTGATCAGTGCCTGCTCACATAATCTTACCCTTTCTGTATTTCCTTTTATTGCCTCTTCATGGAGGATAAACTCTCTGAGAATGTAATTTCTTTGACTTATAACTAATTCCTCCCTGTGTCTATTCTCTCCTAATTCTTCTTCTCCTTTATCTATTTCTGTCTGTTTCCTTTTTTGAGTTTAATATATTTCTCCATCAGACTTTTAAAATATACGAACACAAAGGCCTTCTGCCTTCTTTACCATTTTATGACGCTTAAAAAACATTAGGGTTCTTGGAGGACATTTATCTCCCCCCTTTAGAATGAGATATTTTATCATCACTTCAAATTATGCAAAGGCATTCACATTTCTATGTTTCAATTGATGTTTAAATGCCTATGTTTAAATCTTAAAATATTTACTCTTCCAAATCTTTTCATCAGGAATATTTAATTTCATTTCAAGTACATTTTCCGTCTGAAGTATTATATTTAGTTTTGCAAGGTATAAGTTACTCTTCATTGTAAGTCCATAATATTTGCCTGTTGCAGTAATGAATTCCAAGCTCTCCTCTTCTTTATGGTGGTAGCTACTAGTTCTTATGTGATTCTGAATGTGCTCCTTGGTATTTAAACTCTTTCTTTCTATTTACAGAACTTGGCAGGTTTGGATTTTGACTACAATATTTCTTGGAGTTCTCTCCTTCCCGTTTTTGCTTCTCTTTCCAAGAGGAGCTGAAAAGGTTGTTTCTACTTTTTTTACTCTCTGATTTTAATATTCATGAATCCTTGAAATATAGCACCTAAACTTTTTGTGGTCATGTTTTTTCAAGTGGTCTAATGATTCTTGGGTTATTTAGATTTTAACAATTTGTGGGTCAGTTGTTTGTTTGATAGGCAATCCCTTATATTATATGATGATTTTCCAGCCTTTTAACTTTTTTAATGTTTCCAGATTCATAAAGTCACTGATTGTTGTTGGGTCCAATCTAATTTTTAAAGAATTTGTTAGTTGAGTAAGGTTGTTTACTTTCTATACCAAGCTGAGTATTTTCCTCCTAAAAGCGCTCATATACTTTCCTATGATTCTCTCTAGAGTACTCATTTATTTAGTTACTTTTAAAAATACTATTGTTTCAGCTATTCCAGAAATTCTATTTTTCAAGGTGTTATTTTCTTCAGCATTTTTTTGGGTCTCCTTTACCAAGGTATTGACCTGTTTTTCATGCTTTTCTTGCATCTCTCTCATTTCTCTTCCCAGTTTTTCCTCCACCTGTCTAACTTGGTTTTCAAAATCCTTTTTGAGCTCTTCCATGGCCTGAGCCCACCGGACATCAACCTTGGATGTCTGGGATACAGAGACCCCGACTTCCACTTCTTTCCCTGATGGTAAGCATTGTTCCTCGTCATGAGAAATGAAAGGTGGAAACATCTGTTCCCCAAGAAAGTAGCTTTCTATGGTCATATTTTTCTTCCCTTTTCTGGGCATTTTCCCAGCCAGTTGCTTGACTTCTGAGATTCCTCTCCACCCCCACCTAGATCTGCCAAGCAAATGCTGCTCCCCAGCCTCAGGGCTTTCTGTGGCGTGTGTGGCTGCTATTCAATGTGAGCTTAAGTTCTCGTGCTGAGGTGGGGGCAGGGCTGTCTCCCAGGCTCAGTTCCCTCAGTGGGTTTATGCAGAGACCTTCGGTAATGGCCCTGAACTTCTGCCTGCTGCTCGGGAAGTCTTGGGCTGCCTCTGCCACTGCCTCTGCCCCTGCCTCTGCCGCTCCTTCTGATGCTTCCTCCCGAGGGGGCCCAAGTCACAGAGACACCCCGCTACCCTCTCGGCCAGCCCAGATGTCTCTCTCCCTGACCTGTAGAGTCTGTGGGTGGAGGGACCTTCCCGGCCGCTGGAGATTCTGTCCCTGAAGCCTGCTCAGATCTGCTCCTCTGGGGCCATGTGGCCAGGGCAGCACAGGGATGGACTCCACTGTCCAGAGTGCAATGGACCCCTGAGGATGGCTCTCCAGGGCTCTCTGGAACGGAAATCTTTTCCACTGTGTTTCTGCATGCCTTGCAGTGCTCCAGAATTTGTGGGGAGTTCTTCTTGCAGGAAATATATGGACTGTGGGTTCGGAGCTAGCATACGTGAGTCTTTCTACTCCGCCATCTTGGCTCCACCCCTATTCCAGAAATTCTAGTAGAAGTTATTTTTTTTTTGGAATCTGTGTTTCTATTTGAGACCTTGCTGGTTTTACTGTTTGTTATTTATTTGGGTTTTTTTGTTCGTTTTTGAAGAAGATCAAAGACATCATGAGTGATGTCAGACCTTGCTGGTAAAAGTTTACAGATGGGCTCTTCTTCTGGGTTTAGAACTCAAAACTTTTGGGATTCATAACATGTTTGTTTTTTTTTTTTATCACTGGTGTTTTCCTTTTTCTTTTCTTTTTTTTTTTTTACCCATTTTCTAGTTTTCCTGAATTTGTATTTTATGGCAAGGAAAGGCACTATGGACTTCTAGAAAGAATAGTGGCATCTTGCTTGGTCCTGCTTTGTATTAGAGTTCTGTAACTGTTTCCACTTGGTATTGAACATTGTGTGCTTCAAGGATTTCAGGGGTGGCTTAGGTTAGAGAACTGTGTTGGTGCAGTCTAATATATAGTGGAGCTCAAATATGCTCTCTTGCCCAAAGCCCCATAGGTTCTCTACCCTCAACAAATAGACAGAGAGATATAACTTTAGGACGCAAGTGCTCTGGGAAAATCTCTGTTCCAGACTATCACCTCCCCACTTCTGGATATATAGTTTCAGGCTCTAGGCTTCCCTGACTTGCTGGCATTCTCTTGCTATTACTGTGCTTGTCTGTTATATTTATTCACCCTCCTACATTTCTGTTTTCTGGAGGGTTAAAGAAGTAAATCATCTACTTAGGTTTGGTTTTTTTTCTCAGAATGCTTTGAACATCTCTTTATTATTGAATACTTATCTTTTTCCATTTATGGTTAAGTTCAGACTTGAAAAGAAGGTTACCTTAGGCTTCATTCATTGTTCTTCATAATACATTATTCCATTCCTTCTTGCATTTTCTGGTAGGTGTGCAAATGATTTTTACTATTTGAATATCATTTCTTCTTATTTGAAGGTCTTTCTCCTGGACATTCAAAAATGTGTTTGTTCTCAAAGGAACTGTTAAATTTAACCATGTGTCTTGAAGTTTGCAGTATTGTTGTTTTCTGGAAGTGATCTATGGATTCTTTCAATTGATTATCTGTCTTCTCTGTTCAGAAGTTATTTCTTATGTTATGGTGTTCATTTTTTTTACTTATAGTCCTCTGAGAGACTTATAATCCTTAGGTTGATTCTGTATGTTCAGTCTTCAAGTTCAATATGATATGCTTGAATAGATCAGATTTTCTTTTATTGTTATTGTTTTTTGCTTTACTCTATATTTTCATTTCTAATTAGTTGTCTTCTCTTTTGTTTCTTTGATGATACTTGCCATTGCAGATTTAGGTTTTTTTTTTTCCATTCTACCAAGTATTTCTTCTATGCAGGTCATAAAGTCTGCCTTCACAATTTTCATTTCACTTTCAAACTACTCAGGCACAGTGTATTGTGGTTCCATATTCTCCTCAAATTCCACAGGGTCTTCATCTCCTCCAGTTTGGAATCATTTTCCTTTGTTTTACAAAGTTTATTCATTGATGCCTGAACTTGCTTATTAGATATGGAGGACATATTTCATTTTGCTGTTAATGTTTTTTTTGCTGATTTAAGTGCTGAGCTCTAAGTCTTTACTTTTTCTTTAGGACCTTTGCAAGTTGCAGTTTTATTTTCCCCCCTTTTCCCTCAATTGCTCACTTTCTGACTTCCTCCAGTCTTATGGTGATTTCCCTGGGAACTGGATCTCAAAATATCTCAACCTCATCCATCCTGAACAACTCATGCTTCATTAGCTTACGTCTACAAAGCAAGTGATTTTGGGGAGACAGAACTAATTTCAGCTAGAGGAAGGACTCTTTCCTTCAGGCTTAGTGGAATATTACATCACTCTTCCCCCAAAGAACCCTCTTCCATTCCCTCTGTTCCTTAGTTCTTTTGTCTGGCAGTGCAGAGTGTTACTATTCTAGTGCTACTGAAAAGTGGGCTGATAGCTCTCATTTGGAGTTGGGTTTCTGAGGCTCTGGGAGGAGCAAGGTGGTTGGAGTATAAGGTTGAGCTCAATTTTAAGCCCTTTGTCCCTCCATTCTCCTGTGGAGATCTTTGATGCATAAAACACTGTTACATGGCTATGAAAGTCTCAGTTTCTGCAGTTTGGATGCCTACATCACTGGAAATAAAGTGGGATGGAATAGGATGTGGGGTTGTGTTTTGTTGCAATATTGTGAATTGGGAGAGGGGGTACTAATGTAGCCTTGTTGTTGGTGAGCTGTGCGGTGGGGAAGAGGATGTTGAATGATCTTGGGTTAGGCAGTAGTATGTAGGGTTATAATCTTTTTGAGGGGTTTCTGGTGCTTTAGACCATGGAGGCAGCAAAAATTGTTTCATCTTTGGTGTATGTTTTCTATTATGAAGAAGGATGAGAAAGGATCAGAGAATACGTTTAGTCATTCATCTTGTTGGTCATATTACCCAGAAGTTACTAAATTAGGTTTGAAAAGAAAATTACTTTTGTGCCTGATAGAGGAGGCATGTTTAGATACGAAAAACATCAAGAGATTTTGGTGAACTATGAAGTCATTTGAATGAACATGTGCTAAGAACTTCTTATCTGTTCGTAGTAGTATATTACTTATTAAACGACACTTCATCACCTTCTGTTATTTAAAAAAAAATATTTTAAGGAACAACTTTGGTCTTAACATTGCCTATTATCCTGTATTCTTCTCCTTCCCCTTTGAGAGCTATCTTTTATAACAAAAATTTTAAAAGAAAAATAGTGGGTGAAAAGAAATATGACTCAGTAAAACTAATCATGGTATCAAAAATCTAACATTACATGAAATTTTTCTCACCTACGCGTCCTTGAATGAGATGAAGTGTCTTCTCTCTGGGAGAGTGTCCTCTCTCTCAGTCTTTGTCTCTGTCTTCTCTCTCTCTCTCTCTCTCTCTCTCTCTCTCTCTCTGTCTCTCTCTCTCTCTCTCTCTCTCTCTGTCTCTCTCTCTCTCTCTCTCTCTCTCTCTCTGTCTTTCTGTCTCTCTCTCTGTCTCTCCCTGCAATATTCCCCTATTGTTCATTTTCTGATTCTTCCCCTTTTGATAAGAGATTTGCTCCCAGAACTGGATCTCAAAACAGTTTTATTCAGCTCCCAAATTAAATAATTCACTTTTCACTGGTCTTGCTTCCTGCCTGAAAGAGCTTTTGGGGAGATTAGACTGACCCAAGCTGTTTTTCAATCTACTTTTCTTTAGATCTGATACAGAGTAGAACACTGGCCCCTGACGTAGTTCCTTGTCATTCTTTAGTTCTATGAATGGACTGACTCTCATGGTTTTTGTATGTTATGGTTGCAGTAATTTTGGGACTAACATTCAGGAAAGAGTTTTTACTTGTTGCCCTTGGGGCAACACTAACCTAGGGGCAACTCCAAGTAAAGAAAAAGTATAATCTTTCCTCTCCATTTCTCCTCAAATATCTGGCCACCATCAGTCATTCTCCCTAATTTTCATAGCAGGGCATTGAGGGAAAGCAATATATGTGTGGACTAGAAGGACTTTGAGACTGGGTCTCATAGTACATTCTTGTGGATCAGTTTCTATAAGCCAGAATATAGAAGGGGTACTAAGTGAATATCATAAGGTTTCACATTCTCCACTGTTAATCCATGAGGCCATTATCGTGTTGAACTTCTTGCTTTCTTACCCTGTGAAAAAGCTGAGACAGTTCTACTTTTTACACATAATTCTTACTTTTGTTTGGTTTTTGAAGCCCAATACTATTGGTCACATGACTACTTCATTATCTTCTTGCTACCTAGAATTGGGAGCAATGTATATGAATTTTTTTCATGAAAATATACATATATATATATATATATACAAACATATACATATATATTTCTTTATGGAGAAATATATGTATATATATATTTGGGTATTTGTGTTTGTATATATCTCCTAGTCTTTGGGGTCTCAAAAGGTAAACTGGTTGAACTAAATAAAGAATTATAAATATAAAGCATTCATCTGTCTTTCTACTTTTTTCATCAAAACAGGAAGTCAGAATAATGGGGACCAGTAAAATCAGAATTTTAAGATTCTCATATTTGTGAAATTTGTGCTTCACTTTTGCTGACCTGACAGCTACTTCCGTGGAGCTGAAATGAAAACTGGCAGCTGGGAGCTTAAATTAACAAAATGAAAATAAAGCTACCCACATACAAATAATAAAACAGAACTTATTGCTCAGTTACTGAAAAACAACCATCTATCAGGTCTTAAAGTCATAGTAAGGATTAAAGAGTTTTTAAAAAACACTAAAATGTACTTAAACTCTGGACGTCCTCTACTTTTCATCATTTTGACCCTCCTTTTCATATATAACCACTGACAGTGTTTACAGTAGATTTTGAGCCACCTGCAAAAAAAATTGAGAATGGCAAAATTTGAGAGAGCACAAGGCAAAAAGTGACATATAGAACAAATTAATTTATTTTAAATAATTTTGCTATACTACAAAATAGTTAAATACTAATAAAAAACACTCTCCCAGAAAACTGTAAGCACTTGGAGGACAGGGACTATAACTTCCATTTCTCGACAATTCTTTTTCCTCCTTCTGCTCCTCATTTCTTCTTGCAATGGGTCATTAAAAATGATTGACTATTTCAACCACAGCAGTGGCATTTGTCAAGGAAGAAGGGTCTCCCTCAGTCCTGTCTGCTTGATTTAGCCAGAGGGTCAGTGTGAACTAGTTTCTTGAGCCTGAAATTGTAGACTGAAATTGTACTTTGTGCCTGTGGGAAAAGTTTGGGGTGTGTTCACTTAGGAAGACAAGACTATACTACATTATAAAACAGAATATTGGCAAAGAAAAAAAGAGGCACGATTTAATCAAAATGCTTTTGTATGGGCCTGGAGAGTTTTCAAAAGTAATTCAGAAAAGGTATATTTGCATATACTGCACTGTTTCCAAAATGAAAGGTTTAATATCATTAGTAGGACAGCGAATACAGGGAAACAGTTCTCTTTGACACAGAGAAAGAATAAACAGCTCCACTAAACCTGATTTGCACATAAGGAAAGAATAAAACTACAAAAGAATGTAACAAAGATTTATTTTTCCATATAAAGAAGATAAGTACTTATTTTTCTACTGGACATTGTTGGGCTAGAAACAATTTTAAGTTATCTAGTACGTCTCCTGATCAGACAAAGAAAAGGGTAATGTAGTCATGTGATCAGATAATGAAAATACTCTTTCATTAGAAATGCATAAGGAAGAGCCCTTTCTAAGCAGGAGGGTCATTTGATAAATGATCCATAAATTTTTTCTAATGTTATATTTCCCTCATTTGAATTTTAGAATCCTGATGACAATAATAATAATAGCTAGCTTTTATATAGTGCCTAAAGGTTTGCAAAGCATTTTTACAAATATTATCTCATTTGACTCTCATAGCATACCTTAAAGGTTTTATAGATGAGGAGACTGAGAAAAACAGGGTTACTTGACTTGCTCAAAGTCACATGCCTAGTAAGTGTCTAAGACCAGACGAACTCAGGTCATTCATCTCTCAAAGTTCAGCACTCTATTCACTGTGCCATCAGCTGCCTACTTTGAGATACCCTCTGAGATAAGTACTCAAATGATCAGTTGAATCTGTGATATTGACATAGATGTTTCCTCATACTTAATTGTATGACTCAGAATCATGGAATACTATAGTCTCTAACCAATTGAATCTATAAAATTACACAAATAGGAATGATGAAGGAAAAGTGACTTAATAGATGTCATCAAAGAAATATATAATAAAGAAAAAGAGGATGGACTGATCACATTGGGAAAGTATAGGATGACCAATGAACAACCACAGGTTTCCCTGGTTGGTATTCTTATATACCAAGAGAAAGCAAAGAAGATCCCAAATATACTGGGTGCAGACCCTATGACAGAGCTTTGGGAGAACAGTGATAATAGTTAGATAGAACAGACAAGAATAGATGGATTGTACTCTATATCATTTTGAGGTAGTTATTACATATTTTCAATCTGCTTTTCTAAGTGAAAAATGGGTGGGGAAATGATTTGCCCAAAGCAACTAAGATAGTAAAAAAAAGAGGGATCCTTGACTCAAACTTGTGATCTCTGACATATGCTTTTTTCATGACACTATCCTACCCCTTGGAAGATCACACTGCTCTTATGTATTCCAAAGAAAAATGTGACTGAATGATCTTCCATTTCTTTCCCTTTTTAATTCTATTCCACTTTTTCTCATAACTGCTGGACATTTTTTTTAATTTCTCAATTCTGTGTTAGAGTACTTTCTTACTTGTGTGGAAGTCATTATAATTATCTCTCAAATCTCACAAGATAACGTTTTTTCTCATTCTATTTATTCTATTAGTTTCACCAATGTCACTATAAACCATTATTATTATCAGCTGTCAGGACCAGTTCACCTCCAGGGAAGGCCAATTTGCCGTTATTGAAACTCCATTCCCAAGAACATAGAACTCCCAAGAATTCCATTATAACACTCTTGTGTGTTCATTTATGTGTGTTCATCCTTCATTGCCGAAGAAGACCATGCCATCAGAGAAATAATGATGACTTGCACTTGACTTTGTTTTGAGTAAGGGAGGGCTGTGCAGGTCACCAGCCTCACTTCTCCTCCAGAGCCATCTGAATCCAGTGACCTGACATTCATCAGGATGACTGGAGATGACTCAGGATGAGGTAATTGAGGTCACAGAGCTAGTGAGTGTCAAGTGTCTGAGGGGAGATTTGAACTCAGGTCCTCCTGACTCCTGCACTGGTGCTCCATCCACTGCACCACCATACCTATTGTAAGGGAAACTGATGCAGAGTGAGAGACAAGCATGGGGACCATAAGAAGCATTATTAGGATAGTATGGCACATTAATTAGGCAGGATAAGAATGCCTTACATTCACAAAATGCTTTCGAGTTTACAGAATGCTTTGCCCTTGGCACCTCAAAATCAACATGTCCATAACAGAACTATATTTCCCTAGTTCCCTCAACCTTTCTTTCTCTTGAACTTTCCTCTTACTGTGAAGTGCAACCCTTACATTTCAGTCACCTCAGTTCTCAACCTTATTATTAAGCCTGACTCACTCACTAACTCTACACAAACATTTGCCAAATCTTGTTTCTACCTCCACATCTCATGCACATTCTCATTTTTCTTTACTTACAACTATCATATGAATGCATAGTCTTCATCTCCTTTCAGCTTGTGTGTGTTCGTCCTTCATTGCCAAAGAAGACCATGCCATCAGAGAAATGATGGCATGACTTGCACTTGACTTTGTTTTGAGTGAGGGAGGGCTATGCAGATCACCAGCCTCACTTCTCTGCCAGAGCCATCTGAATCCAGTGACCAGATATTCATCAGGATGACTGGAGATGACCCAGGATGGAGCAGTTGGGGTTAAACAACTTGCTCAAGGTCATACAGCTAGTGAGTGTCAAGTATCCGAGGTGACATTTGAACTCAGGTCTTCCTGATCCCTGTACTGTTGCTCTATCCACTGTACCACCAAGCTGCCCCTCTCCTCTCAGCAAGAAAGTTGCAAAAGCCTCCTATTCTTCAAATCTCTTCCCATTCTACTCCATTCTCCACACAACCGTCAACTGAAGTGATTTTTCTTGAAACATGGGACTGATCATATTATCTTCTTCCTCAATAATTTACAGTGGCTCCTTATTACCTCTGGGATAAAGCATAAACTCCTCCGTCTGGCATCTATATAAGATCATCTCTTACCTTTCAAGTCTTATATACATTTGTCCACTCCAAACACACTGCAATATAACCATACCGACCTAATTGCTATTACACACACATGTTATTCCCTCTCTTGACCTTATGTCTTTGCTCTGGTTGAGCCTCATGTCTCAAAGAGTTCCTTCCTACTTCTACCTCTTGGAATTCTGAGTTTTCTTCAAGACTAAGTTGAGCTGAAACCTTTTCAGATTCCTCATGCTGTAAGTATATACACTCTCCCTAAACCACCTGGTATTTATTTGGTGTATGTGCATTTATCTATCTACCTATCTTTCATCTATTTCTTTATTGTATGTACAAGTCTTCCCTATTCAGATATAAGCTCCTTGAGGTCAAGAACTGATTTACTTTCATTTTTTTTTAAATTTCCAGTTCTTAACATAGTGGCTGACACATAATAAATAATTAATTAATGCTCATTGATTGATTGGCTTATCAAACCCTCTTTGAAATAAACATATAATTTAAATATTATTATCCCCATCTTACAGATGACTCTTAGAGGGAATAAATAATTTACTCAGCATTACCCAGCTAGTAATTGGCAGAGTTAAGACTCAAACTCAGCAAGATATAATTTCTGAGTCCTAGGCCAGGGCAAATTCCAGTACAATAAGTTGCCTTTTTTCTGCCAACTAAGAAACACTGTATGGGACAGATTTACTTAGGATGTCACAGTCATAAACAGGAGATGGTATGGGAAGGCCTCTCCATTCATTCATTCATTCATTCATTCATCCTAGAAATATTTATTGAGTGCCTTTGTAAAATGATGGGGGCTGCACCTGCTTGACCTCCGAGATCCCTTCCAGCTCTAAGTCTATAATTTATGATCCTTTCTATAAGACACAATTGTGTACCCTGAGTGCCAGGGGAGTTACAAAGATGGACTAGACAGACCTTGCTCTCAATAAACTATCCAGTACTGCCAGAATTTTAAATAGTATTGACTGGCCACTTCAGAAAGCACAAACTACACATATGGATTCCCAATATGGAATGGAATACAGGGCACTTATATGTGTATACTCTTTGCAAAAGCATCTTTGAAAATGAAGAAAAGCAGACCTGTAAGTAGATCCAAGCATACAAAGACTCCGAGCCTATAAGGAGGTTCAACTTAAGTAATCAACAAGGATTGTTCTCAAACATCTGCCTAGAACTAGACTAGGTGCTCTGGGGCATATAAAAGGAGTCTAAGAGACCCTCCCCATTTGCAAAGGATATGGTCTAGCTATTTCCCAGAAGAGAAACATCTGTAAATACTTCACAGTATTGGTGCTAAAGATTTGTAGGCAGCAAGGGATTTGTTTCCAACACAAAGTGCTGTTGACAGCTTCTCTCCAAATCTCTCTTTTATTTTTTTAATGTTCTTTCATCTTTTCTGATTACATCAGGGAAAGCTGCCTCTCAGAGGTGCAAATCTTGCCTTAACACTTGTGCATTTTGAACTCTCTAGCTAAGGACATCTATGAATTTGCATTTTTAGGAAGCAGAATCAATGATAACATCAGAGTGAAGTTTAGGGCTGGGGCTGGGGCAGCAATAAGGTTTAAGAAGAAAAGTGAACGCATGTTAGGTGGATTTAGGTTGCTAACATTTGAAAGCATAAATAATGTAGTAAAATCTGAGTCTTTTTTGATTGGTACGCCATTCCTGCTATCAACCTAGATGAACGGGTTTGGGAAAACAGTCAACCGGTTTCTGCCTTCTTCACTTTAAGTAACAGGCCTTCCTCCTATGAGTGAGAGCAGAGTTTCTTAACTTTTTATACATCGTGAACTGCTTTGATATTTTGGTGAAATCTATGGATAGACTCTTTCCCAGAAAATTTTTTTTTAAATTTCATAACTGAAAGACATTTAATTTCAATCATAGGTAAGTGAAAATAAAGATGTCATTTTGTTTTTCTATCCAAATTTTCAGTTTTTGAAATCACTTTATGGACTGACTTGTGAACTCCCAAGATTAAAGGTCCCTGAGCAAGAGACTTCCTACAATGATACATTTAAACTTAAGATAAGTTGTTTTTAGAGGGGAGTAAAAAACACCACCAAAACCATAAGTATTACTGTAAGTAAATCTTTGTACTACCAGTCCTGCCAAACAAGCTAGGATTATGTCTTTAGTTTTATTTTCTTTTTTGATAGATTTCATTTTGTAGTTTAACAATAGAAACTTCAACTTTTTGACAAAGACATGTGTTCTAGTGTTTCTTTTTGTAGTGTGAAATAAAATTCTGTTTCAGTATTTTCCCCCTTACTGTCTTATTCTTTAGGGCATGCATTGTTGAAACTCTGCTTTTTTTGTGGATAAACTCCATCCATATAGGAGTTTGTCTTCATCTGTGCTATTCCATGTTAAGCAATCAACCACAATAGTTTGTTTTTGTGATGGTCATGTTATGTTATCATCCCCCAACTTTTATTTGCTGACTTGCTATGGATTAGTACTTCATTTTGTCATTTAGAATATTTCATGGTAAAATATCATAAGTATTTAGAGGAATAAGTTTCTGTAAACTACATATTAAATTCTGCATACTAATAATGAAATGAAAATGACCTTCATGCTGGGTAGTCTCCTGTTTCTGCAGCAACTCTTAGAATGGTGGAAAGAAAGAAAAATGATTCTAAGGCTCACACAGTTTACATGCCTCTACAAAGTTTAGCATCTAGAAATTCTTTTATTTTTTCATAAACTCATGGGACTTCAGGAACCATTTTACCCAACTCATTTATGATAAAGAATCCCTCTATAATATCACAGACAAATGTTCAATCAGCCTTTGCTGAAGGCCTACAAGTGAGGGGGAAACTACGACCTTCAAAAACAGCAAATTCAACTTCTGAAAAATGCTCACTGTTAAAAAGAAAGTATCTCTTTGCATCAAGCCTGAATTTGTCTTTACAATCTCCACCTGTTGCACCTAGTTTTTTGGAATGAGAATCAATAAGTCAACTCTTTCTTCCCAGTGAAAGTCTTTCCCATACTTGAAGACAAGGATTGTTTTGCTTCCCCAGCCCTTACCTCCCACCAGGTATTCATTTATCTAGTTAATATATCCCTAGTACCTTAAAATAAACATGTCATGAACTTAAGTCATCTGTTTTTGCCCACTGAGAACTCTCCAGCTGAAATTGTATCTAGAACTGAATGCACTAACATCACATTGGGGTTTTGGCTGCTATCACTAACATAAATCAGACTTGTAGTCCACCAAAATCACTAGGTTGTCTCCTCCAAACTCCCATTTAACCATTCCTCTACCTTCTTGTGTTTCTAGGGTCAAATTTTTTAACCCAAGTATAGGACTTTATGTTTGTCCCTATTATATTTCATGTAACTAAATTTGGCTCAATATTCTAACCTTTCAAAATATTTTTGGATCCTGATTTTGTTGTCCAATGTTTTTGCAGTCCCTCTCAACTTTGTTTCCCCTACAAATTTGAAAAGCATGCCATATATGCTTTTTACTCAAGTTGTTGATGAAAATGTGAAATGCATGGAGTATAACAAAATCCTGGGTGCTTTGTCAGAAACCTCTTTTGAGTATACCTCACCATTCTTTCAATTTGACCATTCAGCTTAATTAGAGCATCATTTGAAAGGTTGTGTGAGCTAAATGTTTAAAGTGATACAGTAAGATTTCATATGCATTGTTTATTTGCAACATAGCACCCTTTAAGGACATCTACCAAGTTTACCATTTATAAGTTTTCAGGTTGCTTCCCAAGAGGGGTAACTGCTCTCAGAATTAAGGAAACACTCCTAAAACTTTAGCTTATAAGCTCTAACTAGGTTGTTTACCTTTAATAGTCAGCCAATAGAAACAATTAACTCAAAGCAAAGACATTTAATAAGATGGGATAATGAGAACAGTAACTCTAAAATATTTCACTCATAAATCTGGTTTTCATTTTCTCACAAATATAATATGTTAGTGGGAAAAGTAGGCATTTACCCAGAGTACACTGGTAGTAAAGCATACATATAGGCAACTCACGTATCCAGTACTGTAGATCTAAAGGTCATTCTTCTCATGATGTCTTCATATTGCTCCTAACTATATAGCATCTCTAGCATCTCCGCTGGGTGGGTTGCTCAACTGGACTCATGAGACCAGCCAAACTGATAGAGCTAATTCTTCACTGAATCCATGGTTTATGTTCTTTTCTACTTCCAGGAGTCACACTCCTTGAAACTACTTCCTACCACAACTCTCTTTCTACAGCTACAAACCTGGATTTGCTGTGTCCTGCTAAATCAGTAATTCCTCTATAAGATGCAATAGCTAATAGAAAATGGAAAGGAGACCCCTCCCCCATTACATAGAGCACAGTGTGGCACATATGTAGGGACTATGTGATCAAGGCAACATGATTCCCAAAGCAACATTGCTTACATCATGATTTCCATTGATATAAGGAAAGAGGTTGCACTCTACAAATGTGGACTTTCTTGGGAACTGTTTTAGAGGCCACTAGAGGAAAGTCTTCTTTAACCAGTTTATGACAAGTTGGCCTTCCAGTTTCATTGAGGAAATCTCTTTATATTTCAGAAAGAAGCAATAGGGAGTAGACTGCTCTTTTCACTTCATTTGAACACATTAATACCTCATTTTTATTTTATTTGTCATCAACTAAGATGGATGGGGGAAATCAAATAGAAATACATTAGAAATCAAATAGAAGTATATTAACTGATAGCATTGTTTTTGGAAATAAGTAACAACGTTTAGCAGACAGTGATGCAGGCCCATTTCCTACTGCACCTCAGATGAAACAATTAATGCTATTTGACTATATTTATAAGATAATGATGTCATAGAATAGTAGACTTGCAATCAGAAATATGTGAGTTCAAATCTTGCCTCTTGCAATTATAGCATATAATCCTAAGCAAATAATTTATGCTCTTTGAGTCATGGGCAACACTCTATGACTGTCAGTTTAATCTTAGAAAAAGAAATCTTCACGATAGCTTACTCATCTGTACTGGTAAAAGAAATTTCTACACCTAGAAATCATAGGTAGTTTGTATATTTATACTATTTTTATAATAATTTTCATGTTTAAGAAAAAAATCTATTCCTTTTAATTGTCTCTCTAAAAATAGTAAGCCCCATCTCCTCTGCTCTTCTGACAGCTCTTCAACTTTGCCCCTCATCCCTTGAGAATGTACGCCTACACCAATTCGTTTCTACTCCTGCCCTTATGAGGAGTAGCTCTCAGCTGCTGAGTAGACCATTGTCTGCAGTAGTGCTAAAATGGCCAGAGGTTTGGACAGATGAGAACCTCAACATTTTGGCAGCATCAGGTCCCTTGACCTAACTTATCCCTACATGTGGATTCCAAACTAGTGCCATTGGGGTTGGGGCCACCACTGTGGGGGTGGCGGGGGGAGGGTGGCTGGCTCTGGAGCTTGTATTGGGACTGTATTAGGAAGTCTCAACATTGGTTATACCAGAACCTCTCCTTGAAGCAAGAGCTCTTTTCCTACACCATCCTGTGCTTTGCCATGTTTGAGGCCTTGGAGTTCTTTTACCTAATGGTAGTCTTCCTCATCCTCTTCACTATGTGATGGAGCCATTTCTATCCCCCAAAGTTTCTGAATGTTCCTCTTCATCCTCCTGGTCCTTCCATGTCTCTTCCAGCCTGTGAATACCTCCCCCTCCATCTTACCATGTGGCCCTGGGGAAAATCACGGGCTCAGGGTTCAACAGAGGGAAGATAAATACTGTATTAATAAGCTGTTAAAAATAACATTAAAATAGTAAGTCAATCTTTTGTTCTAAGGGATTGGTCCTGAGGGGGAAAAAATGTAGCCTTTGAGCTCAGAATGTAAAGTGGGGTGGTAAGAAGAGGACCAAGTAAAAGTAATCAATCCATTATAAGGGCAGCAGTTCTGTATCTTTTGTCTGTGCTTCATATTAGTCATCATTTACCCCATTTCCTTGAATCAAGAAACAGGAAGAAAAAAACTATAGATGTGGAAGTTTAAGGTTTTCATAATTGAGCATGGCTGATTTCAAGCCTCTTTTTCCTAATGATTTTAGCATGCTATTGTCACAGAGTGCTGTTTCTTTTTTCACTTGGTAATTTTATGGATCAATGAAATGAACTCAAACATAAATGAAAGAAAAACTTAACATACACACATAAATACACATAAATCCCTACATTTGACTGAGTTACTTTCCTCTTTGCTTTCTTTTTCTTGTACAAAAAGGTGTTTATTTCTTCAATAAGAGAGTCATTATAGATGCTTGTATGATGTCAGTTTGCAGTGGTATAACAAGGATTTTTGTGTCTCAGCTACAATGAATTTCTGAGAGAATCTGTTGTTTTATAGGCTGATGCTGCAATTGGATAAGTTCCAAATCATTACCTAAATTTACATCCCATTGTTATGCATGAATCTCTTTACAACTTCCTATAGGGTATTTAGAAAAAAAATGAAAATTATTTTCCTGCTCCTATTGTGCTGGTACCCCAGTAAGTAAAAAAAATGCAGTTTCATAACTAACTTTTGCTTAGAAAGGAAGACTGTTGGCAAGAAATGTGTTTCTTTAGAGCACTAGAAGAATTACAACAACAAAATGAGATCAAGCTTGTGTTTCTAAAGTCTCTGTTTTGTTATTGGCATCTTAATTGCATTGGCATGGGCATCCCTGTAGAATTCAATAACCCATTCTTTTGCTCCTTTTTTTCTATCTTTGATATCTACTTTTTAAGGATACTATTCTTACTTACATATCACAGATGCGCTACAAAAATATTCTTATTTCATCAACTACCACCTCCCTATTGAATTAAATATCTCTACACAAGCTACTTACTGATAAGAAGACCTGAGTTCAAATTCTGCCTCAAGAACTATTTGTATGAATGTCTGCAAGACACTTTAATCTGTTTCCTCATTTTAAAAATAGTGATAATAATAATTGCATTAGCAGCTTTGCAGGGGTTATTGGGAAGAAATATTTTACATACCTTAAGGAATTATTTAAATGTGAGTAGATATTTTTATTGAAATTTTCCAAAGATAATTTACAAAAATCTTCCTTGAAAGCCAGTTTAAATACATTTAATTCTCATTCTTCAAGAAATTTTTCATATCACTAAATGCAGTCCCTTCAGCAGTTATGTGAACATATTTTCTCTGTCAATTTCAAGGGGATTAATGTTCTCTTGATAGTGATAATATCCCTGTAAAAGGGGCTAGCATTTGAACACTGTTTCTACTTTCATGTCAGTTAATGGGGAGCTGAAATAATGGGAATGCACATGTAAGTTTCAGGGAGGGTGGCTGAAATTCTGAATAGAATAGAATAAAAACTGATTTCAAGACATAATTAGGCAAACTCACTTTTTAAAAAAGTATTTTGTTACAATAGTTTCTTTTTATTCTACTGTGTTTGACTCTTCATGACCCTGTTTGGGGATTTCTTGGCAAAGATATTGGATTGGTTTACCATTTCCTTCTCCAGCTCATTTTACAGATGATGAAACTGAGGCAAACAGGGTGAAGTTCCTTGTTCAGGGAATAGCCAGTAAGCATCTGAGGCCAGATTTGAATTCACAATGAGTCTTTCTGAACCCAGGTGAAGTTTTTTTATCCACTGAGCCACCTAGATGCCCTCTAGGTATTCATTAAAATTGACCTGTCAATTAAAAATGACCACCATGTTTACCTGTTACCAATCTGGTAGCTACATGATCTCCAAGAGTTCTCAATGAATATTTTTCTTAGTATTTTTCAAATGCAAATTCAATAGGAATTGTCCATGTTGAATGAATCTGTTACTTCTATACAATGCTTCAAAATATAAACTCCCTAGGTAGTACAATTCAATCATAAATTTATCTGAGGGTGATTCAGAGCACTGCTGTCTGATGAGCCAGTTCTGGATTAAAGCTCTATCATTATTTTCCTAATACTGATACATGCTCTAGAGCAGCACTAGCCTAGACTAATGCAAACAAACAAATATCTTAACTTACCCTAATAATAATAGAAGGAGGGAAGACCCAAGATCAGGCACCATCATAACTTCAATGACATTCTCCATCTCACCACAATTCTCACCACTTTTCTTCTCTCTTTGCCTTCCCAACCTTTTCCAATAGGCTTTTCCTCCAGTAATAATAGTTAACATTTACATAGCACTTTAAAATCTTTAAACACTTAATATATGCTATTTCATTTTATACAACACTGTGAGATAGGTCATATTATTATCTTCATTTTATAGATGACAAAACTACTACTTAAAGAGGTCAGCTGACTTGCCTAGAATCACGTAGCTAAGTTTTGAACTTCACTCTCAGTCTAACCCTCTATCCAATAATTCTCACTCTTCTGCCATCAATCAGCAAGAACGTCCTAGTTCCAACCAAGAAATATATCCCTTTTTTTCCTTCTTCCCTTATCTTGGTCTCTTCTATAAATGAGCTGAATTCTATTCATTTCTATTTTTAAAACATTAAACTGCTCTTATTTACCAGTTTCTAGAGGCACAAAGATAACAAAAGACTCAAGAAGCTTGCATTATTCTGATGTTAGAAAACTTTTACATAGATAAGGAAATACAAAATGTATACAAAATAAATATAAGGTTTTTTTCAGTTAGACTTAACCTAGTCCAGTCCATTGACTTAGACAAGAGATAAAAATGTGGTAAGGGACTCATGGACCACAAAATACAATAAAATCATTTTGACTGATCTTGAGTTTTCCCCTCTGATATCACTGGGGTCAGGGAAGGCATTTGCCTATCTACAAAATAAAAGCAATTTTGCTAATAGATTATGATATTATACTTTTTATAAGTTAAAAAAATATTAATTTAAATGGAATGCTACTCTACTCTAGCTTCATAGTTCCCATGCCAAAGGGTCCTGAAAGATCAAGAAGGGCAGTATGAACTTCTACAAAACTGTTACTAATTCCCTCCAGGGTTGACCTTCTTATTTCTTTTAAAGACCATCCTTGGCCTTCTTGTGGTGTAGAGATGTTGCCTGATTTGCAAGGTGCTAAGTCTTAGATGTGTGTTTGTCCTTCGTTACTGAAAAAGACCAGGCCATCGTAGAAACGATGACATGACTTGCACTTGACTTTGTTTTGAGTGAGGGAGGGCTGTGCAGGTCACCAGCCTCACTTCTTCTACAGAGCCATCTGAATCCAGTGACCAGATATTCATCAGGATGACTGGAGACGACCCAGGATGAGGCAAATGGGGTTAAGTGACTTGCCCAAGGTCACACAGAAAGTGAGTGTCAAGTGTCTAAGGTGAGATTTGAACTCAGGTCCTCCTGACTCCTGCACTGGTGCTCTATCCACTGCACTACCTAACTGCCCTCTAAGTCCTAGATAAGGCCAAAAGAAAAGAAAAGTATAAAGAAAAACAAAAGGACAATGACAAAGAGGGAAAAAAAGGGCAAGAGTAATGAAGTAAAAGGAAGAGGAGGCAGACATGGCATAGTCAGGTCCTCAGATACTCAGGTGCAGTAGATTAGCAAGTCCTTCATTAAAAGGACCCACCTGATGCTTGTATTCTCAACGTAATCACTGAATGAAGGAGCAGATTAATCAGAGCTCCTGTTACAAAGGTTATTGGGTAGGAGAAGGCACAAACAAGTTTAGGAATCAGGAGAGAAGGAGAGGGTGGTACTTGAACTGAACTGGGAAGGGAACTAGGAATCCTAAGAGGTAGAGATGAAGAAAGAGAACATTCTAGGACTGGGAAATGTAATGTATAAAAGTTTTAAAGAGAGGAATAGAATGATGGTAATAGAAGACAATAAGCAACCCATTTTGACTGGAACAGAATATGACATAAACGACTTGGAAAAATTGGAGGACTTTTTTGAAGGTCTTTGAATCCCAAGCAAGTAAGCTTATATTTCATCATCATAGAGACAAGAGAAAAAAATCAAAGTTTCTTCAGCAAGTGCACTACTTGGTCAAAACTATGCTTTAGGAATATTAGTTTGGTGTCTGTAGGGAAGAGATTAGGGAAGGATAAGGAGAACAATGATAGGCTACTGTAGTTGCCCCAGGTCAAAGTTTTTTGGACTTGAATTATTGTGGTTGTGTAGTGAACAGTGAAAAAGTAACAGATATGGGATATTGTGGAGTTAAAATTGGCAAGACCAAGGATATAGCCAACTTTGAGGAAATTCAATTGTTTCCCAAGTCCTTGCTCCTATGAGGAGCTCCTTATTTATTCAATCTTCAGATAACTGCTTCTCTTACAATTCCCAGTTTTGCAGGAGGAACCGGCTTCTAGGGTTGGCATAGGTGTTTACAAAGGATAATTTTGTGAGTATTCTTGGTCCACCCAAAAAATGGTGAATGGGGATAGGTTAGAAGCCTATTAATAGTTGGAACATAATACTTTATTTGCTGCAATAAGGGTCAGACCCAAAAAGGAAAAATCAGAGATGTAGGTCAAATATTTCTGTGAAAGGGAGAGTCATCTTATTTGAAAACTCAGCAACATTTCCATAGGGATTCAATAAAAGTGCTTCCAAAGGAAACTATTCTGTTCCTCAAAAGTTCTCAGAGACATCAGTCCATTCTTCTCCTCATTCCCCTCCAGAGGAAAATATCTTTATTCCTCATCTGAGAAAAAATACCTAATCTTAGATCTTATTACTTCCTGCCTTTCTCATAATTGAGTTGAAAATCACTGATTATGTGGAAAAGATAGAGTTGCCAAATGTTTTCTTTACTTGATTTTTTGTCTTCTAAAGAGAATATTACATATACCTATTTATTTACCTGCCTTCTCCATTAGAAGGTTAGCTCCTTGAGGGCAGGCATTACTATTTCTTTTACTTTTTCTTCGTGTAGCCAGCATTTAAGAATATTTGTTGACGGACCTATTGAGCAAATAATTTTTGGATTTGAAAGAACAAGAGGAAAATGGTTAATAGTGAGCTGATAGTAAAGTAAAATGAGCAGTAGAAATTGGCTCTGCCAGTAATGGATGCTTGTGACACAGCTTCACAATGCCCATAAGTACCAGCATGGTTGGTAGTTGGATGTAGGGATTTCATCAGTCAGGTGATATGGGGGATTTTTTGCATGTTTTTGGATGAGGGCATTTACAAAAAATCTGGTAAAGGCTTGGGCAGCTGTTCCTGGAGAGAGAGATCAGAATGATACAATAAAGCCAGAGCCAAATGAAAAAGAAATGAAGGCAGGGAATGAGAAGGAGAAACCACTAGCACAGGTCCAGGAAACTCATCTTGAGTTTTGAATCGTTTCTATTGGAGCTAGTACTTGGCTTTCCTTCACTACTGTAGTGCCAACACATTCATATATTGAAATAGCAGCTCATTTGGAACATCAAGAGATCACCATTTGTTCGGACCATGATTAAAGATAATGCTGGAAGCTTTACCACTTCCATACTAAAAAATGGCGATGTGGGGTTCTGAGGCTTTGCAATGGAAGTGCTGAGAGAATTCATACCATTTTGGTCACTCATTGTGCAATGGACTCAGCCTCCAAAATTATAGAAAATTGGTAATGGAGTGCTTGTTGTTTGATTTAAAATTTTACTCTTTAATTTCTCTTTTGTTTTAAGTAAATGGTTTTTATCTTACTGTGATGTCACATGCTCAGTTTTGGCTCATCAAAGATGGCCTAAAGATGGTTAAAGAAAGGGTCAAATTAGCATTCACTTCAAAAAGACAACACAACTAAAAAAAGATTTTAGGAATCTGAATGTATTAGTTCAAGCTTCTTATTTTGTGTGTGTTTGTCCTTCTTTGCCAAAGAAGACCATGCCGTCAGAGAAATAATGGTATGACTTGCATTTGATTTTATCTTTTTTTTTTTCAGGTGATACTTCTTTTTAAAGCACTTACAACAAAGACTACAAAAGAATTTTTTTTAAACATTAACCAACTGAGACACAAGTAATATTTATGTATGCTAACTTCACAAGTCCTTGATCTAATTGTCTCCACAGTATTACTAAGAATTAAAGGACCATAACTTATTGTTTTTGGTCTAAAGTCCTAAGTCTAATAGCTTAATTTTAGACTTCCCAGGATGAGGCAAGTGAGGTTAGGTGACTTGCCCAAGTTCACACAGCTAGTGAGTGTTAAGTGTCTGAGGTGAGATTTGTACTCAGGTCCTCCTGACACCTGCACTGGTGCTCTATCCTCTGCACCACATAGCTGCCCCCAGTCTTCTTACAAGTAAGGAGGCATAAAGAGAGAAGCAAACTGTTCTCAGTGGATTCAATTCGCCTGATCCAACTGAAATATAAACTAAGGTTCTGACATAGTTAAAGGATGTGATTTCTAAGTCATCATTAATGATCTTTAAACATCATGTGAAACAGGAAATATGCTAACTGATGGGAAGAATAAATGTCCCAATTTTCAAGAAAGGAAAGTGAATGGAGTCTGCAAATCATAGTTAGGCCAATAAGTTTCAATTAATAACTGGAAAAATTCTATAAAATCATATTTAAAAGATTACTAGTAAAAAACTAGAAAAAAGAAATAATGATTTCAAAGGTCCTTTGTGGCTTCATCAAAACCAAATAGCAAAACCAAATTTATTAATAATATTAATAATATAATAATATAAGACACACATTTTGTAATTTTGTTAAATGGTCTATGAAAAACATGTTATAATGTTGTGAAATAACATGGAAGAGTTGACATGTTTATCTCCTTTTCATAATATTCTGTGCCAACCCCTACTAAGGGCTTAAAGGAGCATGTGTTAAAATAAAATTAAAAAAAAAAAAACCTGACAAGGTTGTATTTCAGAGACCAATCTGATGGCCCCTGTTCAGTACCTTCAATGTAATGACACCCTTTTCACATATACTATGTGAGACAGAAAACATTAATTTTTCCCTATATACAAGAAGAAAGGAAATGCAACCCTATATGGAGATAGAGGTGGGATGATGATGAACAAAGAAGCTATAGAAGCTTTCATATCCCAGAGAAAGAGAACTTAGAAATCTTGATACAGTCAATCCAACCCCATGGAATTTACAATAAATAGAGACTCAGATCCCACAGTTCAAACTAGAAGAGCTTGAAGATATAAAATCCAGGAGTCTGTGCAGAAGAAAATGTGTTCTACAAGTGTAGAAGATAAGGAGTTAAACATTAAAAATAAGTTACAAGGCATATGAGAAAAAGACTGAATTAAAAAAAAAATCAAGAGTAAAAGTGATTGGGAGCAAGCCAAAGCAAATAGGTCAAAAGGGAGATGAATAAAGACAAAAAGGAGGAAAAATTTTTTTAGGCCACGTAAGAATGACTAAGTATTTTATTTTAAAAGAAAATGGAGAGCTACAGGTCAGTAAGAAAGAAAGCTGCGATAGGGGAGGGGAGCAGAGCATCTCCGTGACTTGGGCCCCCTCGGGAGGAAGCGGCTGCGGCAGAGACGGGGGCAGGAAGCGGCGGAGGCAGAGGCGTGGGCGGGCGGCTGAGGCGGCAACAGCCTGGGACTCAGGAATCCCCCAGCAGCAGGTAGGATCTTCAATACTGAAGGTCTTTCCAACCTGAGGGAGCCTAGTAGGGGAGACGGCCCTGCCCCCACCCTGCTCTACTGCTGAACGCCTCTGAATAAAACCCCCAAGGGAACTGAGCACAGCAGGCGGGGCCCCCCAACCCCACCCACTCCGTTCCTGAAAGTCTCTGCAGAAAGCCCCTGAGGGCCCAAGATTAGAAGGCGGCCCTGCCCCCACCCTTGCGCCAGAACTAAAGCTTGCCACGGGAAAGCGCATTTGAATCTCAGAGGCCAAGCACTAGCTGGGCGGATCCAGGCAGGGGTGGAAAGGAATCTCAGAAATCAAGTAACTGGCTGGGAAAATGCCTAGAAAGGGGAAGAAAAATAAGACTTTGGAGAGTTTTTTCTAACAAATGCAAATGATCCCGACCTTCGGATCTGATGGGGAGGACGAGAACGTATTTTTCCCATCAGGGAAAGATGTGGAGGGCGGGGCCTCAGTACCCCAGACACCCCAGGGGGGTGTTGGGTGGGCTCAGGCCTTGGAAGAGCTTAAAAAGGATTTTGAAAAGCAAGTTAGACAGGTGGAGGAAAGACTGGGAAGAGAAATGACAAAGATGCAAGAAGAGTATGAGGAGACCCAAAAAAATGCTGAGGAAATTAACACCTTGAAAAATAGGCTCACTCAATTGGCAAAAGAGGTTCAAAAAGCCAATGAGGAGAAGAATGCATTCAAAAGCAGAATGAGCCAAATGGAAAAAGAGGCTCAAAAGCTCACTGAATTTAATAGTTCTCTCAAAATTAGAATGGAACAGATGGAGTCTAATGACTTTATGAGAAACCAAGAAATCACCAAACAAAACCAAAAGAACGATAAAATGGAAGAGAATGTGAAATATCTCATGGGAAAAACAACTGACCTGGAAAATAGATCAAGGAGAGACAACTTAAAAATTATGGGACTACCTGAAAGCCATGATCAAAAAAAGAGCCTAGACATCGTCTTGCATGAAATTATCAAGGAAAACTGCCCTGACATTCTAGGACCAGAGGGCAAAATAAGTATTGAAAGAATCCATCGATCACCACCTGAAAGAGATCCAAAAAGAGAAACTCCTAGGAACATTGTGGCCAAATTCCAGAACTCCCAGCTCAAGGAAAAAATCTTGCAAGCAGCTAGAAAGAAACAATTCCAGTACTGTGGAAATACAATCAGGATAACCCAAGATCTAGCAGCTTTTACATTAAGGGATCGAAGGGCGTGGAATAGGATATTCCAGAAGGCAAAGGAACTAGGACTGAAACCAAGAATCACCTACCCAGCTAAACTGAGTATAATACTTCAAGGGAAAATATGGTCTTTCAATGAAACAGAGGACTTTCAATCATTCTTAATGAAAAGACCATAGCTGAAAAGAAAATTTGACTTTCAAACACAAGAATGAGAGGAAGCATGCAAAAGTAAACAGCAAGGAGAAGTATTAAGGGACTTACCAGAAATGAACTGTTTGCATTCATACAGGGAAGGACAATATTTCTAACTCTTAAAACTTTTCAGTATCTGGGTGGTTGGTGGGACCACACATACACATGTACACGCATGCACACACATACACACATGCATTCACATGCAGAGACAGAGAGCACAGATTGAACTGAATAGGATGGGACCATACCTTAAAAGAAATTAAGGTAAATGGTGAGAGAGAAATGTAGTGAGAGGAAAGAGGGGGAAATGGAAGGGGGTAACTATATGTCATTTAAGAGGCAAGTAGGAGATGTTTTTTAGTGGAGGGAAAAAGAGGAGAGCTGAGGGAAAAAAAACAAACAAACAAACAAATAAACAAAAGTTTACCCTCATCACATTTGACTAAACGAAGGAGTGAAATGCACACTCATTTGGGTATGAAAACCTATTTTACAGTATAAGAAAGTGGGGGAGAAGGAGATATTGGGGGGGGATGATGGAAGGGAGGGCAAAGGGAGGAGGGAGTAATTGAAAGTCAATACTTGGGGAGGGACAGGATCAAAGGACAGAAGAGAAACAATGAGGGGCAGGTTAGGAGGGATGGCAATTCAGTTAGTCTTACACAACACGACTATCAGGAAGGTTATTCGCAAAGCTACACAGATATGGCCTATAATGAATTGCCTGCCGTACCAAAGGGAATAGGTGGGGAGGGAGGGATGGGGAGAATTTGGAACTCAAAGTTTTAGGAACAATTGTTTAGTATTGTTGTTGCAACTAGGAAAGAAGACATATAGTTAATGAGGAATAGAAAGTCATCTGGCCCTACAGGAGAAAAGAGAAGATAGAGACAAGGGAAGGGAGGGATGACAGAAGAGAGGACAGATTGGAGATAGGGAAAATTAGATTGCTTGGGGTATTGGGGTGGGGGGAGGGGAGAAAAGGGGAGAAAATTTGGAACCCAAAAATTTGTGAAAATGAATGTAAAAAGCTAAATAAATAAATAAATTAAAAAAAAAAAGAAGATAGGTGTTATAGGTAATATGATATCTAACTTACAGATAGGGAAACAAAACCTCACAGAAGTTCAAGACCTTGGTCATGTTGATATAGCTGGTAAATGTCAGGAATGGGACTTAAATCATGTCCTCCTGGCTCTAAATTCAGCACTCTGTTCTGTCAGTCAGTCAGTCATAAGCCCTGTATGAAACACTGGAGATCTAAAGAAAACAAAAACAGCCCATTCCCACAAGAAGTGCACATTCTAATAGTGGAAACTACATATTGATAACTAGGTACATTCAAGATATATTCAGGTGATGGAAAGAAATCTACAAGGGGAAGGTACTAACAACTGCGGAGGATCAAGAAAGGCCACTTGCAGAAGTTGATCTTTGAGCTGGGTCTTAAAGGAAACCAAGGAAGCTAAGAGGCAGAGGAGAAGGGAGAGAGCATTCCAGGGATGGGGGACAAAGGCAGGGACATAGGAGATAAATGAGAACAATGTAGGAAAGGACCAGGTTACAAAGAACTCCAAATACCAAGTGGAAGGGGTTTTTGTTTGCTTGTTTCGTTTTGTTTTGTTTTTTCCTAGAAGTAGTAGGGAGCCACTGGAGTTCATTGGTAGGGGAGAAACATACTCAGATCTGTTTAAGAAAAATCACCTTGGCGGTTGAGGGAATGCCAAAAGACTTGAGACAAAGAGACCGGTGCTGCTGCAGGCCTGCACCAACATGGAGACTGCCTGAAGAGGATATGAAGACCTCAAAGTCTGAACACTATGACTTCTAGGATCTGACAGAATGGAACCTATAACATATTTGTAAGCAACATATGCATTTCAAAAAAAAAAAAAAAAAAGAAAATGGAACTGAAATTCCCAGTGAAGAGATGAATAAAATAAGTTCAAAAAAGTGCCTAGAGATCATGGAACATGTATCTACAGAATGTCTCAAAATGTAAATAACCACTTTATTTTATTTAAGTTTTCAATAATTTTGTGTTATTTGATTGATTACCTTTTCAAATTTATGGATATTTTTCTCTTCCTCTCACACCTGAACAATAACCATCACCACCACCATCACCACCACCACAACAATAACAATGAAAAATAAAAGCTTCAACATAAATATAAACCTTCAAGTGAGGCAGATTCTCATATTTGCCATGACTAAAATTTCAGATTTCATTCTAGATTTTGAAACAATAACCTGTTTGTCAAGAAATAGGTAACATACTCCATCATCAACCCTCTGGAAAAATGATTTATCATTGCATTGATCACAATCTAAAGTCTTTCAAAGTGTTTTTTCTTTACGTTATCATTATATAAATTGTTTGCTATTTCTGCTCACTTCATTTTGTCTCAGTTCACAGATGTCTTCTCAGTTATATCTGAAACTATCCATTTTAAAAGTTCTTTTGTAAAAATGGTACTTTAGGAAGTGAAGGTAGAAACTCACCTGGGCTCTCCCCCAAACCCCTTCAAATACCTTTAAAATGACTCAGAACAAATTAGAGAGTAGGAGAACTCACAAAAAAAAAGATGTTATGAAACAAATGTCCACCTCAAGGTAATTTGAAAGGTCCGTCAGAAAGGTCTGTTGCATCAGGGTAAGAGAGGAGTGCAATCCAGCATATGCCACACCAGTGTAGACCGGACCTAAGCAAACCCATAGCAGGCCTTGAGGTGACTGAATCACTGGAAGCAGTGGCAATTTCCAAACCTCTCAGCCCACAAATGCCAAAGACAACTTAGAAAGTCAGCAGGAAAGGTCTATCATGCCTGAGTTGAGCACAATCCAGCACATGCCATACCAGAAAAACCTCAGTCATAGAAAACCAGGAGCAGGCCTTGGGAGTGACTGAATCAGCAGAAGCAGCATCAATGGCTGTTTGCAGAGCTTTCTGACCACAGATGATAATGGGTTTAAACAACCTATCACAAGGAGATTATGAGGGTCTTTTTGCTAGCACTGAGGTGGGACTCTGTTGCTTTACCCATACTCAAATTCATGTCACAGTCATGGATGGCAGTCCCAGGGTGAGGAGGAACATTAGCATAATTGAGCTTGCAGCCGCCATGGAGAGGGATCTCTCCTCACAGTTCCAGGACAGAAAAGAATGTTTATGGTCTCTTATAGACCAGAGAACAGACTGGAAGAAGAGTAAACACCTTTCGTTAGATCATACCAATTAGAAGAACAGGTCCCTAGAGGTATCTCTGAAAATAGCTACATAAAACCTCTGAAACTTGGGACCATGCAGGGGCCCTTGAGCCCTGAAACAGAGCTCTACTTTAACAAACAGTTAAAAGTCAAGTGAAAAAACTGGGAAAATGAATAAACAAGGGGAAAAAAATTCCTCTGATTAAAGAAAGTTATTATAGTGACAAGGAAAATCAAAACACACAGTCAGAAGACAACGAAATCAAAGTGTCTAGATCCAAAACCTCCAAGAAAACTATGAATTGGTCTCAGGATGTGGAAGATTTCAAAAATGATTTTGACAATCAAGTAAGAAGAGCAGAGGAAAATTGGGAAGAGAAATTAAAATGATACAAGAAAATCTCTCTAATCAATACTGATTTAGAACATTTTCTCATATGACTATAGATAGCTTTAATTTCATCCTCTAAAAACTTCCTGTTTATATCCTTTGACCATTTATCAATTAAGGAATGACTTGTGTCTTGTAAATGTGACTCAGTTATCTATATATTTTAGAAATGAGGCTTTTATCACAGACACTATTTGCAAACAATTCTGAGGTACCACATCACACCTATCAGATTGGCTAACATGACAAAACAGCAAGATGATAAATGTTGGAGAAGATATGGGAGAGTTGGAACACCAGCTCATTGTTAGTGGAGCTGTGAGCTGATCCAACCATTCTAGAGAGCAATTTGGAACTATGCCCAAAGGGCTACAAAGATGTGCACACCCTTTGATCGAGCAATATCACTTCTAGGATTGTATCCCAAAGACATCATAAAAATGGGAAACTCCCCAATCCCTAAAGTCTCAATTCCATTGAAAAAGAGAGATGATAGAGATAGAAAATGCTATTTATCTGAGAATTGAAGTCAAAGATCTCCCTCCAAACTGATCTGTGGGAATCACCTAGTACACACCCATTCAGAACCTCAGAAAGTTGAGGAAGACCACATTGTACAGTGGAAGAACATAAGGTTCTGAAGGACACAAGTTCAAATCTCAATTCTGCCAATAATGATGTGTGACCTTGGGCAAATCCATTGACCTCTCTGCACTTCATTTCCTCATCCATAAAATGAGATAACACTAAATGCTCCATGAGATCCCTCATAGCTTCAGCCTTTTAACTTATATATATATGACTAATAATTAAACTTTATTTGATGATGAAAGAGAATTCTTAGACAGGTTCTTTTCATGATATTGTACAAATCTCTTCAAGTTTCATTTCCTTCTGACCAAGCATTGAATAAAGTACTTATGGAAAGCTTCACAAAGAATAAATTATACTTCATAGTATTTTTGATTAAAAAATGATGTTTCCTAAGATTATGACATAATTTTAAAGTTGCTATGTCAGTATTCATAT
Organism: Bettongia penicillata ogilbyi; assembly: GCA_023548195.1. Lineage (NCBI taxonomy): Eukaryota > Metazoa > Chordata > Mammalia > Diprotodontia > Potoroidae > Bettongia > Bettongia penicillata. Next base: position 636,601 of record JAJHZJ010000264.1, read on the forward strand.
CAAATACTTTTGTAGTAAATGAGTACTTTTGAGACCTGAGTTAATGGACATCCATTCCTTTTATTTTCTCAACATACTATTTAGCTTTGAAACAAATATCATAATAAGCATTCCAATGACGATTTCCTACCTGTGTTTATGAGTCATGAGAATGTAATAATTGTCTATTTAAAAGTAAAAATGAGTGGAGAGGCATAAGTAGAAACCTCTAACCAACTGTCCTGATGCCAAGCATCATGAACAGCCCAGGTTATACGGTCTTTTCTTCTTAGACTAATAGAAGTTCAGGCATAAAGCATTAACCACATGAGGTCACTGTTGTTCATATATGAATTATAACTAGTGTATAAATCTTGATGGTTCTGATTTGGATAGTACCAGAATTTGTGACTAGAACAAAGAAAAAACTATAGATTATTTAGAAATAGTAAAAAATATCACTTAAAATATCAGAGAAATTACATATATTTATTTTTAATATAAGATGTATTTTTAATAAATTAAAAATTGCAGTATTTCTAATGAAAACCTTTCAAGAGAAATTCCAGCTGATTTAAAGTGTATGAGACACATATCAAAAGTCTTATTATTTCTTTTTTGTTAAATTCACTCTGAAGTTATTTGCATGAGACTATGATTCTTGTATGATTTTCTGTCAGTTTTTGAAGAGTTGAGTTTTATAGTCTTGTACTGTCTATTGTTTTATGATATGTTTTCTAATATAAAATAATATCTAAATAGTATATCTTGAATGCAGGGGCAATTTCATTGATTATGTAAGAATACCATCTAATATAGTATGTAAGTATCCATTAATCAGATATTTTATACCTACTGAGTAAAGATAAAGTCAGATGGCATGTGCTGGTGAGTACCTTGTACCAGCGTATTGACAGTAACAGAGAAGAGAATGGGAAAGATAAGTAATATTATGAAGGTAAAACCAAGAGGTCTTAGTAATAGATTAGATATAGGAGAGTGGGAAATACTATAATGAGAAGTCAAGGAGAATACTTAGGCTGCTAACTTGGGTGTCTGGAAAAATGACAACAGTAGTACGGATGTTAAAAAGAAGGGAGGAGATTCTGGAAGCCAAGATGGCAGAGGAAGCAGTTAATTGCTGTAACTCTTCTAAATTCACCTCCAAAACATAAATAAAACAATAGTGCCCCCAAACAAATCCTAGAACAGCAGAACCAGCAAAAAAGTGAGGTGAAAAAAATCTTTTAGCCCAAGAAACTTGGAATATCAGTAAGAAAAGTCCATCTCACATGTGTAAAAGGGGAGCGCAGTCCAGAGCAGGAAGCACCCCAACAAGTCAGCAGCAAGCCCTACCTCAGCAAACCAGCAGGAGTTCCTAAGCCCCAGTGTGGTGGAGCAAGCAAACATCTGGAACACCAGGAACCTCCCCCTCCCACCCCTGTCTCCACTCATCTTATTATAGTCAGAATTATTAACAGACTCCAGCTCCAAGAAGTACCATATGCTTCAATGTAACCAGAACAACCATGTATCCTCTAGTGGACAGACTTTCATGTCCTTCAGCACAGCTCCAGGCAAGCAGATGACTTCCAGTGGCTAGATAGTGATGTGCTACAAATTAACCTCAGGCAAACCAGCAGCCTACAGAGGCCAGACAATCTTGTGCTTCAGTCTATCCCCAAGGAAACACAGAAACACCCCACTGGTCCTCAGTACACATCAGGTAAATTGCCCAACAGCTACACTAAGTCTACACAATATCTGGATCATCAGAGGATTTTGGGCAGCCTGTGAAAAATGTAGAGGATGCAAAACAGGCCTGTACAACATACTGCCCATGGGCAGACTTCAACATACAGTCTCCAGCAGCTCCAGCCACCCCTCACCCAAAACCTTCAGTGAAGCACTAGACAAAAGGGCAACATCAGTACAGTACCAAGAAAACCATTAGGGTTTGAAGTCACTGGCACAAGAAGCCTGAGACAGTGCCCTTCCACTCTTGGAGCAAAGCTCAAATTTAAAATAAAGGAAAAAGGACCAAAAAAAAAAAAAAAAGATGAGCAAGAAAACAACAAAAAAATCTAACCATAGAAAGTTATTATGGTGACAACAAAGACCAATTCACAAACTCAGAAGAGGACAAAAATGACAAAACACCTATGGTCAAATCCCCAAAGAAAGATGTGAAATGGTCTCAAGCTCAGAAAGAACTCAGGGAAGAGCTCAAAAAAGAGCTTAAAAATCATATGAGAGAGAGAAGAAAAATGGGGAAACTATATGAGAATGATACAAGAGAATTATGAAGAAAAAGTCAACTGCTTGGAAAAAGCTGTTTTATGATACTACTTAAAAAGTGGAAGTATCCAAATGGAAAAGAACGTACAAAAATTAATTGAGGAAAACAACACCTTAAAAGTTCGAACTGGGCAAGTGGAAGCTAATGACTCTATGAGGCATCATGAATCAATCAAACAAATTCAAAAGAATAAAAAAAGGAAGAAAATGTAAAATTCCTCAAGGGAAAAACAACTGACCTAGAAAATAGATCCAAGAGAGACAATATCAGAATCTTTGAACTACATGAAAGCCATAATCTAAAGGATGACCTGGAAAGCAGTTTCTTTTAAGAAATTATCAAGTGAAACTGGATGTCCTGGAACAAGAGGGCAAAATAGGGACTAAAAGAATCCACCTATCCCCTGAGGAAAGAGAACTCAAAATAGAAACCTCTAAGGAACATTACAACCAAATTTCAGAACTATCAAGTGAAGAAAAAAATACTAAAACCATTCAGAAAGAAGCAATTCAAATATTAGGGAGCCACAATCAGGACTACACAGGACTTGGCAGCTGCAGCATTAAAAGACTAGAGATCATGTAATGTGATACTCTGGAAGGCAAAGGAATGAGGCCTACAACCAAGAATCACTTACCCATTGAAATTAAGCATCATGGAAAAAAATGTTTACTTAATGAAATAGGATTTTAAGCTTTCATAAGGAGAAGACCAGAATTAAACTAAACATTTTATCAAAAATAGTAAGACCCAAGAGAAGCATAAACAGGCAAAAATGGAAAATAAAACATTTGGAATCTAATGGAGATGAACAGTTTAGATTCCTACATAGGAAGACAATACTTCTAACTCTTAAAACTTTATCACTAAAAGTACAGCTAGAAGGAATATAAATAGAAGATGGTATGGGCATATGGTGAAGTTGCAGGAATGACAAAAAAATTAGGGGATGAAAAAGAGGAGTACAAGGGGTACAGAAGAAAGGAAGAGATAGAATGGTGTAGATTATTTCACATGAAAAAGTGCAAACAATCTATTACAGTGGAGGGGAAGAAAGGAGGGTGGGTGATGAGCATCACTTGAAACTTACTCTCATCAGTATTGGCTCAAAGAGGGAATAATATATACAATTAGTTGAATATAGAAATCTATCTTACCCCACAGGAAGTAGGAAAGGAGGAGATTAAGGAAAGGGCTAATGGGACTTGACAGAAGGGAGGGAAGATGAGAGGAGGTGGTAGACAGGAACAAATCACTGATGAGGAGGAAAGGAAGATGAAAAGGAGAGAGAGGAAAAAAAATAAGATGAAGGGAAATACACAGGTAGTAATATATGTGAGTGTGAATGGAATGAACTCTCCCATAAAACAGACGCAGGTAGAAGAGTAGGCCTGGGGGCAGAGCCATGATGGTGGAGTAGAAACAGGAACCTACAAGACTCTCCCCCCAAACTCCTCAAAAAAAACTATAAAAAACGACTAAACAAATTCTAAAGCAGTAGAATCCACAAAATATCAAACTGAAGTAAATTTCCAGCCCAAGGAAAGCTGGAAAGTTGACGGGAAGGGTCTATGACACTGGGCTTAGAGCAGAGCACAGTTTCAGCATGGATTGAGCTGCAACAGGCCTTAGTGGATTGAATCACTGGCAGCGGTTGCAGTTTTCTGATTTCTCAACCCACAAACACTAGACAGCTTTGAAGGTCAGTGGGAAGGGTTTCTCACCTAGTTGAGAGGGGAGCATGATCTGGCCCCAGCCCCAGGGTGCGAGCAGTCACTTTTGAAATGAAGACTTCTTCTGGAGCTCCTCACATAACAAAGAGCTCAAAAGTCAAATAATTGACTGGGAAAATGAGCAAATGGAGGAGGGAGGGGGGAAGAAACAGACTATATATTCTTACTTTCTCAGGGAAGAGATATTTTCTTATGTCGTTGGTGAAAAGGAAGATCAAAATATACAACCAGAAGAAGACAACAAAGACAAAGCTCCTGTATCCAAAGCTTCCAAGAAAAATATGAATTGGTCTCAGGCCATGGAATGGCTCAAAAAGATCTTGAAAATGGAGTAAGAGAAGTAAAGAAAAAATGGGAAGAGAAAGGAGAGTGATGCAAGAAAATCATGAAAAATGAATGGTTTGATAAAGGAAACCCCCCAAAATGTTGAAGAGAATAATACCTTTAAATTTAGACTAACCCAAATGGTGAAAGAGGTCCAAAAAGCCAATGAGGAGAAGAATACCTTAAAATGCCGAATGGGTCAAATGGAGGAAGAGGTCCAAGAAGAAAATAGGTCAAAGAAGTCACTGAAGAAAATAATTCCTTCAGATTTAGAATGGAGCAAATGGAAGCTAATGACTTTTTGAGAAATCAAGAAATTATAAAACAAAACCAAAAGAAAGAAAAAAAGAAGACAATGTAAAGTATTTCACTGGAAAAATAATTGATCTGAAAAATGGATCCAGAGGAGATAATTTAAAAATTATAAGATTACTTGAAAGTTATGATCAAAATAAGATCCTAGACATCATCTTTCAAGAATTTATCAAGGAAAACTGCTCTGATATTCAAATGGAAATGAAAAGGATCCACTGATCACCTCCTGAAAGATATTCTCAAAAGGAAAACTCCTAGGAATATTATAGTCAAATTTCAGAGTTCCCAGGTCAAACAGAAAATATTATAAGTAACTAGCAAAGAAACAATTCAAGTATTGCAGAAACACAATCAGGATAACACAGGATTTAGCAGCTTCTACACTAAGGGATCAAAGGGTATGGAATATGATATTCCAGAGGTCAAAAGAAATAGGATTAAAACAAAGAATCACCTACCCAGCAAAACTTAGTAAAAACATCCAGGGAAAAAAATGGAACTTCAATGAAATAGAGGACTTCTAAGTACTCTTATTGAAAAGACAGAGCTGAGTAGAATATTTGACTTTTAAATACAAGAATGAAGAGAAGCATAAAAAAGGTAAACAGGAAAGAGAAACCATAAGGGACTTATTAAAGTTGAACTGTTTACATTCCTACATGGGACAATGGTAAGGAGGAAGGGAGAGAATGTGGAACTCAAAGCTTTAAAAATGAATGTTAAAAATTGTTTTTACATGCAGCTAAGAAATAGGATATATAGGCAATGGGATATAGAAATCTATCTTACCCTGCATTCTCTCCCTTCCTCCTTACCTACCACCGTCACTGAGATAGCAAACAATTTGGTGTAAGTGATATGTGTGTAGCCATGCAAAACACTTCCATAACAGGGTAGGGTGGGTAACAGAAGGGAGAGAATATTAGAGGAAAGGGTAATCAAAATACATACTGTCTTGGGACAGGGGGAAATGGTGAGAAAATTTGCAATTCAAAATTATGTGGAAGTGAATGTTGAAAACTGAAAATAAATACATTAAAAAAATAAAGATAGGGAAATTGAAACAAAAAAGAAGAGGAGGCCCTAATGTTTGATAAAACCAAAGACCCCAGGTTTGAGATAAGAACACACTATTTGACAAAAACTACTGGGAAAACTGGAAAACAATTGGACACACATTAGATACAGACCAACATCTCATACCATGTGTATATGACAAAAGTGTGACAACACAAGCAGATTAGAAGAGCAAGGAATAGTCTACCTCTCGTATCTATGACAAGGGGAAGAATGCATGACCAAACAAGAGATAAAGAACATTGTGAAATATAAAATAGGTAGTTTTGATTATATTAAAATAAGAAGTTTTTGTAACAAAAAATATCTAACAACATTCTAAGCAACCAAGATTGTAAGGAAAAGAAATTTGAGAAACAATCTTTACAAGTGACTCTGATGAAGGCTTCATTTCTCAAGTATATAGAGAGTTAGCTCAAATTTATAAGAATGCAAGTCATTCCCTAGCTGCTAAATGGTCAAAGGATATGAAAAGACAATTTTCAGAGGAAGAAATCAAAGCTGTGTATAGGTACATGAAAAGTGCTCTAAATCACCTTTGATTAGAGAAATTCAAATTAAAACAACTCTGAGGCACCACCTCACATCTATCAGATTGGCTAACATGATAGAAAGGGAAAATTATAAATGTTGGAGAGGATGTGGGAAAATTGGAACACTACTACATTGTTGATAGTGTTGAGAACTGGTGAAACCATTCTGGATAGCAATTTGAAACTATTTCCAAAGGACAACATAACTATACATACACTTTGATTCAGCAGTATTAGTATGAGGCCTGTATCCCAAGGAGATCAAAAAGGGAAAAGAACCTACACATGCAAACACATTGTAGCAGCCTTTTTTTGTGGTGGTACAATATTTAAATTGGGCAGATGCCCCTCAATTGAGGAATGGCTGAACAAGCTGTGGTATATGAATGTAATGAAATACTGTTGTGCAATAAGAAATGATGAACAGGCAGATTTCAGCAAAAACCAGAAAGACTTGTACAAACTGAAACAAAGTGAAATGTGCAGAACCAAGAAAACTTTGTACACGATATTAGCAACATTATGTGATGATCAACTATAAATTGCTCAACTCTTCTGAGCAACATGATGATCCAAGACAAGTACAAAGGACTCATGAAGGAAAATGTTATCTATATCCAGATAAAGAACTGATAGACTCAATGCAGATGGAAGCATATTTTTCTCACTTAGTTTCTTATTTCTCATCCCTTTTTCCTTTTGAGCTGTTTCTTCTTTCACAACTGTGACTGATGTGGAGATATGTTTTCAAGATAGCATATGTATAAATGATATTAAACTGCCTATCATTTTTAAAAGAGAGATGGAAGCAGGGAAGAAGAAAAATTTGAAACTCGAATTCTTGTGAAAATGAATGTTAAAATTTTTCTTGACATATAATTGGGGAAAAATAAAATAGTATTTAAAAAAAGAAGGGAAGGTTTTGAGTGATTTTGTGATGTCAAATAGGTCATTAGTGATATGAGACTGGAGGTCAGCAGGGAGGGTAAAACTGGAAAAGTAGATTTGAGAATCATCTGTGTAGAAATAGCAATTGAATCAATGCAAGCTGTTGCAAAAGAGAAGATGATATAGGACAGATGGTGGGATACCAGTGCTTAGTGGGTATGAACTGGACAAAGATCCGTCAAAAGAGACTGATAACAAGTGGACAGACAGGTAGGAGAAGAAGGACAAAACAGTGTCATAAAAACCTGAAAAAGAGAAACTATTAAGACAAAGAGGATGATGGACAATCCCACAGGTTACTGAGATGTCAAAAAGGATGAGGACTGAAAAAAAGGGTCATTCATTTCGGCAATTAAGACAACATTTAGAGCAGTTTCAGTTGAATGATGAGGTTGAGAACACATTGTAGAGAGCTAACGGGATTCACATGAAAAGAAATGGAGGAATCTATTATGGAAGACCTACTCAAGGAATTTTGTTACAAAACAGAGGAGGGAAAGGTGAAGATAAGTTAGTGGGGGATGGGAGGATCAAATGAGAGTTCTTTGGGCAAGGAGGAGACATGAGCATGTTTGTAGTAACTAGAGAAGTAGCCAGTCAATAAGGAGAAATTGACGACCTGTAGGGATGACAGAGAGAACATCTGCTCAAGAAGATCTTATGGATTAGGATCACCCATGCAAAACTAAAAGAGTTTTCCTTGGCAAGGAAAAGGGCAAACCATCAGGTAAGAAAGAGATTAAGATGAAGATAGTGACAGAAGTTATCTGGAAAATCTCACCTAGGAAGCAAAGGAAAAGAAGATAACTCTAGGTGAATGACTTCATCCCTTTGTATTTCCCAGCAGAATGTATTTACATTGGATTCTTTACTCATTGAATACTCATGGATTGTTTATACTTGAAAATTTAGTATAGATATTTTTTGGCCATTCAGTTAATATGTCTTTTAGTGAAAATTCTTAGAGGAAATATTAACAATGGAATGGAATTCTATTCCTTCAGAGAATGGAAATTATCCTCTACTTTTTATCTTCCATAATACCAACTTCAATAATTTTCACTTTGTCCATAATCCTCTGCTCTGAATCACTATGCTTTGTTACATTATCTTTCTTCTATATACAGAGAAATATTTAAATGATGACCCATTCTTATAGAAAAAATTTGCATCTGAGTCTTGCTATTTTTCTGCCATCTATATTATGTTTGTATAGTACTCAGATTTACCAAATTCATTGTCAGAAATATGGGTAAGATATTACTCTCAGACACAGAAGAATCAAACTATACTGAATAAAAAGAGTAATGATTGGTTATTCTAAGTCTAATTTGTCAGGTTTTTAAAAATTAGTATCACATGTGATAGAATCAAAAATTTTATTAAAGTGAAGATAAATTGAATTGCTTTCCTTGTTCATCATAGTTTCTGTGTTAGACAAGGTATCTATTTGTTCATGTCTTCTTGTAATGGGTAGACAAATTAATTATTGAGCATTATCTTTGACAGGTCTTCATTAAACTAGAATAGTGTCTTTCATGACTGTCTTCTTTATGGGACAAAAGACGAATAATGAGAAAAATATAAATCACCAGATTGTCTTAATTTTGGTGCATATCAGGAAAAGTCAATAATTAAAGCAAAGTATCATTTTACTTCTTCTACTGAAGTCATATTCTGATGCCTTAGTCTGGTATTTAGGTTTCCCAGAGCACTGGAATGTTATCCCAGGGAGTACAAGCTCTTCTAGCTCCTTTAAGGATGTGATAGGGTTTCAACTATAAGGTCTGCAATGGATTGTATATTGTTCTAGAACCAACAAAACAAAAGTTGGAAGGCCCATCACCAGTTTGAATGCAAGGTGATTATTATTTTTAATTGACTAAAACTCTCAAAGACCATTTTCTAAATTGTAGCTCAGTTGTAATTTGTATTTATTGAGGAAATATCCATGCAAAAAGTGGACCCTTGAAGTATTTGAAAAGGACATCATTTTCTTTTAAAAAATATATTTTTCCAAACAGCAAAAATACACCTTCTCTCATTCTTCCTTTAACCTCCCCCCGCACAGAGAAAAAGAAAAATCTTGTTACAAACATATATAGTTGTAGAAAGCAAAAGTCCGTGCTGACCATATTTAAAAACACATATACATGAGTGTATACAAACATATATATATTATATACATGTGTGTGTATATATATGTCTGTATACATAAATACAGACATATATAAAATGACTCATATATAGAATATATTTTATATATAACATTCACATATTATATATACATCATTTATATTAATATGTGTGCGCATCTGTATCTCTATCTATATCTATTCTCTATATAATGAGTCCTTCACTTCTCTATTGTGGGTGAGAAGGAAGTGAATAACTTATTTCATCATTAGTCTGCTTTAATTTTGGTTGGTCATTATGTTGATCAGTTCCTAATTCTTTCAGATTGTTTGGTTTTGCATTATTTTCATTGTATAATTATTATTCTCCTGATTTGGTTTCCTTCACTTTGTGTAAATTCATGCAAATCTTCCTAGGCTTCTCTGAAATCATCCTCTTTATCACTTCTTAATGAATAATAATATTCTCTTATATTTGAATTCTAAAACTCATCCAGCCATTTTTCAATTTGTAGGAAACCTCTAAGATTCCCATTTTTTAGTACCTCAAAAAGACCTATAAATATTTGTGTATATATTTTAGTTAGACTATTTTGTTTAGGATTAATCCGCCCTTAATCTACTCTCCCTCTCATTCCCCTGTCTGCTTTTCTTTTCTTTACCCCATTCAGTGAAATCTATTTATTTCTGTACTCAGCTACGTGTATTCATTCTTTACTTCTTTGACCAGTTCAGATAAGAAAGTGATTGAAGTGTCAGTGGTTTCATGGTTTCCTCCTCATTTGCATATATGTTCACTTGTGAACCCTGAGTCTAAGATAGTACAAATGAAAAACTCGTGTTTCACTTAAATAGCTGGTTTACTGGTTTATTTTCTCCTCCCTTCCTTCCAAATGGGTTAAATGACTTGCCTAGGGTCACACAGCTAGTAAGTGTCTGAGGTCAGATTTGAACTCAGGTTCTCCTGACTGCAGGGTTGGTGCTCAATCCATACTTATATTTCTTAAGGTAAAATTCATTATATTTATCAAAAACAAAACAAAAACTTAGCTCATAGTCCATTAAATGTGATTCATAATCCCCATAGTGCTGAGAACAGTGCTGGACACACAGTTGCTACTGAAAAGATAATAATAAATCTTGATTTGATATGAGAAAATGCCTTCGTCTCCCTAACTTTTAATATTAAGTATTCTGTACATAGGGGGCCATTTCAAGTCATTCTGATCTGTGTCTTTCCACTGGACCTAGATGGCTCTGAAGAAGAAAGTGAGATTAGTGACTTTACACAGCCCTCTACTTAAATCCAATTCATTAGCAAGTCTTGGCATCAGCTTCAGATGTCATGGCCCTCTTCAAAAACAAAGGACAAACCTCAACCTGTGAGTAGTAGAAGCCACCCCACTGAGGACCCAACTGTCCAGTTCCAGTCAGGCAACATAGTTCCAACCTCCTCTCCTGTCCACTCCCAAATTGATTTTTGTTTGACTTGGTAAAAGAGTCCATCCTTTGTCTCACTTCTTTCCTAGGTATAATCACTGAATGGGTGTTGCCTCAGTCAAACTGAGACCTTAAAGCTTAACAAGGCTAAGGTCTGAGGTCATCTCTAGTCATATTGATATATATTTTGCTACTGGAAAAGAAAGTGAGACTGGTGACTTTGCACAGCCCTCCCTCACTTGAATCCAATTCTCTTGCAAGTCATAGCATCACCTTCCTGAAGTTACGGTCCTTTTTTAAGACTGAAGGACAAACGACCACATTGTGTACATATAAAAGGTGATGGTTTTGACCTTTCAACACAAAACGCTCTTTATTATGGACTATAAGGAAATACTGGACTTCTGAGTTGCCCTTCACTCGTATTTTATTTCAGTTTAAGAAGTCCCTGATAAACTGATTAACATCGAATTAAGACATTGTGGATTACTGACACTCCTGTTCTTTCTCTTAAACTCTCTTGTCTGTCTTTGTTGCAGAAAAGGAAATGAGTGACTTCTATGCATGAAAGTGTGATTGTTAATTTCTGGAGTTTTCAAGGTCGCCGATTCTTCCTGTGTGTGATAGAACACATTCTTCTGCTGTCAGAAATAAGAAAGCATAATAGAGTCCTGTATTTGTGCACAGAGAAAATTCACATGCTACAGCTATTATTATTCATCATCAAAGAACAGGATTAAGACATTTCAATCTTTTCCTTCTATCCTCAAGTGTGGTACCCACCACTGTCTTCTCTCTCTTACTTGACATATTTAACTATGAAAATAGAGATCGCTGCCTCTCTCTTCTCCCCAGTACTTGACACCAGGAGACTTCCTTCTCTCCTCCTTCACTCCAGGCTCTGGTGAAGAACTTGCCCTTCTCCTCAAGGCCAACATCTTTATTTATTCTCCTTATTCCTTCTCCTCCCATCTTCCCCAGCAGACTGCTCCCTCAAATGTTGCCTCTATTTGCCAGTCTCTCTTTATTCATAGACTCTTTCCCTGGTGCCTACAAACAATAATACATCTTTATCGTGCTTAAAAATATGTTCAGTTGACTTTACCGTCCTCTCAAGCTATCCCTCTTTCACCCACCCTCCCAAAAGCAGCTGATACTTGTTTCTATCACTTCCTCTCTTTACATTTACTTCTTAAACTTTTCTAATCTCTCCTCACCTGAAGATATTCCCTCCAAGATACCAATATGTTTTAATATTCAAATCCAACTATTTTTTTCACTTCTGATGCTTAGCATACTGCCTGCTGTATTTTTTGTTGTCTCAATCATTTAAATCATTCAGTCAGATAGGAGGTTTTGTGCCCTCATTTGGGGTTTTCTTGGCAAAGACACTGGAGCGGTTTGCTATTTTCTTCTCCAGCTTATTTTAGAGGTGAGGAAATTGTGGTAGACAGGGTTAAGTGACTTGCCCAGGGTCACAAAACTAGTAGTTACTAGTAGTTTGAGGTCAGTACGTAGTAGAACCTTAATAATTGTTAGTCAATCGTTCATATCCTTCTTTAAAAGATAGATATGTGGTTTTGTGTGTATTTGTCTCATTAACTATTTCCTAATGACATTTTTAATAAAATTAACACTGATTTTTTGAAATTTTGAGTTCCAAATTCTCTCCTTCCCTATCCTTTGGGAAGGCAAGCAATATGATGTCAATTAGACATGTGAAGCCTTGCAAAACCTATTTTCATAGTAGACATGTTGCGCACACGCATACACATACACACACACCAAGAGAAAATAAAGAAAGCCAAAGAAGTATGCTTAAATCTTCACTCAGAACTCATTAGTTCTCTTTCAGGAAGTAGATAACATTTTTCATCATGGGTCCTTTGAAATTGTCTTGTATCATTGATTTCCTTCTTGAGATGAGCTGCAGCATTGACACTATCAACCATCCTCTCCTCCTACACATTCTCTCTTCCCTGGTTTTTTTGTGAAACTGTTCTCTTTTGGTCATCTTCCTACCTGTCTGACCTTTCCTTATTCTCTTTTGCTGCAACTATGTTTGGGTGTATCCCAAGGTTCTGCCCTAGACCTTTCCTCATATTAAACTCACTCTTTTGGAAATGACACAAGCTCCCATGTGTTCAACTATTATCTCTATGCATGTAATTCCATGATCTCTGCATCTAGACAAGTTTCTTTCTTAAGTGCCAGTAAAATTTCACAAACTGACGAGATTATTTATCTAACTGAATGTCCTAGCACAGATATTTCAATCACAACATGTCCACTGTTTTCACCTCAAGCCACCCCTAATTTACTTATTTTTTCAAGGGCATAAAACTTAATTTCCTTCATATTCCATAAATAATAGATTACACATTCTATCTCCAGAGAACTTCTGACATCCATTACTTTCTCTGTTTTCATGTCCAGACCACCTTACTTCAGGCCCTTGATGCCTCTTGCCTGAGCTAATGGAATATACTGCTAATTTGTTGGCATTCTGCAAATCTCTTCTCTTCATCCCATTCTCTACATAGTTACCAAGCTGACTATTTCTAAACCACAAACTTACTATGTCATATCCCTGCTCAAGGAACTCCATTTTCTCCCTAATGCTTCTAGAACAAAGTAAAAACTTCTCTGTGAATTATTCCAAGTCTGTCCCAATATGGATCCAGGCTACATTCCCAGGCTTATTGCATATCTCTCCCTTCTCTCCCACCTCATGGAGTCTGCCCTTCTGACAAATTATGCTACATTCAATTTCCTATCCTTGAAGTAATTCTCCCAAAGACAGGCTTGTATTCCCTTCTCATCTCTGTATTTTAGAATCCTTTGTGTCTTTCCCTTAAGTATTCTCGCCTGCTTACCCTGATCTCCCCAGTTGTTAGTATGCTCCTATACCCCCCCCAGTTAATATGTGTTTGTTTTGTAAACATATTATACCTATACCCATGTTGCCACATTATTATTTAAGGTTTTCAAAGGCAGGGTTTTGCTTCGGTTTTGTCCTACATCTTTGGCATCTTACACACTCTGTTATAGAGTCGGTGCTTAGTAAATGCTTTTCAAATGAATGAAGGACTAACATTCTAAAAGCCTTTGTGGTTTTCAAAGTATGATTTTTTTTCTCAAAATAGTAAAACTAAGTTATCTAAAATCCAACATATTGTTTTTCTCCAGTGGAGCATTTACTTATATAGTTATCTATTTAAATTACAATTTAGTCTCTGTAATCTGGGCTAGAAACTCTCAATGGAGCTTTAACAATTTGGCTGATATGGAGCCAGTTAAGCATGTTGAGTTTGTTGAAAAAGATTGTCCTTCTTCAAATCCAGAAACATGTTATTTACAGATTCGCAGAGCCGTAAGGCATAAACAATATGCCTTCAGTGATCTTTTCAATGTTCTCCTTGATACAAAGGTGAGGAATCCAGTGACAGAGACCACTGGGATTTTTCTCACATGCTTTGGGACTTTTTTCTTCATTTCTTTCTCACCAATCTTAAACATGTGGATGGACTGGTAGATAGGACAAGACAGAATTAGAGAGGAATATTTAGGTAGCATCTCTGAGAGAGAGACTAAATATTTTATAAGAATCAGGAGGAAGAGCTGGATCAAGGCAGCTCGGTCACCCTACCCCAATTTAATAGGGAGTGTGGGCATGTTGACATAGAGAAGCAAAGATGAATAGCCCTCATGCTATATGTTTGTAGTAACAGCAGAATCCTGGCATCATGCTGAGGTCATGGAAATAACAATATGTTAATAGTTAACATTTCTATAGCACCTACCATGTATGTGCCAGGCACTGTGGTAAGCACTTCATAATCATCTCATTTGCTACTCACAACAGACTTCAGAGAAAGGTTTTGTTATTATTATCCCCATTTTACAGATGAGGAAACTGAGGTAAACAGAAGTTAAGTGACTTCCTCAGGATCACACAACTAGTAAGTGTCTGAGGCTGAGGTCTCCAGGACCAATGTTCTATTTGCTGTAACATCAAGTCACCTGGTACAAAGAAATGGATCAAAATGGGGGAAAACTGTACACAGGGCACACTTTTAAGTTTAATCTGTCTTAACATTTTCTCCATCACTCTTTTTAGTCTAGACAATCAATCAAACAATAAATCAAGTGCTGATTTGTAGTGTTTGACAATTTCTGTTTTTTATGTGCTCACACTGAAAATTTAACAGTAGGCTCCTGAAAGCCATTTTGAGCTGGCTCCAATACATTTGAAGCCCATGAACCACTTCTCAGAATAAGAATTACGAAGGAAACCAATTATATTGAAATATCATAAAAATATGTTTAAAAAGACAACAAGTTCATGAACCCCAGATTAAAAACCACTGGTCTAGGTGAAATGTACCTTTTAATTCTCTCTTCCCTCAGGAAACCAAACCTGCACTTGGTTTGACTGGATTTGTCTGATAGAAGTTTTTAACTAGTGTAATGTACAAGAATAATTAAGGTTTACTTTTTTGTATAATTAACAATTTGTGAAAAGTCCTCTCTGAAGCATCAATGTATTTTCATAGAATTCTGAAAAAAAAAACTATAATAACTTACAAACATCCCAATGACTTTGAACCTTGACTCTCTTTCTGTTTTCTAATGCTATCCTAATTCAATCTGATTGATTCCGATTCAAATTCCCCATTGGCTGAGCAAAGATTGCCTTCAGATCTATATTGTGTTTTGTCTTAGCACATTACTGGAAGTAGTAGTAGTAGTAGAAAATAATGAATATTGCCAATGTATGGAGATTTTTGCTTTGATAGTGTTAGGTTGGAATGCTGCAGACATGTCATGCAAAAAGTCCAAAAATTGTTCAAAATCTAAATTTCCAAGAAATCCATATTTACATATCTTCAGTTTGTGACCTCAGGAACTACTCCGTTACTAATTCAAAACTAATCACACAATCCACAAAATCGTGGGAATTGAAGCTCCCTTGAAAAATCATGTGCTTATTTTACATACCTTCAGGCCAAGCTACATCTAGATTAGCCAAAATAAATAAGAACCTATTTTATTTACCTTTCAGCCCTGCAAAAATTCTGTTTTAAAGACTGAAATTCACACACACATACACAGAAATAGATAAAAGAAAGAGAGAAATATATGGGGAAAGAGAGAGAAAGGGGAGAAAAGGAGCAGGAGAAAAGGAAAAGAGAGAGAGAGAGAGAGAGAGAAAGAGAGAGAGAGAGAGAGTCACCCACATTGTGTCAATAGCCTTCTAATTGGTCAGTGCTTAGCACAATGCCTGGCACATAGTAGGCAATTAAGAGATTCATGTCGAGTGATTGAATTCGTTTCTAAGGATCAATTCTTTCACCTCACCAATCCATCCTTGACAAATTTAATACTACATTCATAACACATATGTTGTTGAACCACACCCCTCCCCTTTTCAGTGGCCTCCTGGAGCCTTCAGGTTACAATGCACACTCTTGGCTTAACCTTTAAAGCTTGGTGCAATATGACGCCAGACTATTTTTCAAGGTGATTACTCTTGAATGCCCCTGACCCACATGACACTTTAGCCAAACTAGCCTATTGGATGTTTCTCATACAAGACATTCCTCATATATGATATTTCCCATTTCTGGGTTTCTGCCCAGCTTGTCCTTCATGCTGAAGCTTTCTCCTCATCACCTACACCTCTTGGAAACTCTATTTTCTTCAAGTCTCAATTCAACTGCTCCCTATTCCATGAAGTCTTCCTAGATTTGACCAGCTACTAGTTTTGACTTGACCTCATAAATTACTATATTTATTTTGTATTTATTTATCTCTATACCCGTTGTTTCTCCTCTCTCCTAAAATGTAAACTGAAGAAGTGATCTTTCATTAAACCTGACCAAGCCATCCAACCTCAAAAAGAAAGGAATTATGTGTCAGAAACAGAATAATTACAGCTGACTTTATAACATAAGACAGAACCCTGGATCACATAAAGTAAAAATTTCATGACAATTTTTAATTCTTAGAGTTTTAGGCACCTATCCTTCAACCCACTCCACTAATGTACCACAGTGAGAACTAGAAAAAATTTCAAGCTAGTGTCCTAAGACCTCCCCACCTCACTTCCATAGGGGTCTTTTGAGGCTGTAATGTGCTGTCCCAATGACTCAACTCCTCTCAACTTTTCAAGAATTGGAAGACTGGTGCAACACAGCCACAAGTAGGAAGGAAGGACAGAAGAGAGAAGATCATGGCAGGTTATTGTTTGTTCTTTATTTTTGAAGAGGACTAGTGATGTCCTGGGGTGATATCTTGACTCACCAGTGAATTAGATTTAAGTAAGGCAGAGTAGCACAAAATCACCCGGATCACTCTGTCTTCCAAGTTCATTGGCAAGAGAAAAGTCAAGAAAACCGGCAATGTCCTGGGATACAGTTGATGATTTTGGTGTCTGCAGTGTCTGACCAAACTCTAAGTGCTCCACAGTACCTCCTTTGGTTGCCTTCATGTTCTCATCTGCCCATTCCACCAGGGGAAAGTGTTCATATTCTTGGGGTAGACATCCCTCAAACTCATGAATGTCTTTAAATCTTGTCTGTTACCCTCAGCTTGGTTTAGTCCGTCTCCCTAGACAGCTTTACCTGGGTGTGACTGCTTTGCATGTTATGGTAAGAAAAATGCATCCGAGTTCATAATATTCAGTGATATTCTAGAGGCAATTAGCATGTAGTAGTCCCTACTAAAAGGGAATTGTGACAAATCTTCTTACCTCCAAAGGTTACCCATTGCAGGAATATTGACCTGGCAACACCCATGTTCTTCCATCATAAGATTGAATTTGCCCAGCCTTGAGGGTCTGTAAATCAATGGAGGAAGAAGTACCAAAGACTGAGTGCCTGGGAATACAAGGTAAAAGTCTAGCGTGAAAACAGATTGACAACATATAAGTTCCTAAGAATAGAAAAAAAATGAAGAAAACCTGAAAGAACAGATAAAATAGATGAAATAATTATTCCTTATAATATGAAGGAAAGCAAACCATTTTTACCTGATAAAGGACAAACTGGTAGAATAGAGTGTGGAGTAATAGTGAGAAATTCCAGAATGCTTCCAAAGAGAAATACGTATAAGAAGAAAGATAGTATGGTATAGAAGTAAGAAAATTGTACTTGGAGTCAAGCCATAAGCTTGAATTCTGCCTCAGACATTTAGTAGCTGTGAGATCCTGAAATCATGTGATTTCATTGGCTTCAGTTACTTTATAAGAACAGCAACTTGGATTCAGTGACATCTAAGTTTCCTTCCAGTTCTGAAGCTCTGATACCATATTTTTCTCTGAAATAATGAAAAAATTGTCATAAGTTGGAAGTCTCAATACAGAATTTTAAAAAACATGATTAGTAAAGTAAGAAAATATAATAAATGGTAAATAATCTCTCCAAAGTGTTAGGAACTTTTAGAGAACAAAATGTTCATCTCACACACACACACACACACACAATATTGAATTGGAGGAAAACTTGGTAGAAGAAAAACAAAAGGCTGTACTGGCTAAAAAATAATAAAGACATGCAATCTGTATATGACAAAGTAACTGATTTTTGATGATAGAATATACAAATATAACTTAAGGTTTACAGGTTTCCCAGAAGATTCAAACAACACCAAAACTCAAATAGGAATACAGACAGTAAAGTATCAGTTGAAAAAAAAAATACATAATCACTGAAATACAAACAGCAAAAAGCATGTTTCAAGACACATAATGGCTAGTTTTTTAAAAATGACAATAATAAACAATTTGGAAAGTTGAGAGGAAAAATACATCTCATAATCATACGAAATTACGGTAGAAACTGGCATAGTATAACTAAAACCTCCTTATGAGCCAGTAGGTGGCACAGTGGATAGACTGCTGAGGCTACATCAGGAAGATTCATCTTCCTGAGTTCAAATGTGACCTCAGATACATACTAGTTGTACGACCAAGGGCAAGTCACTTAATCCTGTTTTCCTCAGTTTCCTCATTTGTAAAATGAGCTGGAGAAGGAAATGGAAAACCACTCTGGTATCTCTGCCAAAAAACCCAAATGGGGTCATGGAGGGTCAGACATAATTGAAAACAACTGAACAACAACAAATGCTAAAAAAGGAAAGAGTCTAAACCGCAGTCCCAAATGCCGTGTCTTAAGAGACTGAGATTTCTCATCCAGGGAAAAATATATCTATCAATATTCCAAAAGTGAGGCATTTAAAGGTTTTCAAAAAAAAACTCATTTATACATAATCCATAAAATATAAACAAAAAAAGGATCTATAGGTATAATTATCAACAAATTATCTAAATCATGAAATCAAATATTGCGTATTTGAATGGTATTATTTCAAAAATATCAACTTATGGAATAAATAAAATAGTAGAGAAACAATCAAGATACAAAAGGAAACAAAAACATTAAGATTTAAGGGGGATACAAATACAAATATACAGGTAGCAAAGTATTAGTATATAGCAATATATAGACTCAGAATACTCTAACCTTTTTTAAAAATTATTTTTGGAAGAAAATAAATTACAATAGGTTGAGAAGAAAGGAATATATTCTAGAAAGGGATAATGACCTATGCAAAAGCATGGAGAAACAGAAGCAATAAATGGATGGATGGATGGATGGATGGATGGATGGATGGACAAACAGATGAATGGTGTAGCAGGAGGCACCCTGAGACATCCAGAATGGCCAGCTAACACAGGTTCTTAGATCTGCTTTTCTAAAAGGAAAGCAACTTTTGAGGGGTCAACAGTCTTCTTTAAACACATATACCAACAGAGAAATACAAGCAGAGAAATAGAGGCCAGCAGATAGAGTTTGGATCAATAGACCAATCCAATCATCTGACTGTTACATACATACATAGTTACCAGAGAGAAAAGCACCAACATTCCGGTTTTCAAGATGGGGAGGTTCCTTAAAGTTTACTCTCATCTGACACATGAACCTTCTTCCAATGAGTAAGCTCCCAAAGCACACCCTTACCTCAGAGTATATATACACTTTGCAGAGCTGGAGGGCATCATGACCCTCTTGATATACTGTCTCATTAACAATTAACAAAAGGTGTGAGCCTTCCTACAAAACAAGCCTCTCCTAATCAAACTTCTCTTAATGGGCTCTACCTAAAGCCTAGCAGGGAAGATCTTTACATTACAGATGGACAAGTGGATGGATACATGGATAAATATATGAAAAAAATTTATGAAGTGCTGACTATATGTAAAGTGCTGGGCTCAACACCGGGAATCCAAAGAAAAAAAGTTGAAACAACACAGAGAAGATTTCAGCCATTAGCAAGAAGGAAAAATTTCATGGCGTTAAGGAACAGAGGTGAAACAGATGGCAAAACATCATCTTTAATATCATTTCAATCAATGAAATCATATCATTAATGAATGAAAGGGGAAAAACCAACTTCATGGAATAGACTGTAGTATAGTTTGGCTGGCATGAATACTGAAGAGTAATGCTTTGAAATAAGATTAGAATCTTATTCTAGTAAGAGACAGGTTGTAAAGGCATAGAAATTCTAAGCTAAAGAGTTTCTGCTTCAAACTAAAGCCATCAGTGAATCAGTGAAGAATTTTCCAAAGTGAAATGTCATTGATGAATCTGTGCCTTAGGAATTTATTTTAGCATTTATGTGGATTGGAGAAGGGAAAAGCTAGAAAAATGGAGGCCAATTAGGAGACTATTTCAATAGGCATTTAAAGCAGTGATCAAAACTTGGGTGGTGGTCAGGTTAGTGTAAGTTTAAGAGATATGAGAGAAGATATTGAAGTGAAATCTAAGTTTGACAGTTAAATGGACATGGGGCATAAGGGAGAGAGAAAAGTCAAGGATAATTTAGAGGATACCAAATTAGCATCTGGTGATGCTCTCAACAGAAAAAGGAAGGTAAGATATTTTCCAGATATGTTGAAACATGAACTATTTATTGGAGAAATTCAGCAGATAGTTGGCAATGAGAGATTTCAGCTCAGGTGAGAGATAATGGCTTAATAAGTAAATCCATGCAAAATAATGAAACCACAAATGGAGCAGTGTCATAGATAATTTGAGGAAGAGGGTGCTGTCATCCTTCTAAAGAAGAATATGGGAAGAGGACTGAGAAAAGGCTATTACATATAACAGTTAATCAATTGTTGATAACCTTGAAAAGAAAAGTTTTTGATGAGACAGAAGCCAGACTGAAAAATGGAAGAGGAATAAAGGCAGTGAGTATAAATGGCTCTTTCAAAAAAGACTATGAAATTCAATTCATTTCAATTAATCAAGTATTTACTGGGTTTCCACTACTACCAACAGTGCTAAACAAAAGTGGTAAATCACAAAATAGTCCCTGCACTCAGGGACTTTATATTCAGTTAGGGGTGAATACCCATGTACACAGGAACTTGGGATGCTTCAGAGAAGGGGATTTTTTCCCCTTCTTTCAGCACATAGCACAGTGTAGAGCATATAGTAAGTTTTTGTAAATGCTCATTGATTGTCTGATAGACATATAAGTAGACAGAAATGATATACAAAATATATCCTAAGTGGAGAGTAGGGACTAATATGAAAAGCATTCTCTTAATGTTAAACTTGTGTATTCATCCTTCTTTGCCAAAGAAGACCATGCCATCAGAGAAATGATGACATGACTTGCGCTTGACTTTTTTTTTGGGGAGTGAGGGAGGGCTGTGCAGGTCACCAGCCTCACTTCTCCTCCAGAGCCATCTGAATCCAGTGACCAGATATTCATCAGGATGACTGGAGATGACCCAGGATGAGGCAATTGGGGTTAAGTGACTTGCCCAAGGTCACACAGCTAGTGAGTGTCAAGTGTCTGAGGTGAGGCTTGAACTCAGGTCCTCCTGACTCTTGCATTTGTGCTCTATCCACTGCACCACCTAGCTGCCCACTCTCTTAATCACAGAACACGCTGATGCATGTTTAAAAGTAGTCACCTTCAGCCTGGTCAGTTAAGCTCTGTCCTAGGACTCACTCCAAAGCTGAGTGGATGACCTCCTCAGGGAGGGGACAAGAGGTTCTTTATTTTTGAAATGGCAGACATTATAGAGTGGGAGGGGAATCAGAGCACATGTTCATTCCCTTGTACTGTCTGATCATCAAGACAAATGTTAGTAATGAAGTCAGTAATGGTGAAAGGGAGTATTTCAGAAAAGCCTGAAAAGAATTATGTGAATTGTTGAAGAGCAAAATAAGCTGAAAATAAGAAAATAATATGAACAAAGCAACAACACTGGAAAAACAGAGGATTTTGAAAGATTTCAGAATGCTGATAAATACAACAACCAACCACAGTTCCAGAGATCCATTGATGAAGAACTCTATCTTCCTTTTGACAGACATGTAATGAATTAAATATACAGTATGCCCCCAAAGCAAAATTACCACCAGAAGAAACAATGTCAACAAATTAGAGCTCATCTCTGAGAGTGAGCGGTTTGTTGCTAACTTGGAGGGAAAGGTGAGCCAACACAGAGTGGGCAACAGTGGAGCAGAAAAGGAGTGGGAAGCTATCAGAGAATTCGTGCACAGCACTGCATTTGCTCATCTGGGTCAGAACACTCCCAAACACTAAGACTGGTTTGATGAGAACGATGCGAAAATTCAGAAGCTGCTAAATGAAAAACGAGAATTCCACAAGATTTACCAGCAGGATAATTCATCCATCTCTAAGAAGGCAACATTTAATTCCATCAAAAGCAAAATACAAGCAAAGCTTAGAGAGATGCAGGCTTTCTGGCTCAGTAAGAAGGCAGATAAAATCTAGGTTTATGCTGATAGTAACAATCCAAAGCACTTTTATGATTCCCTGAAAACTATTTATGGACCAAAAACCTGTGGTGCATCACAACTACTCAGTGCTGATGAGTAGTGATTGTGATAAGGACATGAACCTAGAGAGATGGTTTGAACAATTCCATAGTGTTCTCAACAGACTATCATTGATCAACGCTGAGGCCATTGACTGTTTACCTCAGGTTGAAGTCAATCCCTCCTTTGCTGAACTTCCAACTGAAGAAGAGATTTTGAGGACAATTAGGCTCCTTTCATGTGGCAAAGCACCTGGTGCTGATTCTATTCCAGCTGAGATTTACAAGGAGGGGAACCATTGCTCATACAAAAGCTGACTGAAATTTTCTAGGTTATATGGCAAGAGGAATTTATGCTCCAGGAGTTCAAGGATGCCTCCATTGACTACCTATATAAAGTTAAGGGAATAGATTGTC
The DNA here is from genome assembly GCA_023548195.1 of Bettongia penicillata ogilbyi. Taxonomy (NCBI): domain Eukaryota; kingdom Metazoa; phylum Chordata; class Mammalia; order Diprotodontia; family Potoroidae; genus Bettongia; species Bettongia penicillata. The sequence continues at coordinate 659,667 of JAJHZJ010000264.1, forward strand.
CTGTGACAATCTTGGGGGAAGGGTCACTCTCTTAGTCATTGCTGCCTAGATTCCTGCTAGAGTCCTCATTAATAGGCTGATCCTTCACCTGGGAGATGGACATATACCTGAGAGCCAGTGTGGCTTCAGAAAGGGCTGAGTTGATATGGTGTTTGCTGCCCATCAACTCCAGGAGAAATTCCAGGAGAAGAACATAGGTCTGTACACAATGTCTGTAGATCTGATCAAGGCCTTTAACTCTGTTAGTTGTGATAGCTTATGGAAAATTGTCAAAATTTTGTTGTCCAGAGAAGTTGATGAATATTATGCCTCAATTTCATGACTGCATGTTTGCCTGGGTTCTGAATAATGCTCTCGTGCCTTCCCAGTCACCAATGGAGTGAAAGAGGGCTGTGTGTTTGCTCCCATGCTTTTTAGCATGATGCTTTCAGCTATGTTGTCATATGCTTTCAATGAGAATGAACATGACATCAAGGTCAACTACCATACTGATGGTAGGTTTTTCAATCTGAAAAGGCTACAAGCCAAGACCAAAGTGGAAAGAGTGTTGGTGCATGACTTTCTGTTTGCAAATGATTGTGCACTCAATGCAGTCTCTGAAGCTGAGATAAAACAAAGTACCAATCAACTCTCTACTGCCTATGCTAATTTTGGCCTAATAATTAACACCAAGAAAACAGAGGTACTCCATCAGCCACCACCACACCATCCATATGTGGAAACTTTGGTTACAACAAATGGAGTAGTTTTGAATGCTGTGGATAAGTTCACTTAACTTGGTAGTATACTTTCCACAGATGTACACATTGGCAATGAGGTTGACGAATGCATTGTCAGAGATAGGTCAGTTTTTGGGAGGCTCTGAAGAAAAGTTTGGGAGAGAAGAGGTATTAGACTGACTACCAAAGTGAAGGTCTACAGAGCCGCTGTGCTGATCTCATTGTTGTATGTCTATGAAGTGTAGACAGTCTACCAATGCCATGCCAGGAAACTGAATCATTTAAATTTGAAATGTCTTAGGAACATTCTGAAGATCACCTGACAGGATAAGGCACCAGACATTGACATCCCTGCTCGAACTAAACTGCTAAGCATTCAAATCATGCTTCAGAGGGCACAACTCTGATGGGCTGGCCACATTGTTTGAACATAAAATGTACGCTTGACAAAAAGACTTTTATGGAGAACTCACATGGGGCAGGTAATAACATAGTGGTCAGAAGTAATCCAAGGACACTCTCAAGGTTTCTCTCAAGAACTTTGGATTTGATTGTGTAATATGGGAGACACTGGCACATTACCATGCAGCGTGGCATGCCTACATCTGCAAGGGTGCTGTGCTCTATGAGCAAAGCAGAATTGAAACAGCACAAAAGAAACGTAGGATACATAAATTTGGAGTATCCACTCCATATGTTCCAGACTCTCTGTGCCCAATCTGTGGTATAGCATTCTAAGCTTGTATTGATGTGATCAGTCACAGTTGGACATGTTGAAACTGAACTTTATCGTGGTGATGTCATTTTGGTCCTCCTCAACAATGAGCGACAACAACCATCATGATATACATTTCTGTACATGGACAACACAATATGTTTTCCTTGATTAAACATATTTTTTAGAGCAGAATTTTTTCCCCATTGGGGACATGTGAGAGGAAAATTCTTTTTACTGAAAACAAGTTAAGAAGCCAAGATGGCAGAGTAGAAAGAAGCACACATGCTTAGCTCTTACCCCACAGCCCATAAAATACCAGTAAAGAAGAAGTCTCAACAAAATCTGGAGCAGCAGAAGCCACAGAACAATGGAGTGGAGGAGATTTCTATTCCAGAGAGACCTGAAAGACTGATGGGAAACGTCTGGTGTGCACTGGGCCAAGAGTAGAGCCCAGCCCTGCCTTGGCCATGTGGCACCTAGAGGAGCAGATCCAGGCAGGCTTCAGGAACAGAATCTCCAGAGGCAGCACAGGTCCCTCAACCCATAGGTGCCGAAGGTCAGTGAGAGGGTCTTTTTGGCTATCTGAGAGGAGAGTTGGGTGTCCCCATAACTCAGGTCTCTGAGGCTAGGGAGCAGCTCATTTGAATCTCAGCCCCCAAGCACTGGCTGGGCAGAACTGGAGGCCAGGAGGTTGTGGAGAAGAACTCAGAAGTCAAGTAACTGGTTGGGAAAATGCCCAAAAAAGGGAAAAATAGTAAGACCATAGAAGGTTACTTTCTTGGGGAACAGGTGTCTCCTCTCATCTTTTCAGATGAGGAAGACAAGGCATACTGTCAGAGGAAGTCAAGGCCTCTGCCTCAAAAGGGAACCTAAATTGGACTCAGGTAATAGAAGATCTTAAAAAACAAGTTAGCAGCTTACTAAAGGAGAATCAAAAAAAAATACTGAGGAAAACAACAACTTTAAAAAGAGGCTAACTCAAATGGAAAAAGAGGTCCAAAAAGCCCAATGAGGAGAAAGAGGTTTTAAAAAGCAGAATTAGCCAAATGAAGAAAAAGGTTCAACAGCTCACTGAACAAAATAATTCACTGAAAGAGAGAATTGAGTTCAGGGAAACAAATGACTATGAGTTAAACCAAGAAGTTAGTAAGCAAAACCCAAAATTTGAAAAAATAGAAGATAATGTGAAACAACTCATAGGAAAAACAACTGACCTAGAAAATAGATCCAAGAGAAATAATTTAAAATTATTGGACTACCTGAAAGACATGATCAAAAAAAGAGCCTATCATTATCTTCCATGAAATTATCAAGGAAAACTTCCCTGATGTTCTAGAATCAGAGGGCAAAATGGATATTGAAAGAATTCATCTATCACCTCCTGAAAGAAACTCAGAGAAAATCCTAGGAATATTGGGGCCAAATTTCAGAATTCCCAGATCAAGGAGAAAATACTGCAAGCAGCTAGAAAGAAACAATTTGAGTACTATGGAAATACAATCAGGATAACACAGGATCTAGCAGCTTCAACATTAAGGGATTGAAGGGCTTGGAGTGGGATATTTCAGAAGTCAAAGGAACTGGGATTGAAACCAAGAATCACCTACCCAGAAAATTTGAATATAATACTTCAAGGGAAAAAAGGTGGTCATTTGGTGATATAGATGACTTTCAAGAATTCATGTTGAAGAAAAGACCAGATCTGTATTTAAAAATTTGACTTCCCAAGACAAGAATCAAGAGAAGCATGTAAAGGTAAACAGAAAAGAAAAATCATAAAAGACTCTCTAAAGCTGAACTGTTTATCTTACTATATGGAAAGAAAATATTTTTAACACTTGAATCTTTTCTCAGTATATGGGCAGTTGGAGAGATTGTACACACACACACACACACATAAATAGATAGAGAGTACAGGATATGTTATATCAGAAGAGATGACATCCACACACACACACACAAAGAAAAAAATAAAATAAAAATTAAGGGTAAAGGAGGAAAATCATGGAAAGAGAAAAGAGTTATGGAATGGGGCAGGCTATAACTCATAAAAGAGATAAGAAAAATCTTATTCAATGGAGGAGATAAGGGAGAAGGGGAGAGGGGGAAAAATTAAGCTATTCTTCTCATGTGTGGCTGAAGGAGGGAATGACATGCACTAAATTTGATGTGAAAATTTATATCACACCACAGGAAAGTAGGAGAGGATGCAACAAGTGGAGTGAGAGGAATGTCATAAGGGAGGGCAAATGGGAGAAAGGAGTCACTAGAAATAAACCCTTTTGGGAAGGGACAAGGTCAAGTGTAGGGAGGAAAAATAAGGGAGGATAGGGTAGGTCAGAGGGCAATATAATTAGTAGTACACAACATGATTATTATGGAAGTCTTTTGCAAAACAACACATATTTAGACTGTATTGAATTGCTTGCCTTCTCAGTGGGGCTGGGGAGGGAGAGAAGTTGGAATTCAAAGTATTAGAAATGAATGTTGAGAATTTTTATTGTATATAATCGAGAAATAAGACTACAGGGATAGGGGTATGGAAATTTATCTTGCCCTGCAAGAGAAGAAAGAAGATGGGGATAGGAGAGGGGTGGGGGGTAATGGAGGGAGGGTACATTGAGGGAAGGAATAATCAGAATGCAAGGCATTAGGAAATGGGGGGAGGGGAGTGATGGGGAGAAAAATTGGCCATGTTACAAAGTGAGATAAAAGCAATCAGTATTAAAACAATAGACTGAATTAATTACTGAGAATAAATCAATGACATCTTTAGTTTGGAGAAAAGAATTTCAGTCTAAATTTCCTAGAGGAAGGTAACCTCGGGTAAAATTTGGCATTGATGGAAAAGTCAAGGTTTTAATGGTAAATTTGATTTTATGATTACCATTTAATCAGGAACTACAACATGTATTGAAAGGCATGTAAGCCACTTAAGACTTGCCTCAAAAGATGTTCCTTAGCCAAAGTGAAACTATATTTGAAACCTGATTATTGGAACTTGCCTTTTTTAGATGCTATGGGACTATTAAGTAACTGTTCTTCTGAGTCTAATTCCAGGTATGGGTAGCAAGAAAAGCAATCTGAGCCTCCAATCCATGATACTAGTAAGCTAATGGATGCTAGTATGAACTGCATAGGTGATCTCAAGGGAAGGGTGGGAGAGTGGCTGTTCAGCATGGGCTGAGGTGGGATTCTCCTGACTCACTGTCCCCACTGACACCTGGCAGACTTTAAGCCTGACTGAATGCAAGTGGATAATCTAATCCTGCATGGAATTGACATGAAGTTGGGGAGATATTGTATCCCTGCAATGTCCTTTCAAGTATGACAAAAATAGTTTAAGTTATATTGAGCTCAAATGGGATTTACATTAGGAATCTAGTCTCTTTAGTTAGAGGAAGAGAGAATTAAAGCAAAATCTTTCTTTAGTAATAACCATTTAGATGTCTATACTCGAGATATGTAAATAACAAGGAACTCTGAAATTCAATCATAACAAGCAATCATTTTTTCAATGAAGTACAACTTTTTTTGCATTTCAGCTGCCATATAAATACCTGCAGATATTACAATTTTATCATAAAACTTCTTTTAGTATTTTAATAGTAGCAAAGATGTTTACTTATCTCAGAAAGTTATGATCCCCAACTGTCCTTAATGTTCTACCCATTCAATTGTACACTTAAGCTGTTGTTTTTGTTGTTCAGTTGTTTCAGTTGTGTGTGACTCTTCATGACCTCATTTGGGATTTTCTTGGCAAAGATAAATTCTTCTCCTCATTTTTGAGATGAGGAAACTGAGACAAACAGAGATTAAGTGACTTGACCAGTGACTTGACAGCTAGTAGGTGCCTAAAGACAGATTTGAACCTTAGGAAATCTTGACTCTAGACACTAATTCCAGGTACTCAGGGTATATCAAATATTTTCTAGTCTAGAAAATGCTACTGCCTGGGAATTTGTTTTTCACTTCAGGATTCATAGTTGAAATCTGGAAGGTTTTGAGTTATGACCTTTTACGTTTTGATACATATCCATTCATTCTTTCAAAAGACCCTTGTGACCAGCAGGAAGTCATTTATTAATCAAGGATACGGATGATAATGTAATTGTGATAGTTGAAATGGTAATGTGGGGAAATGGAAAGAGCATTGGAATCACAGTCTGGCAATCCTACATAAATCACTTTGCCAATGCTGTGATCTTGATGAAATCACTTCACCTTTTTCAGATTCCTTATTTGTAAAATATAGAGAAAATAACTACGTGTTACCTATCTCAAAGGTAAAAGCTGTATCTGTTTGAAGATGTCTCAAGGAATCTTTTTATTTTAAGTGTGGGAGGTACCTTGTTGGAGGACAGATTTTAAGGTATCATTTTGCTCTACCAAATAATTTTTTAGTAGTTAAGAAAAAAATAAGCACAGTAGGGTCTTCTATCTCCTATACTTTTGGGTCAATTCTATAAATTACAAAGATGTGCTCTGCTACTGTTGTTGCTATTATTGCTACTGTTTTATGAATAATAATGACAGATGCCAGCATTCATGTAACACATTGAAATCTACAAAGGATTTTATGTGTTTGTAATAATGTTCTTTCTTTTTTAACTTGTTTTCTTTTTTTAAATTTTTTTATTTTATTATTTATTTTTAACACAGTTTATAACAGATGAAGCAATTCAAACTTTTGGTCAGGTGATACTTCTTTTTAAAGCATTTACAATATGGACCACAAAAGAATTTTTTTTAAACATTAGCCAACTGAGACACAAAGAATATTTATGTTGCTGACTTCACAAGCTCTTGACCTAATTGTCTCCACAGTATTACTAAGAATTAAAGGACTCTAACTTAATGTTGTTGGTCTAAAGTCCTATGCCTAATCGCTTAATTTTAGACAACCTCAGATGTTCCCCCTGCTCATAATCTATAATTGAATAGATCTGGTATTAAGCTTACAAAACTTTTGACTATAGGAAATTGTCCATTTTTTCTCCCCATCACTCCCCTCCCCTCATTTCCTAATACCTTGCATTCTGATTATTCCTTCCCTCAATGTACCCTCCCCTATATGTACCCTGACTATATAAGAAAATACTAAAAGAAGTTTTATGATAAAATTGTAATATCTGCAGGCATTTATATGGCAGCTGAAATGCAAAAAAAGTTGTACTTCATTGAAAAAATGATTGCTTGTTATGACTGAATTTCAGAGTTCCTTGTTATTTATATATCTCAAGTATAGACATCTAAATGGTTATTACTAAAGAAAGATTTTGCTTTAATTCTCTCTTCCTCTAACTAAAGAGGCTATATTGCTAATGTAAACCCCATTTGAGCTCAGTATAACTTAAACAAACTATTTTTGTCATACTTGAAAGCAAATGTTTTGGGAGTGATAGGAAAATGGTTGCAAAATTTGCCTTCATTTAAATTTTATTTTCTTCTTTTGCTGTAACATGGATCATATCTATTATGCAAAATATTGGAAATTATTACTATCATACATTGAATTGTTAATGATAGATCAGCAAGTCTCATGCAGTATTTCTCAAGGGAGGAATAACTTAGTCATAAATCTAGAGCAGAAAGAGATTCTGGAGGTCATTTTGTCCAGACTCCTTATTGAATATTGTAAGGTACTGTCCCATTTTATTTATGAATTTGGGCAGAAACACAAAGTTCTGAGAAGACTTGAGAGAACATAGCCACTCAAATAAAATCACTTGGAGAGAAATTGAAATTTTTGAGACCTGAGAGAAAACAGCTTTCACAGGAAAGTGCTCACTAAAAAAAAAAAAAAAAAAAAAAAAAAAAAAAAAAAAAAAAAAAAAAAAAAAATCTTCTCTACAATATACTAAACAAGTGGTCGTTCCTAATTCCCTAGAATTGATGAAAGTACTATACTTGTGCCAACCAGCTACAGTAAACCTATCACCTTATTCATTGTGAAAAACATGCATCTCTTAATGTAGTCTGATTGCATTTTTTGTCTGCTCTATCACATTGCTAATATTGAGCTTTTAGTACACTAGTACCTTGAAGATATTTTGATAACACTAGAACTTGCACATATTTTTTCAGATGTACTCAGTCTCTCCCAACCTGTTCTTGGAATTGATTTTTTGGAACCAAGGCTTTACATTTATCCTTATTTAATATTACCTTATCAGAGTGCTATGCAGTGTACTAGGGACAAAGGGGAATAATTCAATTTAGTGATATATACCATAAACCTTACAGTTTTTTGCATCTTAAAAACATACAATATATATTAATCTCATTTTCCTTCACTGACTTGCTTTACATTGTTTGCTATTGACCTCACAAATTTTGGCATATATTTTTTAACTCTTCATTATGAAAGCACACATCACACTAGATATTAAATGCATCCTTTAAAAACTGTCCATTTTTCCAAGTTTAGCTTTAAGACACAGCTTGTCAGTGATGTCTGAATTAAATGGACTCCCAAGTCATTGAAACTAACTCCATTCCTACAAAATACTCTTTAACTTTTATGATATGTGGTATATGATGATATATGTGATATATGATGAGAATTCATTGTATATTCCATCTCAATTTATAAATTTCTATAATTTGGGAATAATTCTGTTCAACATGTCACAATAGAAATCAAATTTTGTCATTCACCCATTGGGTTCAACTTTCAGACCCATGGGATGTTAAAAAAAATCCAAAATACCTTTTTTGTGGGGGGTTGGAGATTTCATAGTTAATTAAGATGTCTAGTTCTTATATGCTTACATAAATTTCTTCTATCAATAATTTTAGCATAACTTCAATGAAAAAATGAGTTGCCTCATTTTTGAGTTGCCTCAACTCATTGCAAATGAGTTGCGAAATTGTTACCTTTTCCCAATCTTTATTATTCCAGTCCTTGTGTTGTTTTGCCTATGACAAACACACACACACACACAATAATATAAATTCATAGCAATCATAGTCTTATTGTTCTTCCAACTTTAGGTGTTCTACCCAAATCCTTCTGAAGCTCTTTATTTATTTTCTGAGGATTCATTAGACTTTTTTTGTATCAAGAGTCTTTTAGGTCTTGAAGTTCTTTTTTCTTTGTTTTTGACTTTTCCTTTACACTGATCTTGTTTCATTGTGGATTTGAATTATTCTTGAAGTATTTGATTTCCACACAACAGCATCCATTGAAATAACTATAAGTCTATTTCTTAAGAGCTAAAATAAATTCATATTTCCTTGGAGTAACGTACATTTTATTTTTTTTTTTGAGAAACAGACATTTTAAAAGAATTATAGACTCAGCAATAGAGAACAATGAACTGTATTCCAGATACACTCCAAAATACAATCCAAAAGCTCACACTCAACTGACAAAGAGCTATTTAAAGGTAGGAAAATATGCTAATTCCAGGTATTTTCTGGTCAATCCTCTAAGTCAAGCTAGTATTAATAGAAGTATCTTTACATGTCTATGATATAATAGTAAAATGAAACTACATCTGCATTTTATTTGCTTGTAATAAGGAATTCATGTATCATTGTAGATTCGGGAGAATGTTTTGCCCCATAAAAATCTTTTTGAATCCTGAGTGTATTTATCCAATTTGTTAATTCTATTGCCTTGTATTGTGTCATCTGTTAATCTGATAAGCTAGCTAGTTATACCTTTATTCAAGTAACTGATAAAAAATGTTTCATAACACAGTGGCAAGCACAGATTTTCCAGTCATCTTGTAGATTTATAGGAGAATTCATTCCTAGTGGATGTTAAGTCATAAAAGACTATTCTTTGGGTCTTCCCATTAAGCTTATGCTTTTTCTTTTATCTAAAATTATAACATGTAAGGGGGCAAATGCTCTGCTAAAATTCAGGCAAAGTGTATTTATAACATTTCACTGATCTGCCATTCTAGCAACCCTATCAACAAAAAAGAAAGAAAATGAAATTAATCTGACTTAACGGTTTGCATTTAGTAGAGTGCTTGGCACACAGTAGACACTTGATAAATATATATTGGTTAATTTTTGTAATCATTATTTGTTAGAGGTTCATTATCTAATCATCTGATATGTGTTCCAGAACTTTTAAAGGACTCAAAATCAAACATATACACTAAGATTTTATAAGTTCCATTTTTTTTAAAATTAGAGTATTTGTCCTCCAATTTGGTGATTCCTATCTCATTTCCCAGTCCATCCAAGGTCACTGACATGGCTCGATAGTTGCATCTCCCAGATTTTCCAGGAGAAGGTATGTAGGTCCTTTGGACCTAGGGGCTTGAACCGATTAAGTGCAGCTAGGTCCTCTATTAGCATCTCCATAATTATGCTAGGTGCCTACTCCCAGCTAGCCATTTTTTAAAAATTTCCTTTCTAGTTCAAAGATCATTTTTTGAAAGAAAAAATAAAATTTGAACAGCTTTTTTTCTATTGTTCCTCATTAGAATGTGCTTCTCTTAGGATAGTTCCTACATTTTTGCCCCTTCTTTGTATCCACAGTATTTATCACAGTGTCTCAGACATAGTATGGGCTTATCATTTTCTTTTTCTCTAAACATTATCTTTTCCATACCATATCAAGAATCAATCCTATCTCTCCTTTCATGCTTCTCTTTGCCCCTACATTTCTAAAAGAAATCCTCAATTTGTTATGTGGGACTATAGCACAGGAGATAGATAGGTAGATAGATAGGCAGATAGATAGATAGATAGATAGATAGATAGATAGATAGATAGATAGATAAAGACACACACGTGTCTATGTGAATTACCGCATTAGAAACATTAATTGAACCCATGGGAGTTGGTAAGGTCATTATATAAAATGCTACAGTGACAAATAAAAAAGAGAATGCAGGACAGAGTTTCTACACTGAACCAATGTTTCCCCCATAGTTACTGGGTGTGATGTGGATGATGATCCAACACACAAGCCTGAGATGAAATAATCAAACATTTAGGGAAAAAAGATAGAGCAGTGTTATGAAAAACTATGGAGCAAAGAATAATCAGACAAGATGAGTTGTCTACAGCAGTGATGTCAAAATCAAATAGAAATCAGGGCCAATAAGTTAGTTCTACAAAAGGATCTCTGTGTTCTGCATTTGATTTAGAAAGCCACATATTAACATTATCTATGTTTTCTTTTGTATTTAAAAGATATTTCACACTTTAATTACAGGTTACATTTTAATCTAGTTTTAGGTGTACTTCGGAATGTTGTGGTCATATCATGTGTGATCTCTCTAGTCTATAATGTCAGATGGCAAAAAGGTCTGGAAGGATGAAAATTGAGAAAGGGCTATTAAACCTGGCAATTAAGAGAGAAATTATGAGTGATGAGTCTGGAAGATATATACACATTCTTATATATCTCTCTGTGTGTGTATACATATATATTCATATTCATACATACAAATATATATATATGTGTATATATGTGTGTATACATATGCCTACATACATATGTATATATGTATGTATAAATGAGAGAGACAACACCTTAGCAAGAAAAGAGGCTGTGACTATACATCTCTATTGCTTCTCAAATATATGCATTGCTTTTCTATGGCATTAAAATAATTCAAATAAATGATATTCACTTAAAATTTTTTCATTCAATATGGTCTAAATGATTACAAATGATTACAGATTTTTGAAAACTATCCTATTGCATAAAACAAGATACATCTTTACCAGAGGGAATGTCTTTGTTCCTGAACTTGAATATGAATGTTCAATAAAACTGAAATTATTACCTATCCCTTCTCACAGTGAGAAATGAATGGGTCCTGGATAAGAATGCTGTGTGATTCTCACAATAATCTGTCAGCTGAGGATTTAGCATTCTAAAAAGACAGAGATTGTTTTTTTTTCCATAATTTATTTTGGCTGGGGCCTAATTCCATCTCACAAGTATAAATATAATACCATACATGTGTTACTGCAAAAATTATGTATAAGTTAATTTATGATAAATTACATCACAAATAGGTGATTCTCCATTAAAAGAAATCTTAAAGTGAATTCTTTTGTGAAGCAAATATTACCTCCTAAGGTTCATTCAAATGGATTTGTGATCTAATCAGCTTGATCGTTCCCATCAGTGATATGAATCATGAACCATTCATATCTGGCCATCCTGGACTACTGTTGTCCATATGTTCCCATAAGTTCCCCATAAAATATCTACCAAATGTAGTGGAGACCTTTCCTAACTTTCTCCTGACATCACAATATCAGAGGAGTACACAGTAATTTATCCCTTGCTCTTGTCATGTACCTCACCCATCTTCTTTTCTGCTATATATTTTCCCAATGATTCTTCCCTGATTATTCCAGGTTGTCTTTGGAATTTCTTTTTTTATTATATGCTGAAGCCTGATTATATCTGTATATATTTGTATATCATGTGCCTCTCTCTTATCCTCCACATGATTATCGTTTTTTATTTCTTTGAAACTATTGCCCCATGATTCAAACACTGAGAGAGAAATGTTATTTTTTTAAAAATGATCATTGTTTCTGAGAGGTTTGGGATCAAGAAAAAAGAGCTCTGTAGCTTTCTGAAGTCATCTCTATCAAAGGTTTATGATTTATGAAATCTGAATGCACTAAATATGGACTGATTCACACACAGGTATTCAGCATTGCCCAGAAGAAAGAACACTAGGTGAAGGGTCAAACCCCAAAGGTGGGTTTGAGTTACAGCTCTACTACCACTTACTGGAGGATTACTGTCACTTCAGCAAGGTGAACGATTTTGGCCTCACTTTCCCTTTGTAAAGATAAATTGAGCTAGATGGGCTCTAGGCTCCTTTCCATTTTCTGAATCAAATATCTGGTGTGCTTGAAGCTGGATGCAATCTGTATTTTCTATGCTATATTTTTTATTATTAAATAATAACATTGAATCATCAAGCAGGATTATGACTGCTATACAGAGGCATTTTTAGTATTGTTTGTGACTAAACACAGTTTCTGGTTTCTGAAAGAGGGGCAAAGAGGGAAGGGAGGGAGAACAATAACATAATCTGTAGGATTGTTATAACAAATAAGAATTTAATAAATATTTATTGAACATTGCTAAGCACATTTTACTCTCTGCATGGCATTGGACACATAAATATAAACAAATTATACATTCCTGCCTTTACAGAGTTTATAGTCTAGTAGGAAGGTACACATTAATAAGGAGAATATAAGTTGGAGTTAAGTCAAACAGAGATGGATATGAGACTGGAAAGAAGTTACTCTGAGTTAGGAAATGAGGAAAGAGTCATGGTTGAAGCAGTACCTGAGCTGAGCTCTGAAACTTACTTTGTTTCTGAGGCTTTAATTATTCCCTTTCATGTACTTCATAGTCTAGCCCTCCAAACTCAGCATTCTATCTTCTGTTTCTGTGGCACTGTACAATATTACATATTAGAACACATTCTCTCACTACCTCTTCCTCTTTGAATCTTTTGTCTCTTTCAAGGTTCAAATTGGGTACTATTTGAGTTCCTACTGGAAGACATTTATGATGCTGCCAGCTCTTTAGGATCTCTTTCTTCTCAAATGAACTTGTACTTATTTTACTGTTTTCATGCTGTATCACCTTAGAATTTACTTTTTGGGGTACATATAAAATATGCATTTGTGATTGCCTTATTGAGCCTTAAGTATATTAAACACAATATCAATCTGTTGAATTGAATTAATGAATTTAATTGAATTATAATGAATACACTCCATGGAGCATATGTAGATCTGAGCTAATTTTCCTTGGTCACTTCCCTTAGTGCCTGTGACACAGCAAAAGAGAACACTATATCAAAGAGGATTGGCCACTAAGTCAGAAAGTAGGGCCCCACACAGCAAAGTTTGAAGGGATAGACAATCTCAGCTCTTGTAGACTTCATCCTTCCCCTGCTCCCTCCAAATACGTAGTTTGTAATTCTTTCTTTGAAATCTTGTGGGAGAGGAGTTCCTATTCTCTCATGGTGGCAACTTGGAGGCATCAACAGTTACATGCACTTCCTGAGTGAGAATGAGCCCTGCTTTACTTTAGGTACTATTGTTTTCCAGTTGTGCTGCTTCTCCTCTGTGAAAGTGATCAAACAGTGATCCTGACACAGATATTTCCAGATGTGAATATGGATATAAGCTGTTAACCTCAGAAGTTTGTGTATTTATGGTTTCCTTATTTGGAACTGCCTGTCAGCATGTTTTCTATGATGTCACTATTTTCAAGGCAGATGACCACTGATAGGTAGATGAGTCCAGACTCATGATCTTGTTTGTCAGAAGATTTAAATATTTAGGTAATTATTTGGAAAATGCAGAGCTGATGAGAGGCTAAATAGGGTGTTTGGAAGTTTCACTAATTGCTTTATGCCTTAATATTTTAAGTACCAACTTTCAGGGATGTTATGATGAGAGTTATGGGTTACTATTTCATGTTTTAAATTTTTGTCAGTGTAAGCTTATAAATCTTTTGCATTATAAGTTTATTTAGTATAGAGTAAATAAATAGTTATCCTATCTACATTATATTTGAGTGCCTTTCTGTTCCTTGTGGGAGGAAATCCTCAACATGAGTAACACTTAAGCTTTAACTATTTTTCCATTTCTGGTTTGGGTACATAAAGATTCCCAGACACTGAGAAAGAACCTGACCTCTGGTTGAGGTCAAGTTCCCCCAAGATTGAAGAAAATCTGGATGAGTCTAGAATTTGATGTCATTGTGGAAGACAATTCAAGCCTCTCTAACACAATTACAATAGGAAGATAATTTGGTAGAATTTCAAAATTTAAGCAGTAACGGAAATGGTACAAGTAATGGTACAAGCATGGAGAACAGTCTGAAAAATCATGAAGTACATATCAAAACATTTTAGCAAGACTTTTGTGGTGGGAAAAAAATTAGAAACAAAATCTATATCTATCAGTTAGGGGAATGGCTAAACAAAATATGAAACATATAATAATAATGTAAGATTAATATGATTAATGTAGAGAAGAATGGAAAGACTTATGTGAACTGATACAAAGTGAAGTAAACAGAGTAAAAAACAACATATACAATGAGTAGAACAATATAAATGAAAAGAAAAACAACCACAAGGAAATAAAAAATAAATGCTGAAAATTACAAAGAATTAGCAAGACCACAAAGAGGTTATGAGAAGTTGCTACTTTGTAGAGGCTGTCAAAGGTAGGGAAGACTGCCATATCATTAGATTTTTAAAAATGTATCTATTGTACATTGTATTTATGTATACATGTATTTCAATTACATTTTATGTACTTTCAATGTATTTATTGTATTTTACTGTTTCTCTTTATTATAATTGTGATTAATGTGTTTATTTGTTATATATAAGATAGTTCCCTTGAAATGGAAGTTGGGAGAAATCCAAGTAGAATTTTAGGCAATAAATAAATTGTACCAGAAATTATTTTGTTTAAAAACAAACATAATTCATGGAGGCAAGTTGGAAGTCAAGATCAGGTTAGATGAAGCTTATTAGTTCAGTTTGATAGGAATATAAGAATACATAAAGGGTAGCAGGGTGAAATAAGGCAGGAAACACAATTTAGAGTTAGATTGTAGAGTTCTCCTGTTTTGCTTCACAGACAGTGGCCATCACTGAAGGTCTTGTAGCAGAGAAATAATATTACCAACTCTTCTGGCATTGGGAGGAAGACAACTGACAATGGGAGAATGGATTATAGATGGTAGAGTTGGAAGACTGGAAGACCATTTAAGAGGCCTGTAGTCCAAAAGATTTATAAAGAGGCCATAAATTAAAGTTGTGGCAGTAGGAGTGAAAAAATTAAGATGGTTTACTATGTACCATGTAAACATGTAGCAAATATTTATGATTACACAAATCACTAAAATGAGCAAAATTAATCTGGCATACAATTCAAGAGTAAGCAATGTGAATGTATATAGGCCCATTAATGTAGTATTTGGTTACTGTTAACATTTTTATAGTTTTGGTACAATATATAATAGAGAAAACAATATAATATGATACAGTATATTTTCAGTTTTAATGCAACATAGTGTTAAACGAAATAATATAACATATAACAAAATGTGATGAGATATAAAAGATGATCAGGGATGATACATTATGATATAACATTACATGTACATATATATATTTGATATGTGTCCATGTGTATTATGTATTTCAGAGATCTTAATTGTTTCTTAATAAGTTGTGATAGTTGTGTCAAATCCAGAAGTCATCCCAAAAGCAATAAACAACCATGTAAGATGGTGAAAGGAAAATGAAAAGTTTTGTTGCTTATATGAGGAAAGCCTTGTTTCTTGCAGGGACTAAAGAAATCATGAAGAGTATTTTTCATATTCTGGCAACAAAAATATATATTTAAATAATAGAGACTTATTGCCTCATTGAAATGTTATTCATTAAAATTTGAGTTATCCCTTGGATAACTTTTAAAACCTCAAGGTTTATAGGTTTTCAAAAATTTACAAAATTTTAGAATGCTTAACATTGAAGAGACAATATAAAACAAAATTTCTGTGCTTTGGCAATATAATTAATGAATACCACTTTTTATTAATTAAGAATTAACAATGTCTATCATTTCTCCCATCTGAACACCCAAATAATTTTTAACATTGTGCTGTTCTTCTACTAGCAAAGAGAAAGTAAATTCTTAGATAAATTCCATTGGATTTCCCATTAGGGTTAAGGGAAGTTTTGCTTAAGAAACTTACCGACTTAAAATCTTTTAATAATACTCTTAGTAGAAGTCACTCTTATTTAAAGGATTTCAAATTTGACACTGTATGACAATCTGACTTTGTTACTATGTAAAATGTGAATCACCTTATGGAATTTCACAAAAGTTTGTGAGAGTAAGATGTGTAAACTCTCATTCGAGAAATCAAGACTTGAAGACCTGTAGAAGAAAGAGGAAATACTTAGTACTCAATGTTTGTAGTAGGTATATTATAAAAATAATTTCAAGATTTCTGTAATGTTTCTAGGATGAATCAATTAATTTCTTCAATAACTTTAGACAATGAATTAATTAAAAACATGTTATAACATCTTTTTTCTCTCCTTGAAATTGATTTCCCTTAGCTCCACATAATGCATAAATTTTTGGTTAACAAGTATGTTATTTAAATATAAATAATACTTTTAGTCTATAAGAGTACATGGCAAATAGAAAGCACTTAATAAATGCTTGTGGACTAAATAAATGAACATTCTAATGGCAGCATAGAGGATACAATTGGAAACTTAGGCAACTTTACCACATATCTGTTTAAACAGTTATTTTTGAGTACAATAATGTGTTTGGATTCAGTGAAATTATATATACATGTATGAATGTATATTCACATATATAATAACATGAATGTCATAATTCAGAGAGTGATGATTATTCAAAAGTGGCAATTATACTAGCTAGGTATACTATAGAAGAGATTTGGGAGGTAAGACGTAAATATGCTACTAAGTATCTGACTATAACAAATGTTAGGAAGAAGAATCTTTTATTCTTAGACTTCAAATTATTGAACTAGTTATCTAAGGTTTAAGAGAATACTAAATCAACCATAAAAAATTGTCCAGACATAGGAGTTGAAATAAATTAAAGTGCAAGTAGAAATTAACAAAAAATTGAAAAAATGACCTAACAAATACATCAGTGTAGAAATGCTTACCATTATCTGAAGAATCATCAGTCACAGTACAAACAGCAGTGATTTCCCACTCTGGTTTTACCTTCCAGGTGTCTTTAATTATTATGTGAGATGTCACAAACTTCAAAAAATAAAATTAACTTTAATTTGCATTAATGTTATGAACATTTCTTTTTAGAAAGAGAAATAACAATTTAATACCCCAAACTAGTTAAGAAAGCTATAGCTTACAAATATTTAAACATTTTAAAAAGGTAATTACTACTATGAAGTGTAAATGATGAATTGCAATTTTATTATATGATTTGATACTAGTCCTGGTAATAATGTCTTATTAAATTTGAACAAGCTGAAGCAGGAATACAAGGTGTTGGTGAGGAGAGAAATGAGGGTAGGGAGAAAAAGAGGGAAGGGAAGATTGGGATTATCAGTCATTTGCTTCCCCAACTGTACAACAAACAAAGATTGGGAAGGACTGCTGATTGTTTCTAACAAGACACAAAGACTAAACAAAGAAACAAAAGTCAATTGGAAACTTCTTGGGGGTGGAGCCAAGATGGCAGAGGAACAGCATGTACTTTCCAGAGCGTTGCCCCCAAGCCCAGCCAGATACCTGCAATAAATGCTTCTAAACACATTCTGGAGCTTCAGAACCCAAAGAATGATGAAGTGAAGCAAATGTCCAGTCCAAGACAGCCTGGAAGTTTGCTAGGAAGTGTCTATTGCCCTGCCACCACAGAGGGGGCAGGGCATAGTCCAGCATGGGACATGTGGGAGATGGAATCTCTCATGCCTGTGTTCGTTTCCAGACTTCAGGACCCCAAAACACCAAGGACAAATTGGAAGGTCAGTGGAAAACCCTGTGGGACCAGTGTGGGAGAGTGGAGTAGTCTGGCCCCAGTCCCAGGGCAGCAGAGGGGGAAAGGGACAGAGGAAACTGTAGAAGCCAGAGTAGCAGCAGGGGCAGAGACAGTGACTGTTTATGGAGCTCTAGACCCACAGATTGTGGGAGAATTAAGCAGCTGATCATAAACTCCCCACCCCCACTGGAAGTAGAAATCGAGTTTAACAAAGAGCTCAAATGTCAAGTAAATGGTTTGGGAAATGAGCAAAAAGTGAAAAAAGAATCAGACTATAGAATCTTACTTTGGTGACAAGCAAGACCAAAACATGCAAAAAGAAGACAATAAAGTCAAAGCTCTTCCATTTAAAGCCTCCAAGAAAAATATGAATTAGTCTCAGGCCATAGAAGAGCTCAAAAAGGATTTTGAAAATCAAGTAAGAGAAGTAGAGCAAAAATTGGGAAGAGAAATGAGAGCGATGCAAGAAAATCATAAGTGATTCAACACCTTGCTAAAAGAGACCCAAAAAAATGCTGAAGAAAATAACACTGTAAAAAATAGACTAACCCAAATGACAAAAGAGATCCAAAAAGGCAATTAAGAGAAGAATGCCCTAACAAGCAGAAAAGGGAAATGGAAAAGGAGGTCTAAAATTTCATTTCGGAAAATAACTCCTTAAAGATTAGAATGGAGCAGATGGAAGCTAATGACTTTATGAAAAATCAAGAAATTATAAAACAAAGCCAAAGGAATGAAAAAAATAGGAGACAATGTGAAATATTTCATTGGAAAATCAACTGACCTGGAAAATTGATCCAGTAGGGACAATTTAAAAATTATGATACTGCCTGAAAGTCATGATCAAAAAAAGAGCCTAGACATCTCCTTTCATGACATTATCAAGGAAAATTGCCCTGAGATTCTAGACCCAGAGGATAAAATAAGTAATGAAAGAATCTACTAATCACCTCCTGAAAGAGATCCCAAAAGGAAAACACTGAGGAATATTGTAGCCAAATTCCTGAGTTCCCAGGTCAAGGAGAAAATATTTCAAGCAACCAGAAAGAAACAAATTGAGTATTGTGGCAATATAATCAGGATAACACAAGATCTAGCAGCTTCCACATTAAGGGATCACAGGACTTGGAATATGGTATCAAAAATCAAAGAAACTAGGATTAAAACCAAGAATCACCTACCCGCAAAACTGAGCATAATACATCAGGGGAAAAAACAAACATTCAATGAAATAGAGGACTTTGAAGCATTCTTGGTCAAAAGACCAGAGCTGAATAGAAAATTTTACTTTCAAATACAAGAATCAAGAGAAGAATGAAAAGGTAAACAGGAAAGAGAAATCATAAGGGACTTACTGAAGTTGAACTATTTATATCCCTACATGGTAAGATAATATTTATAACTCCTGAGAATTTTCTCAGTACTAGGGTAGTTGGAGAGATTGTATATACAGAAGGCACATAGTGAGTTGAATAGGAAGGGATAATATCTAAAAAATAACATTAGGGGTAAGAGAGGAATATTGGGAGGAGAAAAGGAAAAATAGAATGGTGCAAATCATCTCTCACATAAAAGAGGCAAGGAAAAACTTTTTCAATGGGAGAGGGGAGGTGAGAGGGAAAAAGTGAATCTTGCTCTCATCACATATGGCTTAAAGAGGGAATAACATGCATACTGTATTTGCTAAGCTATGAAATTTAATCTTACACTACAGGAAAGTAGGGGAGAAAGGGATAAGCAAGGGTGGAGGGCAATGATAGAAAGGAGGGCAAATGGGAGGAGGGTGTAATTAGAAGTAAATACCTTTGAGGAGGGATAGGGTCAAAAGAGAGAACAGAGTAAACAGTGGCAGGATAGGATGGGGGGAAATATAGTTAGTCTTTCACAACATGACTTTTATGGAAGTCTTTTGCATGTTATACACATGTATAATATATATTGAATTGCTTGCCCTCTCAGTGGGGATAGGTGGGGAGGGAGAAAGGAAGAGAAGTTGGAATTCAAACTTTTAAAAATGAATGTTAAAAATTGTTTTTACATGCAACTGGGAAATAAAAAATACAGGTAATAGGGTATAGAAATCTATCTTTCCCTACAAGAAAATAGAGGGGATGGGGATAAGAGAAGGGAGGGGTGTGATAGAAGAGATGGCAGATTGAGGGAAGTGGTAGTCAAAATGCTTGGTATCCTGGGGTGGGGGAGGGAACAGATGGGGAGGAAATTTGGAACTCAAAATCTTGCAGAAATGAATGTTGAAAACTAAAAATAAATAAATAAATTAGAATTTTTTTTTTTTAAAAAAAACAGGAACTGCTAAGAAAGAAAAAAGAAACTTCTTAGTTTCTCCACACCACTTTTGTACTGCCCCAAGTGACATGACCTATACAAAAGAAGATTAGAATCATGATTTTTGGTCTCAATTCAGGACAGGCAAAGATGGACCCAGAAGGGACAAACCTCATTATTTTCCACTCTGGTTTTATTTAATTGTAGAAACTGAAGCCACCAAAGTTCTTTAGTCATTTCCATTCCAATAATTTTTTTTAAAAAGAAAAAATAGTTTGAACCCTGTATCTGCTGCTTTCTGTGCAACCTTGCATAAATTATTAAACCTCTCTTTCTGTCAGATTCTTCATCTGTAAAATGAGAGAGTTGGTTTAGATGATATCAAAAGTCTCTTCCAGTTCTCAACTGCATTTCTACTTTATAGACATAAACCAGGTACAGATAGGTTTGTGGAATCTCTTTATTCCAGAAGCTCAAAACACAACATGTTTTGGAATTTTGACTAATCCTATTATAAGTGAACAAACAGTTATCTACCTTCCTAATATTTTTCTTTGTCACTTTTTATATTCTATTAAAATAGTATTTATTTGGATTGTAGAAGGATAAGCAAGAAAAGCACAGCAAATAAAGAGATTATACAGTAACTCTATTAGCTTGAAAGATACTTTAATGTTGAATAATATATCTTAACTACATTGAAAAGAAGATACAGTGAACACAATTACCATAGGCATTGGCTAAGATCATTTGTTTAGACTTATTCTACTTAACAGCTAAAACACCTAGAAGAAATGTGAGCCTCAATTTCCTCCAAATATTTGAACTCATTTGAGTAAATGCAAGCCTTTTTACTTGACTTTACCCAATGCATTCCCATCCTTAATTATACAATTATCAGTGAATTTGTTCATTCTGAATAATTTTAGACAGTTTAATTTAACAAATGTTCATAAAGTCCCTGTTGTGTGCAGAGCAGTGTCCTACATTACTGAGAGATATAAACTTTGGATAAGGTACAATCTCTGGTGAATGGATGAACATATGACATATTTCATAGCACATTGTAAGTGCTTAAAAAGTGATAGGTGACTGAGTGTTAAAGAGATGACCAACATTGCACTTTTTTGGTAGAAAGATAGGTGACTATAAGTAGAGAATAGTATAAACAATTTCTGAACTAATTACATTTTCAGTTTATCTTAATGTTTTTTATTAAAATTGTTGTTAGTGTTGGCAGATTATATTTGGAAATTGTGGTTTTTTTAAAAAAGTAATCAAATTTAAAAGTTGGATTAAAAAGTTGCAGTCTAGCAGAATTATATGACAAATATACACAAATTATTATACATGAAAATATGTAAGTACATAGAAATAACATCATGTTATATGAAACTCCAGGAACAAATCTTTACTGACTGGGGTATCATAGGAGTTTTCCAAAAGATGTGTCATTTGAGTTAAATTCAATCTAACTCAACAGGGCACTTATCAAGTGACTATTATGTGTAAAGGAGGCAGCTAGGTTACTCAAAGGATAGAGCACTGAGCCTGGGCTCAGGAAGAGCTGAGTTCAAATTTGGCTCAGACACTTACCGGCTATGTGACTCTGGGCAAGTTACTTAACTTGTTTACCTTAATCTACTGGAGAAGGAAATGGCAAACTACTCCAGCATCTTTTCCAAGAAAACCCACAGTTTCCCATGCTACGGTTCACAGGATCAGGAAGAGTTAGACACGACTGAATAACAACGTGCAAGGGACTACACTGAGTAAGAGAATACAAAGACAAACATAAAAATAATCACTACCCTCACAATTACATTCAAAATCCTATTCGAGGGAGGGAGATACTAAAGAATTTGGAAATATACAAAAGAGTTTAGGCAAAGACAAGGAGAAAGGGAAAAAAGAAAGATGGGCCATGGTAGGAGGTAGGGAGTAGCTTAGTTTGACTGAACTATGAAATTCATGGAGAGTAAAGTATAATTCTGGAAAGGTAGAATAAGGACAATGCTTAATTAATTAATTTATTGCTTTAACTGATGAGTATAGTAATTTTTACTTTTTTGATGGTATTTTCAGGGGGAGAAGTGTAAGGAGAGAAGTACCTCATAAATGCCTTAATTTGAAAATCGTTCTAGCTACATTTAAAATGAAACAGTATTGTTGGGATGTGTTTCCCTTATGTTCTCTTCAAACATTCTTTATATACAATTCTCAACTTTCTGAAACACGACATAAATAAAGTGATTAGAACTGACTGTGTTGGAAACAAATGATGAGGCAGAGCACACCCTGCTATGGTAAAGAAACATTTGTAAATCAAGTGGCCATAAATTTTGGTATTGGCTATTTGTCCAAAAGGGGTCTACAATAGAAATTGATTGGGCAAAGGGGTAACAAGTGAAGAGGCATCATGCATGTCCATTCTTTGATGTATAGAATATTGATCTGATTAGTATGTGGTACTAAAATTCAAACCTATGTGATGATTTTGCCCACTTCTGCATGGAATCATATTATTGTTTCACAGGAAGACTATGACTATAATTGATATAGTAATGCAGAATATCCCAGGGTCTTCCTGTTCTATATTTCAAAAGCAAACAACTGTCAAAATAAATAGAATTGTGAACTGATGCACTGTCACTATTCATATCCACCCTTTAATATTCTGCCCATTTTCATGTATTCAAAAACATCAGGACACTTTCCCCAACTTTATGCTTTTATAATTTTGCAGTTTAATAATAAGAACTTTCATTTTTATGTTATATTACTTATATTACTTTATAATTACAAAGTAGTTTATAGATATCATCACCTTTGATCCTTAGAACAATCTTACAAGGAAAGCTTTAGAGATATTAGGATCCCCATTTTATATATGAAGAAACTGAGGCTCAGGGAAGTTATTTCCCAAATTGTAAGTGGTTTATAAGATTTATAGTTTGCTTACACTTTGCAATGAAAATTGTTTCTGGAAGTTCAGTCCTGGGCTTCAAAAAGATACTAGGTGTTTGATACTATTCCTGTATTTTCACTTATCCTAGTACACCACAATTTTCATTCAAATAAAATACTCATTTGGCATCATTACTACTTAAATATTCGGGCTCTGTTGTATCCCACAGAAATCCAAATTTAGTGAAAGTAACTTTATATTAACAGTGGGAAATACTTCAAAATTGAGCTGAATCTTGGTAATTGAGGAGCAACTTCTACACAGGCACAGGTCTCCTTCAATAAAGTCCTTATAGTGCTCAAGTTTTCATCTTGGTCAAAGACTTCCATCATTTATTATCGTTGATCATTCTGAAGTTTTCTTTTTCTCATTCTTCTAACTCAATATTTGGCAAATCCCCACTTATTTCTGTCTACTCAATTCCTGGGGATATTTAGTCACTGTTTTTTTATTCGCCGGGGGAAAAAAACTGAATCAGATGTTCACTGTTTATTGCGCTTCTCAGAGGGGAGTTTTTCTGTCATTTTCGAAGAGTATGCCTAAAAACCCACGAAGCACTCACTTCCTCGGGGATCGACCGCCCCCACGCAGAGCTCAGTCAGGCCCTTCAGCTCGTGGCCAGCAGGGGGCAGCAGCGGGCTCTGAAGCTTCTAGTATTACGCTACTTAAAATAGCTGGAGCGCCTTTTGGCACCAAGTCCAGTTCTAGGGGCAGTCTCCAGTACTTGACAATGTGAACAGATACCCAGACTCTTATGAGGGCACTTTTGTGCAGCTGTTTGGTGTCAGCTTTTTGGTGCCAGTTCCTGGCTTGTTAAAAAAAAAAGTGACAACAGAAGCGTGTAGTAACTCAATCTACCCACTCCAAAAAAAGGGGGTCCTCCCCCATCCTCTTTGTCTCTCACTTGCGGCGCACCCCAGGAGTGGTCCTTACCCTTGCCACTCCCGTCCCCCACTCACGAAAAGGAATGGAGGCAGCACTACAAGAGCAGAGCTGGGGCAGCAATACTGACGGTAGCTGGCGGTTTCTCTTTCTCCACTTTCTCAGGCCAGTGGTTGCACCAGAGAGGACCAGTTTTGCATGTGCTTGAGCACTTGGGACGCTGGTGCGGCACCCTTCTCTCCACCCATCTATACCTCTTTGCCTAGTTTCTCTCCGCATCCCTTCTATCCACCCCACTCTGAAGGACATAGACACACGAGCCTCGCGCGTGTTGTGATCCAGGCTGGGCTGCAGGAGCAGGACCGAGACAGTCAGAGCCTGCACACGGACAGACTGACATGCTTCCTGGGTTCCTTTCTCGCTGCTGCCGCTGCCGACGCCAGCACCAGTACCACCGTCGCCTCCCTCTCCTTCCTTTCCCTTCCTGCATTGTGACTGGCACCCGCAGCACCCGCAGCACCCGCAGCAGCAGCACAACACCAGCCCCGAGAAGTTGACGCCTTTGAAGAGGGGAGGGAGGGAAATCGAGGGGTGGCAAGGCACGGGGTGGGTTAAGGGATTTGTTGTCAGCTAGGGATTAACACATCTGAGGGCGGGTGGTGGAAGGAAAGGGGGAGGCGGTGCTGGGAGGGGTTGCCTGAGCTGGAAGGAGCATCGCTGTGTTAGCATCAGCTGCTGACGCCCGGCCGGGACACAGGAGCCCGGACGCCTCCGCCCTCGGCGCCCTCTCCCTCCTCCTTCTCCAGGATACTCTCCCTCCTCCTCCCCACCGCCACCCGCACCTCCTGCAGGCAGCTTCGCAGCATCACCACCTTGGAGAGCGGCAGTGCTGGGCAGGCATCATCCCGTGCGTCCCCCCGCCTCCGGAGCGCCCCGCGCGCGCGGCACCCGCCGGGCTCTGACCGCAGCCCCGCGAGGTGTTTGGAGAGGGAGCCCAGGCGGCAGCGCAGACACTTTGAGTGGGTGTGGGGCCAGGAGGAGGAGGGAGGGAGGGGGTGAAACTTTGGAGCCCAGATGACTGTGGGTTCCTCAGCACTGCGTGGAGGCTGCTGCTGCTGCTGCTGCTCCGGCTCCGGGTACCTGGCGCATTTCCCCCGCAGGCGCAGCCGGAGGAGCGCTGTTTGCACAGAGGGAGTGAAGGTATGTGTTGCTGGAGCGGCTGCTACTGCTGCCGCCGCTGTTGTGACTGCCGCTGCCACTGTTGCTGCTGCCGCTGCCGCTGCCGCTGCTGCTGACACAGAGCCGCTCCAGCAGGTCCTAATGCCTGTCACTTCCCAGGACGCTGGCAGCAGCAAGCAGGAGCCCCTGAGCCCTCCGCAGGTTTGCCTGTCCTTCCCCGCGATCTGATTGGATAAAGTGGGGGCTCGACGGTGGCCGACGTGGGACAGTCTGGCTGTGGCAGGGGTCTTGGAAACCATGGGTTATTGCAGTGGCAGGTGCACGCTTATCTTTATCTGTGGCATGCAACTGGTAAGTGACACTTGGGTCCTCTTGTTCTCTAGTGTGCCTCGGTGATAGTAGACAGGGGAGTACAACGAAAGGTCTACTGTTGATCAGAAGGAAAGAATGAGAGAAAAAAAAGAAAGGTGGAAAAAATTGCCTATATCTGAAATTATTTCAGGTAGATTTGCTGTATTGTACAGGAGGGATAGACCACCCTCCAACAGTCACTCTCTTACCTACTCCACCCATTCCTTACACCCCTCTGAATTCCATTCTGAAAGGTATGGGTTAAACTTGTTGGCTTTCATTTCTTTAAGCAAACTGATATTTCTTGTCTATTCATTTATGGCTTACATGTTTTTGTTAGTATAAATATCGAACTGTAATGCAAAGCACAGTTTGTTGTACAAGTGTTAAACCAGTGAGATGTGGAAATCTTGACTTTTTCTGTTGATATTTCTTTTCATATAGTTAGATATATCTATATGCTAGCCTTAAGGATTAAACACTGGGAACATGCACCTATGTGGAACAAATTGTGTATTGACAGCTATCCAATGAACTGCATTGTATTTTAAAAGTGTGCATACTAAAATTAAGAAAATCTTAAAAGAAGAGAAGAACTTAACAAAATCATTTGCCATATACTGAAGCAGTAGCATTCTAAATTAGGTCCTGCCCAAAAACATTTTGGGGGATAGTATTATCTTATATTGTCTGAATAAAGGTTCCTCATTTAGATAGTTTTCTGTCCACATAAGATGATGGACTTTGTGAGGAATCTTATGCAATTGTACAGGGACAAATACCCGACAAAGGGAAATGCCACATCTTTAAGTTCCAGTTCCCTATTATAAATATATAGAGGGAGGGAAAAAGAGATTTGAAGAGGGAGAAGGAATTTAGAGATAAATAATATAGTCTTTAAGTAGTTAACTTGTTGTGGGGAAGAAGCAGCAAGTTAGCATATACTATTTGATTTTTTCCCCCTAATATGACAAATATCTTTGGTTGGAAAGCATAACTTGATATGAGTGAGTATCAGCATTCTCAATAGTTGTTTCAAGAAGGCAGGTGCTAAAGAAAATCCAGGAAGGAAGCATATTTCTGAGAGTTAAATCAGCAAAGTTATCCCTACAGGAAAAAAAAATTACTATTAGAACTGACACCAAAATACTTTAACTGTACTTTATTGTATATCTGTTGTAACCAAATGCACATTTTTCATTCTTATGCTTGGCTGTATTTTCTATAAATGCTTCTGTGTTTGGTATACTTTTTTTCATTCCCCACCCTAGTAAACACTCCTCCCCCTACCCTCGAGTTGGTGACTTGTGGTGAGGAATATTTTGATCTGGTAAAAACTTTGTAGTTGGTCTCTAAAGCAAGTGAGAAGGACAACATATAAAAATTTAAGAATGTTACCCTCTTTTTTTGCATAATGTTTAAGTATATTTATTTCTTTGATCCTAGTATTATCAGTTCATATCAAATATCTCCTCTTCTCACCGATAGAGACAAAAAAAAAAAAAGAAATGAGAAAGTTTACATTATCTGTGCAAAAGAATGTCTTTGAACAATCTAAATTATATACAAGTGGTAGAAGATAAGGAGAATCTTCAAACATTCTCATTTGGAAGGACTGTTAAGAAAAGCAACACATTTGCCAACTCATTGTGTAAAAAAAAAAAAAGCATGGAACTGTGAGAATGAGTGGGTGGTTAGGAACATTTATACAGAATTTTGTTTAATGGTGATTTAACTTTGAAACATTTAACTTAGTAGGGAGCTGATGGAAGTTAGTTATGTGTAATTGCAAACAGTATATGTAATATTCTGAATAAAAAAACTCAAACTTTCAAATTGATTATAGAGTGATTTGAAAAAAAATGTGGGATTAAATATGCATAGAGACATCAGGCTAAAAGCTTCTTTGTGTGTATATTTGTGTGTGCATGGATGGCTGAGCTGTCATATTGCCTATGAAATAGAAAATAGAAATCACAACTCAGTTTCTTAACAAGCTACATACAGGGCACTTTAAAATAGGAGTGGTCAGTTATATCAGACATGTATTTGGGTGTCAAAGGATACTTTCACTTAGAATCATGTGAGTTTCCCATCCAGACTTTATGAGCCACCAGACTAATATAATTAGCAGCCATGTTAATGCAGATGCAGAACAAAAACAAAGGATGAAGAAAAGCCAGTTGGTCTGATATGGTGAGATAATGACACACTTTAAAAGGGCCCAGATTAATCTAATTCTTGATCACGGTTGCTTTTAAAAAATTATAAACTTTTGTTAGATATCTTAAAATATTAAAAGTGAAAGAAGCACATAGGTTAACAAAAAAGATACATTTATGTCTCTTGTATTTTTGTAGATTAGTTGTGTTAACTATGGAATGTTAAATTAAGAGAAAGGAATATGATAAACTAAGTTTTCAGAATGAGTGTTATTCCAGTGTACTTTTGATTGACACCAAAGTTCATGCAGGTTTGATGATTTACTCCTCAAGTGCTTAACATGATCTGCTGTCATATGGCTTTTGCCAAAGTCTTACATTCTTAGTACCCAAGAGTTACTTAGTCTGTCTTTTTATTCATTGAATTTTGGAAAATCAAAATTCTCAATCAGGCAAGGACCTGAAAGCTTCATAATTTGTACATTATCTGAACTTGAGTAAAAGTATGTTTAGTTCATTTGTTTTGCTTGAGGAAGAAATAGATTTTGTTTTCACATAGAAGTATATGTCATCCCTGATGCTGTTGGATCAAGGTTATTATTTTGACAAAAAAAAGTATTAAATGTTTATTTCATGATTCCTCAGCTTTACTCAATTAAGTTATATGGCTATTGTGTGGTGTTTAACAGCGTTTGGTAATTGCTACCATCATGCTCTCCGCCCCCCACCACCTCAAGAAAAAGAGGGAATGTAGTTGGTACTGAAATCCATTCTAGAGAGATTGTGAAAAACTTTCATTTCAAGTAAAAAGAAATGTTCTCTTTCATCACAAATTAAAATCTCTGCAGCTGTGTGGTTGGGTTAACTTCAGATTTTTGGGTGATTCTTAAGGAAGCAGATGTGATCTTTAGAACAAGGTTTGCTGCATTTGCAGAATCAAGAGTTTAAGCTCGTAATCTCAAGAAGGTAATTTTTTTTTTATCATTTCTGCCCTTAATGCTCTGTAACTGAAGATTTCAGATAGAGACAGAAATCATCATTGCATTTGTTGTAGTGGACTTAGCAGCAGAAACCACTTTTTTCTTTTCCATTTTGTTTTTTAGGGCTTTAAGAAGAAAAAAAGTTTGACTAGAATGCTTAGTATCTGGTTAGAAGGAAAAACTTTTCTTACATACATTTTGAAAAATCCCTCATATAATTCAAATTAAATTATGTGTGGGGTGGGTAGAGATAGTAGAGAGGGATGAGGAGTTTTCCAATATTTAAAAAAAAATTTTTTTGATATCAAAAATATCACTGCCATTTCAGGTCAGCAACTCAAACCAGTCAACTTCTATATTTCAAATTTGGTGTACATAAGTGGCAATTATCAAGAAGCATGTGCCATCAAGTATTGAAAAAATATATTGATTTACATTCAACAAATTAACACTAGAAAATGCCATTCTTGCCATGTGCACTATGAAATATTCCCAACTTGGAGCAGGTGCAAGTAACGATTAGCTCGGTGCACATGTGTGTGCAGCTGTGTGAGGAAGCACATTTAAAACTTAATTAAGAATCATCAGTTGCCATCCACTGCACAATTACTAAGCACTTCTAGAGGTACACACATTTGTAGAAGAAGTAGGCCATGACTACATGGACAGACTGGAAAACAACAACACAGATTTATTATAATTATGCAGTATTTCCTTGGTGCTTCTGCTGATAAAAGGCAGTGTTCTTAATTGTGTGACATTTAACTGCTGCTTTGAAAATAAGGCTTTCAAATTAAGTTCCTTGAAAATATAGAAAGAAAATATATATTTACTAAGTAAGTTTTGGCAAGTTTGCAACTTAGTTACCTAAAGCATAGATGTCTTACTAAAAATGATTTTGTGAACATTCCATTATTTTTTTCAGTTATCAAATGCATAAAATGCAACAACCATGGTAAAGTCGTGCTATAAATGACCCAATTCAATGACAAATATTAAATGAATAGGACAAGACCCTCAAAGGAATGCACTATACTTGTTAAAAGATTGGGCTAACCATGAAGCCGCATGACGGATTGAAAATCTGAGGAAGCTAGGTGAACTAGAGATAGAAACTATGCTTGATTCTGAGTCAAAAACACTTCAGTTCAAATCTTACCTCAGATACTTCCTTATTATGTGACCCTGGGCAAATCACTTAACATCTCTCAGCCTGAGTTTCCTCACCTATAAAATGGAGGTAATAATAGTACCCGTATCACACGGTTCTTGTGAGGAGCTTGTAAAGTCCTTTGCAAGCTTGAAAGCTACACATTACTTACTCTTCTTTCTGGTTACTAGATCGAGTTCAGATTGTACTGAGCATCCTTCCCAGCTGCGTGATTATGACCAAGTCATTTGACCTCTCAAAGCCTTGATTTCTTCATCTCTAAAACAGGGATAATAATTGCACTACATGTCTCATAATTGTGGATAAAGCACTCTACTATTCTTAAAGTACTACTTATAAATGAGTTGCTTGTTGATTATCTTGACTTGGTGTTACTTTTTTATGTTTGTCTAGCAGTTTTGTAGCTCTTTTCTTTTAAAGATCCAGTAATAGTTTGCTCCAACCCATGCTTCAGAGAGTGATGAGTATCAAGTAAAAGTCTATACTTTGGGTTATTCCCTTCCACTGACTGATAGAATTTCTTATTTGCATATCCAACAGCTGTTTCTTTTCTACTTACTCAGTGTAGTAGAGTGCCACCTATATGCATTTACCTCCTCAACATTCTCAGCAAAAGCATTTAACACTGCGGCATAGGCTTTACTCAAGGGCCATTTATGTTTATGAGCATTGACTGGACCATAAAGGGATGTATTTCAATTGTGTGATCTTTGTAAGCCTTAGTTTTAAATTCTACATAAGTTTTGACTTTGCTGAAGTTGAAAGGAGAATAGACTGATGTGGTAGAAAGAACACTTGGAATCTTGAGACCTGGTTTCAGATCCCCAATATAACACTTAATAGCTGTTGTAGCCATGGGCAAGACACTGAATCTGTCAGATTCTTGGTTTCTTTTTTGGAAAATAAGGGGACAAAAATATTGTCATTGCCTATTTAATAAGATTATTGTGAGTTAGTCTTGGTAGTAATAATGAAAGGTTTATCCTAAAAATCAAACATATTTTAGAACCATGAA
Organism: Bettongia penicillata ogilbyi; assembly: GCA_023548195.1. NCBI lineage: Eukaryota > Metazoa > Chordata > Mammalia > Diprotodontia > Potoroidae > Bettongia > Bettongia penicillata. The sequence goes on from JAJHZJ010000264.1 coordinate 690,643, forward strand.
TAATAATAATGGCTAGTTACAATGTTTTTTTAATTTCATTTTTGATTTTTGTCTTAGTTTTTGGCTTGGCTTTGATCTTTTTGTATTCTGTAAGAAAAAAACTGAAAGAATAGGATGGTAATAGGTGCACAGCTATATATTTCAAACAGAATATTTAAGTTATATGTGATGTTGGGCAAGTAATTTAACCCCTCCTAGTCTCATGTGTAGAAGAAAGATAATAATGCCTATTTTATAGTTGTTCTAATGAAGGTGCTTTGCATATGCTTAAAACTGCTTTTTTACTGTAGATTATTGTTGCTATTTTGATTTACAACTGAACTTTCAAAGTATGAATTGAACTATATGCTTAGACATAATGAAAGCACAATTTTCAAGCAATCAAATATTATCCCCTTAAGCAATTTGTGAATCTAATATTAATAGAATTAACATGGTAACTTGCATGGGTATATACATTTTTCAAAATTTAGAAGAGAAATTTTGCATCTAAATTCGCATTGTCTAATACAGCGACTCCTTTCTCTTTTCAGATACCTATTTTTTCTTTGTGTTGTTAACTCGTGACATTTTTTTCTCTATTGTGATATTCAGTAAAATTAGATGTGTGGTTTAGTTGTTTATAGTTGACCAGAAAGCTTTTCTATAATGAATATAGTTTTTATTTTAAGTAAGATTAAAAGAAGTGCTTTTAACAGAAATTAGTTCTGTAAGTGTGGTTGAAAACATTTTTTCTTGCCCATCAAAAGAAATAGTTGAAATATACTCTGTTAATCTCAAAGGGAATAAAAAATGTTGTATCAACTTTTTCCTCTTGACTGGTTATAAGATGTTTGATGATGCACTATAATTTGACAACTGGGCTTCCTGCAAATGCTGTATTTTCTGTCAATATATATTCCTTTCATATTTCAACTTTCTCTGTCTCCATTTCTAACTCTGTCTCTGTGGCTCTATATCTTATCTATCTTTATATCTATATAAACATACATTAATTGGTCTTTCTGTATTTATAGTCTTTATGTATGTATTTGTGTATGATAAAAAGAATGTTGAGATATAAGAAGGTCTTTTTAGTTAAAAAGGACTATTTTTCCCTCCTAAATTAAATATTTCCTTCTCATAGTTCACCCGCATGAGATTATCTCAAATTTTTTCTAATTTAAATGATGGAGATTGTTTTCTTCTACCTTTGCATGAGAATAGTTTATTATCAAAATAAGAAAGTATTCTGTGAGCAACAAGTTATGTTTTATACTTATGTATGGATCTTATATTACATTTAATTTCTATGAACATTTCCTAAAATATTCAGTAAATGTTTATGTATTACATGAAAAAAGAAGATTTTTGTGGACATGTTTTTAAAAGTGCTATTTTGCAATAATGAAAGCATTTATGTAGTTTTATATAAGAAGCTATTAAAGCTCTATGTAAATACTAGCTATTTTATATAATGTTTTTAAGTTCTGCAAAATGCTTTAAAATATTCTATCATTTTAAATTCACCATAGCCCTGGGAAGTAGGTGCTATTGTTATCCTTATTTTCCAGATGAGGAACCTGAAGCAGCTTTTAAAGGACTTTCTCAGAGTGACACAACTAGTAAATGTGTTAGACTAAGTTTGAACTCATGCTTTCCTCGTTGTCGTCCAGTGGTCTATCCACTTTGCCACTTAGCGACCTCTTTTAAAGTATTTTTGTGCCTGCCTAATTTATACTTTTGTATTTTTTTACATTGAATTCAACAGAGACGAACTAAGAAGGTACTACATTGTGCAAATCAGTCTAGTAGTTATTGGGATTAAAGATATAGAATTATATATAGGTCCTCCTCTTACAAGAATTTATCATTTACATGCACATGTAAATTAATTTAATTTTATGTAATATGTAATTTATGTAATAAAATAAATTTAATTGTAATGTAAGGTAGAATGCAATAAGTTAAAAGGAGTTTTGACAAAGTGCTATGAATAACCTGAAGGGAGAGAGGTCATTTCTACCAGACTGGTTCATACTTCACAAGGTATAGACTAGAAGTGGAGAAGGAGAATAATCCAGGTAAAGACTGATATGAGTGAGGAATGGCTAGGTCAGAGGTCAGGATGTGAATGTTATTACAGTGGTCTGGTTGACTGTCATATAGAGAATTTTATAAAGGGAGTTGGATATTGTGAGAGAGAAGGTTGGACAAAAGGTTGGAATCTTATTTTGAGTGAACTTGCATGTAGTAACTGGATTATCAGGTGAGGGCTCACAGATTTTTTGAATGAAGGAGTGATGAATTAAGAAGATAATTTGGGATGATATTATGTGAAGGATGGAATGGAAAGAGAAGAATTTGGAAGCACGATCAGATAGGAAGCCCTTAAAGTTGTCAAGAGCAGCAGTTATAAGGGTTTAAACTCAAACTTGGGTGGTTATGGTGGGAGTAAAGAGAATATCATGCTGGAGAAATTGACAAGGTAGGATGAATGTCTTGGCATGTGATAAGATGTGATGGGTGAGAGAGAAGGAAGAGTCAAAGATGTCTTTAAAGTTATCTTAAATATCTAGGATCCTTCAATAAAACCAAGATTTATGTTGGATTTGGTTTAATTATGAGAGGCAGCAAGCATGGCATAGTGTTTAAGTGATCTTTTTTCAAAGTCAGGAAGATGCACCTCCTGATGTACCTCTGACCCAAACTGGCTGTGTCAATTTACCTGGCAAAATAATTAATCTCTCGTTGCCCCAGGCAACTCCCACAAGCAATATATCGCCAAAGGGTTGTAAATCTGCTTTGGTACAAGAAGTTTTATTACTAAAAGTTCCTATCCTAATAAAATCGCAGGACTGGACAGAGATAAAATGTGTAACACTAAAACAAGTATCTATCTGACTTTCTCTTAGGTATAAATAGAAGGAAGGAAGGGAGAGTATCTAATCAGTAAGCCCCAAAGGTGGAGGAGAGGGAGAGAGAAAGGAGAGAATGAGCTGGGTTACCCAGCTGATTGGGGCTCCATTCAGGCAGCTCAGTCTACTCACGGTTTGTGTTCCTTTTTGAAGACCATGACATCAGAGAGATGATGATATCACTTGTACTTGACTTTTTTTTGAGTGAGGGAGGGCTGTGCAAGGTCACCAACCTCACTTTCTCCTCCTGAGCCATCTGGGTTCAGTGACCAGATATTCATCAGGATGACTGCTTCTTTTCCTCCTCTTCAGAGCCCTATTCAAAAAGAATATCCACACTGTCATAACTGAATATTAGTTAAAAGCAGTTGGCTTGGGAGACACCTGAGAATAAAGTATAATCTTTAAAAATTAGTCAAAAAACCCAACTTTTTAAACTCTTTTTCCTTGGATGGCCAGTGTGTTGTCTTCTTCCCCCCCCAATCCTCAATGTAATGGAAGGAGAAGGTCTCCCTCTCATATTCAAGTCCACTTTCACATTCTGTTGTCTTGCAGTACTAATAGGTGATTGTAGAAATGGGAAGCCCATATCCCAGGATAGCTGGTAATTGCTGCCGTTTCACTTTAGTTGCCATTTATGAGAGCTGGCAGTAGCTTCCTGGGGTTCTTCTGACTGTGTCTAGAGGGAAAAAGACCTCTATTCATGTGTCTTCTGCAGAGCATGTCACCACTCGCTGGGGAGACATTCCCTTTTGGATGAGGTGATAATAGGTCTCTTATTTGTGAAGCAGAGGATCAAAAGTCACTTGATTTAATGCAAGAGTGTATTCCTGAAGGCAAGAAGCCCACTTAATTATAGCACGAAGGGGTGGGACTTTAGTGGCAAGAGTACTGGCCTGAAATTTCACACAATCCTACAATCTCAGAGTTTGAAGGAATGGTCAGAGAACATCCATTTAACCCATTTCTGGATAAGAATTCTTTCTATAACATACCCTACCAGGAGTTTTAAAGATTCTCTTTGAAGATGTCTACTCATCATTCCCTGCTGAAGCAGTCCATTCCAATTTTAGATAGCTCTAATTGCTAGGCAGTTTAGCCTTAAATCAAGCCTAAGTCTGCCTCTCTGCAACTTCCACCCACTGTTTCTAATTCAAGGCCAAGAGGAATAACTTGTATCCCCATTACATAGAACAGCGCTTCACGTACTTAAAGGTAGCTATTGTGACTCCTCCACCACCACCCCAGTCCCTGCCAATGTCCTCGATCCTTTGTGTTAAACAATATTTCTGTTTATTTTAACTAGTCCTCCCATGGTATATTCTCTACTACCTTCACCATCCAGTCCCAGAGGCCATGCTAGGCTTTGATATACTATTTATTAGCTAAGTAACTTTGGACAAGCAGGTCTCAGGCTCCTCATCTGTATAATGAAAGCATAGGATTAGATTCGATACTGTCAAAGGTACACTGACATTCTCTATAACTCTGTGGGTTTTCCCCTCCCAGATTGATTCTTTTTGTGAAGGCAAACTAGGTCATCTTTTGTCTCAGTTTGTACCTCACCTTTAATTACTGAATAGGTGTTGCCTCAGACAAACTGAGAGCAGGGAAAGATGTTAGCATAAAAAGGCCAAGGTCTCCCACTGAATCCAGGGCCAGTGCCAGCCATGTAACTCTGGAGGAGACAGTGAGTCTGATGGCAATCCAACTCGCAAGTCAAGACTTCACCCTCCTGATGTCATTAGCCCTTGTTGAGAATTAAGGACAAACTAAAACAACAAATTAGTATCTCTGAATATGTACTTAATTGACATACTTCTATAATTGATAGACACATCTATTTCAGGGCCCTGAGACTCTGGCTAGGGGCACAAGAATGAATTAACAGGTGTTTTGCCCTAGAACATTTTAGGCAAGCATATATTGTGAAAGCTAGATTTCGGTTGGAGCTTGATCTATTTGAATGGAGATATTTATTTAAAGTGTAAAAGGGACTGCGTGTTTATTCAGACAAAGTGAAGCAGAATTGAGGCCATCATCTGGGTAATTGGGTGGGGGGAACCTCCTGCCCGGTAAAACCTGTCTGGTAAAAATGGAAGAGTTTTTTAGCTTCCACACATTCACTGATCATTGCTCAGTTTCTGTTGTTTTTCTTATTGTGGTGGTTGTATTTTTGTATTTGCCCTGAGACCAGTTGCTCCCTGAAATGCCTGAAAGGAAAAGCTTTCTTAGTAAATGAGTTTGCCTCATTCAAACTGGAGTTTCTGCCCTGCCTAGAAGCTCAATAAATGAAAATGGTAATGGTATAGAAACTTGTCCTTAAAGTATTGAACTAATGCAAAAAGTGAGACAGAGGAGAAAAGGAAGAGGTCACAGGGAAAGTGCCACCTGCAAAGATGAGATTTAGGCCTTCTGCCTTAAGAAAAAAACAAAAAGCTCAAAAAACGGAAACAAAAAAATCCGCTTAGACTGTCAGCTGTCCTGTTCCCACTCGAAGCTTCCAACCACTTCTCAGTCAGTCAGAAGTAGAGATTGAGTGTGGTTTTTGATCTATGCTTTGAGCTAGGCACTGACGATTTAATCTTTCCAAACTACCAATCAAAAACTGGTACTGAAACTGAGGAGTTCGGGAGATATATTGCTGTATCATTTGACTAATAGACTTAGCTTGAAAAAATTTTATCCTTTAATCAACATTGTAAAAATTAGTCATCATAATTTGGAAAGGATCTTCAACTACTTTGAGAAACTTCCTTCCCACCTCCCCTCCCAGTTCTTAGGGACTTTTAACAATTGGGTGGCAGAATTTTAATAGTGAACTAAACTACAAAGTACTCTCCTTTCATGCAAATTCCAGCAGCACTCCCTGGACATGAAGACATGCCAGTCTTTCATCTCTATCAGTGTATTTGCCCAACCAAACTTCTATCTACCTATGTACCCCTGCATATCAGATACATATTTTCTTCTCACAGAATCCCAGCAGTTTCAAAGTAGAGCTCAGGTCTTTTGTATTTTCTGAAGATATTATAATTTCTCCCTTCTGAAATAACTTATTACTTAGGTACATTTTGTGCCATCCTCCCCCAAAAAAAATAATCTCCCTGAGACAAGTACTACTTTTTGGTTTTGTCTTTACATCCCCAGTGCCTAGAGTGGTAACTCATATGTACCAGTTATATAATGTTTGTTGAATTAAATATTATAGACCAATTTCCTAATGAGGGAAAAAAATTCTTTCTAAATAACCCAGAACTAAGTTAAATGTATAGGGAATTTGGGGAAAATGCTTAGCATAATGTAAGCATGGAGAAATAACTGAAAATAACATCCATAAATGGGTAGTTTACTTTTTATTTAAACTTAATTCCCTCTCTAAAATTAAGACATCCTCACAAGAGAGAATTGCATTACCTATCAGAATTTTTTTTCAGTTTAAACTGTCACTAGACTAGCCAATCTAACAAAAGATTTGAGTCTCCAAACCTGATGATTAAAACAAAGGGGGCAAAAGGAAAGGAAGAAAAGTCAAAACGGGGAGAGACCTAAGAACAGGAATGGCCAGGAGGGAAAGAAAAGAGTTGTGTCATAAAACACTTGCACATAAACTGAGGGTTTCTGCTGCTCTGATAGCCCTTCTTAAGACTTTCAGGAACATCTGAAGACATTTTCTTGGGCATTAAATGAGTTCAGGTCTCCATCTTGGCCTAATTATTCTCTCATAAGAAATTTATTTTAGAGACCAATATATCTAGTGTCACTGTGCAGAGCATCTTAGCATGAGCCACACTACCCTTCTTCAGAGCTCCTTCTCCCACAAGATGACTCATGAATTGCCGGTGCTGGAAGAATTGGTTTTAATAAAGGGCATATTTAAGTTGTGGAGTCATCTTTTTCTCTTTTAAGTTTTATTGATGTCTTTTGTTTTTAATCAAATTCATTTCCCAAAGCAAGTCTTCTCTTTTAACAACAAATATTAATTAAAAAACAGTTCAGCAAAATCAACTAACATATCCACCATATCAGATAATTGCACAGGCAACATTCTGTACCCTCAGTATCCCACCTCCTGCCTACCCCACCTCTACCATGGAAGATAGGAGGCATATATTTTTTTCAGCTCTTCTCTCTGTCCAAGATTAGTCATTAAAATTACAAAATATTAGCGTTACACCTTCTACATAATGAACCACTTCCTATTTGCGCATGCCTTTATGTCAGTGGTGATTTTCCACTTCTGCTGGTCAAAGTTTCTCTTTCTATCACTTGAGAATTTTAGTTTTTAAGGATGCTGTTATTTAAGAGATATAGACTGAAAACCATGTGGAAATTAGCAGGCTTGGAATAACCTGTGCTAACTCCCTTCTGACTGTGGGCTGTGATAAAAATAGACTTTGTTATGGTATATCCTAGATACATTATAAAATTTTGGTAGTGGATGATTTATTTTCCCCCTCCTTTAATCCTCTAACTAGAGCCAAAGCCACCCATCTACTCCCACAGTAGAAAGAGATGATCTAGAGAAAGGTCTTCTTAATGTTTTGTGAGTCATGGATGTTTTGTCAAGCTGATGATCTCTTCTTAGAATAGCATTTTAAAATTCTTAAAATAAGACATATATGACTACAAAGGAAATCAGTTATATTGAAATACAGTTATTTATCAACTACACAAGTTCATATCATAAAGCCTAGGTTGAGAACTCGCAATCTACTGTCTTCTAGTGTGACTGGAAGAGATTGAGCAAGTTTCTATTTGAATTTATCTTATGTTCTTTTGTTTAGACAGAAGTTGAATATTAGAGAACTGGTCAAAAATGTCTCCTGAGCTAGCTTGTCTCTCCTATGTTCTTTCCCAGGGGCGATTAGAAGCAAAATTACACCTGGCACATTTCAAGCTAGCACTGACCTGGTGAGACCATACTACAATATTGGGGAATGGACTTAGAAGTGGAGAGAACATCGAGAAAGATTGTCCTCTTTTTGAATGAATAGCCTTAATCCAATCACCCTGCTTTTAAAGTTTTTTCTTTTCTCTGTATATTGTATTGTCAGAAGTTTGGGTGTGGGCAAGTGTTCTGCTCTTAGTAACAGTGTCAATTAATAAAGAATACATTGTCATTGATATTTCAGCATGCAAACTTCTTAAAGATCATTGAGACAACTTCAGTGTTTTTCCATCTCCTCTCTCCACTTTCTAAGGACTGTGTAGACAAAGATTATAAAATTAAGAAAAGAAAATCATTTGGAACAGATAAAGCATTGTATTTGGCTTACATAACTTTAGCTCACACATTTGATCAGGATGGGCAGGCATTAAGTAAGAATTTTAGAAATTCAGATAAAAAATATATATCACATTATTTTTCCATACTCCTAAGGCATATCAACATGTAGTAATGAATTGATTCATTTATTGAATTGGATTAAGACCAATGTATGATCTGAGGGAAAAATGTGTCATCAGTAATTGTAGGGGGTCCAAGAAAGGCTTCTTGGAGATTGTAACATTTAATTAGGCTTTAAAGAATGATTGGAAATGGAACATGTAAAGCAGAGAAGAGAGGACATCCCGGGCATAAGTATCAAGGGAAGAGTCAAATATTTGGGAAAGGAGCAGGGTATGTCTGGAGGGCTAGAATGCTATAATTGAACTGAAATATAGGGTATGTGAGAGAGAATGGTGGTCTAAGGCTGGAAAAATAGGGTGGAGCCAGAGGACCAGGAATGTTAGGCAAAATAGCTTGATGTTTAATCAGTAGGAAATAGTCTGGCGCTGAAAATTTTTAAGCAGAGACCACACCTCAATTTCACAATATGGCTAGATGGACATACAAGGAAAATTAATCTAGAAGTGGTATAAAAGATAGGTTGGAAGGTCGGGAGAGTAGACTTAAGAATGTCTCTTAGGAACCTCATAATTTAATGAGTAGTGAAAGTAGAGCTTGTACCAGAGAGACAATATGGTTTTATGGTTGGTAAACCTTGGTATTTAGTTGGATATCAAAATGAGGAAGAAGGAAGAATTAAAGATGATTACAAATTTTGAATGAGGGGGCTTGGGTGAATGCCAATAGCATGTGTAGGAAGTACCTTGGTTTTAGACATGCTGAGATATTAAATAGCATAGAGCGTGGCATGGAGTAGACATTTAATGTGTTTATTGATTGACATTTAAAATGTAAATAGTAATGTCAGAAGGAGAAACTGATTTATAGGGAAAGTTTGGACTATAGTGAGTTTTGAAGGACCTGTGCATCTTCAGATGGTGATGTCTAACAGATGGAAATGTGGGCTTGGAGTTCAGAAGTGAGGGCAACATTACCTGGTCAAACATGTCAGAAGAGCATCTGAAGCAGTTATTTTAAAAGAAACTCCTAAAATGTCCTAAATGTATATTTATATTTAAGGCCAGTCTCACATATATATGTGTGTGTGTGTGTGTGTGTGTGTGTGTGTATGTGTGTATATACATATGTGTATATATGTATGTATAATAAACTTTTACATTTGTATGAGCCATTAGGTTGATAAACATTATACACAGAAAGGGTTTTTACACTTTTGTTTTCTACTCAATGCATAAATTATAAAACAGTGACATATTTTAAAACTGAACAATGATATATTCTTACGAGAACAAATGAGCCTTAGTAACTTAATTTTTTTTTCAAAAGTAGGAACTATTCATGCCTTCCCCTGATTGAACAAAACTCTTTGTGTGAATATCTATGGCTATTGATAAGTGGGAAACAAAACAGAAGACTTTATGTTAAATCAACAACTGTTAAATACTGTAAATATAATGAGATGATATAGGTAAAACATCTAAAATTATTAGTGACAGGAATTTAATATGAAATGAATCTGCTGAGTGTGGAGTGTCACTACTCTGCCATTAAGGACTATTTGTAACTGTAGGAAGTATGTAGGTAGGAACCTCTAAGAATCTCTAGTCACCTTTAGATTAAAAACAAAGAGACAAGCATCGTTAAGAAGCTGTTAAGTGTCTTCCTTGATGGGAAAGGAGTACCCTTGAGTGGATCTTTTGGAATAATAATTTCTCCACTTCAGAGTCAAAGAGGGGCCCCACCACCAAACAACAACAGTATTCATTGAATGCCTGTTATGTATAGAACCAAAAACTTGGGCAAGAGAGGAAGTTTAGAGAAGATACCATCCCTTCTACTTCTCTGTTTGCCTAACTTCTTTCAAGTCTCAGTTCAAATCCCACATTTTCCAGGATGTCTTTCCCAGTCCCCCTAGCTTCTAATCCCTATCCTTCTAAAATCTTTCTGAGGTAGATAGGAGTATTATCACCCTGGTTTGACAGAAGTGTGATTTCATTGTTACTGCGTGCCCCACCAACTGTGGAGGGCAATTACTTCTACAAGGTCTCAGTTGGCAGTTCTGCGCTCTCACCCCTTACTTCCAGTTTTGTTTGATAGAACTATTGCTGTTTGCAGTTATTGGGACTTCTCAGATGTCTCAGGTCCTCAGTAAGCTAAGCTATATTGATCAAAGTTTTATGTGGCTTGGAAACCACCACCCTCCACATAAACTGGCAGGATTGAGCACTACATATGCTCTTGAATTACAGCATACCAACATGATAATGAAGATGTAACTTTTGGTTTCTTAAACTATTGAGTGTTCTTCTTAGGTGTGAGCATTTTTTATCCTTAGCAGCAGGAATTAATACAGCTTAGTGAGAGTTGTCTTAATTTGAATGAAGCATCATTTCATATTCCAGAAGGACTGAAAGATCACAGTTTTTTAAAAAAATAATACATATGAACATGCTGTATTACCTGAAGCTGATGGTAGAGTCTCCTTCCCTTCCCCTCTTCCCAACATAGACCCCCTTCTTTCCCCTCTCTCTCCAGGGAGAAACCCTGAGTTTATAGTATATAAATGGTTGAGAAATAAGCAAAAGCTGTTCTGATTATTTAAAAAAAGATGTGATTTACCACTATTTTGTGTTGAAATCTTGTGAAAGTGGATGGGTAGCAAGGAGATGTCTTGAGAAAAAAATGTTTATCTGAATCCAAGTTTTCTACTACATATAAGCCACTCCCTGATAAAATAAAACGTTAGATTTTTAGAGATAACTCTTAACGCTTTCAAATAATTTGAAAGAGTATATTTTACTTCATTTTAATTATTGCAAACTGTCATTAAAATCATGGAAGTAGAATACAAGTACTTTGTATGCATCAACCTTTTCATCTCAACCTTTTCTCTCTCTCTCTCTCTCTCTCTCTCTCTCTCTCTCTCTCTCTCTCTCTCTCTCTCCCCTCTCTCCCTCTCTGTCTCATCTCTCTCTCTCTGTCTCTCTCTCTCTCTCTCTCTGCCATGCATGATCTAAGGATGTCCTTTGGACTTTCATAAAGAACTAAGAGGTGGCAGACTTACTTTTGTAACACCTGTATCACTTATGACACATACTCAATCGTGAACTTCTTATTTCATTAACTACACCTTGAACTATTAAGGTTATTCAGTTACTAGAGTTACATTTTTTTTAACATTGCTATTAGAGGTCACTAACCAGTACATCCATGACCTAAAAAGTTAATTGGTCTCCTAAATTGAGTCACTTACCTTATTACCTGGCTTTGAGTCAGAGAAATAGGAATAGAGGCCAGATATATTTTAATACAATTGATGCATACAAAACCAGCTTTGTTGTGTGCTTGCAACTGGAAGGTACATATTGTCCTAAACAAACTCACTGAACTTTCTGTCCATACTAATAGAGATTCCTGTCATGTGTCATTGAGTCATTGAAGAGAAAATTAAAAAAGGACATCTATATTTCAAGAAATAAGTGGGTGTTTTGATTGAAAAATAATCTCAAGACACTAAAATATTTTATTGGTTGTGGGAATCCTCTTAGATATTTTTAAAGGAAAACTAAAGAAGTTTTCTTTATTGAATGGTTTTGTTGCTCCACTGCTAATAAATAATCAGGCATCTTCTAAGCTTGTACTATGGATAGATAGCTGGCTTTGGATTCCGATGTAATCTGGTCCCTCCTCGAATATATGCTGACCCGTTGACCCTAAGCAAATCATTGAATTTCTCAGTGACATAGACGGTTCCCTAGGACTGGCAGTTGTATAATCGGTGTCATTTTATTTGGTAGAGAAAGTCACTCACTAGAAGCTCCCTATGCCATTGAAACAGAAGGTCTGGTAAAACAGATAAAACAAAACAAGTAACTCTGACAGGAGTTGTGCTTGAGTTCTCTATGAACGGGCAGAAGAAACAGGAGAAAAATACCTCTCTCACCTCAGTTGGAAGAAAAATTCAGAACAGAATAACTTGTTAAGGGATCATTTCAGGATTCAATGAATCAAAATGATTTTTTAGTACGACAATATTTAATAATGACAATCAGCATTGTCAAAGTGTGTTTAGGTGTCTTTCCATGCACAGCACTGCTCAGTGTTGAACAAATTGAGTTAAACATATCCAGTTTCTATTCCTTTGGAAATTAACATCTAAAAATATAACTGAGAAGATTGAGTAGCTATTTCTTTGTAAATTGATATACATTATAGTGGTGTTAATGACTGAAAAGTTAACTGTAAATTGCCTCAGAAAAATTAAATTTTAAGATTGTATTAGTATTACATAGTTCAAAATGATTTACTGTCCTCTATTTAATCTTTTGATGAAAGTCACACCTGCTGTATATAAAATCAATGTTGAGGAGAAGTAAGTGTTGATAAGACATCATGGGCAAATGTCATGACTATTTATTCAAAATGTGTTATTCTGGTCCTTTTCAAAGTAAAATTTTAGCTCAGTTTAAGTTTACTCCAAAGCTATTTACTTACTTTGAATGCAGATGTCCTGATGGTGCTTAGAAACTCATGGAGCTCTTTTTGATCAAAGTATAAATAATTCAATGAATTCCTTCACTGCTTTTATTTTAGTTCATTTCTCTACCTGTCTCTAGATGCTTCTTCTGAATTCTGATTTTTCTAGACCCTTTGATCATAAACACTTTCAATTAAAATCAGTTCAACAGTTGTTTATTGAAAATAAATGGATGGGGCATTTCAGACTGAGCCAAGGAACATTATAAGCAAACAAAAACAAAAACACATGGTTTGTGTTTGAGGGATGGCAATTTGATAGGGTAGTTACACAGGGCGTGATGAAAGATAGGACCAGAAAGGTATATTGGAGCCAGATCATGGATATCCTTGAATAATACCATAAGAAATTTGGGCAGTAAGAAAATAGGGAATCATGAAAGACATTTTGAGAGAAGAATGATATAATCAAAGCTGTGCTGTAGGAGGAGTAATCTGAGATGATGTACATACTGGATTGAAGTGAAAAAATGATGTCGGTAGTAATATGATTTTGTATTTGTCATTGAATGTGAGGTGCTGGCAAGATATCTAGGTGGTGATGTCTACCAGGCTATTTGAAATGGAAGATTAAATCTCAGAAGACTGGATAGAGCTGGCAACATAGATGCAGGAGTCATTTGCACAGGGGTTAGAGTTGGGTCAGATGACATCAGTCTTTTCGGTAAAGTAGAAGTTGAGATCATCAGTTCTGAGTTATGTTAATGCATAGGTGGAAAATAAGAAATAGGTTGATTCTCAGGGACACAGTCACAGAGACACATTGCTACCAGGTGGGATACATTACTATTCCAGGGGTGGGAGGCCTGTGGCCATGAGTCCACATGTGGCTTTCTAAGTCTTTGGGTGCAGCCTCTTGACTGAGTCCAAGTTTTATAAAACAAATTCTTTTATTAAGGGGATTTGTTCTGTTAAGTTTGGATTCAGTCAAAGGACCCCAATTGGGGACCTAGAGGGCCACCCTTGCATTGTTTGTGGGATCTGCTGTCCCTATGTGAGACTGGATTCAGGAACATTCCCTTTCCCTTTCTCAAGAGATGTTAATGATTAATACCTCTCCCTTTGTTCCTCAGTACTGTGTTTTTCCTCAGCCTCTATAAAGAGTTAATAGGCTGTTTATTTTTTTCACTCAAGAAGAGTTACCACAGTAAGAAAGTGTGCCAGTGTGAACTTCTTTACCTACAAAAATTAGAGTAAAATATTGGCATACTACTTTTGAAGTTTGAAAACCTTTAATTTGGGGGTGAAAGTGAAAGAAATATGTTCTTAGTAGGCTTTACTTTATGTCTATAAAAGCAAACTTTTCATTGCCAATGGAAATATCCTTAGTGGGTGCAAGTTGGCCACATTATAAATGATTACTTGCATGCAAAAGACATCATCAAAGCATGAATGGCCAGAAAAGAAGGCAGGCTGCTCATGTACTAAGAGTAAGAGGGAGGCTGAGGTCTTAAGGAAAGGGGAAAAGGTTGGAAATTATCCTTGTGAGGATGGGACAGGAAGTCAACAATAATGAATATTCTGCCAAGTAGCAGTAAGGGTCGATTTGAAGTTATATGAGATACATATTTTAATGGATCAAATTCACAGTTGTTGCTGTTTTGTTTCTCTGGCAATGCAGAAATAAATTATGATGAGAGTAATTTTCTAAGGCTTACATGTAGACTAGACTAGTATTTCCTTAAAAATTATTGTCCTTGAGACTTAAGTGACCCAGGGGGATAAGGCTTGAATCATTCATGTAGCTTCCTGGTGAGCCAATTAGAAAAGCTAGCTGAGAAGGCATCATGAGCCCCCTCAGGCTTCTAAAAATTGAACCAGCCAAATCAATAATATATCCTTGCCGAATCTCTTTTTCCTACCATGGCTAAGTAAACCTCTTTTTGTTATTTATTGGCTGATTTATGAGGGTTATGATTAACTTCAAATTCTGAATCTGAAGCACCAGAAGTAGTTCTGAAATAGGCCTACACTATAATACTCAGGAATATATTTATAGAAAATGGACAGTAAATGTGAGAGTGAGGGAAGAGTTTAGTGTTAAGGCTTTCACAAGATGGGCATGGTAAAGATCAAGGGAATGAACTCTTCTAGCAGGATGGTATGGACATTAAAATTTTTTTAAAAAGGTTGTTTAGTAATAGGATTGGAATAAATATTTTCAAATGATAATGAGAATAAGGAATGAGTAAATCCTTTTCTCCTTCCCCTATGATTTGGAGAAAAAAAAAGTAGAAAAAGATGTAACGTATAACACAGTGCCTTCCATAGAGTAGGAATTCACTTATCTGTAGAAGGAAGGAAGGGGGGGGAGGGAGGGAGGAAGGAAGAAAGAAAGGAAGGGAAGAAAGAAGAGAGGGAGTGGGAGGCAGAGAGGGAGGGAGGAAAGAAGGAAGGAAGACAAACAGGGTGGGTGGAAGAAAAAAGGAAGTAAGAGAAGGTAGAAGGAAAAAAGAAAAAGGAGGAAGGAAAGAAAGAAAGGAAGTATGAAAAAAGGAAAGAAAAATAGAAAGTTCACTATGTTGCCATTCAGTAGGGTTCAAATTTTGGCCACTTCAGTACTCTGGTTCTAATGTAAAATGATTATACTACAAAATCTTAATGGTTGCTTAAGCTGTGAGTCCATTCATTTTGAATGACTAAGAGGTCTATGAATGAAGTAGTATAGTCACAGAAAAATAGGCAAGGAGGTGAAAGTAGATCTTATGCTAACATGAAAAAATTACTAGAATATGGGGTTCCATAGGGCACAACAGAAATTCCCGGCATGCAGCTGAAAGGACAGGGAGTATGAATGGGGTAGAATAGTACTAAGTTGGATATTAATGTGAGTATAGGGAATAAGGGGAAATGGGGTAGATTGCCACTCAAACTTAAATTAGTAGATAAAATGTATTAAGACAGCAGATTAGAGGCACATATTAGGGATAGAGAAGGGAGGTGCTGAGTAGGTAATGTAATAATGGAGAATCTAGAAGTAACATTGAACCTAGGTATATTTGAAAAGTTCTTTTTCTTAATACCCCTCATTGTTCAACTCTATCTTTGATATGTTTCAGAGATTTTTCTCTCAGAGAAATTTGAGCCAAATAGATTTTCTTTGCAACCTGTGGGATGACACGGCTTTTTGTATCAGTGAATATTGTAATTGTACATTTGACAGCTTATCTTTGTCTAAAATAGAATACTTATATATTTATGTATGAACTTTGTTTACAAAATGTATTTCTGTCCAAAAAAAGATTGTCTATTATCTCTTCATGAAGGAGATTGATTGAAGCTTACTGGCACCAGCATGGTAGTACCAGGAAAAGATATTAATATGATGAGATAGAATGGTAATTGTACGCATGAAGGGTATGCTTTTCTTTGGAGGGCACCAGGGGGTTCCATCTTTAGTCATTTTATGTTGCAAATACAAGATTGAAATCAGAATTAAGAAAGAATGGTCTTGTTGGTTAAATAACAAATATTTGTCACATATCTTCTGGGTGTCCGATGGCTGTCCAGGTGTTACGGAGGGATACTAGAAAATAAGAAGACACTGTACCTGCTCATAAGGAGGATGCAGTGTTCAAGGTACTTGCTTTCTTTAGTGATTTAGGTCATTCTCTTAGGAAATATTAAAAAAAAAGTCTGTCCATAACAGTGTTCACCAGGCAGACTTGTAGAATTGTATTTGAAAGCACGCTTGTCCAAAAAAAAAAGTGAAGAGTACATTTGTGCATTGTATTTTCAATGTTTGTTTCAGCTGTCAGATCTTTTTGTGTAATTTCACTGAGGGAGGACCTTATTCCTTCTGCCCCTTCTCTGCTTGCCTTAGACCTATAGGCCCATTCTAATTTACATGCCTGGAAGTGAATTGACTACTTAGATCCTTGAGAACAAACCACTAGTCTTGTATTGTAAAATTTTGATTCACTTGAGAAACAGGTGAAAAGGTGCTTCAGTAGCATTATATTGTATATAGATCATTGCACTGATCACTTTGATTCAGTTTTCCTTAGCAAAAATAGTGCAGATGAAATTATGGTATACATTTAACAAGGTAAGAGAAACATCAAATTATCCACAATTGAGGTTAGGCACTTTTTTTTTTTGATCTGATCAAATCATTAAACTACTCTGGGTCTCGGTTTCCTCACTTGTAAAAAGAGCTGCCTTGACTAGATCATTTCTAAGGTCACACCAAACTCTGAAATTCAATGATTATATAGTACAAGGATCTTGAAAGCAGATCCTTCTGTTTCCCCTATTATCCTAAATTACCCAACTGAGACAGATCAGTATTTTACAAAAGTTGTTCTTGTGCACACCCATAATGGTACATAGGAGCTCTTTACCTTTTTAGGTAGGGGAAAGGAAAGGCGGGGTTGTTTGGTTCAATACTTTCCTGCACATAGTAGGTGCTGAAATAAATAATTAGGTGATTTATAATGAGTGCCATCTTCAGTGATCAATGTGAAAAGCAGGTACCTTCAACCTGTACACCTATCATAAAGCATCACTACAAGATAAAATGAAGACAGGGAAGGGAAAAGAACAATGTACTCCTAAAACCAGTGGAAAATTAGACAGTCCAGATTGCAATTATCCAAAACTGGAATTTATCCAGGACACATATTAGTATATACTACTTTCTGTCTAGCCTAATTAAAGGAATGTTGAGACCTAGCAAAGTTGGCTGATTTGCAGAAGTTGGTGTTTGCTGAAATCTGTGCCTCTAGATCATAAGTGCTTAACAATCTGACCTAATTTTTATGTTAGGTTGACTTTCTTCATTAAAACTTTTAGGATCAGTTTAAAAAATGCAGCGCAAATTCACTTTTAGTATTATTCCCCTATGTTTAAAGAAATGTGGAATAATAAGGGAAAACCATTCTAATAAAGCAGTGTGTGATTGGACAGATTGGATATTCTTGACGTGCATTCAAAGATGTTCCATACCATTAGGATAATTAATTAAAATGCACTTCCAGTAAGGAAGTATTAAAGTGACAACAGTAAGTCAGCTCTTAAAAGTAGAAAGCTGTGCCAGTCCCAGAATTAACTCATGAAGCAGATTATGAGTCAACAGCTGAAGACTAAGGATGGCACTAGTAGCACTGCAGATTTGAAATGAGCATGTTACTCCTTTATTTCATGCATTATGATTTACTCAGCTGTAATAATAGTGCTTTACCAAAATAGCAGAAAGAAAGCGACCATTATAATAAGATTTTAGGTGATTTCCTTACCCTTTTAAAAACTTTTATGTTAAAAAAATCTAATACTAAAAATATTCCTTGTGATTTCAGAATGACATGGTTCTAAGAAAAATCATCAAATTCTTCATTATCTGGTAGTTGGTTATCTGAGTCGTGAATATCTTTGTCATCTCTTGACAGTACCACCCACAGTTTCTTGTACATAGCAGATATTGGTAGATATTTACTGCCCGATTTTGTGAAAAGGCAGTGTGGTATATCAGCAAGGACAGTGTCTTTGCCACTTGAAGCCCTGGGCTTGAGCCATGGTTCTAATGTTTCCTAGCTGTATGGTCTTAGGTAAACCATCTCTCAGGTCTCAGTTTTCTCATCTGTGAAATGAGGATAATGATGACTGCCCTGCCTGCATCACAGAATTGTGATGAGGATCAAATGAATGCACTAATGTGAAGGCACTTTGTAAAAAAGAAAACATTATAGAAATGTGAGATGATCTTGATAAATTATGTATCGTTTTTTACTGTTCTACCCAAAAACTTAAGGGTAACTGAAATGCTCATAGGCTGTGTCTACATGAAATGGGCATCTGAACTCCCTTCAAGGACTATGGCATCCTGAAATAACTTTGTCTACTGCAACCTACCCCAACCCTTTTCCTCTGCTTTTTGAGAGTCATGTTTCTTAGAGGAAGGAGGTGATGTCAGATGCAACTCTTCATGGGAGTTTTGAAAGTGAAAGGCAAGGATTGACATGTTGGCAGCTGAGGTGTATTGTGCCCCTTGACTTTCTGTAAAATTTCTAACAGGCATTGCTCTATTAACATTCCCTTCTAGTGTATTTGTGTAACACTAGGTTTGTAGTAAAAACCGATGCATGAACAGGCCTGGGAATGGAGTTTCTTGACTCTGCAAGAGTAGTATTTTTGGTTCTCAGACAAGTGATCTTGTCTTTCTGTTTGCCCATGCAGTGACCTTGAGATTCAAAGAAGTTTCTATAGCACTCTCTAATCCAGTTGTAAGTTAAGTAATTGTGTCAAGCTCCTGTTTCATGGGACATGGTAGGTTAATTATAAGAAACCAAATCTCCAGTTAGTTTTCTTTCATGCTTCTCCTGCTGTGGCTAGGAGATTGGAGAGGAGAAGAGCTCCAGTCTAGAATACATTTGTGTTTTGGGAAGGGCTGGATTCAGGGTCTAGTGAAATATGTGATTTATGTTTCTGCTTCTGCCATATAGTAAGGATCTATTTGAATCCTGTATTTAGATTATAATCTTGAGGAAAGATAGATAAAAGAAGCAACATAAAGGAAAAGAAAAGGAAAAGGAACTTGATCAAGTAGATGGGAGCCATTTAGAGGCTAAATGATACCCACTCCTCAGTAAGAATCTGAACTTAAGAATTCCGGTAGACAGTTATAAACCTCAGGGTCCGGACTACTGTATCTAGACTGCTACTTTTGTGACACTTTTTGCTTATATAGGGATCTTAAAAAGTGATATGGTGCGTATTCTATATAATTCAGGTCTAAAATAAGTAAAAGGAACATAAAAATCTGTTGTGGGGGGAAAAGATGTTTTGGGCCTAAAGGGGAGTAGGATTTTTTGTCTGTCTTTTTTCTCTCTGTCTGTCATTCTCAGTCTCTTTCTGTTTTTTGTCTGTCTCAGTCTTTCCCTTCTCCCCTCACCCCTTCCACTTAGCTTGCTGTCTGCTTCTTTCAAAGGATACTTTTCCCAGCATCACTTACAGGTCTAAATAGCCAGTAAGAGTCAAACAGCACTCTATGCTACAGTTTGAATATTTAATTATTAATATTATTTTATGGTAGTGTTTTCATATTCAAATGTGTTTATAAAGCATTTTCATTTTGCTTATATAAAAGGAAGGCAGTAGAAGAGTTAACATTATGACCAAATGAACATAAAAATCAAGCTATGAATTAAAGAGACAATTGAAGGGAAAATAATATTTGAGATCATGCAGATTTGTGATCTATATTGTACCTGTTTTTTGGGAAGTAATTGACCACTTCACAATACTGAAGAAATAGGTCATATTTATACTCATCTCAGATGTGCATATGTTTATTAAACCCCTTCCCATGTAAGGATCCAGATATAAATGTGACTCAGGCTCTGAAATTTAAGAGTTAACTCTCCAGTGAGGGAAAGATATGCACACAATCAAGTGCTCCACATCAGAAAGTGAAGTGTGTGCAAGGGACTTGGCCAGACCATTGAATCCACACAGATGCATTTCAGCTAATCATACAAGAATCTAAGGTTATTGTTAACTAACTAAACAGAAAGCTTTGTTCCTTCCATTTTGTATTACGTCTGGTAGCCTGAGATGACCTTATATTTAGAAGTTACCAGAGAGTAACACAATGCTTATTTTATATAACTTGTAAATGACTACCAAAATTGAGACATGTAGAGATGGGACATCGGAGCAAAGATTGTGTTTCAGTAGACCGTATAACTGCCTATACGCTGTTTTATGACTTTCCTCTGTGTACAAACTTTTATTGCTTGGTGAAAAAAACCCCCCAAAAAACAAAAAAAAAAACATTCTAGAACTAGCAAGGATCTAGTCCAAGGAAAACAAATACTTATTTTACCCTCAGAAAATCTGATGCAGGTTTGCAAATTAAACTACAGGATTTCACTTGTCCTCCTTCCTTTTTGTGCGTTTTGTTACTTTGCTTAAATTTTGTAAGGGTTAATAGAAGTTTTCGAATTTACAATACATATTTTCTTCTTTTAAAATATTATTTATTTATTTTTAGTTTTCAACATTCACTTTTATAAGGTTTTGAGTTCCAATTTTTTTCCCTCCCTCACTGCTCCCTTCCCAAGACAGCCTGCAGTCTGATATAGGCTGTACGTGTACAGTCATATTAAACATATTTCCATGTTAGTCATATTTTGAAAGCAGTATCAGACCAAAAGGGAAAAACCATGAGAAAGGAAAAACAACAAAAAAAGAAAACAGTGTGCTTCTATCGGCATTCATACTCCATAGTTCTTTCCCTGGAGGTGGACAACATTTTCCATCATGAGTCTTTTGGAATTGTCTTAGATCATTGTATTACTGAGAATAACTAAGTCTATCAAAGCTGGTCATTGCACAGTGCTGCTGTTACTGAGTACAATGTTCTTCTGGTTCTGCTCACTTCACTCAGCATCAGTTCATGTAAGTCTTTCCAGGTTTTTATGAAATCTGCCTGCTCATCATTTCTTATGGAACAATAGTATTCCATTACATTCATAAATCACAACTTGTCCAGTCATTCCCCAATTGGTGGGCATCCCCTCAACTTTGAATTTTTGGCCACCACAAAAAGAGCCGCTGTACATGTGGTCATTTTCCCTATTTTATGATCTCTTTGGGATACAGACCTAGTAGGGGTATTGCTAGATCAAAGGTCACGTACCACTTTATAGCCCTTTCAGTATATTGCTTCAAATCGCTCTCCAGAATGGTTGAACTAGTTCACAATTCAGCCAACAATACATTAGTGTTTCAATCTCCCACATCTTCTCCAACATTTATCATTTTCCTTTTATTTTCATAGTAGCCAATTGGATAGGTGTGAGGTGGTACCTCAGAGTTGCTTTAATTTTATTTTTTTAATCAGTAGTGACTGAGAGCATTTTTATATGGCTATAAAGAGCTTTAATTTCTTCATCCCAAAACTACCTGTTCATGTCCTGTGATATGAATTTATCAATTGGGGATAAAACACACATTTTCCTTCCAACAATCCTGAGAAGTATGTATGAAAGCATTATGAAACCCATTTTTCAGATGAGGAAACTGAGGCTTCAAAAAGTTTACCCATTGTCGGGCAGCTTAGTGTTAGAACACAGATTCAAATTTATTCCGTAGTATATAGTCTCTTGAAGTTGCTGTAGCAGACTACACATATACACACATGTACACATATACATATACATGCATAGGTATATAGTATGTATGTAGATATGTGTGCATCTGCACACACACACACACACACACACACACACACCCCTCATAGCCTTCTATCTAGTGATGAGCCTCTTGGAATGAGAGAGGTCCTCAGATGATAGACATTTATTCCAACACAGCCATAAACTGAAGAACCTTTCCAATTTGATAGGACCACCCAAGCTTGTTTTCTGTTTTTCTAACCCTTGAGAACCCAAGTAACCTTCTACATCATTCTGAGACATTGGGATCAGACTATTAAAATCCTAAAAATGTTGAAAGTGTTTTTCTTTTTAAATTTTCACCATTTTGGAACCAGTAGAAAGTTTATAATTTTCAGCACTCATAGGGCAGCTTCCAGTAGGTAGTATTACTAGTCATAGGTGAAAACCCCTAACTTTAGCTCATGTTCTACATCAATGGTATCAAACTCAAATAAAAATGAGGGGGACTAAACCTTACAAAAGAATCTTTGAGGGTCATATATTGAGTGAGAAAACCACATATTAGCATTATCTTTGTTCTATTGTATTTTTATTTTATTTTGTTAAATATTTCCCAATTACATTTTAATCTGGTTCTGCACTAGGGTGGGGGTGAGGGTGAGCAGCGTGCAACAAAGGGCAGAGAATTTGACACCATTACTCTATACCAGTGTCCTGCACATAGTAAATGTTTGTTGATTGTAGATAAAGATATTCCATATTTATTTGGGCTGTTTCACTGTGTTGTTTTTACAAAATAAATTAGTAATGTTAGATGTCAGTCTCCTCATCATAGTAATTATTTAAA
This sequence comes from Bettongia penicillata ogilbyi, assembly GCA_023548195.1. Lineage (NCBI taxonomy): Eukaryota > Metazoa > Chordata > Mammalia > Diprotodontia > Potoroidae > Bettongia > Bettongia penicillata. The sequence goes on from JAJHZJ010000264.1 coordinate 713,392, forward strand.
ACTGTAGTAGAGAAGAAAACAAAGGGAAAAAGATGATGACCAGAGGGAGCGTGATGGAAAAAAAAAAGAAGCATTTCCTTGGCTGAATGCCATTTAATTATAGGTGCCACCCCTCCTGCTAGCTAATTATATATTTGTAAAAATGCTTTAGCAAAACCTAATGCTTTCACAATTCCCATCCTCCTCCACATTAGGCCAATCAGCAGCAGCCTCTTTTTTTTTATAGAAGTTATTGTGGGCAAGGCTGGTGTCAAGCCAGGTGATGACAATAGTAATGCTGATGTAAGACAGGGCTCCAAAGATAGTGAAGAGGAAATTTGTTTCCCTTAAATCTGATCATTGCTGGCTCTAGATTTATATATTTATTTTTATTTCTCAGTTGAATTTCCACTTCCTTAGAGAATGAGGCTGTGCAAGTGCAGCTGAGGAGTTCATCTAGATCAGGGTTTATTTTTTTAATTTAGGGTAGGTGAAATTGTTTTCTAAATTCCAAAACTGGACCCTAGAGTTAAATCTGGATTCAAATCCTGGCTCCAAATAACTCAAACTATATACATTTAGGCCAATAATTTAAATTCTTTGAACCTCAGTTTCTTCTGTCACATAATGATACTAATATCTGCTCCGTCTACTTTATCAAGTATTTTTGAGTATCAAATAAAGTAATGGCTGTGAACATACTTTGTATTGTGTTCACTGCTGAGCAAAATAAGAATTTACTATTCTTCCAGACAATAAAATGTATGTGGCTAATATAATTTTGGAATTTAGTCAAATCATTACATACAAGGGCAAGAAAATCTTTGGGTTTCTATTTGGTTTTCTGGTCAGGAAAATGAAAGCCAATTATTGTTACCATGTTTAGCAAAACTGTGTTGTGCATAACGTGTAAAAATTTTATTTTTTGAACTTTATGTTGTTTTTCTTTTAAAATTTAAAGATAAACATTTCATGAAAATAAAGCAACTATTTTGATGGTATAAATTAATTTCTTTGCAACCAGGAGAACATTTTATAATGTAACAACAACCCTGTAAAAATGAAAAACTTCAGAAAAAAAACCTTCAGAAAACAATTCTAATCAATGCAATGACCACTCAGCATTCTAAATTACAGATGATAAAGAATTATGCCCACCTGGCAATAGATAAGTGATGAACCAGAGCTGCAGAATGAGATATATTTTTGGAAATTGCTGATGTAGAAATGTGTTTTGCTTGACTCCATATTTGTTACAAGGGCTTAGTTTTTCTTCTTCTTTTTTTTCCCCTTGTTTCTTCCTCAAAGGGGCAGGTTATGAGAGAGAAAAAACAATTATTTCTTAATTGAAAAGAATTTAAGCAATAACAATAACAGCAGCAACAACATTGGATGTTATTTATTGTGCTGGAAGGCTCTACCCCTTCCTCCACCTGGGGAGGTTCAAAATCTATGGTATCTTTTTCTATTTCTGAAATGACAATTGACACTAAACTAAAGAGAGGGTGGTCTTACTTAATTGAATATTTGCCTTACTACCTTCTCTCCCAATTAGATAATAAGCTTCTTGAAGAAAAGAATTATGTCTTACCCACCTATGTATTTACTGCTATTGCCTGACACATAGTAGGTACTCAGTAACCATTTGTTGAATTGAATAATAGTTCATTGTGCCATAGTCTACAATGTGTGTGTGTGTGTGTATTGGCTTGTATTTTAGCTTACATCTCCCATATTCCCTCTCAACAGAGGATCTTATCTTATAATTTACTCTTTTGGTTTTGTCCTTGTATCACCACTTTCTAGCCCAGTGTCTGGCATGAAGTAGATATTTATTGGCTCCCACTTCTCTGATTTCTGTCTCTGCCATTGTCTTCATCCTGTTATCTGTTCACAATAACCATTCCCTAAACTCATTTCTCAGCCCTCTGCAATCTGACTTCCAACCTTTTCATTCAATTGAAGCAGTTGTCTCCAGTTACTGAATGAATTCTTAATTGCCTAATCTAATGGACTTGCTCAGTCCTTATGATTCTTGACACATTCTTGATCCTATCTTCAGCCTTTGATACCGTCTATTGCCCTCTCTTCTTATATACTATCTCTCTAGTAATTTTTTTGTTACTGCTTCATCATTTCAGTCATATCTGACTCTTCATGTTTCCATTTGGAATTTTCTTGGCAAAGATACTGGAGTAGTTTTTCATTTCCTTCTCCAGCTCATTTTATACATGAAGAGTTGAGGCAAACAGGGTTAAGTGACTTGCACAGGGTCACATAACTAGTAAGTGTTTGAGGCCACATTTGAATTCAGGAAGATGAGTCTTCTTGACTTCAGGCCTGGCGCTCTGCCACCTAGCAGCCTCTCTGTTGCAATAACTAATAATAATGGTGAGAGCTGACTTTATATCGCACTTGATAGATGTCAGGCACTGTCCTAAACACTCTAATTTTTGCCTCATTTCATCCTCAAAACAACTGTAAGAGGTAGATGCTATTTATTATCTGCCTCTTACATCTCTGAGTCTGCATTTGAATTTAGGTCTTCCTCACTCTGGGCCCAGCACGCTATTCACTGTGCTACTTAGCTGTCACTGTCTTTCCATTGGTTTTTGTGGCACTTCCCTTTCCTGATTTTCTTTTTAACTATCTGACCAGTCCTCCTCAGTCTCCTTTCCTGGTTCTTTATCCAATTTATGTCCACTAACCAAGGCTCTGTCTTCGGTCTCTTTTTGCTCCCTCTGTCATCTCACTTAAGGTTCTTCGAAGCCTCCATGGATTTAATTATCACTTCTATTCAGATGACACCAGCTCCAGTCCTTAGCTCAGTGCCTGCCACATACTAAGCATCTGATAAATATTGATTGATAAATGTATCTAGGCCTCTTACCTGAGAACCAGTATCATATCAGTACAGAGAAAACTAGAAGGGATGGGAAGAGATTCTCCAACAAAGCATCCCAAAAGCTAAGAGCTTTGATCAAACCTAGAGACACTTTGTGGTAGAAATAGCATTTGAACAGATTATAATCTATAAATCAGTAAACACTGATGTGTAAGAATCCTATATCTTTAATAAATACAAATCTCCCACCATGTTTACATTAAGATTTCCCTTTCTTTAAAAACAATGATGAAAGCTCTTGTGTTGAATTTGGGATGAACTGTGTTTTTCAACAGCAATCCATCTCATTTCAAGAGATCGAATAAGTATCATTAAATTGTAACAAATCAGTCAGAGCACTTTTCAGGAAGATTTAGATTGAAAATGATTAAGAACTGCTGTGGTTTGATGATAGATAGATAATATTTTTATTACATTAATTTCACCATTTAAAAATAGATGACTGCCTGGCTTTTAGTCCATTAGTAAAACAATTCTGTACCAAGTGAAAAGCCTGGATTTAGGGAAGAGATCTCATTATATCATACTTTTAGACCCAAAGAGGATGAGAAATAATGCAGAAGGGAAGGTCTCAGCATTACCTCTTATTCATCTCTGTTATTAACAGATCCAGTAACAGTGGCTCTTGGGAAAAGAGGCATTTGTCAGTTATCACACTCAGAAAGATATAATGGCCAAGAGGTGTTTGGAGAATAAAAATAGAACTAGTTGAGAATTCCAAAGAAATGACATTTTAAAAGAAACTGGTGAATGTGTAGGTCTTGCAAAAGTGTGAATTGATAATCTTGACAAGAACCAGGCAGATACAGGGAACATATTTCCCTTTCTAGTAGACTGTGGTCTCTGTTTGCCAGCATCTTTCACTTGGCTCCAGAACAATTCTTGAATAACTTTGAAATAGTTTTGTTAAGATATTTGGTTACATGTATACTTCTCTATAGTTCTTTCTGCTTGTCACTTCTGCCAGATTTAAGAACCAAATACATCCAAAGAAAAGAATCGTGTTTTTGCAGAAGGTGGTGACAGATAAGCATGGGGTTGTTGTCATAAAAGCACTAGAGCTGGAGTCAGAAAGCTAATTCTATCTTAGATTTCATCAGTAGATGTGTGGTGCATAGGAAAGAATGGGTGATAGTCTCTCTGTGTTCTCCCCAGCCCCTGAAGTATTGTGTTCATGTCTTAGCACCCTACTCTAGCAAGGACTTTGATAAATAAGATTGTCCAGAAGAGAATAACCAGAATGTTGAACTATATGATATATGACAATCTTGTATAAAGAACTGAGAATGGTTAGCCAGAGAGGAGAAAACTTACTGAGGACTTGACAGTTATTTATACATATCAGAAAGTCTGTGATATGAAAAAAAGTATTTTGCTTGTTCCAGTTTTTTCTGGTTTGTTTTGATTTGGAATCCAGTCTTTGCCACTTGGTAGCTTAGGTGGCAATGGGCAAGTAATTTAATCTTTCTAATTTTCATATAATGATGATGATGATAAAATAATAATAACTGCTGTAATGGTACCTAGCCACAATTGCATAAGGCTTTACATGTACTATCTTATTTGGTCCTTGTAACAACCTATATCAGAGTTGCTATTATTATCTCCTTTCTTATAGATGAGGAAGCTGGGTTTTAAAAGGATTATACATGAAATTTCTAGGAAGCTTCTGAGGCAAAAATTGAACCCAAGTCTTCCCATTTTCCCTTTTGCCATATTAACATTAACTGAAAAAAAACCAGTAACAACCAAACAGACAGACCCAGAGGAAGCATTAGTGGGAGTCATGATGACATACTGTGATATTCATAATGCTTTAAGCAAACAAAGAAATAAGTTGTCCTTATTCTCCCGCTGCCCCCATTTAAAACCAGGAAAGTAAAGACAGCTTTATTTTAACAAACGTTTTCAAAAGTGAACAAAAATCTATTTTTTCCTCCTTCTTCCACCCTCCCATTTAAAAGAAACAAAAATAAAATAAAATAAACCATTTAACACATGCAGTCAAGCTAAAGAAATCCACACATTGTCCATATTACACATGTATATGTGTGTGTGTGTGTGTGTGTGTGTGTGTGTGTGTGTGCACTATGAATCCTATCACCTCTCCAGCAGGATAAGAAGTTCCATCATCACTTCTGTATGGGCTGTATATGTCAGTTATCATCATCATTGTCATCAGCAGTAGTAGAAGTAGTGAAACATGAGTACTATTACTGTTCCAAATACAATTGCTGTAAATTTTGTATATGTTTTTCTCCTGATTCTGTTCACTTCAGTCTGCATAAGTTGATACAAATCTTCTTAGTTTCTCTGAAATCATCTCCTTCATCATTTGTTGTAGTAAAATAGCATTCGATTACATTCCTGTACCATAATTTGTTCAGCCATTCCCAGTTGATTGTGACTCCTTAAAATCCCAATTCTTGGTCATCATGAAAAGAGTTGCTATAAATATTTTTGTGCCTATGGATCTCTTCCCTTTTTCTTTGATCTCTAGGGAATATAGGTCTAGTAGTGGTGTTACTGGGTCACAGGATACATACAATTTATTGACTTTTGGGGCCATGATTCCAAGTAGCTTTTCAGAGTGACTGGATCAATTCATAGTCCTATCAACCGTGCATTAATGTGCCCATTTTCCTGTGGTTCTTCCAAAATACCATTTTCCTTTCTCTGCTAACTTTGCCAATCAGATACGTGTCAGGGACAATTTTAGTGTTGCATTAATTCACATTTTCTAATTGTTATTTGTAGCATTTTTTAAAAATTATGGTTATTGATAGCTTGCTCTCTTTAGCCTTCAGTTCTGGTCATTCCACCATTTGCAAAGAAACATATAAATCAACCCTGGAAACATTTTTTTGGTACTGAGAAGAGAAGAAGGTGATTTTGCTCATGGCCTACAGATGTCCTGTTGTGGAACTCTGGGATTTAAGAGGGACAGAAGCGTGATACTCACGCTTTAGAATAAATGGCACAAAAGTTCTTTGAACAAGGGACGAGTATTCCTTTTTTGATTTTCCACAGTCTGAGCCTTGAAGTGGATCTTTAAATGAGAAACATTCAGCCTTTTCTCAGTGATAAGCACTACAGTGACATACTAGAACAGCTTGGGAGCAATATCATTTGCAAGTACTCCCCAACCCCCCTTTCTTTTTCATTCAGTTTGTGTAATCATTTGTGTAAATCTAAATGAATTATACATCAGTGAGTTCTTTTATTTTAACCAAAGAGGGTTTAAATAAGTTTCCCTTTCTGAACAGCGACCTTTCTTAATACCCCTGCTTCTTAGGTATTCCTCATGTTTTCCTCACTACCACTCCCCTCTCCAACTCCCCCTTTTCCCTAAACACAACAGCTCCAAAGGCAAAGAGAAACATTTGGGGTCCCCATTTGCTTTTTCTGAATGTCACTTCTCTTCTGTACTGCTGAGCACCATGGTGTTCCCAAGCAACAGGGTAAGAGCTACAAATTGAAACCTCTTACTAGAAAATACTGCTGAAGTGATAGTTATATTTTAATTCAATTATGCCAAAAGTTTGGAAATAGTGATACGCATGGGAGGACAATACGACATAATACAATTCAATACAGCATGGTACAGTACAGTATAGTAGAGTGCAGTGCATTTCAGTGCAAGGGAATGTATTACCATACAACATAATACAATGTACATTTTTAAGGTCCTACTAAGTGCTAGTCATTGTGCTAAGGAGTATACATATCTTTCTTCACAGAGGCTGCCAGTAGGTTGCCAGAGGTGTTACAAAAACTAATGATCAAAGTAAATCATAGAATTATAACTGAAAGAGGCCATAAAAGTATCTAGTCAACTCCCTCATTTTCCAGTTGAGGAAATTGAAGCCCTAAAGAAATCTAGTGACTTGCCCAGTCACCAAGTGGGAATTGACAGAACTAATATATGAATCTAGTTCTTATGACCCCAATTCTAGCATTTTCCAAAGCATCCTGTTTAGTGATCATTGTGTTTGAGTAATGGAAGACATTTCTACACCAATACAAGAAGAAGCCATATGGATATCTTCTGTCCCCTGCTCTCTAACTAGCTCTCACTAACAACCAAGTCATCTCTATGTGTGTGGGCAATTGTATTGAAAGGATAAAAAGCATACGAAAAAAATCATAGTTTGTGGGATGCTTGATTTAATAATTATACTTATGGGAAAAACATAAAATAGACTTGGAAGAGTAAGTAAGACAGTGTAGTATTATGGGAAGGAGAAAACTTGGAGAAAGGAGGGGGCTGCAGAGATATACTGATTCTAACAGTTAGTTGTATCCCCATTGGAAACTCAGTTCAACTCTCTGATGGCTAGTTTTGTTATCTGTTCAATATGGATAGTAACACCTATAAAAACTACCTCATAGGGTCTTTGCAAGATTTAAGTGAGATTTTATATATAGATGTGTATATGTATATGTGTGTATGTATGTATATATAAGTGCAGATAAACATATTTATTATAAATTATATAAATATACATTAATGGAATATTTATATATAAAATCTCATTTGAATCTATGTGTACAAATTTATATTTACATATTACAATATAATAGCTGTAATATAAAAATTATAATATAAAATATACAAATGAACATATTATACATAATCTCGTTTGATCCTATATATGCATAATTTTATATATTTACATATTGCATGTATATAATTTTATTTAAGCCTCAGAACAATCCTATGACATAGCTATGTATAAGTATTATATGTATATATGCACATATATTCATATATATACAAACATACATTGTGTAAATATAATATTGTAAATTTTAAAGTGCTATGTAATTGACATTTATCAAAATATAATCAACTGGGAAAAAAAAAAACATTATGGTGTCAAGAAGTCCTGTATTCACACATCTCCTCTAAAATATAACAGGCTGTGTGACCCTAAACAAATCACTTAATCTCTCAATATTCCCCAGAGAACTCACTAAGGCTGTCTATAAGTTGCAATACATCCACTGATTGTACTTAATAGAAAGAGCTCTTCACTGGTAGTTCCTTATAACAATGAAATCATAGGTCTGGTAAGAAAGAAAATAAAATTGGAAGGCCAAGTTACATGTGAAGGAATGACAATGTTGTGTCAATAAGTGAAGGCCTATTCCTTTTGATTAATTTCATGATAAAAGCATTGGTCAACCTAAAAGGAGATGTTACTTTAAAAACTCATTTTTGTTTTGAACTTGAAACTTTTTTCCCATAGAAAAAAATGTTATGGTGTTATATCCTAATCTAGTACACCGTTTATCAGTTATGTTGTTGTAGGGATGCTTTTTAATGTATGAATTAGACTAGATGATTGCTGAGATACTTTTGAAATATATTATGCTCTTATTCTTTGCTGTATGGTGGCTGAGTTTTCAGACCAGTCCATAAAACTCAGTTTAAGCCATTTGCATCTGAGATAGAGAATTATATTACCTTGACTATGCTTAATTATCAAAGAATACTTACTCTTCTGAATCTATTACTTGGCAACTATTTCTAACTGCCATAGAGTGGTTGGAACACTAGGCTTTTCATTAGATGAACTGGATTGGTCTTCCAGATCCCCAAACCACACTTTGATATGGGGTATATTAGTCTACCTTTCTGTGCCTCAGTTACCTTGTCTGTAAAATGCTGATGATAATACTTTTTACTATCTCACAGATCGTTGTAAGATTTTTGAAATAAATTGTAAAGTAGTTGTTAACAACATTGTTAATATGCTTGTTTAAATTAAAATAGCTTTCTACATGAATCATACCTTTTTGTGTTCTAAACCAGGAGAAGGGTTGATTTTATGGTGGGGAAGAGTGACGTTCTTGGATGCTAGTTTATACATATGGATTATTTATAAATGTAAGTCATGGACTCTCTAGATAAACACTTTACAATTCTTTCTTTCGTTACTTAAAAATGTTGTTTTCTTTTGTTTGGGCATCCCCTACATTTCCCTCTGCCTTCTCCCAGAGAACAGTCCCTTTTAAACAAAGAAAAGAAGAATGAAATTTTGGCAAAACAAAACAACCAACAATTATCCATACATCTAAGTATGTGTATATATGTGATGTATATATATATGTATATATATATACACACACACATACATATATATATATTTCCATACATACTTCTCTGCGTGCATATGTGTGTACACACACACATACACACATACACATTTCTATATTCTTATACCCACATCTCTGCAAAGGAATTGGGAAAAGTGTCTTCTCATATCTCTCCTTTGAGCCCAAGACTGGTCGATAGAATTTCGCAACATTCAATTTTGATAATTTTATTCTTTACATTTACTTTCTTATAGTTACTGTGTGCATTGTTTTCTTAGTTCTATTTTATTCATTTTGCCTCAGTTTAATATGAGTTTTTTCATGTTTCTTTGTATATGTAATGTTCAGAATTTGTTATAGCAAAATAGTATTCTATTACATCCGCATAGCACAATTTGTTTAGTCCTTCCCTGTCAATGAACAGCTACTTTGGATCCAGTTCTACTTGACTACAATGAGCTTTCAGGTCTTTCAAAGATTACTGTATAAAGAGTAGAGTGAAGGTTGGTCTACTTAAAGGTTTACAGTTTCTTTAAAAGAAAGTCAGGTGTTTGACTCGTCAAGACAGATTGTTTCAAGACATAGCAGAAAGGGCGTTTTAAAAACTTAAAGTGTTTTTAGCAATATGTTTCATCATGATAATATGACTTATAGTGTTATAATTTAATCAAATTTGTTGTTAGTGGGAGGTGGAGTTTGGAGGTTTAATTTAAACTTGTCATTTCATTAATGTTGCAACTCTTGGTATGGAAATGTCTTTCACTGATGCAGACTGACAACTCCTCACTAATTTATTAGCTTGGAAAATTGCCTGGGGTCACTTAGAGATTAATAGTTTTGTACATGGTCACCCAGTTAATAAATTTCAGAGGCAGAGCTTGAACCTTGGTCTTCCCGGAGACTCTGAGGCTAGCTAGCTGTCTCTCCCCTACACTATACTGGGACTCTGTTAAAATCCCTAAATAGTTGTTATTTAATTCCTTTTCCAGCTGTGTTTTTGATATTTCCTTAAAGTAACAGAGCAATAGCTCAAGTATAGGATTCCTAAATGCAACATAATCCATACTTTGCATATACCCTGATCCTTTGTTCTTCCCAAGAAAGAAAAGATCTTACTTAGTTACTAAGGGAAAGTACATGCATTATTTGATGTGATTAATTTCTTACATTATGCTATAACACTAAGTTAGCAACTATAACAATACTAATTCTTTATTATCTCTTCAATACATTTAATCAATTAAAGAATATAAAAGTGAGATGAAGGTCATATTTGGATTACCCAATCATCTTATCATGAAAATAGACCCTTTCTATTTATTTGTTGTCTTTGTTTAGAACTTAATTTTAGAAAGCTGGGGCCCTCTACTTCCCTCCCTCTCCCTTCTTTCTAAGGCTGTGTTGACAGAGGTTCATAGCTTCTAGACTCATAGGTTTAGGACTAGAAGGGACTTTTACTTTCATCTAGTCACAGCTTCTCTTTTTTGACAGGTGAGAACTGGGCAGAGAAGTCAAGTGATTTGCATAAAGTCACACAGAAAGAATTCATATCCTTTGACTCCAAAGCCAACTCTTTTATTGCTGCACCATACTGAAGAGAAATTCCAGATTTAGTAGAGTAGCTACAAATTATAATATCTATTTTAACTTACATTGCAAGGATTTTTGGCAAAAGCAATGGAAATCATTTGATCGGAAAATGATACTACAGATAGCTTGGTGGGGGAGGCAGCTAATGCAAATCATCTTACTAAAATTTGTGATAAGTGTAGAAAGGAGACAATAAATGAATATGTCATGGAACAAATATTCCATTATTTCTATAAAAAAATCTATATTCATTGGTGATCAATGATAGTGAAACTGAGACATTGAAACTTATTTTCTTCATTTTTTTAGTAGGGAATGCGTTTAATGTGAAATTGGCCAGAACAGATAGACATGATCATATTTAAACAAAATAAATTGATGCTTGAGCTGACATGACATTAAAAAGGCCCACAAAATGAATTTTAGGATTTTACAAAAGAAGAACAATTTTTCTTATTTGCCCCTAAGTTGAAAAGGTCACAGAAGATCTTTTTTTCTGTCAACCTATGATTTTTTTCTGTCAACCTATGATTTCCCCTCAATGTAGGGAACTCCCTGTGAGAAAATTCCTTCTATCAATGTGTATCAATAATTGTTCTAGCAGAATCATAATTATAATGATCAATAATTGTAGTCTTAAGTGCTAGGGAACATTGATTTGTTAAATGACTTACCAAAGGTCACATAGTATGTTAGAAATGATACTTGAATTCACAGGTTTTTGGCTTCAAAGATTAGTTCTTTATCCACCATGCAACTCTACCTTTCATGGAAAATTTTACCAAAACCAAGTCTCTTAAAATGATAGCAGCAAACATATATATATATATATATATAATATATATATATATATATATATATATATACTATATATATATATATATAATATATATAAACATATATACATATATTTTTATGTTCTGATTTCTATAAAACCTTTGATACTGTTTAATTCACACATGAGAAGTATTCTTTATAAAAACATATGAAAGGGGGAATTAGCCTTTCATAGATGCTTTTTCTGTAGTGGACTACATCTCCATTTGTCATGTAACTGAATAAGAGGTTAGAGAAAATGATGCTTATGTTTATTTACCACTTTAAATTTTATCCACACTATTATTCATTGATTTTAAAAAAGAATTAACTTGATAGAACAAAATATAGCTCTAATCACTGTCCTCAAGCATGTTATTTTCCATGTGTGTGACAGAATTATGTAACACTAAGGCCGATGTGATTGACCACCAAGTTAACTTCTTCAAAAGCCCACTGCATATCAATGTCAAATGAAGTTTAATGTGAACAATTGTATATTTATTCAAAATACATGCCAGTCTTATGAAGACTGCTATGTTCAGTCCAAAAAGAAAAGGGATGCCATGCTGGAAGCAAGGTTCTTCAAATACTCCTATTCACAGATAATATTGTGCTCATTATATCACACTCGGGAACTCTGTAAAGTAGCCTCCATGAAATCCATAGTTTTTTGAAAGAAGCCAGTCCATAGCTAAGAAATAGAGTGGTGGGTCAGTGAATTAGATTTGGTACACAAGAATCAGTAGTCGATTACTATAGTAATCCACTGTTTGATAGACTCCAGATTTTGGAATAATAGTTTATTATTTGACAAAAAGTGCTGGGAAACTAGAAAACTGTGGCAGAAACTTGGCATAGACCAACATGGTCAAAATGGATACATGATTTAGACCTAGAGGGTAATACTATAAGCAAATTAGGAGAGCAAGGGATAGTTTATCTGTCAGATCTATGTAGAAAGGAAGAATTTATTACCAAACAAGAGATAGAGAATGTTATGAAATGCAAAATGGATAATTTTGATTATATTAAATTAAAAAGTTTTTGCACAAAGCCAGTGCAACCAAGATTAGAAGGGAAGCAGAAAGCTGGGAAACAAGTTTTTACAGTCAGTGTCTCTGATAACGTCCTGATTTCTAAAATACATAGAGAACTGAGTGAAGTGAGCAGAATCAGAGGAACACTATACATAGTAACAGCCACTTTGTGTGATGACCAACTTTGTTAGACTTAGCTCTTCTCAGCAATGCAATGATCTAAGACAGTCCCAAAAGACTCATGATGGAAAATGTGATCCATTTCCAGAGAAATAACCATGGAGTCAGAATGCAGATCGAAGCATATTGTTTTCTCTTTATTGTTTTGTGTTGTTTCTTTCTCATGCTTTTCCCTTTCATTCTGACGCTTCTTTCACAACACAACTAATGTGGAAACAAATCTAATATGATCATACATGTTTAGCCTATATCAGATTGCATGCTTTCTTGGAGACGAATGTGTGGAGGTGGGGGGAAATTTAGAACTCAAAATTTTATAAAAGCAAATGTTGAAAAACTAAAAATAAATATATCTTTTTCTTTTTCAAAAAAGAAAGAAGCCAGTGTAATCATATGTGCTGGAGAAAAAATAACACATTTATAAAGACTACAACATTCGGTGTTTGATGAGCTGATTTTGAATTGATCCTTTAAAATACACATCTTATTTTGGAATGGCACCACAGAGGGACAAAGATCAATGTAGAATTGAAAAGGAGGAGGAACTCTTTGGGAAACTATATGTTACTTTAAATGATCATAAACTATTCACTGCCACAATAGCTCATTTTTTTCATATTAATGTTCATTTGCTGATTCCATATATGACTATACATTTTGGAATATCTTGAAAAATCTGTTGGATATAAGTAGGTTGCAAGGGGTTGTAAACAGTGACTTTTGACTAAGAAGAGTGGTAAGTAACCAGAAGTAAGAAGTAAAAGTAAATAGACTAGCAAAAGTGAGGTATAACAGGGCAGCTAAGGTGCTGCCTAGATTTTAAAAGATCCAGACTAAAAACTAGTGCACTGAGTGGATTCTCTTTTGAGAACATATGGAAATACAATGGAATATGTTGTCATGGAATGAGAAGGGATAGGTTATGATTTACACATTTGAAAAGAGTATCCATACTGATGAGATTACAGATGCATTGACTTGAAGTAAAACCTAAAACTAACTTCACCATTTAGGTGTGTGTTGTATGACAGCATTTGACAATGAGGTGAAGTAAGAGTCTAAGATGGTTGTAACTTGGATCATAAAAGCATGGAGATATAATATTTATGGCTATATTTAGACTGATAAAATAATTTCTTATCACATATCGCTAATTCAGGTGCAAGTCTATAGCTGAATTATAAGTAAATAACTTTCAGAGCATTGTCATTTTTTGGGGGGTTGTCTCTCATGTGATCAGTTTGTACAGAAGGGTTGCAAAGAATGGGTGGGGATGGATTGATAGGGTGGTAAGCAATGTGTCCTGTAAAGAATATCCGAGAAGCATAAATTGAAACTAGAATGAAGAGAGCTAGATATGGAGGAGGATGTCTCAGGGTGAGTCAGAATGTCTAGGTCGGCCTGTCTGGTCAGTCTGTTCAGAGAGTTGGAGACGAGAAATGGACTCTAGAAAGTGCACTTAATTCGCTTACCATGGAGTTCAGGTGACCACCTGCTTTGTATGTCTTTTGTTTCCTTTTCTGTAGACCATTGTCATTTTAAAATGATGTCCCTGCTCCATGAAAACTCCAGAAGTACTTTAAAGTCTGCTCTTCTATATTTTATTTCACATCATGGGCATTTTATTCATGCATATGCTCCAGCAAAATTTTTGTCTTCATACTTAGATTTTTGAGGCATTATTTTTTCATGTTTTAGTTTCCTTAAATGAAAAAAAAAACATATCCAGAGAGCATAGTCTGAGTTAAGTTCGTTGGCTTTATTTATAGCCTTCCACTGAGGTCCTTAGATTTAAAAGAAAGAGCTTTTTTCCTCTTCTATGACATTTTCTCTGTTGTGAGGTAAATTAATGTGCAATAGATAGGGCAGTGGGGGAATTCAAAAACTTCTATGTAATAACATGGCATCTGTGTTATAGGAAAGGCTGTTGTTGTTTATGCTGCTATCCATATGTGTAGGTTGAATACTAGTTCTGTTTAACAGAATCATAGACCTTGGAAGCCATCTCTCTAAACAAGAATACTTTTTACAAAATCTTTGACAAGTGGTCATTCATCCAGGATAGGAAAACCTACTGCTTGCCAGAGGCATCCCATTATAGTTTGCAGCTCAAATTATTATAAAATGTTTGCTTATGATGCATCAAGACTAAATATGTCTCTCTCAAAGTTCTACTCATTGCACCTAGGTATGCTTTCTGGAGCCAGGTAAAACAAGTTTAATGTCTCTTACATAGCCTTGAAAGGCTTGAAAGTATTTGGAAATGGCTATAACCCAGACTAATTATCCCCAATTCCTTCAACCCATTCTCATATGGCATGAACTTGAGACTGCTCACCATTCTGCATGCCTTTCTTAGGACACTCTACTCCAGCTTATCAAAACCATTCTTAAAATACCTTATCTAGAATTTATCACAGCAGTGATTTGCCCAGAATAGTCTGGCAAAAGCACTGTGATCATAACTTCTGGCTATTGTCAAAAATTTGTGTTTCTTTATGATTTCCATTGTTCTACTTTCTTTGCTACATTGTAAATTGTCATTAGTTAAATTAAGTCAGCACCACAACTTGGGGTCATGTGAGTGACAAGGTGATAGACTGGGTACTTTCTCTGATCCCCATAACCTCTCATACATCTCCAAATTAGAAATTATGCTTCAAAGATAAAGTAACTTCAACCTGTCTCCAAGTTCGTAGGATAACCAGGATCCGAAGACAGTTTGAAAAAAATAAACCCTGAAACTAACCCTGACCCAAGACTCATTCCACACTGTTCCCCTACCTCCCACACTATTCCTTAGTGTTCACTAGTAGACTCAAGGACATAACACAGGCTTACATCAAAACTCATCCTTTCACCCCAGTCCTGCATCCCTCTCTTCAGTGCTGTGGAGACCCCTGGCTCCAGGGTGCAAAAGTTTGCTCAGGATTTGACACCCAATTTGGCCATAGCCCTTCAGGGGCAATGCCTGCTAGAAATTGCAGGGATGCCAATTAATAGAGGAAGGACTGAACAAGTTGTCATATATAATTGTGATGGAACACTACTGTGCTATAAGAAATTATGAGCTCAATGATTTTAGAAAAAACATGGAAAGACTTGCATGAAATAATGAGCAAAATCAGTAGAACCAAGGCAACATTGTTTATGGTAGCAGCAATATTGTTTTAAGAAAAATTTTGAGGAAATGTTATTTCACTTATTAATACCCAAATTAAATATAAAAGACATATGAGGAAAGACACTATCAGCATCAAAAGAACTGATGAATAGAAGTGTATATAGGATGATTTTGCACATGCGCACACGTATAAAACACATGCACATACACACATATATGTATACACACACATATCCATACACATTTTTGTATCTAGTGGTAGCCATCTCTAGGGTGAGGGGAGGGAAGAAAAATAGCAATTTACATGATGATTTTGTTGTATATTTGAAAGAAATAGCAAGTTGGGCATAGCAGATTTGCAGTTTCATGGGCAATTGTATTTTTTGTTGTACTGTGTTATGGAATTGCTTGTTATATTCCACTAATTAGAAATTAAAAAAGAATCTACTAGGGGCAGCAACCTGAAAGTACCAATGCTATAAAGCTCTGAACTGTCTGTGCTAGAGAAAGCTGGCTCTGAACTGCCAGTACTGGGCCAGAGAACTGATGAAGAGAGTGAGAAAGAATATCAAATCAAAACACGTTATTCCTGAGTGATTCAAGAGAGGGATGAGAATTATGAGAATATAATCTGTCTCCTACACAGCAAAAATAATGAACAGAATAGGAAAAAAATTGAATCTGCAATGACCAGCCTCTAAGAAACAATGAAGAGAAGAAGACTTTGGGGATACAGATACCCAAAGTGAAGGACAATCCAGAAGAACAAAAATAAAGCACAGGGATATTACCAGAGATATTGCCATTCAAGGAAAACATACTTAACTCAAAGACTGAGTGCTCAATGACAGACTAAAGATCATATATCTCTCAGAAGACCATGACAAGAAAAAAAAACTTAGCATCATAACAAAAGCTATAATAGAAGACAATTTTCCAGAAATTATAAATTTAGAAAATGAAATTCCAGTTGAAATAATTAATAGATCACCTTATTTAAAAAGCCCAAGACTATAAACCACATGGCACATAGTGATTAAAAATAACAGTTTGATTCAGAAACAAGTTCTTCCTGCCATCAGGAGAAAGAAATAAAAATACAAAGGAAAGAACACTGGATTAATGCAAAGACTATTCTGCACCCACAGAAAAGGAGAAGGGAAATGGAATGTTGTATTCTGAAGAACAGTGGAGCTCAGGATACAACCCAGGGTGACTTATCTTACAAAGATGAGCTTTTTTTGACAAAAAAATAGATGTTCAGTAATAAAGCAGAGTTTAAAACAATCTTAGAAAGAAAACTAGAACTGAAAAGATTATTTGCCACTTACACACACACACACACGCATAAACATACATACACACACACACACACACACACACACACACACACACACACACACACCCCAAAATCTCGAAATACAGGAGGATTGAATAAATGAAGGAAGAACAGAAGGACCGTAACAGCGCCGGAGTGAAAACACAGAGACAAGTAAGAGACTTATTTCTAAGCGTACATAAGGAGGCAGGTGTAAAGGGGGAAGTCTTGTGAATAGATGAACAGTGGGTATTATGCACTGAACCTGGCAACTTGTCCCCAGGTGAATCAGTGCTTTTTTGTAGGACTACATTATAACACAAGAGGGTAAATAAAGGGGGGGCAGTGTTAGAGAGAAGTGAATAAGGGCTAGCAAGGAAAAGAAAGTAGTCTCTGTAGTCTTAGAGAAGAGCCTACAGGAAAATGGGTGGTGATAAGACTGGAAAGATTGGAACGGAAGAGGGAGGCCTTACTTTGTAGGTGGGAGGGTGTTGTTGTTTGTACTTAATTCTCAAAGAGGATGCTCCACTGAGGAATTCTCCTATGGGTGAAGAGAGATGGCTAAGTGAAAGGGGAGACCTAGGGTGCTTGATAATGACTACTTGTCCTGGTAGGTGATGAGTTCAAAATGCAGAGGTCACTTTAAGAAGTGGGAGAGCATGAGCACAGAAAGGATATTCCGGGTAAATATTGAAAAAAATATTAACAAGAGAGGGTATTGATCAGTGATAGGCTGCATAATCAGGGTGTGCTGAGGTAAGGGCTCTACGATGGAGCAGTGTCCTCTTTGACACCTACAATAACTGATACTGTTCTGGAAGTCAGGCACAACGGAAAAGGGAACTCATTAGGCAAACCCTATAAGGCAATGGGAGAAAGCACTTAGAAGAGAGAACCTACAGTTTACACCGTGGAAGCTTGAATTGCATGAAGAATACAGAAAAAAAGAGATACCAGATAATTAGGGAGGTCATGAGTCAGAGAATAAGGGTGTAGAAGAGGAATAATGAAAAGAATAAGTGAAATCCTTTTTGGAAATGGGGGCAAAAAATGAAATTTAAAAACCAAGGAACAGGAGTAGCCAAAGGGGAGGAAAAAGGAAATACTTGACTAAGTGAGAGGAAAAAAAGAGGGACAAGAAATATATAACCAGATAATAGCAGGAGAGAAAAGGGAACTTACAAACAAAACCCTAAAGGGACAGGGATAATAAATAAAAAGCAAGAATCAGGGGTGAGAAAAAGAAACCCACTGAGAACAGGGTCACCTTAAAAAAATAAAGTAACAGAAGGAACATTGTTCTGTGTTTACAGCAGAAGAGGAAACTTGGAAAAGCCTTATCACGGATAACATTAATGCATCTAGAATAAGAAGGGAAGTGGCCAAATGGGAAAATTCGTTGTATCAAATTCCTCTGATGAAGGTTACATAATAAATTATATACACAAATACTTATATGGATTATATATTACATATATATGTAATATATGCTACAAATGATGTATATTATATGTAATTGTTATATATAGATTGCCAATTACACACACACACACACAGAAATGATCCTAAAAAAACCCCTGCAAAGTAATCAATGACTTGAAAAATGCTGCAAATAACCAATGAGAGAAGTAGCTGAGGTTTCACCTCATACTCTGAAAATTGGCTGAAATGACAATATTTCATTGAAAAGAGGGTTTTGGGGGAGATAAGTATACAAATACATTGTTGGTAGAGCTGTGAAATGTTACAGCCATTTTGGAAAGCAACTTGGAATTATGAAAATAGAATAACTAAATAATTTTCCGTTGATAGGGGGAAAAGATGAAAAATATTTACAACAGTACTTTTGCAATACCTAAGACTTGGAAACTATGTAGACTCCCATTAATTGAGGAATGACTAAACTGGGGATACTTGAATGTAAGGGGATATTACTGTGCTATGAAAAATTATGTGTGTAACAAAGCCGTAGAATTACAGAAACATCTATGATGCAGAATACAAAAACAGTCAAGAAAACACTATAAGCAGGAACTATAACAGTGTAAATAGAAAGAATGATATACCAAAAAAAACCCCAAAGTAAATGCAACAAAATTATAAATATCAAATGGAACTCAAATGAGTAGTCCTCTGCAACCTACCCCTTTCCTGGAAGTTGGAGATTCAAAATTATTATATATTTTCAGACTTTTTCAATCTATTGATCAGTTGTGCTGAATTTTTTCCTTTCCAAAAAATACTATTTTTCATATAGAATGACTCTCTAGGAGAGCAAATGAGGAGAATAAATGAGGCGATGTAAGAAGAAGACAATTATCAATAAGATTATCTTTAAAAATAGATAACGAGTTAATTCATAGGATGCCTTGCCTTTGTGACAAATTGATTTTTCTACTACTCACTACACCTCCTCAGTACCTGAGGGCCTCCCAGAAATGCTACATCACTTGGAGAGTTTTGTTTTCATTTCATAGCATTTTCCCCTGCTTAATATACTTGTGGTCTCCCTGTTTGGTTTCCCATGAAGCTCTTGATTGCGTAATCTCCTATTATCCATTCTGCACAAATGTTCTTTACTGTGTTGGCAGCAAACGTTATTGAATTTCTGAGCATTTGTCTGGAGGTTACTGCCTTATTGCTGCTGATGTTATCATATCATCCAATGTTGAATACAACTTGTAGATGTTATTAATGAAACACTCATGAAACTGGATATCTTCCAAATGAACTGAGTCCAAATGGCATGACAGTAAATTGGTACACTGTCACAGCTTTGGAGATTTTAGTTTAGTCGATTGCTGGACAGAAATTAAGACCACAATCTCTTCCAGTTTTTATTTAGAAAATATTAGGCTTTTTAGTCACATATTGTTTGTCACTGAGTACAGGTTTGAATAAGAATTCACCATTTTTTTTCATTTCTGTACTGCTAATGAGAACTTTGTGAATTAAATGTCTTTAGAACAAATTGATGTAAGACCGCAGTCTTTGGGGAGGTTGTGTCACACTGCATTATTAACTGCAATTCACCTTCCAATCTGGGAAGGCCTTTATGTTCAGGTCTTCTACAAATACACTTCACTTTGCAGGACTTACTCATGATAAATTATATCATAGCTGTTTTTTTTAATGTTAGCATGGTGCATATCTTTTTTAAAAAAAAAATTAGTTATTATTCTCTTTTTAAAATTGGTTGAAAGTGGTGACTGATGAAACATATTTCCTCTCTGTGTTCACATACAATGGGAAATCTAGGGGGTGATAGAGAACAATCTCAGAGATTTCTAAGCTGTTTTATTTGCCTTTTCTCAGGGAATTTGCTGCCTTAGGGCGGTACATTGGGAAATGGCAATGATTTTAAAGTGAATGAGGTCACTAAACTTGTTAACAGGTGTTGTGAAAAGGCATCTGGATATTGATTCTTTTTAATATTATGTGATTACTTGTGTATCATAAAATATGAAAACTTGGGTCCTGTTGTGAATTTAATAAATTTGGTAACTAAATTTTGGTAACTAAAATTTGGTAACTCTCTGAGTTAAGAAAAAAGTTATCACAAGAATTATAGAAATATTTGCACTGGGACACATATTTTTGTTCTGATGGAGTTGAAATAGTTAAAACATGATAGATGCTACACTTATTTATGGCAACTGCCTGTCTTAGGAGACAGAGAATCATCTTTTTTCATAAGTTTCTAACCTAATGTATTTTAAATGACATAGATTGCCTATAATTAGCAATTTTCTTGCTTCCAACATTTTAGCTATTCCCCATCATAAATATCACAGTTACAGTGACTGCTAGGAAAGATAAAAAGCCCTTGATCCATATTAGTGGCAATTCCTTTTTGAAGACTAAGATAGGAGAGAAAAAGTGCCAGAAGCCCAGATCTCAATATGTAATACCAGAAGTTGTTTTCTATAATGTACCGAAGGTTCTGCTGACATACTTTACCATTTCCATGAGTGAAATGCAGAGCCCTGCATTCAGTTCTGTTCAACTGAAATAAACAGAGAAGGCTTTAAAATTAAAAAGAGGTTTCTTAACTAGGTAAAAATTGACTTCTGGGGCCCCTTCTACCCCTGAGATTCCATGATTATGTGGTAATACTATGAAGCTTCCCCAGTACTGTCTGTTATAATTAGAAAAAAATTAGTCTAACTATATCCAATGGAAAAACAAAGTGGATGAAAAATTCATGCTGCTCAGACTGTGGCATGCAGGTTGGTAGACAATTCAGTGTGGGTTAGTGGAAAGAGTTCTCCACCCATGTTCTTTTTTCCTAACTCTGCTACTATTTACGACCATGGTCAAGTTGCTTAAATGATCTGAATTTCATTGTCTTCAAATGTAAAATAAAGAGGTTCATCTAAGTGGCCACTGTGGTTGTCTATTCTATTTCTGAATCTCTGAGACTATGAGTTTTCATTGCATGTAAAGTCTGAATGCATGTTTGAGCCATCAGACCAGCTTGCTTAGTCTGATTATGAAGTAGTTACTTGAAATCTTTTAGAGTGTTTCTGAGGGTTATTGTCCAAATACTCTCTTCTCTTCTTATTTATTTTATTATTAAGTAACAGGCATTTATTTTCTTTCCAACCCACTTTCCCAATTGAAGCAAAAAAGAAAAGAAGAGAAGAAAAAAAGGAATTTTGTAATAAATATGCAAAGCAAATCCAGCCATGGTTGTTCTTCAGTCAGTTGTGTCTCATTCTTCAGGATCTCTTTGGGTTTTTGTTTTTTTTTTTGTTTTTTTGACAAAGAAGCTGGAGTGGTTGCCATTTCTTTCTCCAGATCATTTTACCTATGAGGAAACAGAGGCAAACACAATTAAAGGATTTGGCCAAAGTCACATAGCTAGTCTAAGGCCAGGTTTGAGCTAAGAAAGATGTCACCTAACTGTCCCAACCATTGTGCCAAAATGCAATTTCAAAAATATGTTTCTCAGTCTGCATTTTGAGATCATCATCCTTGTGTCAGGGAGTGGGGCGGGGGTCACCTTAGGTCATCTTGAATTCATGATTTACCCCAAGAGTGGTCAGAATTCTAAAACCTGTCAAAGTTGTTTCTCTTTATAATGCTGTTTTCATTGTATAAATTGGTCTTTCTGCTCACTACACTCTAAACCCACTCGTTCAGGTCTTTCTAGTTTTCTCTGGACTGTCCATCATTTCTTATGGCTCAATATTATTCCATTACCTTCATATACCATAATTTGCTTATCCATTACAAGATCACTTCTTTTTGAATCAGTGTTGTTCTCCTTTTATTACTGCATAAATCCTCCTAGCGCTGATTTGTGTGATTCAGTAGTGATCTCCCTAAGAGAGCCATGTGCCTCTCTCTAGATATATATATATATATATATATTTTTAGGGTGTCTCTGAAGGAGATATATATATGATATATATCATATATATATCATACATATATAAATAAATATATAGATTTATATATGATATATATCATTTATATATAAATATCATATATATGATTTATGATATATATCATATATATGATTTTTTTTTTAACAAAGGCTTAAGACTTCCTCAATTTGCTGCATTTGAGTTGGAACAAATCATTTGTACTTGAGTCATATCTGATTTCTTCTATCAGGAGTATTTCTGGTTTTACATTTTAAAAAAAAGGCAAACTGTCGAATGTCATTTGATAAGAAAAAACTGATATATTTATTTTGTTCCCAAACTGAATCAAAATGAATATGCCTCTGGCAAAATAGTCTATCAAAGACAGAATAAGCAAACATTTACAGCACAGGGTGCTTCATTATTCTGAAGCAGTGTGTGTGTGTGTGTGTGTGTGTGTGTGTGTGTGTGTGTGTGTGTGTTTGTTACAGTTCTACTCATTGGGAGAAAGAACACTTTTGAAAGGAGCGATTATTATTCAAAGGTGCATTAGAGAGCAAGAATCTTTCAGCAGGATTGTGCAGTTTCACTTTATGTTCCAGAAATATTATTCACAACTCCAGGTTAGGCTATATATTTATGTATTTTTTTTTATTCATCACAACAAGTATTTAAGTGTCTGCTGTGTGTAAGATACTGCTACAGCAATGCAGAAAACTAATTTAATGAAAACAGCTCGGTAGTGTGATAGAGTGCTGTGACTGGAGTTAGGAAGACCTGAGTTCAAATCTGTCTGGCTTCAGACACTTACCTGTGTGCAATTCTGGGTAAGTCACAACTTCTTTCTCAGTTTCATCATCTGTAAAATGGGGATGATAACAGCACCTGCTTTATAGGGTTGCTATAAAATATCAAATGAGATGAGATAATAAAATGAGACAATATTTTTAAAGCACTTAACATAGACCTGGCCTGTTCCCTCCCTTTATGTCCCCTCCCTCCCCAATTGCTATCAGATGTCAACTGCTATTATTATTACTGGATGATACACAATGTACAAAGGTAAGTAAGTATATAGAAGATAATTTAAGGAAGGATAACAATTTTGCCAGTTACTAATAATTTTATGAATTAATGGTGTAGAAAAAGTCTTTGTGGCTGTACCTATGCTGAGACTTAAACAAATACAAGAATTCTGAGAGATGAAAATGAATAAAATAATTTATTCCAGGCATTGCTTATCATTTGTGCAAATGCAGAAAAGTAGGAGATGAAATATTGAGCTTGGGAATCACTCACAGTTCAGTTTATATGTAATAAAAAATTAGGAATTAATATGAATCAAAATAAAAAAGAATGAACAAAACCAGGTTGTACAGAAAATATTACTAAACTTTTTTTTTCCATCACTGACTCCTTTGGCAGTCTGATGAAATGTTTTTAAATGTATAAAATAAAATGAATAGGATTAAAATGAAGCCAATTAAATTGAAATAAACTTAAAATATTAAAAACAAAAAGAAACAAATTCATGGACCCCAGGTTAAGAACTCACTTTGTGGTGGTTCTTAAACATCAAACTGAGAATTTTGAATTTTATATGAAAACCAATGGGAAAGCAAACAATATTTTTGACAATGGGAGTGACATGGTCAGACCTGTGCATTAGAAAATGTAGTTATTCTTCCTTTTCCATTCACAAGCATGATTAGTCATATTTTTCTGGAAACCAAAAGAAAAACACTGTCTTATTTTGTAACCTGCTAAATGTCTAAAGTCATGTACCACTAGCAACTCTATCTTTGATGTGTCCAGTGATTTTCCTGTTCAAGATTAAAGGTCAGCATTGTAAAGGAGCAGTGTAGCTACCAATGTGGAGTCATTGTTTTCATGGGAACAGTCTTCCATCACAAGTGAAAGTAGTGGCTATACAAAGATAGTACATAATACAGATAGTACATAATACAGTACATAGGAATGTACAGGAACTTGAGAAGGCATTTTGTTTCCTAAAGGCTGAATATTTAAAAAAAAATTCAAAACATTCTTTTCAGCATGTGAAAGTGAGACTCAGGAAAATTTTTATTAGAGTTATTTAGGAGAAATACCAAATACTTTTTTTATTTTAGAGGCTTTTTAGCCTCTTTATATGTAGAAGTCCCTCTTTAATATAGTTTTATACCTGATTTAGAGTTTATAGTTTAATAACAGTGTTTGTTCTCATCAAAGAGTTGTAAGACTGGAATGAATCAAAGGAAAGCATCTTGTCTATTTTTAGTCCTTAGAAAAGATCATACCTAAATCATACATGATAACAATATATTTCTTTTTAAAGTCCTTCCAATTCCACACATTCTATTAGCAATTCAATCCTTTCTTTAGCAGCAACCATTGTCAAAAAATCTTTGTAGTTCACTGCAAAACCCTCCTACTGATGTTTTATTCCATTTCTTCACATATAATCATTCAGATTTGAAAAATGAGTCCCAATAGGAGTCATAGGTAGATTCTTCTGTGATCAACTTTTTAAAAAATTGAGATGGTTATACCAAAAAAAATTACTATACTTCAAATTAGATAATTATAGAAGCATCTAGGCATATTTACTTTGCTTAGAAAAAGTTTCTAAAATATATGGAGAAGAGAGTAAACACAGGGCCATTATAAATAAAACGATTACCCAACTAATAAGTTGGCAATGAATATGATGAGTAGTCCTCATAAAAGTACAAATTATTAAGTCACACAAAAGACTGCTCCAAATCTCGAGTACTAAGATAAGTAAATTAAAACAACTTGAAGGTTCATCTCCCATTCAATATATTGTCAAAAAAAATTTTAAATGAAAATAAACAATATTGTGAGGCTTAGCAGAAATAGTAGAGCATAAAAAGGACTAATTCCAGGTTGGCAGACCTTTGAATTGCTCTCAATATTCCGTAAAAAAAAAAATTGAGATGTGCACAAAACAGTGATCAAGCTATTGGGCTGGACAATTCTGAGGAGCATGAGAAGACATATATAGTTCCATACAGTAAATTAAGAATGATTAGTAAAAAAAATGCACAATTATTATAACAATGAAAATTGAAAGAATAAAAATAATACAGAATTCTGCGTATTAAAGTGACCAAGCTTGGCTCCATGGAAAAGATGAGAAAATTCTTTCCCTCCTTTCTTCACAGAGCTGGAAGATTATGCATGTCAAATGTTGCATATATTCTCAAACATTGTCAGGGTGTTGGTTGGTTTTGATCAATTGTTTTTTCTTTATTTTTGTATTTATAATTTTTACAAATGAATCTGGTATAAAAAATATATCATTAAGATCATTTTAATCATGATTGCTTTATGATAATGCTAGTTACAAAACAGCTTCCACATAATACAGGTAGTTTCTATGGTGGTGATTGTGGCCAGTACTGTGTTTTATGAACTTGGTTTTCTTATCCATCTGCCAAGAGACCAACTAAACCTTGTCACAATATGAGAACATATACTTTTTTCTTGACTGTTCTTTTCTTTACTGATCCTGTCCTGCAAAATTAGAGCTGCCAAATTACTGCTGGGGACAATGATTTTCTTGGAGGAAGGCTTGCATGAATATATTGAAATCATATACTACTGTAAAAACACCCCAGTTCAGTTCATCCATACATTCATAGGGGTGGGCAACTGGATATAGAAAGTTCCATATTTGTCATACAATGTTGCTGTGTCAATTTTTAAATTATATTTTCTTGTAGTAATTAAAAGGAAAGATGTTATATAGCCAGAGGAATAGAATGGAAGTTGAGGATATGGAGTTAATGTATTTTATTTTGCACATTTTTTAAAACTGTAGAATTTTATGCAATTTAAAGCTATTTACCTCCAATTGCTTCATAGTACAGGTAAAGCAATTTGAAACTGTAAAATGCCATATACATGTGAACTATTAATATTTATATTCTAATAGTTTTCAATAAGCACTATAGAAGTTATAATTTATTCATGCATTATATGTGTTTATGTGTTTGTAAGTTATGTATGTATGTTTGTGTGGCCTTAATTGCTGCTATTCTCTAAATACTGCTTAGGTGAATGCATTTGTGTTGTGTGATTATATACTGTCTTTAAAATATTTACTTTTTTAAACTATGAAAGTTTGCATTCAGGAAATTTGCATATAAATTATATCTTTTGTGCAAAAAAATTATAGAGCACACAGAAAAAAAAATGGAATCTACAGATTTCTTTTGCAATCAGAGATGGCTTTTGAAGCTTGCAAAATTGTATGAATTGTACTCACATTCTTACTTTAAAGAATGTTTTACTAGTCATTATCTTTTAAACTATTCCTTTCCTCAGTCTTCTTGGCACTATCCTGCCTAATTGCTTCTGCAGCTAATGCCCCCTTCAGAATAAAGGGCAAACATTCTGTCATATATGCCTATGGACTGTTGTAACACATTTGTCAATAGAAAAGTACTATCACACTCAAAATTGTACCTGCCAAAATTTAATTGTAGTCATCACATATTTTACTCAGTGTCCAAAATATATTGATGTATAGGATTTTAAAACTTAAAAAAATCATCTACTCAGTGCCCATTTACTACATCTCCCTCATTTTATGAATGATGCTAAGTGGTTTACTTCTCATCTAAGTAGCAGTTATTTGGGCTTTAAGTAAAGGAAGGGGCAAGAAAAAGGTAGAGCATTCATTTCAAACACTTTAGGCATTGAGAATGGACCTTAGGCACTTCTTTATTCAATTTTAGCCTTACGTGGGCTATATCCGTTGATGTTTGTCATTTTAAAAATTAAAATGTCTGATGATGATGAAAATGTTTTTCTACCTTAGGGTCTTAGGAATGCACAGGGGCGCCTGGACCAAACTTGGAGAATTATTGATCTAATCCAGCCCTCTAATTCTAAAGATGAGGAAACTGAGTCCCATTTAGATTATGTCACTTACCCAAGACCACACAGTTAATTTTTAGCTTTTGCCAAATGTTTACATGTATACAGGGCATGTAATAGGAAAAAAAAAGCAAACTTAGAAGCTATCCAATACAAATCTGTTAATTTGAAAATTTGGAGTCCATGTACCAAAAAGGTTCACTGGGGTCTAGAAAGAGAAAGATAACTATCCACTGTTCTCTTCACTATTCACACTACAGATGGAGTATTGTGTTTAATTTTGTATGTCCCATTTTAGGAAAGACATTGACGAAAGCAACCAGGATAGAGAATGACCTTAAGGTCATGCATTTGGGAATTGACAAAGGACTTGGGAATCATAGATCTAGGGCTGGAAGGGACCTTAGAGAACATTTGAGCCAACTGCATGATTTTACAGAAAAGGAAACTATGGCTCAATGACAGTAAGCGACTTACATAATGTTACATAGTGTCAGAGGCAGGATTTGAACTCAGGTCCTCCAAATCTAGTTCTCTTTCCACTGTACTTGAATATATCTTCTTCAACTCATATCTCAATGACAGGGTTGGCATATGAACCTGGATACTCTGATTTCAAGCTCTGTGTTCTTTAGATTATGCCACAGTATTCAGAATTCCTGCTCAATCATAATTAATCCAGAATCTCTGCTTTTAAGTCAATTGATATTAATGTTGTTACTGTTTTATTATTGGTATGGTTGCTTTCTCATAGCAGCTTGAAGATAGAGACTAGCAGAAACCTTTACATGTGCATGTTTTACCTACAATGCCAAAGCCCTTAAAAAGGGAAGAAGACAATGGCATTTCAGAGAATTTCAAGTAAATATATTCTTTTACCTTACATAGACCCTTTACTTAGGGAAGAGTTTATTCCTGAAGGCATGCGTAACATGACAATTGTTACTAATGACAGAGGGAATTATTATTAAATTCATAACAAAATAAAACAAGTATAAAAAAAAGCCTATCACAAGACTGTCTTTAAGGTTCATTTTAAGCAACAGCTTTTAAAATGAAATCACCTCAAGATAAAGTCTTAGGGGCCTTGAAAGGAAATAGTCGTGCATGGACTCCAGCAACATCAAATTCTACTTCATAGTGAATAGTACTGTCCATGTATTTAGTTAAATTTCTTTGTTTGTTTGTGTGTTTGGTGTAGCGATGACATATCCCTTCTAAAGGCTTTGTTTTTGTATCTTTACCAGTTTCGTTATGTTCTGAGAGGTTCATCACTGTTTTAGCCAGAAGGAATTGATTTTGTTTTGAACTACAGCAACTCAGGAATATTATTTACTGACACAGAAAGGAGCTGAAATCTTCATCGCTTAAAGATATTTCCTAAATCAAAGTCACCTACCCTCAAGCTTCAGCATAATGATTGGGGAAAACAAAACAAAATAAACTAAATTCTATGTGGAGATAAAGAGTCACAAAATCACAAATGTGGATCTTGAAGTGATCTTAGAACATCATTTAGTCCAACACTAATTTTATAAACCAAGATTAAACCAAGGGCTAAGTGATGCAAGCAAGGTCAGACACATGGTAAGTGGCCTAGCTGGGTGTGATTCTAGACTTAAGTATCTATTTAGAAAATGTATTTTTTATAGCCCCATTGAGAAGCAAGTATGATTTTCTGACTTACCCTTATCCATGGAGGGATGGACTTTGTTGGGATGGCAATAATACTGTAGTTAATACTGTTATATAACATTGCTTATCAAGCATTTTGTTGGTGTTGAGTTATTTCATTTGTTTCTGACTCTTCTTGACCCTGTTTGGAATTTTCTTGGCAAAGATACTGAAGTGGTTGGCCATCTCCTTCTCCAGCTTTTTTACCGATGAAGAACTGAGGTACATAGGGGTCATATGGCTAGTACATATCTGAGGCCAGATTTGAATCCATAAAGTATTTTCCTAATTCCACACACAGTGCTTTATAGACTATCCCACCTAACTGCCTCTTATCAACTGGTGAGAGCAGGTGAGAGCTTATACTTAGCCATTTAAGTTTCTCCTTACTCCATAAATTTGTAGGATTGGTCCTGATAAATGTAGGCTATTAATTTATATTTGTTATTGAAAATTGTAGCACCAATGCGATATCCACATTGCCTATGGCAGCCATGAATATCCTGGAGCAACTCTGAATTGCAAAATACAACAGACTCTCCACATGGAAGACAGAACCAAAACATTTATTGAGACACCAGAAAACCAAAGCCATCATAGTAATGAAAATCTATACACAATAACAATGCAGAGGACACTGCCCTCAAGCCTTCCCCCTGCTAGGCTTCCCGCAAACCAGTTCCATTAGACAAATAATAAACAAGCTCTTTCACTCACATTGGCCGGCTGCCTACATCCTTCTTAACTCTGACTGTTCTCATGTCAAATTTCCTCTCAGCTGTGCCCTAGATCTGCCTCTTCCTGTTCTACTCATTCAGCAAGCTCCTCCCACCTCAGACTCCATGTGACAGATTTCCATGTGGCCCAGGCAGGTCACATGGGCCTATCAAGGAATAGGAAAGATCTTCCCATTTAAATTACCATTACACTCATGGTCAAAATAAAAGAGCTAGTAAAGGGACGATAAGAGAGAGAGATCTAATGTCAAGAATGCTAGTCTTGGTAGGAAATGAAGGGAACATGCATTTATTAATTACTTAGTATGTACCAGACACTGTGCTAAGTTCCTTAAAAATATTTTCTCATTTGGTCCTCACACCAACTTTGTGAAGTGAGTGCTATGATTATCTCAGTTTCACAGTTGAAGAAACTGAGGCAGACAAAAGTTAAATGATTTGCCCAGCCAAATTTGAACTTGTGTTCCTGATTCTAATTCTAGCTCTCAGTTCACTGTGGCTCTTAGCTATCAAAGGGATATGCTCAGAGTCAGGAGGCTCTGATATTGAATCCTACCTGTAACATTTTTCTAGCTACGTGGTCATAGGCAAGTCACTTATACTTTCTGAACCCCAAAATTCTCATTTCTTAAATGGAGATATTAATATTACTCTCTCTTTGTGAGTAGGAGATAATAATACAGATATCATGGGGTTGTTAGGAAGTTCAGATCAGATCACATATGCTTTGAAAGCCTATTTAAATGTCAATTATTATTTTGAATGAATTCAGCTTCATGTTATGGATAAGGAAACAAAAGCTGAGAAGCTGTGTTGTTCAGTCACACAGTTGGTTTGTCACAGAGCTGGGACTAAACTTCAGATCTCCTGATTCCTGGTCCATTGGTCTTTCCACTTCACCACATTGTCTCTCTATTTATAAAATCAGGCACTCTGTGATCATTACAATTTGATAATGTGTTAACAGCATGAGCTAAAGCTCTGTGCCTTTCATCAAAAGTTGTTACCAGCTTAGTATAAATCAACCAGAAATTCACTGCTGTCTGCAGGCATATTGCCAAATCTCAAAAACAATAACAGTGATGGTAGCTCACTTAATTGGGTGACAGAGGACATATTGGGAAAAACAGTTAAAAAAATTAGAAAAAAATGTAGAAGTCTACCTTAAGGTATTCCTTAGAAAACAACTTTAAATGCCAATTGAATTGAACTCTTTGGGGTATTTTCATTTTTGACCTTTCCATCTAAAATATGCTTCATAGACAAAAAGATTTTGTGGTAGGAATTCTCTGATTAGTGTTTTGCAACCTAGCATCTGGAATGAAATCAGTGCTATGTGCTTTGTTGTCATTGTTGATGGGTTTTTTCCTGCTTCCAAGGTGCTACCTTTCTGTATTAAGATATGATTACAGACATTATCAGATATGGTAGCTTCTTTGGGGTAGAACAGTTTACCAATATAAAGAATATAGATATCTACAATATTTTTTTTTAAAAATTGGCACGGCATTCAAAGGAATAGCTTGAAAATCTTGACAGAAGCACCATTATTAATCTTCATCTGTTTCATAAAGCAGCATGCAATCAGCTAAAAGAATAACTGAAAAATGACATGAGAAATAGAGATTTAACAGTTGCTATATTTGATCATGTTTAGTCTTGCTCGTAGCAAATTTTGCGTTGTTTATCTGATGTAAACCATATATCTTTCATTTCACTTTTTTTGAGTCTTTATCATGTCCTTGCTTTTCCTTCAGTCTGTAGGGACATTGAAGATGATGAAAGGGTTAGAGATGAAAAAAATGACTTGGCAAAATGCATTCCAAAAAGATTCAGTTCACCAATAATTATGAATCAATGCTGTGTTGAAAAGTAGTAGAGCATAGAATTAGAGCTGGAAGATGAGAGATTGAGGCCTAAAGAATGTGAATGGCTTCTCCAAAGTCACACAGGAAGGAAGTAGTAGAGAAGGGATTTGAATCCAGGTCTTTCAACTACAAACCTAGCCCAGTTTTTATTGTCTTACATGGTTTCCATGAAATCTCACTGATAGAGGGTCACTGCCCCCAGTGTCTTGGAAGATAGCCTGTCACCCCTGCTTTTCTTACTCTGTGCAACACTCTTATCCATAGCCCCCTATAAACACTCTGCAGGATCCAATGGCTTTAGTGGCTATAGGAGGAAGTCAGCTCAAGTTTGGGGACAGGGTTGAAAATAAAATTCTGAAGACAAAAACAGTTCATGGTGATGAGGAATAAAATTGGGATTGTGAAGAACTAGGGAAGTTTGCATTTGGGAAAAAAGTCCCCTGAAAACCAAGAAGTTGCAGATGTTTAAGAAAGTATGAGAAAATGTTCTAAAATATATCCATTTCTACTTTTCAATAGCCACAGATACTATTCACCTTCCTTTTCATTCATTGAATCCTGCATATTCTTTAAATTGATATTTCAAATTTCTCTTCTTAAAACTTTCCATGACCACTCAAGCCCCTAGGAATCTTTTACTCTTCTGAATTTTTAGAATACTTGTTGTAAAAAG
Source organism: Bettongia penicillata ogilbyi (assembly GCA_023548195.1). Lineage (NCBI taxonomy): Eukaryota > Metazoa > Chordata > Mammalia > Diprotodontia > Potoroidae > Bettongia > Bettongia penicillata. Next base: position 745,675 of record JAJHZJ010000264.1, read on the forward strand.
CAACTTTTGGGAAGAAGGCATTTAATCATATAATTGCCTTGTGTTGTGATGAACAGTTTTGTTTGTGTCTTCCCTCCTTAGCTAGGTTATAAGTTCCATAGGACCATAAAATCAAAGAATATGAGAGCTGGAATGTACCGTAGTGAGTATCTCTCTAGCCTTGGAGTTATGAAACTTCTTTTATGTCACGGACTCCTTTGTCAGTCTGGTGAAGCTCAATGACACCTTCTCAGAACAATTTATATTTTTAGTTCATGTATTACAACATATGGAAACAAAGGAAACAAATTATATTAAAAATACAAAGATCACACAGCAATCCTAAAGAACTCATAATAAAAAAATTCTATCTGCCTCCAGTTAAAGAACTGATGTCTGAATACAGACTGAAGCATACTATTTTCTTCCTTCCTTCCTTCCTTCCTTCCTTCCTTCCTTCCTTCCTTCCTTCCTTCCTTCCATACTTTCTTCCTTCCTTTTTCTTGCATATAATTACTAACATGAAAATGTTTTACCTGATTGTGCATGTACATCTTGTATCAGAATGCTTACTATCTCAGGAAATGGAGAGGAGAGGAAGGAAGGAATATAATCTGAAACTCAAAACTAAAAAAAAAATAGCAAATATTAAAAATTGGTTTTATATATAAATGGAAGAAAATAAAATATTATTTAAAAATACAATTATTTATTACTGAGGTTAAGAATCCCTGATCTAGTCTTTCTCTATGATTTTACATATGAGGATACTGAGAACTTAATAGATGGCATGACTTGCTTAAGATCACTTAGTATAATCAAGACTAAATCCTTCTAGTCTGTTGATCAGTAGGAGTGTAGATTTTTTTTTCATAGCTCTTTGCATTTTCCACAATGTAAAGTCTGGTGCTTTTTATGCAGAAATTGAACAAATATTTGTTGAAATTTAATCCCATGCTTCCTCCCTGATATCACTGCCTGTAGCTAGGTCATAGGTATTACAATGAGACATTGCCATCTGTAATGAAAGGTTGGCTGCCTACTGTGACTCCCAGTTGCAAGTATTAAGCAGCCCCCAGAGGAAAATTTGGTTTCAGTTTTTGGCCTAGTTATTTATGATACCTTTTTTGGTCTCTGCCTTGTAGAAACTGACAGAAAAGAAGTGTGGATTGGGAACTTTTGGTGCTTTTTCCACAGAAAATTCTGGCTGAGTTTTTCTCACTCACTTATCTTTTCTGGTCTGTTTTAGATATCATGATTGGATATCTTCATCTCTTTTGTAATGTAGATCCTACTTTTCATATACTAAATTTTTTTTTCTTGTTTTGATGACTTGGACAATGAACTATGTCAATAGAAATTTGGAAGTACCATGGTTTCATGAACCGTTAGAAAAGTACAGAGTGATGCAAACAACTGTCAAAAGAAAAGAGACCTAGTGACCCCATTATCCTCTGTATTTGTACCCTTTTTCAACTGGTCTTCTAAATGGTGAACCATTAATGAAAAATGTTATTCCATATAGCTTTTTTCTCTAGGTTACTTCTCTTTAAATAAAAATGTCCATCAACTGTTAGCAGTGCAATGTGACAAATCATTTGTCTCAAAGATCTCAAAAGGACACAATTGACAGTTTCATGAGACAACATTTATGAGAGATCACTGTATCTCAATTATCAATGTATCAGTATTCACTATGGTGGACAAAAGGAAGAGGAAGAAATGTTCTGGGATGAATGTGGTTTAATTTTAGTAGAATGATCATTACTGTAACAACACTTTTTATATTGGTGGTCTTAGAAGATTTCAGTGTATGATGTTGATTCCCTTGAAGTGAGGAAGAACCTAATTAGAACACGCAGCAGTGAAGCTAGTATCAGCAACCACTGACTCCCAAATAACAAAACTTCTGGAACTGAAAACTGTGAACAATCATGTGAAAATATATTTCAAATAACAAATATAAAGAAAAATACAAATTAAATCAAACTGAATTTTTTTCACACCCAAAAAATTGGCAAAGAAATTAAAAGATGGAAATAAATAATGTCAGAAGGCTTGTAGAAAGACAGGCATATTAATATACTGTTGGGTGAGCTTTGAAGTGGTTCAATCATTTAGGAAAGTAATTTGGAATTATTCTAAGAAAATGCTTAAAATTTTCATACTATTTGACCTAAAGATCCCACTGCTAGAGATATTCCCCAACGAGATCAAAACTAAAGAAAAAAAATTTATAATTGTACTTTTTATTAAAACATAGGCAGTGATACAAAGCAAAGCAAGAACAGGGATACAAATATAAATGATGGCTACAAAGTTCTAAATTGAGAAAAGTTTTTTTTTAAATGAAACTGAGCAACAGTATATTACCATGATGATGATCATACCTCACCTGAAAGAAGAGAGGAGAAAATATCCCTCCCTCTCTTACTTGCAGTGGCAGAGGTACTACGGATGTGGAACATTGCATATACTGTCAATTTTGTTTGATATATTGGCTGGTTTTTATGAATTGCTTTTTTCCTCTTTTTTATTCTTTTTTACAAAGGTTAGTTCTCTAGAAAGGAAAGGAGGACATGTTCGAAAGTGAATATGATGTGAAAGCAAAATGTATCAATGAAAATTAAAAGGAAAAAAACTCTCAGCTGTCATATAGATACTGAAGTCATGGATATGGTAAGAAGCTAAACAATGAGTAGCGTTTTTATGCAATATTATATTGTGAACAAAAAAAGGATCTGAAAGATATTTGGATTACTGCAGTGGCATCTACACTGAGTCAGTCATATTGACTGTGTGTACCCCCTTATCTGTCTTTCAGTTAACTTAGTACAATGGTGCTGAATCCTTCAATGGGACAAATATCAAACTGAATTGCCTATCTTGGTTAATGTTTTAGCCTCTCTGAGCCTCAGTAGACTCATCTGTGAGATAAATCTTTCCTGTTTGAATGATACTTTTCCTGTCTAAAGATATATTTTTTTAGAGTTTTTCCAGATCTAAGATTCTGCGACATCAATTAAGAGCTACACAGCCATGGCTTAGCAACTTTGCTGAAATGAGTAATTCTCTTCAATGAGAATGACACTGAAATTAGAGAGGTATTTGTTTATTGTTAGTAACAATGTTTGGGCAATATTTTGCTGTGGCTGTTTGTGCAAATAGAATGTTAAGTCAGAAGACCTTGATGGAAATGCTATCTCTGTCACTTACAAACTTTATGATCTTAGGCAAGTCATTTGAGTTCTCTAGGCTCCAATTTTCTTACCTTTCCACTTCTCCCCAGTGTTAATGCTTTCATCAAATCTAATCAAGTTTGTTTGACAATGATCAAATTCTGGTTAACTCTTTAGTGATGTGAGGAGATCCCACATTGTGAGATTTGAAGAAAAAGTCTATATGGCATGATTCATAATCAAATTTGATCATTAAATTTCTTCCTTCTCTAAGAGATTCAAACTCTTATAGTAGGAGAAAGGGAAAAAATTCTGTATTTTCAAGCTCTGATCTTTAGATAACTTTCTGTCTTCTCAAGCTGGGAAGAAAACTATCACCTAGGGTTTTTAAGACCTGAAGGTTTCCCCTTTTAAGGCATCCAGCAAACCTTTGCCAGAATGACTGGTATATTCAAATGATGATATTGGTAGGCTATACAAAACAGATAGATTCATCTGCTACTAGTATCCTTTTCCGTAAACTGAGTAGCAAAGGGATTGAATTAGTTGATTTCTAGGGTTCCTTCTAGTTGGAACATGAATACTTTGATTCTCTGATTTCCATGAACAGTTCTATTCTTTTCTTAACATAACTTCCACTATTAAAGATGTAGATCTAAAAAAGGATGGGATATCTACTGATATTCACCAGGCTAATTTCTTATCCTTTGTCACAAACATTAGCATCAGAAAGAATGGAAAACCTCATAAGCTGATAGCAATCCTTCTGAGGGCATTTTGCAGGTAGGGAAGGCACTAACAACATGAGAATATTTTCAGATTTAAAAGTGAAGATTAATTTTTGAGGAAGAAAGAAGGGAGAGGGAAGAAGGGGGAGGAAGGGAAGAGAGTGGTGACAAGAATGATGATGACAAGATTTTTTGATGACAAGAAGTCCAGGTTCAGCCCCATATCTACCACCTTTTAGTTATTCAACCTTGAGCAAATCATTTATCTGCTTTAAGCCTTAGTTTTCTGATCTTTAAAATGGAGATAGTAATAATTATACTATGTACTTCTTAGAGCTCTTAAAGGGTTAGAATTACATACTTTATGTAAAGATCTTGGTTGCCATAAAACAGTGTATTTATGTGTGCATTTGTATACTTATGTCTATATGTCTATATATATATGTATATATACATATATATATATAATATGTGTGTTTGTGTGTGTATGGTGCTGCTATTAATAAATCAAATGAGATAGCATGTAGAAAATGCTTTGCTAACTTTCAAGTGCTATGTAAATTCCAGCTATTATTATTATTAAAATTTTTATGAACCACTTAAAAATGACCTGCATTTGGAATATAGAGCACCTTTCAGGAGCTACCATAACCATGAGGATGGAATTACAGGGCATATGCCTTAGGCATTGTTAATTGAGAGAGTAATTGGCAAGCTTTCTATGATATTTATTTTAAAGGTGGAAAATAATCTAAACTGCAGCCATATTGACAGATGGCTATAGCAACTTTAAAGAAGATAACTTTTAGATTCTTATAATTATGTAAATAAACATCTCTATATAGAGCACTTGACTGAGACTTAGGAAACCTTGTTTTATATCCTGCTACTTACTAATTGTTTGACATTGGGCAATTCACTTGGGGTTTCTGAGCCTTCCTTAAATACATTGATGATAACATTGCTTGCATCTTTTTTCTCACAGGGCTGTTGCAAGGAAGATTCATTTTAAACTTAAAATATGATATGTATGAATTAATGTTGTGAAATTTATTGTTACTTTTATAATTTTTGTCTTAACTGCATCTTAATATTGACTGTTTTCTTTTATAGAACTTTTGTATAACAAAACCTTACACTTTATACAACGTTGTATAAAAGAAAACTCAAGATTTTTAAAAATGAAGACAGTATGATTTAACATGATTTCAGCATACCATTAGTGGAATTGAAATTTGGCATCAATTGGGCAAGTTCAACTACCTATGAAGTTTAATGTTGTCTTACTGTTAATTCCTAATGATGTGGTTGGTTTACATCACACCTTGTCTGTCCTATCCCCAGTTGCTAAAAGGATGAAACAGGAAACCTATGCTACTTGGTACAGTGGAAAAATGTACTAACCTTTGAGTCAAATGATTCACATGAGTTAGATAACAGTCCCAAATCTCCCATTTCCTGCATATAAGACCTTGACTGCATGAAAATGATAAGACTATGTACAATGATTTTTATCATGCTCTTCCTTTATGCCTTTCTCTAAAAATATTTATGATCACATAAATCATTATGTGATCTATGTACCCTTCTACATAAGTCATGCTTAAATGTTATAGTGATGTAATGATGGTCTACAAAGTGCTATCAGAATATATAATACGTAACATTATATATATCATATATGTGTGCATACATATATATTTAACATTTTGATTTATTTATTTTAGTTTTCTTCATTCACTTCCACAAGATTTTGAGTTCCAAATTTTCTTCCCCTTTCTCCTCTCCACCCACTCCATGACAGTGTCCATTATGATTATATTAAGGGATCCGAGGGCTTGAAAAATATTTTAGATATATATGTACATACACACACATACACACATGGGGGGCATAGACAGAGGGCACAGGGTGAGCTAAATATGAAGAGATTATATCTAAAAATAAAATTAAGGGATAAGAGAGGAATATACTGGGAAGGGAAAGGGAGAGGTAGAATGGGGTAAAATATCTCACATAAAAGAGGCAAGAAAAATCTTTTACAGTGGAAGAGAAGAAGGGGGTATTGATCATGAATCTTACTCTCATTGGATTTGGCCTAAGTGGGGAATAACATACATACTTAATTGGGTATGGAAATCTATCTTACTCTACAAGAAAGTGATGGGGAGAGATAAGAGAAGAGTATAATAGAAGGGAGGGCCAATTGGGGGAGGTAATAAAAGCAAACAATTTTGAGGAGGGACAGGTTCAAAGGAGAAAATATGGGGAGGAGAGAAATAAGATGGAGAGAAATATAGTCTTTCACAACATGATTATAATGGAAATGTTTTGCATGACTACATTTATAACCTATATCAAATTGCTTGTCCTCTCAGTGAAGGAGGATGTGGAGGGAGGAAAGGAGAGAATTTGCAGCTGGGAAAAAAGATACACAGACAATGGGGTATAGAAACCTATCTTATGGTACCGGAAAATAGAAGTAGAAGAGGATAAGAAAGGGGGGAGTGATAGAAGGTAGGGAAGATTGGTGGAAGGGGTAATCATAATGGACACTGTCATGGAGTGGGTGGAGGGGAGAAATGGGAAGAAAATTTGGAACTCAAAATCTCTTGCAGCCTGGAACAACAGATCTTTCCTGTCAGCCATTCAGGTTGTCTTGGGCTGGAAGTTTGTTTCACTCTGTTTTTTGTGGGTTCTGCTGCTCTGGAATTTGTTTAGAGTCATTTTTACAGGTATTTGGAGGGGTGTGAAGGAGCGCTCCAGTGAATCCCTGCTTTTTACTCTGCCATCTTGGCTTGTTCCCCCACCCTCAATATTGCAACATGTTTTTGAGGTATCCGGGATAATTTCTAACTTACTAGGTTGGGATCATAACCATAAATCATGAATAACATCATCCAGGAATTATTGTACATAGTATAAAATTATAGGCATAGACTCTAAGGAGAGTTAAGAAAAGGTCCTTAACAATATTTCTAAATTATTTATTCTTCAAAAAAATAAACATGTAATAATATGGACATAGCAACTTGTATGTTACTTCACTAAATCTGTAATGCCATTATATGGCTATTCCTTACAGTGATACAGATTGCAACCTATCTGTGTTGATCTCTACTGTGCAGTACTTATATACATCCTCTCATAAATTTAACAAAGTTTATCAAAACATTCAGCATGCTGGGGTCTTTATTCATGTCTTCTTGTCATCATGGTGGTACCACTCACACAAGCAGACTGTTCTTTGGTTATCCCTCATTCTAACTAAATGACTAGCCCATCTGCTTATTTGATCATGCATTTTTTCTGTGTCATCCTTTACAGTGCTTCTTCTGAGTTCATTTCTATTTTTATTTTATTTTTTGTGCTTATAAATAGTATTTTATTTTTTCCACAATTTCATATGAAGAAAAATTTTAGCAATCATTTTTACAAGATTTTGAGTTCCAAATTTCTCTCCCTCTCTTCCCTCCCCTCTTCTGAAAGTGGTAGGCAGTTTGATGTAGCTTTATACATATGTTATCATGTAAAACATATTTCCACATTATTCACAGTTGTGGAAGAAAAAACAGATCAAAAGAAAAAAAAAACATGAGAAGGAATAAAGTAAGTGAAGAAATGCTTCGATCTGTATTCAGAGTCCATCAGTTCTTTGCTAGATATGGATAACATTTTCCTTACTCAGTCCTTTGTATTTGTTTCTTAGATCATTGTGTTGCTAAAAAACAGCTGAGTCATTCATAGTTGATCATCATGCATTGCTGATACTGTATACAGTGTCATCTTGGTTTTTCTCATTTCTCTTTGCATCAGTTTGTGTAAGTCCAGGGTTTTTTTGAAATGTGCCTGTTCACCGTTTCTTATTGCACAATAGTATTCTGTTACTTTTATATACCACAGCTTGTTTAGCCATTCCCCAATTGATGGACATCTTCATTTCCAATATTTTGCAAGCACAAAAAGGATTGCCATAAATATTTTTGTACATATAGGTCCCTTTCCTTTTTTTATGATTTCTTTGAGATACAGATCTATTAGTGGTATTGACAGATCCAAGGGTATGCACAGTTTGGTTTCCCTTTGGAAACCAATAGTTTCCAAATTGCTCTTCAGAATGGTTGGATTTGTTTTCAATTCCACCAACAGTGCATTAGTGTCCCACTTTTTTCCATGTCCTCTCCAACATTTATCATTTTCCTTTTTTTGTCATATGAGCCAATGTGATTGGTGTGAAATGGTATTTCAGAGTTGTTTTAATTTACATTTCTCTAAGCAAAAGTGATTTAGAGTTCTTCTTTGCATGCCTAGGGATAACTTTGATTTCTTCATCTGAAAACTGCCTTTCACCATCTGTTGGAATGGCTTTTATTCTCATAAATTTGACTCAGTTCTCTTTATATTTAAGAAATGAGTCCTTTATCAGAGGCACTTGTTATAAAGACTGTATCCCAGATTTCTCCTTTCCTTCTAATCTTGGTTGCGTTGGTTTTGTTTGTGCAAAAGCTTTTCAATTTGTTATGATCAAAACAAACTATTTTGCATTTCACAATGATCTTTATCTCATATTTGGTCATGAATTCTTCCCTTCTACATAGATCTGACAGGTACTTTTAAAAAGATATTGTTTCCTTCCTCGTCTCTTTTAATTAAGCCTGCTTTTTCTCTTACTTTGTCTACGATTAGGAATGCTACTCCTGTTTTTTATTTTTATTTATTTATTTATTTACTTATCTATCTATCTATCTATCTATTTATTTATTTATTTTACATAACCTGAAGAATAATAGATTCTGCTCCAGCCCCATACTTTTACTCGATGTGTGTCTCTCTGCTTCAAGTGTGTTTCCTATAATCAAAATATTGTAAGATTTTTATTTTTGATCCACTTTTCTATTCACTTCAGTTTTGTGGGAAGTTCATTCCATCATATTCACAGTTATGATTACTACCTGTGTATTTCCCTGCATCCAATTCTTCCATCTGTTTGTTGCCTCTCTCTTTTCACCCTTTCCCATCTCACCAGTGTTTTGTATTACCTCTACTGATCTGTGCTCCCTTCTGTCAATCACTACCCCCCACTCCCCAAGCTCTGCCCAGCCACTTTACTTAATCTCCTCCTACTTCCCTTTTTAAGTAAAATAGATTTCTATGTTGAACTGATTGAGTAAATCATTCCGTCTTTGAGTCAATACTGATGAGAATAAGGTTCAAGAAATGCCCATTGCCCCCCCTTATTATCTTCCCCTCCACTGTAATAGGTCTATCTTGCCACTTAATATGAATAATTTACCTAGTTCTACATCTTCCTTCCTTCTACACCTGGTGTAATCCTCTTTCTCATCATTTAATTATTTTTATGTCATTCCTTCAAATTCACCTCACTGTCGTATTGTCTACATATATTCCTACTAGCTGTACTATTAGTAGTATATTTTTAAAAGAGTTACAAGTTTCATCTTCCTATGTAGGGATGTAAACAGTTTAGCTCTCTATTGAGTCCCTTATTATTTTTTCTTTTTTTTTCCTTTTTCACCTGTCTATGCTTATCTTGGGTCTTAATATTGGAGATCAGATTTTTGACTTAGGTCTGGACTTTTCCTAATGAAAGTTTGAAATCCTTCTATTTCATTGAATGACCACTTTTTTTTTTTTTGCCTTGATGTATTATGCTTAATTTTTTCCAGGTAAATGACTCATGGTTGTAGTCCTAACTGCTTTGCCCTTTGGATTATCATGTCATGACCTCTGGTCCTTTAATGTTCTAGTTGCTAAGTCCTGTATTATCCTTTCTGTGGCTCCCTGAAATTTTGTTTCTTTATCACTACTTTTCATATTTTTTCCTCACCCTGATAGTTATGAAATTTGGCTGTCTGTGTTTGTCTTTCATTTTCGAGGAAGACCATGACATCAGAGAAATAATGACATGACTTGTACTTGATTTTGTTTTGAGTGAGGCAAGGCTGTGTAAGGTCACCAGCCTCACTTAGTCCTCCTGAGCCATCTGGGTCCAATGACCAGATATTCATTAATGCATCAGGATGACTGTTTGCAATAGAAGTCCTTGGCCTTTTTAGGCTGGTTTTTTCAGGTACTCATTTAGAGGGAAGTAATGCCCATATAAGGATGTAAGTAGTTTACCCATATTGAATAACAAGTTTTCTTTTAATATTCTCTTCCTGTTTATCTTTTTATGCTTCTCTTGAGTCTTGTATTTGAAAAGAAAAATTTTCTAATGAGCTCTGGCCTTTTTATCAGGAACGTCTGGAAATCCCTTATTTCACTGAATGTCTGTCTCCTTGCCTGAAAGATGATGCTCAATTTTACTTGGTAATTGATCCTTGTTTGTCATACAATCTCCTTTGCCTTATGCAAAATCTTATTGCAATCCCTCTGATCTTTGCATGTAAAATCTGCACGATCTTGTGTGATCCTAGGTAGAGTCCCTTGATATTTAAATAGTTTCTTTTTTAGGGTTTTTATTTTTGGATCTCTTTCCCGAGGTGATTGGTGGATTCTTTCAGTGTCCATTTTGCCTTCTGGTTCCAGGATATCAGGGCAGTTTTCCTTGATAATTTCTTGACAGATGCTGTCCAGGTCTTCCTTTTTGTTATATCTTTTACATAGACCAATGATTATGATATTGTCTCTCCTGGATCTATTTTCCAAGTCACTTGTTTTTCTCCTGTGATGTTTTACATTTTCTTCCATTTTTTTCATTCATTTAATTTTGTTTGATTGATTCATGATGTCTCATAGAGACACTGACTTCCACTTGCCCCAGTTCAAATTTTTAAGTTGTTGTTTTCTCCAATGTGCTTTTGTACTTTCTTTTCTATTCAGTGAGCTATAGTCTCTGAGGAGTGTTTTCTTCAGTACATTTTTGTTTCTTTCTCCTTCTCTATTTGTCCAATTCTACTTTTTAAGCAGTTTCTAAGCTATTGAATCTTTTTTGTCATAATTCTTTTTGCATCACTCATTTCTTTTTCCAATTTTTCTTATGCCTCTCTTATATGATTTCAATCTCCTTTATGAGCTCTTCCATACTTTTGTTTTCTAGGCTTGAAACCACTACCCTTTATTCTTTGGGGTTTTGCCCATAGGTGTTTTGGGAACTTTTTCCTTTCTTTTCTTTTAAATTTGATCTCTTCTCCCAGGATGGAAAGGACTGTCTCAGGCTACTTGTGCCAGTGATTATGTGCCCTGACCATTTACTTGGTGCTGAGGTGATATCCTGATGCCCACCAGGCTAGTGCCTGGTGCTGTGCTGAGGGGCAGATTGGGGGGGGTGAGGGCCAGTGCTGCTGGAGTCTGTAGGGGTCTGGCAGCTTTCCTGGTTCTGAGCTGGGGTCCTAATGATAGCGTTTGGCATGTGATGAAGCCAGGTGGATTTTTTTTTTTGCCTTTTCCTGTGGCTATAATGGTGCAAATAGAGGTCTGACAGCTGGAGCTTGCCTGCCTACCTGGGTTTACACTGAATCACTAACTAATAGCTTCCCCAGTCTATGCTAAGGCTCATGGGGGTTTCTGGTGCTGCTGCTTGCTTCCTCCACCATACTAGTGTCAGGATCTTCTTCTGGTTTATTGACATGGGGCTTGCTGCTGGCTTGCTTGGACACTTCCTGTCTTGGAATTTACTCCCCTTTTGCCTGAGTGAGATGAACTTTTCTTGCCAATCCTCCAGGTCTCCTGGATTAAAGAACTGCTCCAACCCATCTTTCTATTGCCTCTGCTATTCCAGGATTTGTTCTGGGATGATATTTTATGGTTATTTGGACATGAATATGGGAGAGCTAGAAAAATTTACTGCCTACTCTGCTGTCTTGGCTCCCCAGAGCTCCTGAGTTCATTTTTAAGTGAAATGTTCACTTTGTTCCTCTCCATTATCTGCAAATATCCCTCCCTGTTGTCTGTACATCTGCCCTTCCATTTTCCATAAATGTGCCTCTATAAATGTGCCTCTTCATTGCCCTTTTTGCCAGTTTTTCAGACACATTTTAATATAATGCATATATAATCTAATACAATAAATATCTTATATTCAGATTATTGAATTTGAAGTTTGGGAACCTTTGTTTCAGTTCTAGCTTTGTTGCCTATTAATGAAGTCCTGTTAAACCTCAGTTTCTTTGTCTGAAAAAAATACTATTTTTCAATAGAGTATCTCACAAGAAAAGCATTTTGTAAATCTTAAATAATTGCTTGAATGTGAACAATTATCATATATTATTTTTCTCACTGATATTAGTAATAGTATCTACCTATGACTTTCTATTCCCACTGCCACTTCCCTAATTCAGGTAATCATTACCTCTCTCCTAGACTATTGTGTTGGCTTTCTAACTGGTTAGCATATCTGCCTCCTCTCCCCAAATAAATACTGTATGGTTATGTTGATCAACCTTCTTAATATAGAATGTGTTATCCATCTATTTAAATACCTTCAGAAACTTCACATTTCTATAAAATTTTTCTGTTTTCTATCTAGGCATTTGACTCTCCCAGTGAACTGCCTTCAACCTATCATTCTAGTTTAATTCCTCTTATTAATAATAAAAATAGCTAGCAAATAGTATATTGTAATAGTACTATCAGGCTTATTCAGGGCTTTCCCTCAGTTATCTCATCTGATCCTCACAACAGTTCTGTGAAATAGTTAATATTATTATCCTTTATATATGAAGGCGCTAAGACTAAAAGGAGTTACATGACTTTGCCAGGGTTATACAACTTGTAAATATCTGAGCAACTAAGTTCAACTACTCACTAATTCTTTAATGTATTTCCCTTCCTCTGTTCCCTTCCTTGTGCCTTTTTCTTCTACCTAGAATATTCTTACTTCTCCCCATTTCTGGCTAACAGTTAACCCATTCTTTAGTACACTTCTCAAAGAATACCTAAGTGTAGATAGTGGGGACCTGATAAATATTTGTTAAATATCTTAGTAATCCAAAGCATTCTAGAGTAGTTTTATCACTGTTCCTATGAATTCTATTAAATAGTAAAAGGCAATTTCAGGGAACATATAAAAAGTTAGGTCACATATCTGATGCATGGGCACTGAAGTTTTGCTTGTTTTATCATATCTAGTTTGAAGGAGATGTGTAAGAGTAATGGCTAGAGGATTCTCAAGCAGCCGAAATAAGATAAATTGCAGAGATGGAAGAAGATATACTTTTAAGACTGATAGGCTCAAAAGAGGTTGGACAATTAACTAATCTCTAATTAGAATAATCAACATTTTGGTGTAATATTTTTGAATGACTAAAATGTTTTTTTTCCACAAAAACACAAAGAATTTGATTTCACATATATAGAATATTAACCATTTCATTTGCCCACCGGTATAGGAAAAACATCATCAATTCCAGTTCTGTCATTTGACTGATGAAGCTGTGGCCTAGAAAAATGAAGCAACTCACTCAAAGTCAATAAGCTTATTAGTAACAAAGGTGGAATTTTAATCTAGATCTTCTGAAATGAAATCCAGCACTTTTCATGACATGACTCTAATAGATGTTTAGTGTGAATGAACAGCATTTGTTCTCTTTGATAGTGTGTTGTCATTCAGTTGTTTGTCCAGGTCTGACTCTTTGTGACCTCATTTGGGGTTTTCTTGGCAAAGATATTGGAGTAGTTTGCTACTTCTTTCTTCAGCTCATTTTACAGATGAAGAAACTGAAGAAAATAGGGTTCAGTGACTTGCCCAGGTTCATACAGTTAATTTCTGAGACTTTATCTGAACTCAGGTCATTCTGACTTAAAATCCAGTGCTTTATATACTGAACCACTTAACTGCAAAGTATGAACCTGAAAGTATGAGCTTGCGTCAACTTTGCTCATTATGAACCATTTCTATTACAATAGTAGCAAGAGTTAAAATAATGATTTCTCCATAGAAACCTCTTAGTGAAACTTGTTTGCTCATACATACATGACTTTTTGCCAAGGTTCTGTCACATTTAGTACAATTTATGAATAATTCTCAAACCAACAGTAGAAATACACATCTTTAAACTACATGCAATGATAGTAGATTCAGACATTTCCAGGTAAGTTTCATTGGCTCTTTCCTAAGTAAAAAGGTCAAGAAAAAGAAAAGTTGTAAGAACTTTAAGAATCATAAACAGAAGATCTTGGGGAAAGCAGAAAACTAGAGGTTTCTGACCTATCCCCTGAAATCTATATTATTGTGAAATCTTTAAAATGAAGAAAAAAAGAGTAGTATATTAGCAGCAACATCTGTTTTTGACACAATTAGAAGGTTAACAAGAAGTTTAGGGGCAACAGAGATGTATCTGACCTTAAATACTTGGAATTATTAAGTCTGCTTCATTGCTTAAAGGGAGAGCACGTGAGGGACGATTGGATATTAAAATGATATGCTTTTCTTTTTTCCCCATGTTTAACTGTTGTCTCCCTTTGGATTCTATTGATCTGCATATAGAAAGAAAACCTTACAGTAATTTAGCTCTTGGGCTTAGGATATGAACACAACATAAGGGCGATTTAAATTTGGTTCCAGAACAATATTTAAAATACATTTCTCCCATTTCTCTTTCTACCGTTCCGTATCTATCATTCATTACATACTCTTTTTTTTTTCCTGGGCATACTTTTCCACAAATAAGCTGTAATGCAGAGCAGTCAAATGCTGCTTTAATTTTTAAAACCCTCTCATGTGCTTTTCCATTGCCTTTGGTTGCTTATGCAGTTTGGGACCATATGTCATGTGAAGAGCTTTATCACTTTACCCTCTTGGTAGAGAGAAAACAACACTAGCACAATGCCTGATGGCTCAAAACAGAAACTTATTTTCCATTGCCTAAATGGCTTTGGAATATAACACACACACACGCACACACATACATACACAGCATTTGGAGCCACTTTGTCCTTAATACTAACATATAATGCAGTTTTCTGATAAAAGCAGAGCTAGGAAACACTTTAGAGGAAAGACCAGTAGAGTGAGTTTATAACATTGTTGGATGAGAGATTTAGAGGTGAAAAATACCTAAGAGGCCATTTAGTCTAAACCATTCATTTATAGAAGAGGACACTCAGGCCAAGAATGGAATGACTTGCTCAGGGTCCCACAGTCAGTATCAGGAGTAGGCTTTGAATTGAGGCCCTCTAATTCATTTTGATGAAAGGTAACAGACAATGAAGAAATATCAACATTGAACCTATATGCAACTAATATTATAGCAACTAATTTTTTAAAAGAAAAGTTAAATAAATTACAGGTGGAGATAGAAGTATTATAATTTAGGGGACTAAAATCTTCCCCTCTCTCTGGGAGAAATTATAGATAGTTTATCAGATAAAGATCTCATATCTAAGATATATAAAGAACTTTGTCAAATATATGAGAATATGAGTCATTTCCTAGCTGACAGATGGTCAAAGGATATGAAGAGGTAGTATTCCAGTGAAGAAATGAAAATAATTAATAATCATAAAAATACTCTGAAACATTATTGATTAGAGAAATGTGGATTAAAACAACTTTAAGATATCATTGTATACCACCAAGATTGGTCAAAATCATAGAAGGAGAAAATGACAAATGTTGGAGAGGATGTAGGAATATTGTGATACTATTCACTGTTGGTGGAATTATGAAGTGATCCAGTCATTCTGGAGAACAATCTGGAATTATGCCCAAAGAGTTATTAAACTGCTTATACCCTTTAACCCAGCAATTCCTCTACTTGGTCTATTTCCAAAGATGACTAGGGAAATAGGAAAAGAACCTATATGGAAATCACAGGGATAACTCTGAGCAAATGCCCTTTCAAAAGTTGTGCGTTTAAGTCTCAGCTATACTAATTATCTGTGGGACTGAACAAATTTTGAATCTTTTTTATTTGAAAAAAATGATAAGATTTGGTTAGACAGTTTTGAACATCTTTCTCTCAGAATCTAATGCTAGATTATTTTTTAAAGAACATCTCCATAATGTTCTTTGTGATTTTCCTGTTCAAAAACCTTTGACTCAATACTGTCTTACATATTAAGTACTCACCTCTTTTTTATCATGTGAAACTCTCCATTCTTTGTTCTCCTCCTATTTTTCTAGTCTCATCTCATTCTATTCCCTTTCCTGCACCCTAATGTTTTAATCTTTCAGAACTCCATATACACTATTGCTTAATTCCATGATGATTATAAATCACCTTCTTGATGTCATTGGTCCTCTTCAAGAATGAAGGATGAACAACAACAAATGAAAACTGTCAAATTTTTTTTTTGGAGGAAAAGCGTTGAAATTTTCAGCTGATTTAATTAGGGAAGATTTTAGGAAAGAAGGAAACATTTTCTGCCAGCAGGAAAGGGAAGGACTTGAATATGTGGAAATTGACATTGAGTAGGATATATGTATATGTGAGTGAAAGGGACTTCATTTTAGATAAAGAAAATGATCGTGGCACAGAGATGGGGAAAAGGGCATCCTGAGAATATCCAGTCAAGGACTCCAAGCTTTCGGAGAGCAATGACTACTTTAATCCATGTTACTATATCCATAGCCCTAGCATAATACTTTTCACAAAGAAGGTATTCAGTAAACTTTGGCTGAATCAAATTAATGTTCAGGTTTCTGTAATAGCAAACACCCTAGCACGCCCAGATGACCTGCTTAGATTTGCTTTTCTAAGGAAAACAACTTAAAAGGGGGTCAAAGATCTACCTTAATCACATTCGCCAACAGAGAAAATATAATCAGAGAAATAAAGACCAACAGACAGGGCTTCCAACTTTCTGACCATAAGCAATACATACTTCACAAATCAACAGACAATTCAACTGTCAGACCATTATATACATATGTAGTTACCAGAGAAGCACCAGCATCTGGGCTTTCAAAGCCAGGGGGCTTCTTAACAGCTACCCAGAGTCTCATCTGGCACATGAACCTTCTTTCAAAGAGTAAGCCCCAAAACAAAACCTTACCTCAGAGAATATGTTTCAGAGTATGAAGGCATCACAACCCTCATGCCCCCAGGGCCTCATTAGAGATTAACAAAAGGTTTGAGCCTTCCTACCAACAAGCCTCCAGTAATCTGAAGCCCATTAATGGACAGGGAAGATATTTACATTACAGTTGCTTGGTAGAACTATTGCTTCATATAGGTTACCCGAAGAAATTGTAGCATATTTGGATATCTGTAATATTTATAGAATTTAGCATATTTGGATATCTGTAATATTTATAGAATTTAGCATATTTGGATATCTGTAATATTTATAGAATTTAGCATATTTGG
Organism: Bettongia penicillata ogilbyi; assembly: GCA_023548195.1. Lineage (NCBI taxonomy): Eukaryota > Metazoa > Chordata > Mammalia > Diprotodontia > Potoroidae > Bettongia > Bettongia penicillata. The sequence continues at coordinate 762,832 of JAJHZJ010000264.1, forward strand.
ATATCTGTAATATTTATAGAATTTGTAAAGCTTCTTAATTCTCTCTTGCCTGTCTCCCCTTCCCTTTCCTTCCCCTTCCCCTCCCCCTTCTTCTTCTTCTTCTTCTTCTTCTTCTTCTTCTTCTTCTTCTTCTTCTTCTTCTTCTTCTTCTCTCTCTCTCTCCCTCCTTCTCTCTCTCTCTTCCTTCTTCTCCTCCTCCTCCTTTCCTTTCTGTTTCTGCTTCTCAGAAGCAAAAGATGAGCTGATCAATGGCCCAATGCTCTTTAAAAATTGTGGTTCATAATTAAATTAATTTTAAAAAATTGTTTATGTGACTTTGTGCCTCTGCTGTACTCATCTATTTAATATGTATAAATAAAAATGAAAAAAATCCAAATTTGGATTATCCAATCATAGGTTATTTTCTTCAGCATTTTTTTGGGTCTCCTTTACCAAGGTATTGACCCGTTTTTCATGCTTTTCCTGCATCTCTCTCACATCTCTTCCCAGTTTTTCCTCCACCTGTCTAACTTGATTTTCAAAATCCTTTTTGAGCTCTTCCAAGGCCTGAGCCCACTGCACATCTGCCTGGGATGTCTGGAATACAGAGGCCCCGACCTCCACGTCTTTCCCTGATGGTAGGAATATTTCCTTTTCATCAGAATTGAAAGGCAGGAACATTTGCACCTGCTCAAACAAGCTCTCTATAGTCTTATTTTTCTTCCCTTTTTTGGGCATTTTCCCAGCCAGTTACTTGACTTCTGAGATTCCTGTCCACCCCTGCCTAGATCCGCCAGGCTAGTGCTTGGGTCTGAGATTCAAATGGGCTTTCCGTGGCAGGCATGTCTGCTATTCAGCAATTCAATGTGAGCTTAGGTTCTGGTGCCCAGGTGGGGGCAGGGCTGCCTCCCAGGCTCAGTTCCCTCAGGGGCTTTATTCAGAGACCTTCAGTAATGGAGCAGGTGGGGGCAGGGCCGTCTCCCAGGCTCAGTTCCCTCAGGGGGTTTATGCAGAGACCTGAGCTTCCGCCTGCTGCTTGGGGAGTCCTGGGCTGCGGTGGCTGCCTCCACCGCTGCCTCCGCCGCTGCCTCTGCCGCTGCCTCCACCGCTGCCCCTGCCCCTGCCTCTGCCTCCACCGCTTCCTCCCGAGGGGGCCCAAGCCACAGAGACACCCCGCTCCCCTCTTGGCCAGCCCAGACGTCTCTCTCACTGACCTGGAGCATCTGTGGGTGGAGGGACCTTCCCGGCCACCGGAGATTCCGTCCCTGAAGCCTGCTCGGATCTGCTCCTCTGGGGCCATGGCCAGGGCAGCTCAGGGGTGGACTCTGCTTTCTGGGGTGTGACGGACTCTGGGGATGGCTCTCCGGGGCTCTCTGGAACGGAAATCTCTTCCACTGTGTTTTTGCGCGCCTTGCAGTGATCCAGAATTTGTGGGGAGTTCTTCTTGCAGGAAATATATGGGCTGTGGGTTCAGAGCTAGCATACGTGACTCTTTCTACTCCGCCATGTTGGGTCCACCCCCCCCCCAATCATAGGTTAACTGTATGTTCTTTACATAGTAGCTCATCAATTATTACTTGCATTGTGACTTCTGGGTCCACAGTTAACTTCTGTTTACACTATTTTAAGCTAGAATATAATTATGTATAGCATTTCTATTTGTTTCCAATTTACATAAGAGATTAGGAAAGCTTTCCATATAATAGTGCAAATGACTTAAGGTAAAGATTACCTCATCAACCATAAATTTCAAGTGAAGTAGAATTGTGCAGTGGAAAGAGATCTAGGCATGGAGTAAGGAAGCCTGAGTCTGAAATCTCATTCTGTCATGAATTATGTAATAACACACTGGTTACTTAACCTCAATGAACCCATTTTCTTCATCCGCAAAATGGGGTTAAGATATGAACTGTCACCACAGTTTTTTTCTTAAAGGGAAGTATTTCATAAAACTTAAAAGTGCTATATAAACACATTATGATTATTGCTTTATATTGACCTTTAAATATTTCTTCAAATTCCTCTAATTAAAAGAAGAAAGCTAATAAAATGTCTACCTTTTATTACACATAACATGAGAGCAAATTAACATTCTTCTTCCATAACTTTACAGTGTTGGAGATATTAAAATAAGAAGTGGAATCATGCTTGACCTGAAGGAAAATATCCTATCATGACATAAAACTGGCATTTATAATATGGGTGGCACAGAAAAAAGTGTTATTACCGATGTAAGAAAACCCTTTTGTACCATTTCTGGTAATCCATTTAGAAGGTGAATTGTATGCTTATTTTTGTACCACTTCAGTTTTCTTAGACAGCTCCAAATTTACCCAGAAATGATATATGAACAACAACATTATCAAAGCTTGATTTTTAGTTGTTAGGTGTTCACATACTAGTCAGAATGACATATTTGCCATCCATCTTGGGTGTCAGACTATTATAGATTATCCAGAGTGGCTGTAATGCTCCTGTCATTCATTCTTACATGCTACATATGAAGTGTCTGATGATGATTGAAATTAGACAGATATAGTGGTATTTTTGCATTAAGGAGCGACTCTTGAGTGACAAGGCTATTTGTGTACCCAGCATATAAATTACCTGGCAGTGGCTAAGTTCACGTGGACATCCAGGATCTGGTTGTTCCCATAAATGCCATCAAATTAATTGCATTGCTTAGACTTATGGCACAACTATTAAAATTACTGTAATGTTTGAGAGGAACAGTAACTAGAGCATATTGTCTCTGCCCTGAAGAGTACATATGCACTTTTAAGCAATTATCAGAGGTACATTGTTCTGTATTTTTAGATATAATTGTATCATGCATCTTCATAGAGTGGAAGGTTTTGCTGAAATGTGATATTCTGAATGACTGATAAATTAAAGTCACTCCATTAGGGGGAGGTACTTTGTCAAATTCTGTATATACATATTCCTATCCTTTAGCACACTTGATTTTATGCATACTGTACTCCTATGAGATGTCAAAGTCAGAAAGCATTTATTGAGCTCCTACTATTAATCTCCTACTACCTCTAAGTAGTCTGCTGAGCAGTGGGAGTACAAAGGACAATAAGTTCCTGCCTTTAAGGATCTCACAATCTAATGGAACAGATGATATACAAACAACTATGAACAAACAAAATATATACAGGTAAATTGGAGATAATCTTAGAAGGAAGGCATTATCATTAAGGAGGACTGAGAAAGGCTTCTTAAAGACAGTAGGATTTTAGCTGAAACTTGAGTAAAGACAAGAAACTGAAGAGAGGAGGGTGAGAATTCCAAGCAAGATAACTAGTAAAATTTCTGTTTTTCAGATACATATGACTTATTCATGGATCAAAGTCTAGAATTAAAAATCTTTTTCTTCTTCCAGGTAATGTGATACTAATGGATGAGTAAGAATTAGCTAGTCTTTATGGAATTTTAATTATAACCCTAGCAAAATTATCTTCCCTAGTTAAAATATCTCACCTTTATGCTATAGAAAGATTTCTAGAATACAGTGCAAATTGTAATTCATTTTTTGGTACATAAGGCAATATGTACTTAGCATAATACCAGGTACATAGGAAGAAGCATTTAAATGCATTTTTTCATTTGTTATTGACTAGCCATTGTAAGACTGTATAGCATAAATTATACTGGTCTTGAAGTAATAGGATCCTAGGTTTAGAACTGGGGGTGGGGTACTATAAAGGACATCCATCGAGTTTAAGTGAGTTATCTAAGTTCATACAGGCAATCAGTGGGAAAGTTGAATCCAGGTCTTCTGACTATAGATATAATATTCTTTTAGTACCATCCTGTCTCATTCCCAGACAATGAGGAGACTTTAGTTCAAGTCAAAGTTTCATTGCTTATTAACCAGGTGAATATGTATGACAGTACTGTTTGCCATTCCTACTTTGTAAAATGTGGATGATAATACATGCAGTATCTACCTTGCAGGGTTCTTATGAAGATATTACTTTGTGAAACTGAAGACCTATGAATGCATATGAGTTACATAGTATGTAGTTTTTTAAATCTTTTATCTTTGAGGTGATGATGATGATGACTCATCATGTCAATGTACAGTCAGACCGTGTTCTTGTTAGAGCAAAGAGCCAAAGAAGTTCAGAGCTCTAAGAAAAAAGAAACTAGAAAGAGAGAAAGAGAACAGGATGCAATTAAAGTGTCTCTATCCTGACATAATTAAATTATTCATAAAAAGTTTGATATTTGATATAAAAAGCTATTGGTAAAAAAGTTTAGGATATAAATTGCAAGAATTCCATGAAGAAGTTTAATTAATGTAACCAATTATCATAAGAAATGGATCCAAAAAGTAAATTTAAGAAGTCTATAATAATACACCTTAACTAACAATTAAATTACTTGCTAAGTAGAGATGTCGCAGTAAAAGGCAACATTGGGTTATAATATTAATTTATTTATAAAAAATTACAAAGAATGATGATAGACTATGATGAGTATTGCCTAATAATATAGAGAGGAGCAGTGGAAAAAACATCCAGTTTGAAAAAAGCTGGGTGAGAGTTCTAAGCAAAGTCATCCAAGGCATTTAAAGATGAAGCTAAAAGAAGAAATACAATTAAAAGATGGAAGACATCTGTAGATTTTTAATATTTGTCTTTTAACCAATGTCATCACCAATGGTAGTACCAGAAAGTTGTTTGGAAGCTGGAAAATAAGGATACTTAATGAGATTCCTAGATATTAAGATTCTCTGCTCTTAGGGTATTTTTTTTGGTAAAGTTTTTACAACCAGTTATTCAGAACAACTTTTTTTTTGTGGGCAGAGAACATTTCTTAATATTTTATTTTTCCCAAAACATTTTTTAAAGTTCTGAATTCCAAATTCTATCCCTTCATCTCTTCCTTTCCTCCCCCCTTCCTAAGAAAGCAAGCAATCTGATATAGGTTATACATATGTAATCAGGTAAAACATTTCGGTATTAGTCATTTTGTATAAGAAGATCAAAAAGGAAGGAAGGAAGGAACAAAGGAAGGAAGGAAGGAGGAAAGGAGGGAGGGAGGGAGGAAAGAAGGAAGGGAAAAATAGTATGATTCAGTCTGCCTTCAGATAATAGTTATTTTTCTGGTAGCAGCATGTTTCATCATTAGTCTTTTGAGATTGTCTTGGATCATTGTATTGCTGAGAATAGCTAATTCATTCATAGTCATAATATTGCTGTTACTGTGTGCAGTGTTCTCCTTGTTTTGCGCATTTCACTTTGCATCAATTCATGTAAATCTTTCCAGGTTTTGCAGAGGATACTTCTGAGATCTCGCTGTGTGAACTTCTAAGAAATCTGCAAAACTGTCTTTCCACACTGGGAGGAATGAAAATTGAATGTAGGCAATGAAATTCTCTGTAGTAATAAAGGCATAGAGTGAGCATGGCAGCTGAAAAGGGTGATTGTGGATTGTAGGAGAAAGAGAAAGGAACAGAAGAGGAGAGGAGAGGAATGGAGAGGAGAGGAGAGGAGAGGTAACTTTCAGTGGAGACTGACTGATTATTCTGGCTGGAGCTCACCTTGCTTGATGTTCTGTCTTTTCAATATGTGGTGAGGGATTTGAAAAGTTGGTGATGTGCTGTAACTCTCTCCCCTTCTCTTCTGCTTTCAAAAAAAAATACTTCTCTATTTATTTAAACCATCCATAATTCCTGATTGGGTAATAATGTAAAAGTCAGTTCAAACTTAATATATTCTTTATTGTGAATGGGCAGCTACAAGTGTTAAGAATCAATGATTATTATGGGTATAAGAAAAAAGACAAAGGTTGAAATTTGGTTTGTATGTTATAGTGCTTTACCTTGCTTAAGCTCAGTCAAGGAGTAACAATTGAAATGATTTAAGGAATAGATCTTACTCTAAGAGGAGAAAATTTTGATTACAGAAGTATGACCATGTCTTTATTCCATATATGTGTGAGACCTTAGGAAGAATACTATTTCCTCCTTTTTCTTTTATATCTAAAACCTGCAAACCCATCCAGATTTTGCCACCAATTGCTTATTCTTTTCCTCCCTTAATAAATGCTGTTGGTGATCATGATGTTTACACCTTCTCTGATGGAGTTTCTTTACTCCTCCTGTGGATATAGTTTGGTGAATGCGTTTGAATTAGCATTATTCAAAATCATAATTATGTAAAATATGGTAATTGGTTCTAGCCCAATGGAAATATGCAGTGTAAATTCAAATAATACAGTCACTTCAGGGGATTTGTTGTTGACACTAATCTCAACCTAGCTGTAATGCTCTATAGCACCTAGCCCCCACCCCCAAAGGTTCTTTTGAGTATCAAATGATATAATATTTCTAAATCATTTTACAAACCTTAAAGTGCTATATAAATACTAACTTTTCATCTGGGGTATACTTTTCTTTCATTGGGGTTGTAGATATGAAGAAGTTGGTAACAATCAACTAATCTACCATGTTCAAAACCACATTATCATCTTGCCCATCATTGTTTCTGGCTGAAATTTCTAGAATGACCTAATATTTACCAAATGAGTCTGAACCACAATTTTGTGTGAGAGTTTGTTTTTACTACATATTTGATAGCCATAAGAGACGGCAACTAGGGGCTTCTCAACCTGTGCATTATTTACTTGTTAGTCTGTAATGGTTCCTAAGGAGCTGTAACCACATAAAAGTACAATTATAGACTTTTTAGATTCTTAGTAATTCTTTAGAAAGTCCATAATAATACCAATGTGTAAATATGCAATTATGTTTTTCTTAAACAGGTTATATTTATTCAATTGGCCATGAAATCTCCAAAATGTTTTTCTTTTAAATTGGTTTGCTGATGACTAAGCATGGAGAGCAAATGATTCTTTGAAGTCAGAACATGTTATCAAATTGGTATAGATATACCCCTGAAATCTTACTCTAAAACACTTATAAGACGTTTTACACAAGGAACATATTTGATGTGCCCAGAAACACAGTAAGAAAATAAAAACAAAGCCATATATTTATTGAATCTTTTTTTTTTTTAAAGAAGGGTATTCATTTTCACAGCAAGAGCTCAAATATCATAATTTATTGAATTACTTGATACAGCTCTGTGGAAAGTTTATATAGAATGAACATGATACTTAAATCAGTGATTTCCTGAACTAAAAAAAAATACATATGTGTAAAGTATCAGGGTTGTCAGTTATATCCATCTATTGTCCTCTAAGAACAAAAGAAGCTTGTTATTGTTTTTCCCCCAATAATTTCATTTAAATTCCAAATTGTAGAGCACAGAAATACAATTGTATCTGAAGAGTGAAAGTGACATAGTTTGCTGAACTGACTAGGCTAAAAAGGCAAATATAGATGTATCAGATTTACTTGGTGACTTGACTCGGGGAAGGTCTGGTTCTTGTAAGCTAATAAAACTTAACAAAGCAACATTTAGTGAAAGTCAAGGTAGGTAAAATCAAAGTCTTTCCTGATGGGAAGGACATTGCTGTCTTTAAAATGTATATTAACTAGAATCCCTTATCTGATAGAATGTAACAACTTAGAGAAAACACATCACAATTCAGAATAACCTTGTGTAACTGAAGATAGGGTAAAAATTGGCAAGATGAATTTGAAAGGTTACTTAAAGCAGGAAGAATCAAACTGCCTCAGTACAAATTAAGAGAGTAATTGCAAGTTAGACAAAACATCATCCAGGGATTACAAATGTAATTTTTATATCGGATCATTGCCTTTGAAAGACAATATGTATTCATTTGGGGAGAGATCTTTTTCTAATAATATCCATTGTGACATAAAAGGTCTCCCCTGAATTTGGCCCCCTAGCTTTCAGAGGATTTCCATATCCCCTTTATGCATTAATCTACCAAAGACATTTAATATTAATTTAAGGCAGTAAGCAATTCAGATGAACTGGCATTCAAACTTTTAGCAAAGCAATAGAAAGAGCCCCTCCCAGGAAATAAGATTTCCTCTCCTGAAGGTTTGTCTCATTTCCTCCAAGTTCACAGTGGTGATTTAGGTGGTCACTTCCCCATCAGCAGGGTTCACATGCCCTGCTGCAGGTTCAGTTTCAGTGTTTTCCTTGTAAGTACAAGCTCAACAATTTTGTATAAGTGTACCTTGCTTCATGGCCGAAGCCTCAGTTTGCTACTTGCTGCAGCTCCTTTATTACCTCTTTGCAGTAGCATTTGCTGCTTCATATCCAACTTTCTCAGTATCCCTTTGGAATTTTTCTTTATTTACCAACCAGATTTAGATTTCCATGCTAAGTCTCACTGATAGTGCTGTTGCTTCCAAAACCAGTTCTCACAGAGTATATTGACCTGGGAGCTGATGTGTTTGTCATAGTGGTAACTCTCACCTCCTTGCTATGTCAGAAAATGACAAGATAAAACTGATTAGTATTATATTATATTAGCACAAAATGTTCACTGTGTGTTTATCTAGGCTTATGTTTAGAAAGGAATAATTAATGGTTACTAGGAACTTTCTTGAAATGTTTCCAACATGGTAATACCTCTTTAAACTTATGTTCTACTTACACAATTTCTGAGACTTTAGATGAACTGGAAGAATCATTCCATCTCTTCAGGCCACTCAGTTGACTTCCCAACTCCATCATTCTCAACTGAAAATTGACTGAACTGCAGTATAAGGTTAATGGTAGATCTAAGATTAGAAGCTATATCTTCTGATTTCTAGTAAAAATCTATGATTAATAAAAATACCTAGTATGCTAGTAGGAACTTGATTATATTTTCAAGATTGTTAATTCCCTTTAGAACTCTAGTCAAAAAATTGCAAAGTAAGGGAATTTTGTTTTAGAACTTTCCCACATTCCTTTATGCATCTTTTTCTCCTACTCTAGGAATCTCATGCAGTCTTCAGGCTTCTGAAAGTCCCTATTTTTTAAATCACTTCTAGCTCTACTCGCAGAATAGCTCCACATTCTTAAATGGCCCTTCTTTTCCCTTAGACCCTAATAAAATCTTGTATGACCTCATTGTTGTAGATCTTCATTAAATATTGGTCATGCTGAAAAAAGATAATTCACTTCAATCCATAAAATTTTTATTAAACAATTCCTATGATACAGATGTGCTAAATGTTGGAAATGAAAACCAAAACAAAATACCATCTTTCCTCCGCTTGAGGAATTTACATTCCAGTAATGGAATGCATGCACACATGGATATTATATGTGTATGTATATATATATATATATACACATATATATGTGTGTGTATATATATACATATATGTATGTATGTATGTGTATGTATATTGTTGTGTTGTCCTTTGTTCTCGAAGAGGACCATGACATCAAGATAGTGACGTGACTTGCAGCTGACTTTGATTTTAGTGAAGGAGGGCTGTTCAAGGTCAGCAACTTCATTTTCTTCTCTTCAGCCATATGGATCCAGTGGCCTGATATTCATCAGTATGAGTGGAGATGGCCCAGGATGCAATGTGAGACCCTGGCCCTTTCAGGCTAAGGTCTTATCACATTTTCACTTTGAGTGAGATACACCCATTGAATGAATAAGCTTCTTTAAGTAGTTACCCAATGTATGGTCCCTTTAATTAAAAAGAAAAAATCAAACTGGGAGGGGAAGACCCTCAGGATTCCTGAGTTAAAAAGAAACAATTACCATTTAGTAATTACATTCAATCTGTGCTAGGTAGGTGGGGACTTGTTGTCCAGTCTACAAGCTCCAGAGTGAATTGAGTTGAAGTCATGATCTTTGAGCAAGAAATGCAGCCCAATAAACCCAAAAGAAAAAAAGGCAACTTTTGGCCATGGAGTGTACCTTTAGTCAGAACACCAGAGGACAGGGACAGAGAGAAGAGGAGAGGAGAGGAGAGGAGAGGAGAGGAGAGGAGAGGAGAGGAGAGGAGAGGAGAGGAGAGGAGAGGAGAGGAGAGGAGAGGAGAGGAGAGGAGAGGAGAGGAGAGGAGAGGAGAGGAGAGGAGAGGAGAGGAGAGGAGAGGAGAGGAGAGGAGAGGAGAGGAGAGGAGAGGAGAGGAGAGGAGAGGAGAGGAGAGGAGAGGAGAGGAGAGGAGAGGAGAGGAGAGGAGAGGAGAGGAGAGGAGAGGAGAGGAGTTGCTCCTTAGTCACAGGTTGTGTTTGTTTTTCATTCTCGAAGAGGTCCATGACATCAAGATGATGACATGACTTGCAGTTGATTTTGTTTTGAGTGATGGAGGGTTGTACAAGGTCACACACCTCATATATATATATATATATATATAAAACATTGTGATAATTGTATAGAAAATATCTAATAGAGAGATATGAGCAATTTGGGGAGAAAAGACTTCAGTATGGAGAGGTTGGGGAATTAGAGAATTTCATGGAAGACGTGGTACCTAACAGGAGGGAGAATAGACAGATCCTGACAAGTGATTGGTGAAGGAGAATGAAAGGTCACAGGTGGCAATAGGTTTTCAAGTCTAGGTCACAGGGGAAAATGATGGGACCAAAACCAGAAAAATGGGTTAATTCTCCAAGGAGATATTTTCATTGAGAAACAGTAACTTAGTAAAATATAGATCTCTAATTATCAAGAGAATTGAAGATTATAGAATTATGGAATAATAGCTGGCAAAGCCAAAAATGTTCTCTAATCCCACCCTCTCATTTGCATGTGAGGAAATGAACAGCTAGAGAGGTTAAGTGACTAGTGCAAAGTCACCGAGGTAGGAGAAATCAGTAAATCCTGAAACTGATTTCAGTTCCCAAGACTCCAAATAAAGGTTTCCTTTTAACACAGAACCTGTACAAATTGTTGTTATTGTTTTTCAGTTGCTTCAGTCGTGTTCAATTCTTTGTGACCTCATTTGGGATTTTCTTGGCAGAAATACTGGAGTGGCTTGCCATTTCCTTCTCCTGCTCATTTTACAGATGAGGAAACTGAGGCAAAAGGGTTAAATGACTTGCCCAGAGTCACAGAGCTAGCGAATGTCTAAGGCCAGATTTGAACTCAGAATGAGGAGTCTTCCTGTCTCCAAGCTCAGCCCTCCATCCACTATACCACTTAACTGCCTGAGTCTGCACAGAGTAGGCACTATTGGCCAACTGAATGACAGACTTTTTCCTACTGCCTCAATTGCTTTAAGGAAATTTGCTTTTCTTCTCTTTTTCTTGGATGATGTCAGCAGTGGGATTTGAACCCCTGTTACCTGGGCTCCAAATTTTGCTTTCTTTGTTCCATGCTACAAGTGAGAAAAGTTTGGTTTTCTTTAACTTTTAGTAGTTGGAGAGGAACTGTGGCAAAATAGTAAGAGAGATATATTTGTTATCAAGAAACCTAGGTTCAAATATTGGCTCTTCTATGTACTACATATAAAGGTTTGGCCAAGTCATATCTCTGGCTTTCATTTTCCTCATCTACAAAATGAAAAATTAAATAGATGAATTCTGGGGTCCTTCCTAGCTACAGCTTGGATCTGTGATATTCCCTGTATCTATATCTTAAAATGCACAGCTAATACCATCACCACCACTTGCATACTAAATATGAGAGCCATCAATCTGACTCCATCCTTCTTTAATGTTTTTTTTATTTCTCCTTTAGACTGTGATAATGAAAGAAAAATCACTCTCAACATGAAATATATATGCTCACAAGCTGATGTTATTGATAACAGCAAGAAGAGACTTACATATCTTCCTACAAACCTCCTAGAAAGCATTGTCCTTCCAAATGAAAGAAGGCCATCATGAGGTTTGAGTGAAATCAAAGTGATTGAGTGTTGGGTCTGTAAAATATGGTTAAATTAAAATCAGCCATTCTAAATTGTAGAAGCAGATTCAAATTCTCACCTTATATGCTAAACCACAACAAATTCCTATGAGATACCCTTATGCCATAAAGTTATATGCTCCTCACCTTATATCTATTAATTTCAAAATATGCCCTGAATTTTTAATGGACATTATTCCAGTAATTAGAGTGAGTTGAAGCTTCCCAACATTCATAAACTTGATAACTGACATAACTCTGTAGATTTAGAGTTCTGAAGGGTGTTGGAATTGATCTAGCCTAATTCCTTCATTTTATAGATGAAAAAACTGAAGCCAAGAGAAATGAAGTGATTTGCCCAAGGACAGGCATACTGTTAGAGCTAGGATTTGTACTGAGTACCTCTGATTACAAATTCAATTCTCCCCATTATGCCACTGACTGACATAGTTGCTCCTAAGACGCACAAATCCTCTCCTGTTTCTAATAAAATCTAAACAGAATCAATATGTTGAATGCAAACAACTAAAGTATGATATGAAGCCACTCAATCAAAGAAAATCACATATTACTTCATTAGTTATTCCTTAGGTGTAAACAACATGAAAAGATTTAAGAGTTGTGTGATCAGAGGAGTTATGGTGAAAGATTCCTTCTGCTTTCAATAGAGAGGTGTCAGCTCATGGGGAAGGAATGAGGCATGTATTATCATATATGGCTGTGTTAATATTTTGGCCTAATTGTGTTTGTTTATTACAAAAATAATTCTTTGGGGTAAGTGAGGAGGAATCATACTTAGAAGTAACAGTAATATCTTCTAGTATCCCACAGGGATCATAAAAATGGGAAATGCATGGTGCTCTTTCCATGGTGGCCAAGTATTGGAAATTGAGAGGATGCCCATCAACTGGGGAATGACTGAAGAAGTTGTGGTATGTGAATAGAATAAAATACTACTCTTACAAGAGAATGATGACCCGGGAGACTTCAGAAAAACCTGGAAGGACTTACATGATGATGAATGAAGTGAGCAGAACCAGAAGAACATTGTACACAGTAACAGCTACATTGTTCAATGACCAACTTTGATAGACTTCGCTCTTTTCAGCAAACAAGGATGTAAGTCAATTCCAAAAAACTCATGATAGAAAATGCTATCCGCATCCAGAGAAAGATCCATGGAGTCTGTATGCAGATAGAAACATTCTTATGGTTTTCACCTTTGGTTCTAATTTTTCTTTACAACATGACTAATGTAAAAAATATATTTATTTTGAGTGTATATGTATAGCCTATATCAGATTGAATGCCATCTTGCAGAGAGGGGAGTGGAAGGAGGGGGAAGAAATGTAAGACTCAAAATCTTATAGAAAATAAATAAATTTAATTATTAAAAATAGTATAAAAATTAAATATTAATATTTAATTAAATTATTTGATTTAATTTTTAAAATTTAATTTTAATTAATTTAATAAATTAATAGTTAAATATTAAAAATTTAAAAAATAAATAAATTTAAAATAAAAAAATAAAAATGATATAAAAAAACATGAGAGGATCAATAAAGTATCTAAAAAGGGAGAGGAGAATCCTCTTGAGGTCAGTTGTTTGTTGGTCTAGATAACTCACTAAAAACTTAAAGAGTTTTATATATATATATTTTGTTAATTAAGTTATTTTTTGTTTTCAGTGTTCAAAATCACTTCTATATGTCTTAGATTTTTTTCCCCTCCCTGCCTGTCATTCCCCCCTCTCTCCCCATTCCCTCTTTGAGATGGCATAAAATCTTACGTAGGTTCTATGCATGTGTTCCTGTTAAATACATGTTGCATAGAATTAGAGTAAATGGGAGAAGCCATAAAACAAAATAAAACATAACACACAAAAAAAGTGATTTGTTTCTATCTGTGATCCAATTCTGTAGTTCTTTCTCTGGATGTGAAAGGCACTTTGCCCCAAGTGTCCATTGGAAATTTTTTAAGTCCATGCATTTCAATGAAGTACTAAGTCTACCAGAAAAATTCCTCGCACACTGTAGTTGTTGCTGTGTACAAAGTTCTCCTGGTTCTGCTCCTTTCACTCAGCATCAGTTCACATAAGTTTTTCCAGGCTTCTCTGAAGTCTGCCTCTTCATCATTTCTTATAATACAATAGTATTTCATTGCATTCATGTACCACAAATTGTTCAGCCATTCTCCAATTGATGAGCATCCCTTGATTTCCAATTTTTGGCCAACACAAAGAGAGCTGCTATAAATATTTTTGTACTTGTGGAACCCTTTTCAATTTTTATGATCTCTTGGGGGTAGAGTCCTAGAAGAAATATTTCTGGGTCAAAGGGTACGCATATTTTTGTAGCCCTTTGGGAATAATTCCAAATTGCTCTCCAGAATGGTTGGATCAGCTCACAGCACCACCAATAATGAATTAGTATTCTAACTCTTCCACATCTTGTCCAACATTTATCATTTTCCTGTTAAGCCAATCTGACAGGTATGATGTGGTACCTCAGAATTGTATTGATTTGCATCTCTCCAATCAAAAGTGATTTAGAGCATTTTTCATATGATTATAGATAGCTTTAATTTCTTCCTCTGAAAACTCCCTGTTCATGTTCTTTCACCATTTATCTTGTATTCTTGTACTTTTGACTCAGTTCACTATATACTTTAGAAATGAAGCCTTTGTCACAGATACTAGTTGCAAAAATTCTTTCCCAGTTTTCTACTTCCCTCCTAATCTTGGTTGCATTGGGTTTGTTTGTTCAAAAACTTTTCAATTTAATATAATCAAAATTATCCATTTTACACTTCATAATGTTCTCTGTCTCGTGTTTGGTCATAAATTTCTCCATTCTCCATCAATCTAAAAAATACACTATTCCTTGCTCTGCTAATTTGTTTATAGTATCTATCTTTATATCTAGATCATGTACCCATTTGAACTTTATTCTTGTATATAGTGTCAGATATTGATCTGTGCCCAGTTTCTGCTACACTGTTATCTAGTTTTCACAGCAATACTGTCAAACAGTGAGTTCTTATCCCAGAAACTGGGGTCCTTGGGTTTATGAAACAGTAGGTTGCTATATTCACTGACTACTGTGTCTTGAGTACCTCTGTTTCTTAGCCAGTACCAAGTGGTTTTGATGATTGGTGCTTTATAATACAATTTGAAATCTGGTAGGGCTAGGCTACCTTCCCTAACATTTCTTTTCATTAATTCCCTTGATATTCTGGAACTTTTGTTCTTCAAGATGAATTTTGATATTATTTTTTTGAGCTCTAGAAAATAAGCCTCTGGTAGGTTGATTGGTATGGCACTGAATAAGTAAATTAATTTAAGTAGAATTGTCATTTTTATTACATTGGCTCCATCAATCCATGAGCAGTTGATGTTTTTCCACTTACTTAGATCTGACTTATTTGTGTGAAAAGTGTTCTGTAATTGTGTTCATATAGTCCCTGGGTTTATTTTGGCATATAGACTCCCAGATATTTTATGGTATCTACCATAACTTTAAATGGGATTTCTCTATCTCTTGCTGTTTTGCTTTGTTAGTAATATATCGAAAGACAGATGATTTATCTGGGTTTATTTTGTAACCTGCAACTTTGCCAAAGTTGTTTATTATTTTAAGTAGTTTTTTATTTGATTCTCTGGGATTTTCTAAGTATATCATCATATCATTTGCAAAGAGTGATAACTTAGTTTCTTCTTTGCCTGTTCTAATCCATATTGAATAACAGTGGTGATAATGGACATGCTTGTTTTACCCCTGATCTTATTGGAAATGGATTTAGCTTGTCCCCATTGCACATAATGCTTGCTGATGGTTTTAGGTAGATACTGCTTATTATTTTATAGAAAGTTTGATTTATTCTTATGCTTTCCACTGTTTTCAATAGGAGTGGGTGTTGTATTTTTGTCAAAAGCTTTGTCTGCATCTATTGAGATAATCATGTGTTTTCTGTTAGCTTTGTTGTTGATATGATCATTAATGCTAATATTTTTCTAATATTGAACCAACCCTGCATTCCTGCAATAAATCCTACCAGATGAAAATGTATTAATCTCATGATAAATTTCTCTGTTTTGGCTCTTCCTGGTTTAGGTATCAGAACCACACTTGTATGATAAAAATAATTTGGTAGGACTCTTTCTTCGGCAATTTTCCCAAATAGTATATATAGTAGTGGAATTAACTTCTTTAAATGTTTGATGGAATTCACTTGTAAATCCATCTGGCCCTGGAGATGTTTTCCTAGGGAGTTCATTGATGGCTTGTTCAATTTCTTTTCCTGAGATGGGGTTATTTAAGTACTCAAATTCCTCTTCTGTTAATCTGGGCAATTTATATTTTTAAAAATAATCATCCATCCCAATTAGATTGTCAAATTTGTGGGCATGCAGTTGGGCAAAGTAATTTCTAATTATTGTTTTAATTTCTTCATCATTGGAAATGAGTTCACCCTTTTCATTTTTGATATTGTAATTTTGTTTTCTTTTTTTAAATCAAATTGACAAAAGGCTTCTCAATTTTATTTGTTTTTTCATAAAATAACACAGTCTTATTTATTAGTTCAATAGTTATCTTTATTTCAATTTTATTAATCTCTCCTTTGGTTTTCAGCCACAGCAAGAGGGATCCTCCTTAGTGATTTTTCTAGCCTCATGGGCTAAGAGACTCGTTACCCCTTCTGCTGTTTCCACTGTTCCAGGGTGTTTCCTAGGGAGATATTCTCTGTACTCTTCATGGTAACTAAGGAGATGGAGATAGTAATTACCGATCACTCTCCATCATGGCTTCCAGAACTGGAAAATCAATTATATTTATTTTAAAAATAAAACCAGTCTATCAAGAATGATAATATGATTGTTTTTCATATTCTATTTCAGAAAGGCATCATGGTATGGTAGACAGAGTTGACTTCAAAGCTGGGATCCCTGGGGTTCAAGGTCTTCTCTCTAACATATGTTCTGTGCATCCTTTCCAAGTCACTCTGCCCTGGAAAGCTCTCTAAGTCTAGAGTGTAAATTTCAGAGATAGCACCAACCTGCTTTGGTAGAGGGAAATGCTTTCTGGAGAGTTCCTTATACCAATGAAAATACAGGTTCAGGCTCTGTCCCTATACCATAAGTCTATGGGAACTTCTATCAATAAGAGAGGGATAGAATCATCCTCACAAGGAGAGGTTGTACTCCTAATAATGATGTGAGAGTGAAGAAGAGATTCTCATGGGTCCAAATTACATTTCACTGGTCAAATTCAAAAGGTTTGGCAGGAGTAAGAAAGAAGGTCATAGTACTATATATTCCAAAGTCAGCATAGTCTTTTTCAGAAAGGAAAAAGTGGGCAGTAGACATTGAAGAGATGACAGTTTCCTCTCATGTATCTTCTTGAAAATTGTTTATTAATGCCTTCTGTTTAAAAACCATATTCTTTTCTGGTTATCTCCCTTGTGGCAAAGAGTTAAGTAAACTACATTAACTGTGTCTAACAGTATGCAACATTTCACACCCTTAGCCCCTCATGTTTCCATGAAAAGGAGAAACATGCTTTTCTTTTTCTTTTCCTTGGGTTAGGATTAGTCATTACCTATTGGTCAGTTTCATTTTATTCCTTTTGTTTCCATTGCTGTATACATTCTTGGTGTATTGTTTTCCTAGTTCTGCTGTTTTCAGGAGGCCTTAGTTTATTCAAATCTTCCCTTAGTCCTTTGAATTTCCTCATGTTCTTTGTTGCTCACAGTGTAGTAATATTTAATAAAATGCATATGTCACTATCTGTTTAACTATTCTCCAGTTAATGGGCACTTACTTTGTCTCTAGGTTTGTTGTAAAATAAATAGCACTGTTATGACTTTTCAATTATTTATAGGACCTTACTTTTTAACCTTTGTCTTTGTCAAAGTATATGGCTAGCAGAGGGATCTTTGGCACAAATGTTGTTCCTTTTTCTCATGATCCCTGATTAGTTTAGTGAATCAATGAACCATTTGACATCTCCGACAATGTATTAGTGTGCCCCAACACTGATTTTTTTTTTCATCTTTGCTATTTTTATGTCTGAGAGGTGAAACTTCAAAGTTGTTTTATTACCTCCTCAATTCTTTTATTGCAGAGACAGCCTGTCACACATTACTCCACTGTGCTGGTGTTGCTATGGGCCTAGAAATACTGTTTCATTAGTTTTACTAATCTGGATATATACTTATGCAAGGGAATGTTGGAGATGACTACATAAATATAACGTGTGTCATTTCCACATAGAAGCACTAATTTGAAAGTAATAAAAATGTTTATTGTAATTCTCCCACCATGTAAATTAGAATAAGAATGTGGCTCCATAAATCCATCATTATGGAACAAATCTGAACAACATGGGAATTTAGATAGCAATAACTTATTCCCTCTATGCCTCTGTCTTCCACAAACTCTGAGGAATATCTAGGATTTCTTTCTTTTTTCAATTTTTAAAATATTTATTTATAGTTTTAAGTTTCAAATTCTATCCTTTCCTTCCTCAAGTGATTAGCAATCAGATATAGGTTATACATATGTAATTATATGAAACATTTCTATATTAGTCATTTTGTACAAGAAGATAAAAGAAAGAAATAAAGTGAAAATTAGCATTCTTGCATTTGTATTTAATCAATATCCATTTTTTTTCCTCTGGAGGCAGATAGCATGCTTCATCGTTGGACCTTTGGGATTGCTGTGGATCATTGTGTTGCTAAGAATTATTGTCATTCACAGTTCTTCATCAAACAATATTGTTGTTACTGTGTACAATGTTCTTTTGGTTTTGTTCATTTTTCTATGCATCAATTCATGTTAGTCTTCCCAGACTTTTCTGAAATGATCTGCCTTGTCATTTCTTATAGCAAAAAAATATTCTATTACAATCATATAACACTGATTTTTTAGCCATTCTCCAATTGGGCACCCCTTTGATTTCCAATACTAAGCACCAAAAAAAAAGAGCTGCTAAAATAAATTTGTGTACAGATAGGTCGGTACATTTTCTTTTAAATTGCCCACCAAACTAGTGTCAAAGAATTATTCTCCTTCAATTATAGTGGGAAAATGTTCTTTATCACACTTTTCCCCCAACTAGTTTTATCAAAAGTTCACAAGCACAATATAACATTACCTTTCACTTTGTGCTCCAAGGGGGGAAAAGGAAGAAAAATGTGGCATGGATGAAGATATTCATATGTCTTATATCTGCTGTCAAGTAGAGGTCAGGCTGAGTGGGAAGTACTTTTGGTTTCCTCTGGAGTCACAGACATGGATCAGAAGGATACAGACAACAGAAAGGGTTCCCTACACCATTTTCTTAGTTCTATAGAGTCTTGTACTTATAGAGTAGCATAGTAGCCTCTGAAAGTGGAAGGAAAACCTTTAAAGTAGTCACTGATTCACTTTCTATCCATATCTGAAGTTTACAATTCTGTAATTCATAATACTCACCTGAAACAAGTAATCTTAATGAAAACTAATGTCAGGTAAATAGATGCAATAAGAGAAATTTATATTTTGGTAGAAGTTACTTGATTTTGTTTTGTTTTGTTTTGTTTTTTCCCATGCTTTTCCCCATTCATTTTAATTTCTCTATGCAACATAACTAATGGGAAAATGTGCTTAATGAGAATATATGTATAGAAACCATATAAGACTGCATGCCATGTTGGGGAGGGATGGTGGAGGAAAGGGGAGAAAATCTAAGATACAGAAATGATTGTAGAAAACTGAAAACAAATAAATTAACAAACTCAAAAAAAGCAGTTACTTGATATTAGAGATTTTGTCTTCCAGAAATTCCTTTAGCAGCTTAAAAACAATTATGTTTATGTTTAAAATCAAATCAATTTATAGTCATGATGTCAATTATATTCTTGTTTCCATTTACAGATTTATTGTGTACAATTAAATAAGACTCTTTTATGGAGTAAAAGAATTATTCTTTCATGAAAGAATATAGTTTTAGTCCTAATTTGAGAGTGAAGAATACTTGTAGATAACACAACCAACAAGAAGGTGTTCCTACCTTCTCCAGTTCCCACTCTCAAAATTTCTCTCATATGGGCATTTTACATGAGTTATAGATCAATTTGGAGTTACAGGATAAAAACAGAAAAATAACCCCACAAAAGGTAGAATCTTTACTAATTAATACTGGATAATATTAATCCTTAAAATGTCTATTCAGTACCTTATGTTAGCCACATTTGGTGTTGCATGTGTGGCACATGAATCTGCCTGTTGATTTGTACTTCAGATGCAAGTTGGGATCCTGTTTTGCTATATAGTGTTTGTTGGCATACTTCATTAGATGTCTGTCCTCCTCCTCTGAAACAAGTGGTAGGCATTTATTCTGTTCAGTCACATAAAGAAAATGGAGGTAGGGATTTTGGGAGTATGTTACCTTCTGCCCGGGGCAGCTTCTAAATTAGAAACCCCGAAAGCAGAAGAGATGCTTTCCTTGCTACCCTCTATGAATTCTGCAAAAAGTGGAAGATGTTAATTTAACCCAACTAGAGGGGAAAAAAGAAAAGAATCAAGGGAAGAAATGCTAAAGTGGTCTGACATGAGTGGTATCATCTGTAAGAGCTACTCATGCAACAATGGAGCCTGAAGAAAATGAAATTGTACAATATGCTGGAAGCTACATCATCTGTACAGTACAGGCAGTGGATCTGGCAGTTCCGATCCAGGAAGGATCAAAAAGTGAATGATGCATAAGGAAAGGTAAAGTGGTGGGAATATCAAAGATTTTAAGAATGAAGATAAGAAAAACATAGAGAAAACAGATAAATCATCAGAGAGTACCCTGAAACTAGGAGGGCAAGTTTTAAATTCTAAAAGAGATCTCAACAAGTTACAAAGCTTTCAACAAATATTCTAATAAAAAAATAAAAGTAAATCAGTGCCTGAGGAAACACAGAATCAGTCTTGTGCAATCAATGCATAGCAATGAATAATAAAAAGAAGGATTCTGGATTCAAAAGAGAAATGAAGTGCATAAAATAAGTAATTAGCAATGAATATGTCAGAATTTATAGGTCCCATGAATTTTTTAAAACCTCAATTATAATATTAGAAATTATTGAATTCATAATGAAGTTTTGTTTCATTGTTTTTACATGGAAGTTTAAGAAAGATGAACAGATTTAGAATGCAAAAACACTCACTTCTTGGTCAAATAAAAAAGATGGAGAATTTGGCATTTTCTCAATTTTCCACAATCCCTCAAACTTCTCTAAAAGAAAAGTTATGTCCAAGTAATAAGACAGTTTCAGGGTTCAGTAGCATCCCAATGCAGACAGTTTTATCCCCCAAAAGTAGAGCAGAAACTGAGGCAGGTGAAATGCGAATTGGTCAATAAGAACTCTGTCTCTGATGTCTTTCAGGCCCAGCCCCAGGGAAACTCCCATCAGGGTCAGAACATGAGCAAGAGGAAAAAATAAGGGGTAAAAAAGGTGGTAATTACCAAGTGTCTCAGAAGGAGGAAAACTCAGAGATGTTGAACAAAAGCAGCTAAACCAACATGGAAGCTATTAGTAACAGAAGAGAATATGGCATCTATATTAGCTAAAAGATTCAAGACATCTGTGCATTATTATAAATAAAAGGAAAATAATTGAAGAAAACTGATGAAGCAGAGGACCGAGTACATACCCAAGAGAACTTGTAATCACAGCAGGGTGTTTCTGAATGGTTTCAAAGAGAAATAAGAATTGAAAAAGCTTCATGTATTAGCTGCACAGTAAAAATAATTGCAGAATAGAAAAACTTCAACCCATGATGGTAAGTTCTACCAAAGAACATAAGAGAAAATATTTGTTCAGGAGTACAGATATATAGAAGTGAAGAACAATATGCAAAAAGATAAGCAAAAAGCAATAACATTGAAAGAAAACAAGATAGCTATTCAAGCGAAAATACTGGTTTGGCCAAAGGGAAGCAAAAAGCAATAATATGAAAAGAACACATTATCTCTATAAAAATAAAAGCCATTGACCTCAAGAACAGGCTTCAGAGAGAGAAATTAAGACTCACAGCTCTCCTCCCCAGCAATAAAATAAAAAGGAAATACAGAGATTTAAGAAAAAAAGGTAAAAATACTCCTTAGATCTTTTAAATACAGAAAACATCAACTGAAAGAACATATGATCACCTCCAGAAAAACAATAACTAAATAAAGACAAAAGGATTTTAAACTCCAAGGGAAAAAAATTCTGTAAATGGCTAGGAGAAATACTTTCAAAACCATATATAAAAAAACTCTTAATGGAATTAAGTGATTCAACATAGATAAGAAATCAACAAAAGGACTGGAATAGCATAGTCTCAAAAACAAAAGAACTCGACATTCCAAAATGGCATCCCTGTAAACCTGAAATATGATATAATGATACTGAAGAAATGAATGAATGAATGAAATGCAACAAATAAATATAATAAAAATATAATGACTGAATGAAATATAAGTATAATCAAACATATAATAATGAAATATTATAAAAAACACTAATGAAAAAACAAGAAAGGTTGGAATTCTACAAAAGAGAAACATTTAGGTGAAGAAAAAAGCAAATGAGCTGAATATTCAACTTGCAGACATCACAAACCACAGAGACCCGATAAAGGCAAATAAGTTCAAATGCCAAGGAAATCAGCAATAAATTAAATTACCGCAATTTTGTTTAGTATGCCTTTCAAAGAAAGACTGATTTGTAGAGTAATAAAACAAAAAAATCTGTATCAAAATTTTTAAAATGTGCAAAATGATAAATATATAAGAAGAATATAAAGAAAAAGATGAAAGTGGAGTTGCACAATTGATGCACAACAGATTATATTCCACTAACTCCTTAGAGATGAATCAATTTGTTTTGTGGAATAGAATAGCAAGAGTGGAAGGGTGTATAAATGGACAGGTGGGAGGTGTAGGACAGAGGGGAATAAGTGTTGCACCTTCATTGACTCCATGAAACAGTGAAGGAATGATGACTCAATGTCTCTGTAGGAGGAAGGATTTCTGAAGAATGGGAGAGATGGTAGAAGAAAGGGATTAACACTGGCAATGTCAAATAAGAGAATGTCAACACAACAAGGGAAGATAGTTCTACAGGAAAGCACTTACACAAATCCAGAGCACTACACAAGTTTAGAATGAGAGCTAGGGACATCATGATAGGTTTAAACTGGAGAAAGCACATTGGAAGATCACCTTTTCTGAGAATGCCTAGCCTGCCTGGACAGTAACATGTCAGGAGGATATACAAGCTTTTAGAGGCATCTGACACATGGAAGGAGAGTGGGAATGGATACAGAGATAAAATGATGTGACCAGTGGGATGGAGAATGATCATGAGGAGGTTATAGGATAATAATGTATCACACAGTTTTGGCCACAGAGTAATTTCTACCACATATCCACATATGGCATTGTTCCTATTCAAATTACTTCCACTTATAACCTTATAAGTTTCTATGAGTAAGGTAAAAGAGAAAAAAAAAGACAATTAGGTCAAAATCTTTAAGTCAACAGCAGACATTGGTTAGAAGCAGGAGCTCAGAGCTGATACTTTAGAAATTTAAATTCTATGAGGAATTCAAATAGAATAAATAAGGTTATAGACCAGGAATGAAAGAATAAAGTTTTAGAATTGATGAGAAGAGAATTAATGGAAAGAAAACAAAATTTTATAGTAAGTTAGAAAGTAAAAAGAGTTTATTTAGATTTGAATATATGAGTTTGAAGTTACAAATTTCAATTTTCTAGCAGCATTATAGATATTTGTGTAAGAAATCTGACATAGAGGGCATTATTTGATCTAAGAAATTTTCTAGCTTATTTTAAATGTCTTGCATTGTATTTCTCTACTATTTTCTGGCTTTTACTTTTTTAAAAGATTCATATATTGAAAATTCAGTTACTGAATTTATGCATGAAAGAGAGAAGAGAGGGGGAAAATAAAATTCTACAAATATCTTATTTTTTTCCTTTTCCTTTATATACAGTTGGTATAAATGATATAGACAAAACACTGGTCAATAGAATAGTTTTCTACAGTCCAGTTCAGGATGTCTAATTTTTAGGGATGCTTTCTATACAATTCAAAGAAGATGAAGTTTGTCCTCAATATGCTTCCTTAGTGATAGAACATTAGATTATATGCCCATGTCCTGTATCAAAGGACATCATTGTAAGAGTGTAGAAGACAAAAAATTATTCTTCCCCTACTTACCTGGTGGCTCAAATGTACCCTCTTCATTTTTAATAGAGTTTGAATTACTAAAAGAAGACCAGTTATTCTCAGCAGTAGGAGCAAAGTTAATATATCAGAATTCCAAGCATCTAAAGTGATCCTCAGAAAGGATTCTGTTGTCAAAATAATGGAAACCCAGGGATTTCATGTCATTAAATATGTCTGTGTGAGGGAGACAGAGACATATAACATTACAACCAATAGTCAATGAAACCATTATTACCTTTGGAAAGTAGAGTTAAAATGAAGGAGAAAGCCACTGACATGTCATCTTCTTTAGTGTAGGTTGATTTTCTTTTTCAAAAAGGTGGGAAAAGCTCAAAGGGATATTGTAGATCTTGGATTTTGATGTCACAGTGATTCTAGGATTACAAGTTGTTAAAAATATTATTTTTAAAATAGCTAGAGGAAACTATACTGTAGCTGATCTAGAAGTTATGAACATTATGCCAAAGATAGAGAATGAGATGGTATAAGATGGTTAGATAACATAAAATGCGAAAGTGAAAGTCTTGCTTTCAAGTTTCCAGGATAGAATAACCAAACTTTTCACTGTTTGTGGTTTGAGCTTCAGTCTTTAATAAGTGTAAGTTAAATAATTTAAAGTATGATGAGGCATGAACACTCTATAAGCAAGACTCACCATTCAAATCTTAGATGATTTCCCTCTAAATCTAAAACAATGGAATTTAAACAAATTTGTTGGAAGCTAATGGAATACAAGTTAGTTTTTTTTTTTTAATATAGAATTAAATTGATTCAAATTTTACCCAAATTAACCTTGGTAAATTATCTCAGATTTTGTTGACATGTTTATCCTATTCTTTCTCTGGTGGGCTATGTTCCAACAACATTGTCATCCTCCATCCCTCAAATATTTGGTCATTTATTATGAAATTAAAAATATTACCCTTGAAGAAAAATCATAAAGTTGTCATATCTTTTTAGAGAAAATAAAAATACATGGTTTTCGGGAAGCTCTTGATTATCTGCAGGGGTTAATACTGCTCTTGTCATTACGAACAATGCATGGCTATTGAAAAATAAATACAGTTCCTATTGTATCATTTATGAAATAGATTCATCAGAAATCTTGAAAATCATGTCCTGATGTTTTTTTTTTTTTTACTTTTTTTCTAAGCAATGAATATTGTAAAAGTTATAAAAGGCTATATATAATTAGGTGTCAAGGAAAGGTTTTTTTGTTTGTTTTTTGTTTTTTTTTTTTTTTAACATGAGCCCATTCTAAAAGAGACTTCGATGGGGAGGAAAGCCATTTAAAATTCCATTTATTCCAATACACATTTCCTTTCTGCCTTGAGTTTTTATTGAACTGCACTGGAGGTGGGGAGGGTAAAAAACTTAGATCTTATAACTCAACTCTTTGAATCCTTTTTTTTTAAATTAGTTAAAAAAACTAAGAAAAATAAGAGTAATTTCAAATTTTTCCTAGTTTTCTGTACTGAAAATTTTTCTTCTGTAACAGTTCAAAACTCATGTCTAAAATGAGATTCCATTATCAGTCATGAAATAGAAATATTTTTTCATAATTTTTTTGTAATTTTTTGTAAGACCTTTTCTTCAGAGCAGCGCCTGCATTTTACCTAAACTTATGTCATTATGAATATGGAGAGCAATCTTCTCAAGGCAAGGACTGTTTACTTTGTTCATTTGTTTACTTTAGTTTCTGAATTCCCAGTGCTTAATATAATGCCTTAAACAGAGTTGGTGCTTAATAAATGTTGAACTGAAATTAATCTAAGCATAGAAAAGAAGTATGTTTAATGTTATGACAATACAGTTTCAATACTAGAAACCTCGCAAATAGAATATAACCATTTTATTTTTGGAAGATCTGTGTTTTAATTCTACCCCAGACTCTCCTCTGCCACCCTGGGCAAGTAATATAGCTTCTTAAAGATTTATGTTTTACATCTGTAAAAA
The DNA here is from genome assembly GCA_023548195.1 of Bettongia penicillata ogilbyi. Lineage (NCBI taxonomy): Eukaryota > Metazoa > Chordata > Mammalia > Diprotodontia > Potoroidae > Bettongia > Bettongia penicillata. The sequence continues at coordinate 788,794 of JAJHZJ010000264.1, forward strand.
GAGTACAAATACTAGTTCCTAATTTGTAAGACTGTTTTATGAATAAAATTATATTAAATTTAATTTTAAATTTTAACCTTAAAAACACCAAATAAAACGAGCACTTTCATATACAAAGCAAAACTCTCATACACGTATATGAAACTGTGAGTCTCTAGTGTATTCAATTTGTCTTTGTTTTATTTAAATAACAAATCCAGCATGCAGCTTTTTAAAGTGTCCTGCTTGTCTATGATTCCTTCTGTTCTCCTTTGTGCATTTATTTTTTAAAATGGTTCAGTCATCCAAAATGTGCACTCTTTCTCTCTCTCTCTCTCTCTCTCTCTCTCTCTCTCTCTCTCTCTCTCTCTCTCTCTCACATACACACACAGATGTGTATATATATATATATATATATATATATTATATATATACATTATCTATACACCTAAGATTTTGGAGAATTATATATACACCTACTTGATGTGTGTTTGTGTGTGTATGTGTGTGTGTACATGTGCATGTGTGTGTGTGTGTATGGTGCATTCCAAAAAATCTCATTACAGTTTTAAGCTATTAAGGCTTAAAGCTGAGCTAAGATTTTTGAGACTCTACATATATACCCATATATGTAGACACACATATATCCATAGATATGTATATATACATATATATGCCTACGTATTGTTAATGTCATAATAACACAATGTCAGTACTAGTTAGTATCCTTGCAAATTTAATTTCAACATTTTGAATGACCAAAAGCAAAGTGCAACATTTGAATATGGGAAGAACTGAGTTTTAATTCCACCTCAGACTCTCCTGTGTCATCCTGGGCTAATCATGCAAATTCTCAAAGACTCAGATTCTCCAACAATAGGCATACATACATATATACCTACCTACGTACATTCACACACACACACACACACATATATATATATACACACACATACATATACACAATATGATGCGTGTATGCATATATACATATATGCATATATCTGTGTGTATGTTATACACACATATATACATACACATATGTATATATGTATGTATGGTCCCCAAAGTCTTAGTGAAGCTTTAAGCCTTAATGTCTTAAAAACTGTAGTAAGACTTTTGGAACACTCTGTATATAAAGTGTTTTAATCTTCTGGACATTCTATTATATAAATGCTCATTACAAAATTATTAGTAGTGATAATAATAGTAGTTGTACCACTGCTATTATACCAGTTGGGTCAATTCTTGAGAGTCTTTTGATTCTACAGTTCTTTTTCCAGTGAATAAAAGAGGCTATCATTTTAATCATAAGTGAACCTTTGGGATAAATATAAAATGTATATTTATACGAGGTATGTAATGGGCATTGTGGTAGTAAAAAAGACAAACTGACCTACTTCCTGACAGAGAGGTGATAGACTTGGATTTCAGAAGGAGACATGCATTTTCTGATATTGTTAGTGTGAGAATTTATTTTGCCAGTTAATGCAGCTATGTATTGAAAGCTTATTTTTTGGGGGGGATTGTTAAAATGCTCACCAAAGGGTAGGGAGTTATGATTGGGAACAGATGAATTTTTTAAAAAAAAAAAGCTTGTTTATAAGAGCAGAGTCTTTCTTTTCTATTTGTAGCCTTAGTGCTTTGCACATAATTACATATTTAATAAGTACTTTAGCAATTATGCATTCACTTTTAGTTGAAAAAAATAAAAAAGAAATGGATATGAAGATATATTCTAGTGAACTGTGGAGAAAATTAGCAACATACATTGAGGTCATGTCTGCAAAATGAAAGAATTTCCTAAATACTACCTTATTTTCCTAAGTATCTTTCCTTCCATCTATCACTTTTCTCCATGTAGAAAACACCTGAGTGTGTTTGAGTCATGTGATTGAGAATAAATGAATCTCAAAGGTGGCCCAGAAGAATTTTGCTTAGGAGAGCTTCTCATTACACCACTAGGAATCAGCAGCTGTGGTGATGGAACATGGTCCCTGCACATGTGACTTAAACATTGTGATATCTCCCTTTGGATATAGAACCTCGCCATGAACAAATTGGACTAGTACAATTTTTGAAGCTGCCTGTAAAGATGAGCAAAAATCCATAAGAATTACAGTACACATGCTTTATTCATGGAAGTTACTAGAAACATAGAATATTATGTCTGAACCCTGGAGTCTGTAATGATTTCTTGTTGTTTGCAGAGAAAATCAAATAAAGGTGAAAATAAATTCTTGTTCAGACCTGGATTGTATTGAAAATTGAACATTTCCTTTTGTGTTTTCTAGTATTTCCCAGATTTAGATTGTAGCTGAAGTTGAGAGGTGAATGGGACCTTAGAGATGGTCTAGCTCAGTCACTACATTTTAGAGACTAAGAAAATGAGGCCCTCAGAGGTTAAATAACTTACCTAAGTTGCCTCAGGAAGAAATATCAGAAGTGGAATTTGAACCCAGGAATGTGACAAGGCAAAGGAGTTGGGATTTCCTCATTTAGTTGTGAGGAAAATCTAATTGATTTCTAGGGCCTATTGCAGACAGATTTCTTGAGGCAGGTCTTTCTCCATTTTTAGTTTTTCTTGTTTATCGCATGTATATTAATACACTGTCACTAAATCCCCCTTCTTTTTTTTCTTTTCTTTCTTTTTTTTTTTTTTTACAAATTGTAAATGTAAAACATGCAGACATATTCATTTCCAATAATGCCAGGGAGAAGTGGGAATGACAAATATTTTGTTTAGTATCTTTTTGTGAATGAAAAGGAGTTTCTTTATCAGATACCAAAGCAAGCTAGTGCTACAGACTAGGAAACTCACAGGTATTCAAAGTAACCACTTATTTGATTAAATGTCCACTGATACCCACCATTGTGTTGAATGCTATGTAAACCAAACTGTACACATATTGAAAACTGCCATCTAGAAAGTATTGACCAAAACTGAGCCTACCTTCCAGAAAATCTAGAGGAAATTTGCCAATAATTGCAGCATAGACAGTCAAACCAACAGTCAGAAATAAATGAATCTAAATATGTGGATTGAACTTTTTTTTCTTTTCCTAGTAGTTTACAAATCTCCCCCTTCATTTGTCTATTCAAAAATAGGCTGAGAGAGAGAAAAAAGATTCAAACAATGAGTTACTCTTTTTTTCTTCCTGACACTTGAGAGATATTACGGCTCAGTGGATACAGAGATGTTCTTGTAGTCGAGAAGACTTGGGTTTATGAACTATGCATTGTCTGTGTGACCACAAGCTAGCCTTCAGTGTTCTAGACAATTCTCCAAGAGTCTTTGAAAGACAGGCTTCTGATCTGAATCAGCAAAAGGAGTTTCCACTCTGGAAAATCACTGAAGTAATGAAATAATAGGGCCACATCATCTCTCTTACCTTCAACAAAAGCATCTTAAGCTCTCTGTAGAAATAGATTCTGTTTGTGACTTTGGCTGAATGATTACATCTCTTAGAGCTTTCATTTGCAGATTTTAATTAATAAATCAAGAAGTTTTAATTCAGTGTCTGTCTAGTATGTACCCAGCACTGCCCTTGTCACTGGGGATTCAAAAATAAAAAAATGAATAACTTCCAAATATAGACATATATATAAAATATCACATATTTAATGCATTGTGATATATGTATATATATGTGTGTGTGTATAGATTTATATATATATATATATATATATATAAATACACTCTCTTACCTCTCTCTGTTATGTATATATATATAGAGAGAGAGATAGAGATAAGAGAGAAAGAAATAGGAGGTAATTTGATTTGTGAGGTAATAAAGGCATTCATTAGAAGCTGGTAGTTAGGAAATTCTTCAGCTTAGTTTTGAAGGAAGTTAAGAATTCTATGATGTGATAGTACATTCTAAATATGGAGATAGCTAGTACAAATACATAGAGAAAGGAGATTGGATGTCATGTATGAAGATTAGTAGGAGGGCCAGTTTGGACTGCATAGTGCATGATGGAGCCCACTGTAAAATGAGTCTAGAAAAAATAGATTGTCACCAAACTAAGGGATTTAAATGCCAAACAGAAGAATTTATATTTTCATTATGGAGGTTGTGGGGAGCCACTGAAGTATATTGAGTAGTGAAGCGACATGGTGGGACCTGAGCTTTAGAAAAATCATTTCGTCAGCTAGTGTGGAGGGTGGATTGGAGGGGAGAAAGGTTTAAGGCAGGGGCACTAATATGAGGCTATTACAATTATCCCATTACCAAATGAGAAATGCCTGCAATAATGTGTCACTGCAGCCGTGAACAGAGATAAGGGCAAAATTGTGAGAGAAGTTTTGGATGTAGCGTCAATAAGACTTGGCAACCAGTTAGTATGTGGGCTGAGTGTGAGTAAGGAGTAAGTCATCCATAGAGAGTAAGACAAGTATAGCACTGTGGTCAGCTTCTTGCTTGCAGTGTAGAAGGAAATTTAGGCAATGAATCTTGAGAAGAATTAGTTTTCTTTTTAATAAAATCAAAATGATATCTACCGTATAAACATAAGTGGGTAGAAGGAAGAATTTCAACCATCCCAAAGTAGGTCTCTCATGGTTTTAAGAACAATAAGAGGCTCAGGTTCAATCCAGCTCTGATTCTGTCTAGCTGAGATTCAATCTGGCCAGCTTGTCAATACAAGCTTCACAAATACTTAGGCTTCTTAAGAGTCAACCCAATATGACAAATTTTTAATAAACTTTGTTTAAAAAAAAAGAGCAGTAAGAGAAAACGTAGAAAAGGAAGTTTTGTTCATTTGGTCCTAAAAATGACTGACTTCAAAAGCCAGTAAAGAAACAAAGGCCTTATTCTGGGCTTGCCTAACAGCAGCATTCATTCCAGCTTAAAGATAGTTCTTCTGCAACTGGTAAGATCCCTAGCTAATGCTTCTACATTTGAGAAAGAAAATACTTACCTTTAAAAGCTGCATTCTGTGCTGTGAAACTCAGTAGCAATGTTCCATTAAAATGACCAATGCTTGATCTTTAATAAACCTCAAATGACCCACCATCAGTCGGAAAAACAAACAAAACAAGTTGTAAGCTTGAGATTGGAAAATATAATTCTACTTTTAGTGTGTGGCCATTAGCTATTTAGGGCTACCAGTGAAGGAGGGGGTCATGCAATTTAATGTTTTAGTCGAAGGAAAATCAGTAACGAGAGAACTCCTCCTTCCTTTTCTTTTTTGAGACTGTGAATGGATTTTAAAGCTAAATTATCACCTGCTGCATTTGGCCCAATTTCCATACAGAAGGACTAAGTATAAAATAATTCTCTTCCTGCTCTTAAGCCTGGTCTGTACAGGTTTTCTAGTTCATAGTCTATAGGGCCACTTGTTAAATCAGTCAAAATGGGATTCAGATGCATTTTTTAAGCAATAAATAATATGAAACTGCCCAATTGTATTGGTGGAAGATTTTTTTTCCCTGCTGGAAAGTTGTTTTTTTCCTGTTTGGTTTGCCCACATACAAATTGACTCCCCCACACCTCTTCAAATTGACTCCTCATCACTACTAATGGCAGTCACTTACCAGAACTGGCCATTTGCTGCAAAGTGTATTGAGAAAAGTCAACACCATGATGCTTGACACTGGTAGTGGTACAATTCTAACCATCAACTTTCAGAAAGCTCTTACACCAAATAGAACTCATTCTGCTGTGATCGAGGAAAGAACTGCTACAACTAGCAAACTTCACCGATTTATAAGAACTTTTTCTTCTCCTTCCTCTTTTAAAACATGGAGAGACTGTCATTATTTTGGCACAAAATGACAGTCGCAGGGTGATTTTATTGTTGATCATTCATAGTTTCTGGCATCTGGGATGTTATTTTTGAGTCACTAATTGTAAAGACTCATACAGTGTCTTACAGATTTCTTCTTTCTATGTCCCATTTACATTATTATTTTAGTCGAGACTTCTGATTTCATTAATATAGATCTGATAATTACTGTGTAATTTTTAGCCTTAGAAAATTACTTGAGGGGTTAAAGCATAGATTTTCTATAGTTCTCCCCTCAAATCCAGGCAAATACCTGTAAAAAATGACTAAAGAAATTCTGGAGCTGCAGAACCCACACAATGATGGAGTGAAACAAATCTCCAGCCCAAGACAGTTTGAAAAGTTCACAAGAAGCATTTATCATGCCACACTGGGAGCTGAGCTCTGTCCAGATTGGGCTGGAAAGGCACAGACAGGATCAGAACAGGCCTGGGAGGGACCAAACCTCTGGTACCTGTGGCAGTTTTCAGAATTCACCACCCTAAAACTCATGAGACAAATTGGAAGGTCAGTAGAAAAAGCCTGTCAGACTTAAGTGAGAGAATAAAGTGGTCTGGCCCAGCCCCAGGGTAGCAGGGCAGGTAAAGGAGCTTGTGGCAACCACAGGAGCAAGCACAGCAGTATTGGCTGTTTCTGGAGCTCTAGGACCACAGATTGTGGAGGATCAAGTAGTTGACAGTATACCCCTCATCCCCATGGGAAACAGAATAGTTACCTTGACAGAGAGCTCAAAAGTCAAGTAAACGGGGAGCCAAGATGGGGGAATAGAAGGACAGACCTGTAGAAACTCCCCCCCCACACACACAGGCCATAAAATATCTGTAAAAACAGACTAAAGAAATTCTAGATCACCGAAGCCACAAAATGACAGAGTAAAAAATATTTCCAGCTGAAGACATCCTGGAACATCAACAAGAAAAGTCTATCACACTGGTCTCAAACCTGAGTGCAGCCCACAGAAGCATAGCTCAAGAAGCACAGCTCAGCCGTGATCACTTGATGCATCCCGGACAGGGCTGGGGCAGACTTCAGGGCAAGGAATCACCCAGCTTTCTCACCCCACAAATGCCAAAGACAGATTCAAACATCAGTGAGGAAGCTCTTTCACCAAGGTGAGAAGGGAATATGGTCTGGCCCCACCCCAAGGGCTACAGCAACCACTTGGTGAGTTCATTTTTGGAGCCCTCAAGCTAAAGACCCTGAAGGAATTGAGATGCTAATCTGGGACTCAACCCTGAGTGACAGCCCTGGAGTGAGAGGAGCACTGACTGGTGTGGTAGAACTGGTGGAGGCTCTGGAGAAGGAATTCTGCCCACAGATTCAGGGCAGAAAAGCTTGTGGTTGCTCCCAGACCAGAGTGCAGGCCAATAGAGGAGTAAACTCCTCTCCTGTGATTGGGCCATTTTGGAGGAATGGAGAATTCACAGGTCCCTAGAGTATACCCTCCTCTTGACAAAGGACTCAAAAGTTAAATAACTGTCTGGGAAAATGCCCTAAGAAGGGGAAAAAAAATAAGACTATAGAAGGTTATTTTCTTGGTGAATACAGGTATTTTCTTCCATACCTTCGATTGAGGAAGAACAATTCATACCTTCAGAGGAAGACATAAAAGTCAAGGTTTCTGCATCCAGAGTATCCAAAATAAATATGCAATGGTCTCAAGCCATGGATTTTGAAAATCAAGTAAGAGAGGTAGAGGAAAAATTGGGAAGAAAAATTATAGTGATGCAAGAAAATCATGAAAAGCAAGTCAACAGCTTGTTAAAGGAGATGCAAAAAAAAAATACTGAAGAAAATAACACCTTTAAAAATAGACTAACTCAAATGGCAAAAAAGTTCAAAAAAGCCAGTGAGGAGAAGAATGCTTTAAAAAGCAGAATCAGCAAAATGGAAAAGGAGGTTCAAAAACTCGCTGAAGAAAATAGTTCTTTAAAAACTAGAATGGAGCAGATAGAAGCTAATGAATTTATGAGAAATTGAGAAATTACAAAACAAAACCAAAAGAATGAAAAAAAAATAGAAGACAATGCAAAGTATCTCATTGGAAAAACAGCTGACATGGAAAATAGATCCAGGAGAGACAATTTAAAAATGATGGGACTATCTAAAAGCCATGATCAAAAAAGAGCCTAGACATCATCTTTCATGAAATTATTAAAGAAAACTGCCCTAATATTCTGGTTCCAGAAAGAATCCACTGATGACCTCCTGAAAGATATCTGAAAAGAAAAACTCTTAGGAATGTTGTAGTCAAATTCCAGAGCTCCCAGGTCAAGAAGAAAATATTGCAAGCAGCCAGGAGGAAACAATTTGAGTATTATGGAAATACAGTCAGGATAACACAAGATCCAGCAGCTTCTACGTTAAGAATCTCAGGACTTGGAATATGATATTACAGAAGTCAAAGGAACTTGGATTAAAACCAAGAATCACCCATCCAGCAAAACTGAGTATAATACTTCAGGGAAAAAATGGTCATTCAGTGAAATAGAGGACTTTCAAGCATTCTTGATGAAAATACCAGAGCTGAATAGAAAATTGGACTTTCAAACACAAGAGTCAAGAGAAACATAAAGAGGTAAAGAGGAATGAAAAATCATAAGGGACTTACTAAATTGAACTGTTTACATCCTTACTTGGAAAGATAATATTTATAACTCTTGAAATTTTTCTCAGTATTTGGGTAGTTGGAGGGACTACACACACACACACACACACACACACACACACACACACACATATACACACAGAGGAACAAGGTGAATTGAATAGGAAGGAATGATATCTAAAAAAAATAAATTAAAGGATGAGAGAGGATTATATTAGTAGGAGAAAGGGAGAAATGGAATGGGGCAAATTATTTCTCATAGGAGAGGAAAGAAAAAACTTTTTCAATGGAGAGAGATGAGGGGAGGTGAGAGGGAAAAAGTGAAGCTTACTCTCATCACATTTGTCCTAAGGAGGGAATTACATGCACACTCAATTTGGTATGAAAATCTTCCTTACACTACAGGAAAGTAGGGGAGAAGAGGATAAGTGAGGTGGGGAGGATGATAGAAGAGAGGACAAATGGGAGGAGGCTATAATTAGATGTAAACATTTTAGGGGAGGGACAAGAGCAAAAAAGAGAACAGAATAAATGGTGGGCAAGATGGGATGGAGGGAAATATAATAAGTCTTTCACAACATGACTATTATGGAAATCTTTTGCAAAACTACACATATGTAGCTTATATTGAATTGTTTGCCTTCTCAATGGGGATGGGTGGGGAGGGAGGAAGGGAGAGAAGTTGGAGCTCAAAGTTTTAGGAACAAACGTTGAGAACTGGTTTTTGTATACAACTGGGAAATAAGAAATATAGATAATGAGGTATAGAAATCTATCTTGCCCTACAGGAAAAGAAAAAAGATTGGGATAAGGGAAGGGAGGGGATGTGATAGAAGGGAGGGTGGACTGAGGAAAGGGATAATCAGAATGTACAGTGTATATTGGGAGTGGGAGGAGGGGACAGATAGGGAGAATATTTGAAACTCAAAATCTTGTGTAAATGAATGTTGAAATTAAAAATACATAAATGTTATAAAAAAAAGTCAAGTAAATGGCTGGGGAAATGAGCAAAAACCAGGAAAAGATTCATATCATAGAATCTTACTTTGGTGACAAGGAAGATCAAAATATACAAACAGAAGAAGACAACAAAGTCAAACCTTCTACATCCAAAGTCTTCAAGAAAAATATTAATTGGTCTCAGACTTTGGAAGAGCTCAAAATGATTTTGAAAATCAGGTAAGAGAAGTAGAGCAAAAATTGGGAAGAGGAATGAGAGTGATGCAAGAAAATCATGAAAAATGAGTCAACTACTTGCTAAAGAGGACCTAAAAAATGCTGAAGAAAATAATGCCTTAAAAAAATAGTCTAACCTAAATGATAAAAGACATCCAAAAAGCCAATGAGGTAAAGATTGCCATAAAAAGCAGAATTGGCCAGATAGAAATAGAGGTCCAAAAGCTCATTGAAGAAACAATTCCTTAAAGATTACAATGGAGCAGATGGAAGCTAATGATTTTATGAAAAATGAAGAAATTTTAAAAGAAAACCAAAGGAATGAAAAAATAGCAATATGTAATATCTCATTGGACAAACAACTGACCTGGAAAATAGATTCAGGAGAGACAATTTAAAAGTTATTGGAATACCTGAAAGCCATGATTAAAAAAAGAGGTTAGAAATTATTTTTCAAGAAATTATCAAGGAAAACTGCCCTAATATTGTGGAACCAGAGGGTAAAATAGATATTGAAAGAATCCACTGATCACCTCCTGAAAGACATTCCAAAAGGAAAACTTCTAGGAATATTGTAGCCAAATTTTAGAGCTCACAGGTCAAGGAAAAAATATTCCAAGCAGACAGAAAGAAACAATTCAAGTACTGTGGAAAGACAATCAGGATAACACAAGATCTAGAACCTTATACATTAAAGGATTGGAAGACTTGGGCTATGATATTCCAGAGGTCAAAGAAGCTGGGATTAAAACCAAGAATGATCTACCCAGAAAAACTAAACATAGTCTTTCAGGAGAAAAAAAGGTCATTCAATGAAATAGAAGACTTTAATCCATTCTTGATGAAAAAACAAGAGCTGAATAGAAAATTTGACCTTCAGACACAAGATTCAGGAGAAGCATGAATAGATGAACAGGAAAGAGAAATCATAAGAGGCATAGTAAAGTTGAACTATTTACATTCCTTTCATGGAAAGATAATGTTTGTAACTCTTGTAGCTTTTCTAAGTATTAGGATAGTTGGAGGGATTATATATAGACAGAGGTCACTTGGTTGGGTTGAATATGAAAGGATTATATATAAAAAAATAAAGTTAAGAGGTGAGAGAGGAATATATTAGAAGGAGAAAAGGAGAAATAGAGTAGAGTAAATTATTTCTCACATAAAAGAGGCAAGAAAAAAGCCTTTTTAATGGAGAGGAGAAGGGGGTGAAAAAGTGAACCTTACTCTCATCATTTTTGGCTTAAGGAGGGCATAGTGTGCACACTCAATTTGGTATGAAAATCTATCTTGCAGTACAGGAAGGTAAAGGGGGAAGAGGGTAAGTGATGGGTGGGGGAGATGATAGAAGGGAGAGCAAATGGGAGAATTTGGGTAATTAGAAGTAAACATTTTTGATGAGGGACAGGGCCAAAAGAAAGAATAGAATAAATAGGATCAGGATAGGATGTAGGGAAATATAGTTAATCTTTCACAACATGACTCTTATGAAAGTGTTTTGCACAACTACACATGTATAACCCATATCAAATTGCTTGCCCTCTCAGTGGGAATGGGTGGGGAGTGAAGAAGGGAGAGAAGTTGGAACTCAAATTTTAAAAATGAATGTTAAACATTGTTTTTATATGCAACTGGGAAATAAGACATACAGGTAATGGGGTAGAGAAATCTATCTTGCTCTACAAGAAAATAGAGGTGATGGGGATAAGAGAAGGGAGAGGTGTGATAGAAGGGAGGGCAGATTGGGGGAAGGGGTAATCAGAATGCATACTGTCTTGGGGTGCATGGAGGTGAGGGATGGGGAGAAAATTTGGAACTCAAAATTTCATGGAAGTGAATGTTTAAAACTAAAAATAAATTAATTTTGAAAAAAGAAAACTACTTGAGGCACCAAGATATAAAGTGGCCTGCCCAAATTTCCATGATCTGTGTCAGAGCTAGAACTTGAATCCAATCAGCCAATCATCAGTAGTTCATTAAGTGCTTATTGGGTGCCAGGCATTATGACAATTAAGCACTAGGGATATTCAAAGGTAAAGGGACACCTTCTATCCACCATTACTTCCTGCCTCCCCTAGTCATCTATAAATAAAATTATTAGTCTTTAAAGGAAATGGAATGAATTAGTGCACATGCTGGCACATGACCAACTGTCAGGGGAGAGATACAGTGTTATCCAATGTATTTGGGGACACTGAATCTCTGGCAATTGTTTAATACATGTTTTTGACTGATAGAGGTGTAAGCCTCTGTCTTCTGTCACCGAACTTGTAGTTGACTTCTAAGGAAGTAAATTTCATCTCTGACCACACAGGTATAAAATTCTGGTAGTTATTTGAATTCTTTCTTTATTGTGTTATCATGCTTTCAGAACTATTCGCCCTAGGTAAATGCCCTCTCTTTATTATTTCCTATTTGACAACCAGTATCAAATTTTACCAGCTTTGTTCCATGATAACATTTGATTGCTTCTTAATCTTGGTTTCTGTTTGATAAAGACATTTCCTTCACAAATGCAGAAGTAGCACAGGCTAATTTATCCCATTACCTTAAATCCTTCTTTTTAATAATTTCATTAGAGGAAATGCTAGTTGGCCTCTTTGTAGAATACTACAGTTTATAGAAGGAATGAATTTTGGAGATCACTGAGCCCAGACTCATAATTTCATAAATAAGAGACTAAGATGCAGAGGGGTCAGTTTGTCCAAGGGTCACTCAGGTAACAAAACAGCAGAACAAGAATTTCAACCCAGGTTGACTTCCTCTAGACTCATTGTACTTTCTACTATACAGTGCTTCTGCCATGATAGACAACATTTTATCTCCCATATTCTATTTGAGACTAGCTAAGTACTCTTGAGTATTTATTCATTTAATCAGAGGTGGTAGTAATTATGTGCTCCCCTAGATATTAAGAAGTTGATTATAGCATAGATTAAAAGGGACAGATATAGATCAATAGATTTTTGATAATGTATTAGGTACCTGCTAGCTGTAAAAAATGTGATCCTGTGAGGATTTCCTGAAACAAGAGGCTACTTTTTTCTCCTTTGTATATTAGCTATAGATATTTTAAGGGAATAGAGATTTCAGAGGCTGACTTTCTGTAAACTGATGACAATACCAGTTAGCCTAGCCTTAGTGGCCTAGACCATCTATTTACAGAGGATTCCTGAAGCTACCTAGCCCTTTACTGAGGCTATCAGAACTGAAAATGGATCATTATAGGAGTGCCTGGAGTATTTAACCATTGATCAAATTAATGCATAATGTCCTGGCAATGATGGGTGAGAATGTTACTCATGTAGTCTGATGATGCTTGCTGATTCAGGACTGTGTATCCACCTTTTATTGTTGAGGAAACTGAAGCCTCACGTGTAATAAGTAGCCAAACTGGAATATAGACCCAAGTTTTCTATATTAAAATCTAGTTGACTTTTAAGTAATGAAGCTCTTAACTTGACTCAGACTCCAACATAACTTACACAACAAATAACTCAATAACTTACATAAGAGTGCATCCAGAGAAAAATATTGGAAAATATTTTGAAAAAATATGACTAAGAATTAAGAAAAAGCCAGAGGTTTGTATACCACTTATAAGCCTCATGCCTCTCTGTCATAAAAAACTTTCTTTAGGAAGAGTTTTGAAGGAGCTAAACATGGTGAACACTGAACATTTTCATGAATAAAATGGTTGCTGACATGGGAGTTCACAGAGGAGACAGAATACAATGTAGTTTAGTGCAAAGAGCTCTGGTCTTTGTTTGGAGTTACCAGTTGATCAATTAGTAAGTATTTATTAAGTGTTCACTATATACCAAGGACTATGCTGGTTGCTAAGGATCCAAGGAAAAAAAGAATGGAGAAAAAGACTCCAATTCATAAGGAATGTACATTCTAATATGGGAGACAAGTATGAATAAGAATATATACAAGAGAAATGTAAAGTTTATAATTACAAATGTTTGCAAAGTAGTTTGGAAGGGAGGGCATTTACAACTGAGAGAAATCATGAAACATAGTGTTTAAACGTCATCTTAAAGGAAAGGAAGGACTCTCTAAGATCAAAGAAAGGGGGAAGTGCATTCTAGGAATATGGGATGGACATGGGAAAGGGATGTGGAGTTTCATGTGTGAAGAACAGAGAGAAAACCAGTTTGGTTAGATGAGTAAGTGTGGGACATAGTGGAGAATAACACTGAGTGATGAGGTCTGAATACAGAGTGCAAAGAGGTGAGGAGTTAAAGGAGAAGCAGTAGAGGCAGTGAATGTCAATGGCACAGAGTCTGCCACAGTGTGGACGGAAGCACTGTAATGAGGAAACTAAAATAACACAGAAGCTACCTCAGCCACTAAACTTCACTTATTTCTTTCTTAAGGGAAAAAGAAAGCTGCCAAGGAACCATCAATTCAGAGTAAAAACAAAATTTTGACTTATTTTGAAGGAGAATGATGGGAGGTGGTAAGGTATATCACCCCACAAATGAGTGAAAAATGCAAGGGAAAAAAATCTGAAGAAAGCTTGGTGTAAGATCAAATGAAGCTAGATTACCCCAGAAGCATAGACAAAAATACCAAGATCTAAGGATAGAAATAAAAGCTAGAAAATGAAATTTTCTAACATTTGTTTATTGATCTGTTTTAATAACAGATAAATGATAACAGAACATATTTTTACTCTTAACACCTCAATACTTGATGTGAAATATGAGGAAGTGGAAATGGTAATTAGGAAAATTAAGTTGAGAAGAAGTGATAGGTTAGAGAAAATGTATCCATGAGAATTCATATTGGGAAGTTTGAAAACATGGGAAAATCAGTTGTTGAGAGTGAAAAAAAATACGATGTATTTCCCTGAGAGGGTGAATACCCACTGGCTGGTTATATTACAAAAGGGATTCCTTACATTAATAGGTTGTAGTAAATGGCACAACTCTGAAATTCTGTGGTTCTGGGATAAGAAAATCACAAGTGGTTCCATATTTAAATTTAAGATGGTGACCAAGATGATATAAGCTGCCTGAACATACCCATTTTTCATTTCTAGAAAATATTTGTGAGAACGAACTGCACGTATTTCAGATATCCTTGATGAAAATTTAAGAACCAAAGATACAGGACTCTAAATGCAATTGTCTATGTGAGATCACATTTTCATGGTCAAACAGTTGACTGGAAAGCATAAAGAATAAATGATTCCAATGTTTTTATTTGTTGATTCCATAAAAGTGTTTGAGTTGATATTACCTATGCTGCCTTCAAGTTTCTCATTCAACCAAGGTGTCTCACACATGGATATGTGCAAGATTATATGTTATACCTTATTAGATCATCTTACTGAGATTATATGTTATTTCTTGATAGAAGCAGCTGCAGTGATAACTCTATTTAGAGATGATAAGATAAGCTGACTTTTACTCTCTGAGGATGATAGACCTGAAAGGTGAATAACTACATTTGAAAAAAGGAAGAGTCCAGCTGCCTATAATGATTAATTAGTGCCCCAGGCTAAAAAGAAGTGTTAAAATATTTCTTTAACAATAGTAATTGTTTGACTTATCAGAAGCAAAACTGGCCACTGGTTGTTTGTGACAGAATGTATCCAAAGTAGGATGTATATAGTGTTGAGAATACGGTAGGGATGGAGAGTTAGCATTGTGCTCAGAGGGAATGTATAGATGCAGAAAGGAAATGAATATTGTGAGGAAACCTACCCTCTGTCCCAAAAATGGGTCCTTGATGGGAATGGAGAGGAGGGGATCAAACACCTATCCCAGGAAAAACTGTTGTGGAGGCAAGGATTTGTAATTTCCTTTCTTCTTGGGGATTATTTCCAAAAGAGAAAATTATTATCTTATTATTATTGTTGTGGGACCATTGTTAATAATAATAAACATTATGTACAGATTTAATTTTTACAATTTTTTTTACTATATTGTATATACTTTTATATATTTGTTTTGTCTTTAAGACAACCCTATAGGGTGGATGCTATTGTTATCCTCATGTTCCGGAAGAGGAAGCAAAAGCTGGGATCTTGTGACTTGCCCAGGGTCACAAAGTTAATACATGTCTTCAGTAGGATTTAACCATTGCCTTTCCTGACTCCAGGGTAGATAGCTCTCTATCTACTAGACCACCTAGCTGTTCTCTGGTTTCTGGGAGGAGATGAAAGGGTAAAGTCACTCCCAGGTAAAAACTGCCAAATTTATTTCCAGAACTCTTCCACCTTGCTTTCTACCCTCTCTATCATACATCTTTGAGGTTTATTGTCTGCAGTTCATTACTGCTGCATCCTCAAATACCCCCTCCATGTGCTCCCAAATCCTTACCCTCTTTGCTCTTTCTTCCTAGAGAATCAGATATTATGGTGAAAATAAGATTGTGTGGAAGTTCTATCCCTGGCTCTGCAACTAAAAGTTATATAACCTTAGGGAAGTCCTTTATCATATCTGAACACATGAAGCTAAATGTTGGCAAATGTAAAATAGAAATACTACATGTACAAGCTTGGTGAGGATTAAATGAGAAAAATATTTAAGGTACTATATAAATTTAAGATACTGTCACTAGCATTGCTATTATCACTATCACTATTTTCTTCATTATTCTTTCATCGAAATTACCTCAGTGGCTGATCATTGCTAGGTGTAAGGAAACCTATTTGATCTGCACTGAGCTCTGACCTAGTTCTTAACCCTTTCAGTATTATTTGTACTTTAAAAAAGGATATATTTTAAACCCAAATGGTTCCTTAATTTGTAAAATTTCAAGCAACGTAAGAGAATAATTTGAAACATTTTAGGGTACATGTTTCTGGATTATTCCTTCACAGAATTTAAAGGTGAGAGCAGAGACCACTTTATTTTTAATCTTTGAATCACGGTACTTGGCACATAGTGCTTAAGAAATGCTTATTGGCTGACTGACTGAATAAATGAATGAATGTACTGGGGCCTCTTAGAGCCTGGCCAGTAAATGGGATAAAAGGCTGTCCAACTATCCCAGAGTCACCAGATTTGGGGAGATTTTGGAAGAACCTGACAGAAGCTTCTTATGCAGCTCACTCCTTCTCCCCATAAAAAACTACTTAGAAAAAGACATCTTCATGTTTCTTAAATCTCACCCTACCCCTCCAACCTTGACCTCTTTTACTTCCTCTTTAGAGCTAATCTCATCTTTGTTTCTTTGGTCTCCTCAGGGTTAAACTGTTCCTTGCACATTGTAGGAAACCAATAAATCTTTATTATTGCTGTTGGCAGTAGTGGTGATGATGACCCTGGGCCCAGGTCCCATCTGCAGCTCCCACCTTTGTCCTTGGTGGGGCTCACTTAATCTAGGATAAATTGGGTTGTCAACATAGTCAACCTCTTCCTTATGTTGTTCAATAAACTCTATTTGGGCATGTTTGGTCGTCATTATTGGAGGCTCATGGAACAAGCATGATTTTCTCTTTTAGAGCATAATTACAGACTCACAGCTTGATCAAATTAGCAACCATTGGCAGTTAAAATCAATCCAAATATTCACATCCCTTCACATAGGATCAAATAAAATCTTAGGTCTTTTTCTATTTCAAAAACAGAAAACAAATGAAATCATGTTAGGAAATATATTGCTTAGTTACCTCTATTCTTTCTTTTTTTTTTTTTCCTGTGTGGGATGGTAGAACCTTTGCGATAAAATGTCTGTCTCCACCATCTAGAGAGAAAGGAAAGAATTTATCAGAAAAAGGGAAAATGATAGACCGTATAAAATGAATAGAAATCTGAAAGGCTGAAAATAAACATCCAGTAAGGCCTTTAAAATTGGACCTCTAAGTTAATGGGTTAATGCTCCATGTACAGTTTGACTGAATATTTGTTATGGAACTGGAAAGACTTAATCAGAGGTTTCATGTAATGGATATGCAGAGAGTACAAAGCTACAAGGTAACTATTTTATTTTTAATTCTCCATTCATGTTTCCTTTTGAAAACTATTTTCATTTTTAGAGGCAGGAAGTCTCAATGACAGAATGGTAAATATTTTTTGAAAGCATTCAGTTTGAATTGGTTCTTTAGTCAGTTTCGGTCTGAATGAAAGGAATTAGCAGCTATTACTCTTCAGGGTCCCATCAGGTGCACAGTAAAAAAGAGCATGGAAGGTGTACAAAGAAAAAGTCCAGAGACAAGATTAATGAATGCAGAAGGTAATAGGTTATCTTTGATTTGGGTGTGGCAATGTATTTAATTTATTTCAACAGAGTAATTTTAAAAGAGATTTTTACTGTACATCCAGAATTGTGTCATCTCATCTGACCACTGAATGGGAAGCTAAGAAGGGTGGAGAGAGAAACAATATAATATGTGAAGAGAAATGAAGCAGTTTACAGCAAAACCTGATGTACTGTTACTTGTGTTATAATTTGGATTGCTCGGTGGGGTGCTAGCTTGGATCCAATTCTGTGAAAAGGCATTAACTAGCCTATTGCATAGAAAATGCATTATCTTTCTTAAAGAGCTGTTTCTAGTGTCTGTTGTCTTGTGTGTGGCCATTTTAAAAGGCTTCCAATTTGTGTATTTCATATATCATGCTTCACTGTGGAATCTTTTTTTAAACGCAGTACAAAGCATGAAATCATATTAAGATAATTCTCAAGTGACTTATGACAGGAACGGGAGACTGATGTCTTACTCCACAAATCAGAAGTATAATGTATATGTAACAAATAGACTATATTATGCATATAATGTTCTAAGATTTTACTGCTTGATACCAGGCAGCCTGGTGGCACAGTGGCCAGAGTACTGGTTCTGGAGTCAGGAAGACCCATTTTCTTTAGTTTAAATGTGACTTCAGACACTTACTAGCTGTGTGACCTAGGCAAACCACTCAAGACAGTTTGCCTCAATTTCCGCAAGTAACCTGGAGAAGGAAATGGCAAACAACTCCATTATCTTTGCAAAGAAATTCTCAAATGGGGTCATGATGAGTTGGATATGACTAGAAATGACTGAAAATTGAATATAACATTCTGGACTTACAAAATTGTTCAGAGCATAAAATATATATAATATACACATACACTTATATGTAAGTAGATAACACAAAGATATAACTACATGGACATGTGTATGTAATATATATGCATATACAGATATGCATTACATCCATGTGTAACCTGTATACATCTATATATGTAACATACATGCATGCATATTTCTTATTTGTGTAAAGAGCGCAGCTTAATCTTTCTGGATCTCAACTTATTTATCTGTAAATGTGGAGGAGTAGACTACATCATCTAATAAGTGCCTTCCAGTTCTGAATGATCCTATGATATAGATGATGTTTATTATGCCTTCTAGAAAGAGTGGTTGGAATTCATAATTAGATAAGAAATGTGAACTTTTAGCATTTCATTATGTCTATTAAAATCTGTATCCTTTGCATGTTTTAAAATGTCTTAAAATTGTAAAGGTCTGTGTATGTAGTATATGAAACTCTGTTTGAATATATCTCATAGACCTCAGTGATCTATATTTCTAGTTAGCTGCTCCAGTTTTCAGTTTTATAGGTTTCTTCATTGTAATTTTCTACTTGGGATGCTGATTTTCTTGACCACTTTAAAAAAAGAAATTAAGGTATAATAGCTAAATGCTGATGATTTAAATATAATATTTGTACATTGGTCTTGATTATGTATTGGATTTAAACATTTAATTTGGAAGAAAGAACAGCTAGTTTCTTTGTCTGTTTACAAAAACATGTAAAAAACTTCTCTCCAAGTCTCATTTTTACCATCTTTTTCTTATGTGTAAATATTTAAAAAATGATCTTGTAAATAACAATATGTATGACTACCTGGTGACTACTTCGGAAGGCCTTCAGTTACAAAAAAGAGTGCATCCTAGAATTTATTTCTAGTGAATGCTTTATTTAATAAAATAAAATCCAGAAGCAGTCAGGTGACACAGTGGAAAGAGAGCTGAGCCTGGATTCAGGAAGATTTGAGTTCAAATCTGGCCTCTAGCTGTTCGACCCTGGGCAAGTCAAATAACCTTTTTTTCCTCTTTAGCTTCCTCAGCTATCAAATAGGGATAATAATTCCACCTACTTCTTAGGGGTGTTGGAAAGACCCAATGAGATAATATTTGTAAAGCACTTATCATAGTGCTTGGCGCACGTTAGGCAAAATAAATGCTTTTTTTCCATTCTCCTTCCCCCATTAATAAAAATCTATTTTTTGGCTCAAGCCTTTTTTCAGGCTTCCCCCCATCCCAAACAGATTTAAACAGTTAACAATTCTCATTCAGGGAGTATGTTTGGGTATCTTTAGAAGAGAGATATTATCTAAAAGAGTATTTTGGTCTGATTGTGGATCTGTATTTTATACACACATATACACACTCCCATATAAATGTTCTTAATTAGATCCTGGAAGGTGATGATTGCCTCACTTTTGTCTTTGGATCCCCTGTGTTTAGCATAATGCTAACATATTGTAGAAGCTTCAGAAATACTGATTAATTGATTTTTGCCTGTTGCCTATTTAGCTTGTGTTTAAGAATTATAGAAACTTTAACAAGACACTCTCTCATACTTACTTTAAAAGTATAAACTACAAGTTTTTCTTCATCAGAGCAACACTCAATTCATGGGGGCCTGAATATAGGCATAAAAGAAATTTGGAGAGTGATTGTCCTAAACCCATCTTTAAATATCTAAAATAGAAAGTCCTGTCTAGTGCACTTAAGAAGTGATTTGATTTGTGAAACTGTAATTCATATATGTCTCCAAGGACATATGTGTGTGTGTATTGTATCCACTTGGACATAATCCCAGAAAGGAGCATCATATGCTTTTCTGCACCTTATACGTATCATTTATTTGTTTTATTTAAGTTGAGAAGCCAGGGAGAAGTCCATTCTGCTTTTTCTAACTAGGGCTCAGTTCCTTCGGTACAATTCAAACTGGGAACAGACAATATATAACAATTTATGTGACAGAAATGGAATATGCAGTAATAGATAAGCAAAATATTACTTATTACTATGTGGATTGAATGTTTCCAAGAGTTGTAGATTCTGTTAGGCACACAAGCATTTGTAGGAGACACCTGGCTAATTACCATCACTTCATATCAAATTGGGAACGTAGCATCTGGAGGAAAAAAGGAGTTATAAATCCATCTTTTTTATTCTTTCCCCTCTCCCACCCTGCTATAGGAGCAACATGAACAGGTGTAAGAATAGGCAGTTTCTAATATAGCTCATATAATAATAGCTAACATTTATATAACACGATGTTCAAGGCACTGTGCTAAGCACTTTATAATTATTATCTCATTTCATCACAACTCTGGGACACAGGTGATATTATTATTCCTATTTACAGATGAGGAAACTAAGGCAAATAGGTGAAGTAATTTGGCCAGGACTGAATATTAAGTATCTGAAGCCAGATTTGAACTCAAGAAGAGGAATCTTCCTGACTCCAGGCCAACACTCTATCCACCGTACCACCTAGCTACTCTATACCTAATGGTAAGATCCTTAAATATTATATACATAATCTAGTTTATTTCCAGTGTTTTGTTGAATTTACATCATTCTCGTGGCTAACAGAATAAGGTATCAGTCCCTCATTCCTGTCAACTAAACCAGGATATCAGGGAGGTAATATTTTATTATCACTCATTAGTGGCACTGTGGATAAAGAAAATAAAGAAATTCTAGAATATTAGATATATGTAAGTGCATCCAGTATGGAAAATGAACTTAGGTCTGATGAAAAAACAACCACTATCTTTACTCACTGAAATATTAAGATGAATTTAGAGGTGCCAAGAAGTGGGAAGAATTATGTTATCCTGCCAGGAAGAAGAAACATGTTGTAGTTGCTGGTGACTGTCTACTGAAGAGTATATCTGTGCCCTAAGTGAGACATGTGCCATTTTCTATGAGAGAATATTATCTAATACCTGGCTGTGGCCCTCCAAACTTAGAAGACATGATGTACAACAGCCCTCACACATTTCTATTGAATCAAGTGTGAATGAAGGAAGTAGTCAGTAGAGAATTCGATGAATTCTCGATGGTTTTGAAGATTTTGGCAGAAACTGAAGCACTGGACATATTTAACATGTAAAGCAAAAGAATGGGGAGTAGCGAAAGATGCTAGCTCTTCAAGTATGTAAGAGGCTATCATTTAGAGAAGGGAATAGACTTGTTGTATTTGGTCCCACAGGAAGAAACATGAGCAATGGGTAGAAGTTTCAAATTTTTGATATTAGGAACTACCTACCAATCAAAGCTATCCAAAAGGGAAAAGGGTTCCCTTGAGAAATGGGAGATTCCCCTGCCTTAGCAGTCTTCAGCCAGAGCGTAGACAGCTGCTTGTTCAGGTAGGGTATAGTGAATATTTGTATATAGGTTGAACAATCCAAATCTCAGATCCTGTCCTTTTGTCAATCAGTCAGTCAGTAAACATGTGTTAATTGTCTACTACATGCCAGGTACTGTGCTAAGCACTTTGCCCTTGAGGAACTCACACTCTAATGCCGGAAATATAAATGAATATGTACAAATAACATTCATGTTATGTGTACATGACAAATACATTTTATGTATATTTATATGTGTATTCACACATACATATAAATGTATGTTTTCATATATATTCATTTTTGTGTTCTCTCTTTATGTGTGTGTGTATGTGTGTATACATACATATACAGTAAATAGGAAATAATCAATGAAAGGAAAGCAATAGAAATCTTTCTATGGAAAATGAAATTTTAGTTGGAACTTGAATGAAGAGGGAAAGCAGACATGAGGAAAGAGAGCATTCTAGGCATGGGGAGAAGGTAGCCAGAGAAAATGTTTAAAGCAAAGATTTGGAGTATCTTATCTGAGGAACCACCAGGAGGCTGGTGATGCTAGACAGGATAAATGTGAAGTGTAAGAAGAATGGAAAGGTGGGAAGGGGAAGATTATGAAAGGCCTTAAACACCAAATAGAGGATTTGGTATTTGATCCTTGAGTTGATAAGAGGTCATAGGAGTTTATTCAGTAGGAGGACAGGGTGACATAATTGGATGGACACTTTATGAAAATCACTTTGGTAGGCAAACCATCCAATCAGAATAGTCTAAGCATAAGGAGATGAAGGCTTGGTACCAGAGTGATGGCAATAGCAGAGGGAGTGAAGGGGCATTGCACAAGCGAAATTGCCAGACTTTGGCAACAGGTTTGATATTAAATGGGGTAAAAGATAGTGAGGTTGAGGATAATACCTTGCTTACGAGCTTGGGGGAGTGGGAGGATAGTTGTGTCTAAGGCAAGCTTAGAAAGGAAAAGACTTTGGGGAAAAAGATGAATTCAGTTTTGAACATGTTGAATTTAAGAAGTCTGTTGGACATTCACTTCAAGAGGTATAACAAGCAATTGCAATTGTGAATCAGTCAATTAGAGAAATATCAGCAAAGAAGTGAGCATTAAATCCATGGAGGCTGATAAGATCATCAAGTAAAATAGTACAGAGAAAGAAATAGAAACCTTTGGGACACATGTGGTTAGAGGGGGTGATCTGCATGATGATATAACAAAGGAGATTGAGGAGCAGTCAGATAGGTAGGAAGATAACCAGGGGAGAATAGTAGCCCAAAAACCCAGAAAGAAGAGAAGTAAATGATTTATAGTGTCAAAGGCTGAAGAGAGGTAAAGAATAGTGAAGCCTGAGAAAAAGTCATTGGACATGATGGCATCATTGGTAACTGTGTATAGAGCAATTTCAGTTGATCTTTTTATTTCCCTCAGTTCATCTTCTTTTCATTTTTAAGGTCGCGATTTTTCCAGAGGGAAGGATATATGAAAATAGCTAACTAAATTGATTACTGTTGTTCAGTTATATCTAATTCTTCATGACCCCAGTTGGGGTTTTCTTGGCAAAGATACTGAAGTGATTCACTTTTTTATTCTCCAGCTCATTTTTCAGATGATGGAATGAGGTTAAGGTACCTGTCCAGGGTCACAGCTATTGACTCCAGGCCTGGTGCTCTGTACCACCTAGTTGCTTCCAACTAAATTAATAGTACTAAAACCAGAATTTGTTTTTTCAGATCACATCAAAATGGTAGACTCTTTACAAAAGTTAGTGTTTCTTGTGAAGGTGTTTGACAAATGGGAATATTTCTGTAAACTGATGTGGAATAAAGTGCATAGAACTGGTAGAACAGTTTATATAATAATAGCTAGCACTTAGATACTGTCTAGTATTTATATAATTATTTAATGTTTATGAAACAGTATTCATGTTATCTCAGGCAATTATTATATTGCTTCAGATTAGGAAACAGTCTGAGTAGGGTTAAATGACTGGCCCAGAGTTATATACCTACATAATTATCTGTGGCAGGATTTGAGCTTGGGTCTTTCTGACCCCAAGATCAGCACTCTTAACTACTGTGCCACTTAGCTGCCTGAAAATACTACTACAATTATAAAAAAGAAAACAACATTGAAAGACATGAACTCTGATCAATGCAGTGATCAACCATGGCTTTGGAAGACTGATGATATAGCATATTTCTCACCTCTTACTGGAGAAGTAATGCCCTGGAAGCCAAGAACAGGATTTGCATTTTTAGTCATAACTTCTGTGTTGATTTGTTTTGCCTCATTGTACCTGCTTATCACCTGGGGAAGTTCTGTTGCTGGGGGTAACATGAGAAAGTTAGTAGAAACCAATATTAAAGAAAGAACACCAATAAAACATCAAAAGAAAACAAAAAGCTTGCATCTTTGGGTTTATCAGAATAAAATTAATATAGTTATTTACTTCAACATATAGTTTACCCAGTGTAGTCTATTGATTGACTGCAAGGAAGAACCTTGAACAGCAGGGACTTCTTACCCTGGGGTCCATGAGCAGGTTTCATTTTTGTTTTAGAATTTTATTTCAAGGTAATTGGTTTCTTTTGTAATCCTAAGTATTTTATTTTATTCCTTAAAAGCATTGTTCTGAGAAGGGACTCATAGCCTTTACCAGACTGTCAAAGGGATTAATCTCTCACACACATATATACAGAGCTGAACCAATATTAGTCAAGACCTATCCAATAATGGAATAGGGCTGCATCACCTAATACTATGTTTCCCATTAAATTAAATGTTCAAACAGAGGATTAAGACCTGTCCTCCATGAATATTGTAAAGGTGAAATTTGCATTGAATGAGAAGTGAACTAGATTAAGCATCCAACCTTAAGTGACTGTCTTTCTAATATACAAATCAGTAGCCCAAGGAGAGAAGGCCTTTTTGAAACATTCTCAGCAGTAATGGGAATGGTTAAGGGTTTCCTAGCAGGCTACATGCAGAGAAAACAGAGAAAATGTGAGATGTCCATGAAGCAAATAATTTGTAGGAACTTGAAAATTTGAAAAGAAAATATTCTGTGGATAATTGATAATTGCTTTAATTATAATACAATCCAGTGTAAAAAGGAGGATACCTTTTTTAACCAGATGTTTCTCTGCATCTCTGCTAATTTTGTTGTTCAATTAGCAGAATTTTAAAAATCTCTCCACAAATAAATGTATGGGCTATCTTCATCAATTTCAAACTATGTCATTGAAATAGTTGTATAATTAAAGGTTGAGTAACTATAATGTGTTTTTACTTATAGCACACATTTGCAATCCATTAGCCACCACAATTTGATTAATGATAAAAAGGGCATCCCAGCAGCATTTCTCATGAAAACCTATAATGGAAAAAGGAAAATGGCGAAGAGGTGAAAATAAAAACACATAGATATAATGAGAATCTTCTTGATCTGTGAATTATTGTGACCAGGAAGCTAGAGATAATATTAAAATTAATGATAAGTATAACCAAACATAACAGCACCATATTTTGTTCAGAATTTAACTCTTTTCTCTCCAAGGAAGAAAGATAGGAATAGAACCTTTCCACTGGTATCAATATAGTAACTATTTCCAAGAAGCTCAGATTTTTATTGAGACAGCATGGAATGGTGGAAAGAGAATTTGACCCGTAGTCAGCAGAGGCCTGGATTTGACTTCTACCCCTGCCATTTACCACTTGCGTGACCATGGGCAAGTGACTTAAATTTCCTGACCCTCAGTTTTCTCATGCATATAGTAGGAGCAGTAATACCTGTAATAATAGCTTTGCATGAGCTATTATGAGCAGTAAAAGAGATAATGTCTGTAAAGCATTTTGTAAGCCTTGAAGTTCTGTATGATTATTAACTTTTATCAATCAATAATTACTCTATAATGCCATATGTAGCAATATCACATCATGATAATATATAATAAAGCATATATTTTATAATAATAGTATATAATTATTACTGTTATTGATAAAAATGTCTCGTTATTTTTATATAGTGGCTAATATGTAGTAGGATAGCAGTAGAAGCAGTAGTAGTAATAGTAGTAGTAGCAGTAGCAATAGTATTTGCAGTAAAAGTAGTAGTAGTAGTAGTAATGGTGGTAGTAGCAGTAGTGGTGGTGGTAGTAGTAGTAGTGGTAGTAGTAGTAGTAGTGGTAGCAATCACTAGTATGTATATAACTCCTAAAAGTTTGCAAACTACTTTACAAATATCATATTTTATCCTTATAATAACCTTAGGAGGTGGGAACTATTATTATATAAGGTTTAAGAAGGAGTTGTCTGAGGTTCATGAAGCCATAATGTTATTTAAATTTTCTAAAGGTTTAGTTGGCTGGTACAATGTATAGAGCCCTGTCTTTGGAGTCAGGAAAACCTGAGTTCTAATCCAGCATCAGACACATAGGAGCTATATGACCCTGGGCAAGGCACTTAGCCTCTGCTTTTCCAAGTTTCCTCAACTATATAGTGGAAATAATAATAGTATCTACCTCTTAGGGTAGATAATATTTGTAAATCACTTAGCACGTACCTGGTGATTAATAAATAGTTGTTTTAAGAATAGCTGGGAACGAGTTGGTTTGCACAAAGCTATAATCATGGCAGGATAAGCAGAACTTTCTCCTAGTGTGCTGAATTGGAAGGGTCCTGAAAGAATGAAGTCCTTCAGGAACTAGAAGCAGCCCAGTTTAGCATCTATCTGGTTTTCAGAAGAAATGATTAAAACAGGAAGCTGCTAGTTATGAGGTCATGATAAAATAGAAAGAGAAATGGTTCTGAATTCAGATCCTGTTTCAGACATGTACTACCTGTGATCTTAAGTCACTTAGGCATCTTGGATTTCGAAGAAGTGGGCTAAGAGATAGCTGGCTTCTGAGATTCCGTAGATCATCTATGATCTTATGATCTCCTCCTCCCCGCTCTGTGAACTTGTGTTGTCTTGGGGTTATATGCCAGATTTTGGAAGATACACACACATATGCACACGTAAAACTTCACAAGGTCAATGTGTGGTTTTAGGAAACATAATCTGGTAGGTTATATAAACCTTGTACCAAAGAGACACCATTCCCAATTCTATATTCTCAATATTCACTTCACTTCTAAATGACATCACTGACAGCACTTCAGTGTTTCTTGGGTTAATGTTCCACAGTTTAATATATTTTGTGGTAGCTGCTTGGATGTTGCTTAATATTATCCTATTATTTCTAGTAATAGCCTGTTGTATAACCCCAAAAATTTCTTCTCCATTTTGATGGTTTTAACCTTCAGGTATTAATGTAAATGTGTAATATTGTCATCCCAGTTGCCAAACATCCTAAGTAGTATCTGCTTAGTTTTTCAGCTTTCCTCCTAAGTCAGTGCCTCCAGCATATTCAATTTTATGCTTTTCCCTGAAGATTTACTCATATTGCCTTGTGTCAGTCAATATCTTTTTCATTCATATGCTTTGGTCACAAAACTATGTGCAGTAGTTATGCATTATCATCTCCCATTTCTATGCTTTTTGAATTCATTCTTTACTCATCTCTGTTAAAATTCATTGTTTACTTCATAAATCATCTCAAATTCTACCTTCTATATGAGGTCTTTTCTGATCTCAATTTCTTCCCCAAATTACATCATATGTTTAGAGTATATTTCTTGTATATATGTATACATGTGCATTTTGTTTTGTTTTTCTCAAAATAATGTAAGCAAATTGAAGGCAGAGACTCCCATTTGATACAGTTTCATTTTTTATTTTGAATCCCCAGTGCCTAGTACAGTGCCTGGAACATGACAGGCATTTAAGAAATTAAGAAGTTGTAAGAGGCAGTAGAGTAGTGCATTGAGTAGAGCATTGGACCTATAGTCAGGAAGACCCAAGTTCAAACTTGGCCTCAGAATCTCATTAGCCCTTGTAGGAGTAAGCACCATGACACATCCAAGATCGCCCGTTAGCCTTTTTGGTTCTTAGATCTGCTTTTATAAAAGGAAAGCAACTTTTGAGGGGTCAACAATCTTCTATAATTACATTCACCGGTGGGAAAAATACAAGCAGAGAAATAAAGACCAGCAGACAGGGCTTCTATCTGACCACAATCAGTACATACATCAGATCAACAGACAGATCCAACTGTCTGACCATTAAAAACATACATAATTACCGCAGAGACAAGCACCAATATGTGGGTTTTCAAAACCAAGGGACTTCTTTACCACCACCCAGAGTCTCATCTGCCACATGAACCTTCTTTTAAAAACTAACCCCCAAGCAAAATCTCACCTCAGAGTATATATACACTTTTCAGAGCCAGAGGGTATGACCCTCATGACCCAGTGCCTCAATAGAAATGAACCAAAGGTATCTGAGACGTATTAATGGGCAAGGAAGGTCTTTAACTGTAATTAACATTGCAGCCTTGTGACCTTGGGCAGATCACTGAATCTCTATTTGCCTCGGTTTTCTTACTGGCAAAATGAGGAGAACAATAGCACCTACTTCCCATGGTTGTGGTGAGGTTCAAATGAGACCATATTTGTAAATCATTCAGGCCCCTGCCTGGTACTTTAGGTGCAATGTAAACATAAGTTTTTATTATTTTTTGTTGTTATTCTTGTTCTTATTGATTATTTGATTGAGAATCAGTTCCTCATCTGTCAAACGACAGAGGCAGATGAAATGATTGCAAGGTCTCTCTTGACTCATCCTATGATCTGTCACAGGAGAAATGAATAAAAACACAAAGTGAAAAATGAAAAAGGCATAGGGTTTCATGAGGCAGATTTTTTAGATTGCGAACTAAAGACTTTGGGGTTTTTAAAAATGTAATATGTTTTAAAAATGCATATGGTTTAATGGATTATTTAGCAAACATATCAGTGACTTATTTTTCCAGAATCATTTCAACTATGTAAATTCAGGACATCATTGTCCCTCTTTGTATTTGAA
This sequence comes from Bettongia penicillata ogilbyi, assembly GCA_023548195.1. Taxonomy (NCBI): domain Eukaryota; kingdom Metazoa; phylum Chordata; class Mammalia; order Diprotodontia; family Potoroidae; genus Bettongia; species Bettongia penicillata. Next base: position 817,690 of record JAJHZJ010000264.1, read on the forward strand.
CACTACATAAAAATTAAGAAAGGCAACCAGTGAGTATGTAGTTCAGGAACTGCTGAGGAAGAAGGCAGTTTTTTTTCCCCTCTATTATAAACCTATTGAAAAAGAGAAAGAAAAAATCAGATATGGGCTGTTTTGCCTATAATAAAACTGAATAGCTGCTGTCACTATTTTCCCCCAAACAAAGAATATTTATTCGATTGAATAATCATTATGCAGCTGCTATATGCAAGATAATCTTTTAGGCATTCAGGTACAAAAACAAAAATGGAACAATTCCTGCCCGCAGGGAACTTACATTTTACTGGAGTAAGGTGGAGGAGATACAAAATGTATACTACTGCTCCTACATCTATTCCTACTCATGATGGTAATAGGATTTAGATAGTGTTTTAAGGTTTGCAAAATAACATATTTGTAAATTTATGTATTATACATACTATACATATGCACACGTATTTCTCTGTACCTATATACCTATAAATATATACACATACATAATATATGTATGTGTGTGTGTGTATACTCAGAAGTTAAATGACTTGACCAGGGCAACCCAGCTAGTAAGTGTTTCTGAGGCAGGATTAAAATCAAGATCTCTCTGACTCCAAGTTGAGTGTCATACTTGACCTTATGGTAGATAATTAAAAGAGAGTACATGTCGAGAAAGTAGAGAAGACCCAGAGTAGAGGCTGTGGTGACTACCTGTGTTAAAGTACTGGGATGAATGATCATGCAGCAAAGGAGACAGAGAAGGTGTTCAAAGATTTAAAAAGAAAGTGTAGCGAAAGTAGATTCACAGCAACCAACAAGGGAGAAATCCCAGGAGAAAAGAATGATCAAGAGTAACAGTAGTTGCAAAGAGGTCCAGAAAGATGTGAACAGAGAACAGGCCACTGGATTTAACAATTAAGAAATCATTGCTAACTTTGGAAAGAGCACTTTTAGTCAAGTGGTGAGTTTGAAAGCTATATTGAAGAGTAATTCACTGAATCATTGAATTAAATATTTAATTACATCAAGCAATCAGATAATTCAGTGGGGGTGAGGAGTTCAATTATATCACTGGTCGATTTATTTAAAACATTAAAACTTTTTTTTGTAAGTTCTAAATGGAAGGAACATAGCCTTCAATGCATTGGCTAAGAGTTTTATTGTTACATGCATTCAGGTTGATGAAAGAACTCCGTCTCAATGAAAATTGATAGATTTTTTTTAATCTGTTCTTTTGACAGTATAATATAATGTAATGCAGATTGTATTGATTTACTAAAACTTTCTGTATGAAATTGTAGTTTCCTTCAAGTGAGCTAAGATCTTAAGCTACTGTGGCAATAAAAAAAAATAACTTAGCAGTTGCTTTGATATAGGTAGCCCTAATGGGGACAAAAACAAACATGTAGGCTAGGATAACTGAAATCTATTGGGTAATTTTCATGCTATTTTTTTCCCTGAGAAATCACACTGTAGTTCATTAACTAATTTCATGCATTTCATTTTGTATCCCTAGTGGACACTTTGAGGGAGAACTCAATAGTCTGCTTCTAAGCTGGTTGGGAATATGCTTCTATAATATGTGACATCTAGTAGAAATAAATTCACAAGATCTAAATCCCCATCTTCCATGCTTCAGTTCCCCATGGTTACCAAGGCTGTAAAAGAATTGCTCTTGACTGCTTTAATCATAGTGCATGCCTTATTAGTGTTGCTTCTGTACATTAACATTGTACTTTTGCGTTTATATTTAGATCAGTACAGCCCCATTTCCTCATTAAAATGGATATCCAGAAACAGGAAGAATTGAAGAATCACTTTATGAACTAACGAACATTAATTCTTGAGCAGGTGATACCAGAAATAGTCTGATTCCCTTACTTGAAAGTCAGAGACTAAGATGGCATGAAGCTACCACGTAGACTGAACTGTTGACAGATGCAAGCCTGACAGAATTCAGCTCCCTCTTTAATAGGAGTGGACAGTTTTCTTTTCATGAAATTTCAGAGGTTATAGTTTGATATGCTATAGCACAGGAGAATTATGTCACTGGCTTCTTTCCCTCCCCCCACCCCTCACCTTGGAATATTTAGCATGTTTGAGTCCAACAAAGTCATACATTTGAGGTATCTCTCAAATTAATATGCTGACTTTAAAGATTGATCATGGCATGGAGATTTGGAAAGATTGTACCAGGAGACTGCAGACTCTGACTTGTTGTACTGAACCAGATATGCTCCCAGTATTGTCTTGTTGGCCAACTACATCTGCTTTCAAGGGACCAGCATTGTCTATTCAGTAGGTCACAAATTTTTTGATCACAAACACCTGTGGAACAGATTAATAAAATGGCAGTGCATCTAAGCACCCTTCAAAGGAAGCTCCAGGTAAAATCTATTATACTTAGGAAGTTCAGAACAAAAAATTACCTCATGTATAGTTAGTTTGCACACATACACACACACACACACACAAGCACACATACCTCTGAATGTCAGTAAGAAAATGTCTGATGACATGATAGATTATTTAACTCAATTTTTAAGAGTATTTGTTAAATGTCTACTACATGCCAGACCCAGTGCCAAACACTAGGGCTGCAAAGACAAAAATTAACATAGTCTCTGCTCTCAAGGAGTTTCTATTCTGTTAGATTCTTAAATTTTGTTATTTACAATCCCCGATTTCTTACACACCATAGGGCTCATAGAGGTGAAAATAGGGATGATAATTGTGATTTCACTAATAGAAGGAATTTTTACATGAAGAAATTCCCTCTACCAAAGCAAAGTAGTACCAAGTCTACAATATAGGGTCTCAGAGATTTTCCCAGGGTACTAGCTATTAAGTAACTTGTCAAGTTATATAGCCAAGCTATCAGAGAAGGGACTTGAAGCTAGGTCTTCATGACTGAAACTGGCACTGTTAATACACAATATATCAAAGGAAAGTAAAAGTAATTTTAGGAGTGAGGGAGCTTTACAACTGTGGAGTTTGGGAAAGACTTTGTATAGGTGTGTCACTTGAATTGAACCCTGGATTCAGGAGGCTGAGGATTGGCGTTTTCAGTGCTCTCTTGATATCATCTAATCTGCTAATTTCATTTGACAAAAACAAAAACACAACCCCCCTGCCCAATACAATAGCAACTACAAACTCTACTGAGACATACAGAGTCGGAGTGACTTGCACAAGCTTGTATAGCTAATTAGTGGCAAATGTCGGCTTAGAATCCAAATCTCCTGACACCATTAATTCTTCTTCACTTCACCTTGATATTTTGATGGTATCAGCTGAAAAAACAGTAAAAGTCATGACTGACCCAACACATCACCATCCACGAAAAGGCACATGTATAGTAGACATTGCTAACTGGTTAGATATAATGTTATTATTAAAAGTGTATGATTTTTTTGTAGAAAAAACTATCCTTGTAAAATGTAATTGCCTTGAGGTTGTTGGCAGGGAGAGGTGTTATTTCTTTATTAGGGGGCTTAGGTTCTGTTTATTTGCTTGTTTTGTCTTTACTGATAGGCAAAATAGACACCGTGCTGGACGTAGATGTGGGTTGGCATCCCAGGTCAGATACTTACTAACTTGGTGACAATGCTCAAGTCAAATAGCCTCTCTGTGTTTCAGTTTATTGTAAAATGAGGGGATTGGCTCTCCAAAGTACTTCTAGTTCTACATATATGATCTATGGTACCTGTATCCCATGAGATTGTGATTTTAGGACTGTGTTATAGGCATCTCTGATATAAGCAAAACTCTTCAACCCATGCAGGTCAGCATTTTCTCTGAAACTTGTAGTTTTAACTACCTAAAGCAGTGATATCAAATTCGAACAGAAACAAAGAGCCCTCAACCATATGTAATTATCCCTGCAGGAACAGGTTGACTTAGAAAACCACATATAAAAATTTTCTGGATTATATTGTATTTTATTTATTTTGTTATATTTCCCATCTATCGACATACATATAGACATACAAATACTTATATATGTATACATATGCTTTAAACTGGTTGGGACACTCAAAATTGATGCTATGCATTGGTCTCCATATGATACCTCTAGCCTACATGTGAGTGACTTGCCCAGGGTGACACAATCAGGATGTGTCAGAGATAGAACTTGACTCAGGTCTTCTTCACTCGGAGGGTGCCTTTCTATCTGTTACACTATTTGGTCTCCTACTCCATACAGGGTAGGCACATAATAAATAATTACCAGATTATACTAAGCATGTGGAAGAAATTGACATGACATGTCACGCTATGACAGAAAATTAATTTGACTACATATAATTGCTTTCCAAAGTGTTTTCTTTGTGGAAACTTTCTCTAGGACATCCCATGTGTTAGCTCTGGGATACAACTGCATCTACCTTAGTTTACTTTGATTATTTTATCTTATGACTACTTTATCCCAGTTTTCTGAAAATAAGGACAAAAGTTAGAAATGCAAACATAGTATTATTTTTACATACTTTGATTATGTATTTGTCTGCTTTTAAAAGTAAAAGCCAAAAGAGAACACATATGCATATTTGTGTATATGCATATGTATACATGTGTGCCTAAGTGTGTCAGAATTTCTATTAAAATACAAAGGCTAAAAAGGGTATGGAGCATACCTAAACTTTAGCAATGCATAATGTGAATTTTCTTTCATTTTGAAATGAAATTTTTAGTTTTTTTTATTGTTTTTGTCTGAAACTTTCAGCAAGGAAATGTCATGATGCTGTTCCCATAACAAGTAGTTAAATCCGAGTTTCATGTGTTAGATTTACATAAGGATGAATGAATAATTGGAAATCTTTCTCTGTTCCTTCCATTTTGGAAACTGAGTTTCTCCATTGTGAGAGGTCGAATGTTTACCCCTCTCTCTTTTTAATGGTCCTGTAGGAGCTATGGACTATTTGAGTAGTGAATATTATTACAAAAATAAACAAATAAAACTTTATTATTTAGTTGTCTTAGACACTCTCAAACCACCAAATATGGTCCTGGATTTTTTGTTTTTTTAAGTCATACTCGTTTGAAAAGGCAACTGCAATGTCTGGCTGCAAGCATCCTCTCCTTGTGCTATTTTCAGCTCCTGCTGCTATTAAAGCAAAGTGGTAAGTAAAGAAGCTTCAGAAGGGTGAGCTTCATCTTGCACTTTCAAGTACAGACTTGGTCTGCAATCCACTGAATGATATTGGAAGGATTTGACACATGAGAGATTTTATTTTCTGTGTTTCAGCGTTGTATGAGTACTTTGAAAGTGGTACTTGACCTGTATAATAATAAACCGAAACCAGGACATTTTAATGGAGGTGCTCATATCTCAGTTTTTCAGTTTCTCATTGTATCACATTATATCAGCCAGCATCATGTTATTAGTTAGACTGAACACTTACTAGAGGGCATTTTGAGTTGACTTATGTGAAGATGTCTGATCTTAATGGCGTATCCTAAAGTGGAAGAGCTGTTCAGGCCATTGAAAGAGTAGTTTCAGGGTGACCATTATACTTTGGCTTTCCCTACCCTGCCATGACCTGAAATGGAAAAACAAAACAAAATAAAACTTGAGTCCAGCCCTCTGAGGGTGAACCCTCCCTACCCCTATCTACTGTAATCTAATTATGTTTTCATTGTGGTCAAGTGCCAGTGGGGTATGAGGTGGAGGTCATGTGAGGTAGCTTTTCTTTTCTTTAGTGATTATATAAGCACAATCTTCTCCACCAATCAGTCCACAAATATTTATTAAGTACCTGGTCATATATACAATTGATCATTTCTCACTCCATTCTGGAATTCCCATAAATCGACGTCACCATTATGGGGTATATTATAAATAAGTGTATCTCAGTCATTGTACAATCCCTCCCTCTACCTCCCTGCCCCACTCAAGTATGATTAAATTATTATAATGTGCCACAACTTCTTGGCCTTTTCAATCATAACCCCAATAAACTCATCTTTGGGAAATATCACATTTTGCAAAATCCAGTCAGCCTTGGTATTCTCACCTCATCAGAACCCACCTCTGATTGAAAGGTAGAGCCCCAAAATCCTCCATCAAAGTATGGGCAACGGGACTCCCATCTCTTCGGATGTGTCCTCATTTCCTGCCTGCCTGAACTCATTTTGGACTTGATTTCACCTTGTCTCTGCCTTGGATACCTCTCCCTCATCTCCCTCTTCCTCTCTTCATTTTTCAACTTTTTCTTTGAGGGGGTTAAGGAAAAATGTAGCTTCTTCCAGTAACTTACAAATTCCTTGAGGGCAGGTACTGTCTTTTGTGGGGGGGGGATTTTTAACCCTAGTATTTAGCACAGGGCCAAGTGCATAAATCTCTTAGCAAATGTTTCTTGACTATTATTTTTTGACTCTTTATTATATGATAAGGACACAAGGAAAGGCAAAATCTGGATGTCTGCCATTAAGAAGCTGGATCTATCAAGAAAGATAATGATACATCAAACATATCCCTCCTAGGATCATTGGGGAGTAAAAGTGCCATATAAATATTAGCTAATATTTCTACCTTTTGTGAACGTAATCTGAATCTTAATGCCCATTGCTATGAAGTCTTTCATCACTGGTGGATATCAGTGTCTCACAGCAGAAACAAAAGCAGAGTAGAGGGCATGAGAGCCAGAGAACAGAGTCTCTTCAGTATGTTTGAACCTCTGGAGTCTCTTCAGACCTTGCAGTTGCTTTGAGTATTTCTGCCTTCCAGCCTTGAGTTAGGAGATAGGTGAATGATGCCAAGCTCATCTCAGGTGGCTGAAGGGAAAATAAGACTGGAAAGAAGCTGGCATGAGAGGAGCTAGCACTCTCTAGCATGTCTCTATCCATAGCTGGCTAAGCCAGCTATGGGGACTGGGGAATTTTCTCTTAGGTGAGATTTAAGATTCTATCCTGGTTGACCTGAGTTACCTTGCCCCCAGTGGGAGAGCTCCTTCACTCTATATTGTCTGGTACATATTTTTCTGTATGTACTTTCTCTGATTTCTGTTTTACTGTTAACTTGGATAAATGGGGTTATTTGATACCTATACATTGTGGAACTGGTATTTTGTGGTAAGGAAGTCAGGCCTTGGATACAGAACCTGAGGACATTTCTATCTTGAGGAACAGTGATCAACATAACCTGAATCTTCTCCTTTCTGAGGAGAGCAGAGAGACTGTGCTTCTGGTCCCAACTCCTGCTTCTCCATCTGGCAAGAAATACTCCTTGAAGAAGGCTAGAGAGAAGAAACAATCGGTGTCTATTCTGTCTCCCTGAAAGCCACACAGTGACATGCCACATGGAGGTGATGGCCTCATTATTTGTATTTTGAGTTATAATTCCTCATATGTGTTTCATATTCCCCCATGAAAGCATGTTATGAGATGGCAGAAATCATGCCGTTTCCAAAGTTTGTCTCCCTCATTGCCTATTTTAGCCCTCCACAATCTAAATCTCCACAATTTCTTAAATGTTTATTAAATTTAATTAAATAATTTGATCCCTTGAGGTTGGAGATTTCTGTGATTCAAAATCAGATGTTTCCTTTCTAATAGAAGGAGCAATGACAAGCATCTCTTCACAAAGCTGAAATCTTCAAAGACCACAGAGGGAGTTAAATAAGACAAATGAAGGACCTGGGGTATTCTAAATGGTATTATTGAGAGTAAAGGAAAAAGAGGAAGAAATGAGGAAGAAAAAAGTAGAATTTGCTATTTCTCATAATTGAGATATTCAAAAAAAAGTATACAGATACAGGGGAAGGATTTCACTCCTTTTCTTCAGGAGAGGAGCAATCATCATATGAACTAGATGAGGTACTCAGCTATAACATGCACACATATATCCACTGTTGCAGAAATACACCAAAGTCATCAGGGAAATGGGTAAGGACAGGGTGAGGGGAGACAGAGATTCAAAGTGAAAAGAGATAAGGAAAGAATAGTACTAAGTAAACTCTTCTTCAGCTTAAGAGAATAGATTGTAAAGAGGGGAATAAAAAGGAATTCTTTTTGGTTAGAGCTAGTGATTAGGAGCTGGGTGATAGGAAGAAACCAGAATGGGAGTGTGTTGTTTCCATGACAGATCACTAATGTTTATAATTTCCATCTCTTTTTCTCATCTTCTTTATAAAGATTGGGGCAGGAAGAAAAGAGGGGAAAATATAAGGATATGATGGAGGAAAATACACAATTAAAAATTGTGACCATGCATGTGAATAGGATGATCTAATATTTACAAAGGAAGAACATATAAGAATGGATTAGAAACCAGAATTCGGTGATGTTATTTTTAAGATATCCTAGTGAAACATAAAAATTCACTAAGAGTGTAAAATGAGAGCCTGGAGCAGAATTTATTATGCTTTATGAAGGAAAACATATAAAGCTGGGAGGACAATCATGATTTCAGGCAAGACAGCAAAAATAAACATATTTAAATGAATTAAGCAAGAAAACAATGCTTAAATGTGCAAAAGAAAAAGAAATACTATCAATTATTGTCACTCTTTAATTTATATGTACCATGTGAATATATTGGTATTTATGTATAAACACATACACACTATATATAAATATATATGTATATACACACATGCAGTATATATATATATATATATATATATATATATATATATGTATGTATGTATTTATGAGTATATGTGTATTGGGTAATAAGGTATCTCTGGAGTTTATTGAATAGAAGGGTAACATGGTCAAACCTACACTTTAGGAAAATAAATTTAGCATAGAGAGTACCTTGGAGTAGAAATAGACATGTGGCAGATTGATGAGAAGGTTTTTTACTATTTATTTTATTTTTAATTTATGAAATAAATCAAGCCTTTCCATAATGTATTATAAAAATAAAAACAGAAGGTTGTATATAAAACTATAAATCTATTAGGTACAACTTGCAATTCCTTTTAAATGAGAAGTCTTTTGTGACAGTATGGGCAAGGTGTTAATGATGGGCTCTATTAGGGTGGTAGCTGTATAAGAAGAAAAGAGTGGACACACCTCAGAGATGCATAGAGATAGAATTGATAAGTCTGAGCAACTGATGTATGAGGAAGAGTTGAGACGAGTTGAGAATACATCGTTTGTAGAATTGGATGAATGGAAGTATGATAATACCTTCTTCAGTTAAAGGCAACTTTAGAAATGGAGTGTGTTTGGAGGGAAAGATGAGTTCTGCTTTTGACATATTGAGTTTGAGATATCTATAGCACATGTAACTTAAAGTGTTTAATGGACAGTTAGTGATGTGGGATTGGATCTCAGAAGAGAGAGTGGAGCTGATATGTAGATTAGGGACTCATTTGCCTAGAGATGACAACTGAATCCCTGGAAGCTGAGGAGATCATCACAAGAGAGAGGATAGAGATATCTACATTTTAGGGTCATGGCATGCTTGAAGATCCAGCAAGGGAGACTGAGGAGGAACGGTTTAATATGTAGGAGAAGTAAGAGTACAGTGTCATAAAATCCATGATAGAAGAAAGTATCCAAGAGGAACAGGTGGTCAACAGGGCAAAATGTTTCAGAAATGTCAAGGAGGATAAGGATCAAGAAAAGGTCATTAGATTTGTCAATCAAGCGATAACTAGTAACTTTGGAGATAATAGTCTCAATGGCATATTTTAACGGATATTGGAAGTGGAAGTCATATTGTTGAATATTTGAGTTTTTTTAACCCTCAAAGAGTTCAGCTAAAAAAAAAGATCTTGAGACCCTATCTAGAAGGAGTTATAGAATGTAGTAAGAAATTTTTAAGGATAGGGCAAGCCTCAGCATGAGAAAGAACCAGTAGTAGGGAGAAGTTGAAGATTATAGAGCGATAGGAGTAGATAGTAGGAGCAATCTGCTAGAGAAGACAGTCAGGAATAGAATGAAAGGTTCATGTATAGGTGTTGATCTTCACAAGAAAAAAGGACATTTCATTAAAGGTGTGTAAAAGAGGAGACATTGAGGAATATGAGATGAGGAGTGGAAAGACAGATCTCAAAGATAATGGCCTCAATTTTCTATCTTTTTGTGTGTGTGTGAAATATGAGACAAGATCAGCAACACTGGTAGGTAGTGGCAAGCCTCAAATAATAAGATTCTTTGAATTGAATCAAATTAAATTAAGTCAGACTGTGACACATACACTTATGTATCTGACATTGGGCTAGTCTTTTTTAAGCTTTTTTTTTTTAACCATTTCTTTATGCCTCAGTTTCTTTATCTTTAGCATCGGTATAAGGTCACACTTCCAACCATACAGAGTTATTGTGAAGGAAGTACATTTTAGACATAAAAGCACTATAGAAATGGGAACCCTTGTTCCTTTTATTGCCTTTTCTACCTTTTGAACAATGATTCTTTCAGCAAGGCAAGAATTTATTAAAATTCTGTGGGAAACTTTATTTATGCAATATAACTTCAGATTTCTACTGGTCTGGTGAATTGCAGCAACAGCACAAAGCTCATAGTATAAAAGACAATTCCTTCATACAATATTTGAGTAAAGAAGCAAGATTTTATAGCATCATATACATAATTTTTACATAATTCATTGAAGTATGGTATTAATATGCAAATTGTTAGGACAATGAAGACTGCTATACATTTTCAGTGTGGAGATGACACAGGACTCCCTCTTTACATATCTTTATCCGTATCTAGTTCTATCTATGTACCTCTCTTTCTATCTATCTATCTATCTATCTATCTATCTATCTATCTATCTATCTATCTATTTCTCTATCTTTCTATCATTAATTGTAGCCTGGGTTTAATGGAATATAATGACAAATTACAGAAGGAAAAAAAAACCTGATATCTTTTTGAAATCCTGATTTTTTTTCTATAGAATCTTAGCTTATGTCATGCTAGTCTCTCTTTCAAAAAGTAGTTTAAAATTTAATTAGTGAAGGACACAACTCCTCAATTGATGAGACTAGTGCTGATATTGCCCTGTAAAGAGATATCTACAAGAAAGGATTAAGCATTTAAGTTAATCGGCTGCCTGTACACACTTAAAGAGAAAATAAGAAAGGAAATTTCATCAGATGGTGGAGCAACATCTAAATCCTTTATCTTAGTGGTTTCTCTATAGCAAATAAAACTTTTGTCCATTAGCAAGAAGAAAATTTCATTTCTCATCTAATACTTGACATCCAATTATTTTTAGGTTGCCAATATTGTGATACTTTGAAAAATGTGTGATTTTGTATATACATGATACTTCCTTTACCAATAGAGACAGCAGCACCTCCATATGTTATGGATTGCTGGCGATGAATATTCATCATCAGGTGCCCAAGGGTTTGCTGGTGTATGTTTCTGTATTTGTTGCCTAGACTATTCCTCAGAAAACAGGTACATAGTCATACACCAGTTGCCTACTTGGTGCCGGTCCAGCTTGGGAAGGAATAAAAAAATATATATCACTGATGCAAACATTAAAGTCACCCCTCTAGCAGGAAGAGGCAGTGGAGTAGGACTTCAGTAGTGGGATACCATCATTAATGGCAATAATCTGATTGACTTGGTGATAATTTTCACGATAGGCTGCAGCTTTATCTTTTCACAGGAGCTTTTTGAATAGCCATCAAAATCTAATGATTTTCAGTAACTTTCAGTAAAATTATTGAGTTTCATTGTACCATAATCCATTGTTACTACTATCAATAATCAAATGTCCTCCTTTGCAATTTGAAATTAATCTTGAACAAATTAGTATGACTAATTACCTTCTGATTGTTGGTTGTTCCCACCAATGATACACTTCATTGGGCATTGGAAATGTATTAATAGTAGACAGAGTTGCAGTATATTTTTTAAGTTATAGTGAATTGCTAGCTAATTATGTTCATATTATTCACCCTACCATTAATGGAAAGCTTTATGATGCCTGGATGAAGCTAGATTAAAATCAGCTGAAAAGATGAGTTGAGTTTGTTTATCATGTATTTTTATTATATCTGACAGCTGTTTCCTGAATGCCACTGAAGACTGCCTATGAAGCAGATATAACCCCTCTGAATGAACTGATTGTAATATTCTTTAAGTCTTTTTTAGGAGACACATTGCCTTCCTCCCCATTACCCCTCCAAAAATGCCTGTTAACTTAATTCTACAATCCTCTGCCACAAGATGACCCTGCAAATTTCCTGCTCTACCATTCTGGCTCCATTATTTGAACAGAAATTCGTGCATTAGTGGAAATATTACATCAGCATCAAGCTTAAAGTTTCAAGTCATGCCCTTAGAATGACATTGAATGTGCAATTATCCATGTGGCACATTGATGCAGGTGATGTATATGTTAAAGTAGATAGCTCATGAGGGTACACACAAACACATACATACATGGAGATTCTTACTATGTGTAAAAGTAAGCACCCCGACATACAGAGGAGAACTTTCTGTCACAGGTTCTTAGATCTGCTTTTCTAAATGAAAAGCAACTTTTGAGGGATCAACAATCACTTTAATCAAACACTTATATATCATTAACTTAATTCAGGGAAAAAGTCAGCACCTTGAATTTCAGAGGAAATACGGAGATATAGATCAACAGACAGACTTCCAGCTGTCTGACATAAGAAATACATACATCATAGATCAACAGACAGATAACTGTCTGACAATACATACATAGTTACTATAGAGAGAAGCACCCACATCTGGGTTTTCAAAATCTGGGAACTCCTTACAGGCTGCCTGGAGTCTCATCTGGCCAAACAAACACTTCCAAACAGTAAGCCCAAAAGTAAAACCTCACCTCAGAGTACTTATACATTTTTCAGAGCCAGAGGGCATCACAATCCTTGAGAACCAGTGCCTCCATTAGAAAATTAACAGAAGTTACCTGAGGCCTATTAATGGGAGGGGGGAAGATCTTTAACTCTTCTCCCCACCCACCATTAACCCCCCATGAAATTACTATTATATTAGGTCACTGTATTATTAAAAGAAATATAAGGCAATTATTGTCAAAATTTTCTTAATATATTTTAGAGAATACTAATCTGTGACATTGACATATATAAGTATATATCTGCAATTTAATATTCTCAGAGTCTCGTAACTGTCAAATTTCAAAACCATGGTGAAGCTACCAGCTATAATAATAATCATCACTAATTAAAAGTGATTGTTGCCATTATTGACAGTATACCACCATTGAAGTTCTACTCTAGTACCACATTATGCTTTTAGGGGTGACTTTGAAGTCTAAGAGGGTAGAGTACAATTTTTATTCAGGCTTTTTTAAGATGCAAAGTTATCAAGAAGGGGCTTGGTTAGGACTATGTGTCTGTTCTCTGAGGAATAGACTAAGAAAATAGATGTATACCCCAGCAAAAGGTTAGGTACCTTTGATGAATATTCAGCCTGAGCAATTCATATACAAAATCATACATTTTTCAAAGCATCAGCATATTAGCATTACTAAAAATATATATCCAAAATAGAGTGGTGTACAGGAAACTCAATTTCTTTCTTGCCAAAGGAAAAACATAGTTCTCTTTGTTATAAAGAACCTGTCAAGATAAAAGGAGATCGATTGCAGTCAGCCATCTAAAAAAATCAGAAAAACCGATCGGTGTGAATGATGGTAAGATGCTCAAGTCTAATGTTCAACTATGTTATCTAAGTCAAAAGGGAAGTGACTGATTTTTTACATGGCTTCTTCTTCATGGAGTATGTGAGACAATGTCATGACATTGCACTTTTGCACGTTTTAAGAAATAAAAAGGCAAACAAGTGACTCAGGAGTAAAATAGCAATTTTCTACTGTCTATCCCAATATAGTTGTTGGATAGTGCCAAACTGAGCTTGTTCTAGTATTTTCACTATTGTCAACGTGACTTGGCATAGTATAATTTATAGTAGCCCTGCCTCTTGTAATGTGTCAGTTGTAAGAAAAGTGAAGGGAATAACGTGACAATACAATATTGACTTTAGCTAATCAATGATTTTTTTAACATAATAAAGGAAATTTATCTTAGATTCTAAATAACAGAATATCTTGGATAGGAAAAAAAGCCAATCCTATATCACTAGGCACTTTAATGATGAAATTATATTGACTTACAGATTGTTCTAATCCAATCAGTAACAATAACATCCAACTCAGAATCAACCTGCTCCGGAACGTTTAGTTGGACAGTTGATGACTCAGCGGATTTGGTTGGCTTTACACGTTGGTCAAAAGTCTCAAGATATTCCTGTGGTAATTGTTTATTTTGCTGGTGTTGATGGCACATTGCCTGTTATTATCTATATTAGTATGAAATATTCATTGTATGTCTTTTTGAGTTCATGGGTTACAAACAGAGAGGACTATAGCTTCATTAATCCAAGTAATCTCAAAAAAGGCTTTCTTTTCCTCTCCTGTGTAATCTTACTCTTTCAAAGTATAAATAGCTAGTCTCTATTACTTTGACGCACTGAGTAATGCTTGTAGAATTCTGGGGGAGGGACTTTTATGTACAATCATAATTTTATAATTGTCAGTCACCTTAAAGGGCATCTAGTTCAAACCCTTCATTTTACAAATGAGGAAGCTGATGCCAAAGATCACACAGGTAATAAAATCTTGAACGCAGGTCCTCTGACAAGAAATCTAGAATTCAGCATATATCCTAAGTAGCTTCTCTCAGTCCTCCTAGACCGTAAGTAGTCTTTGGTTTTGCCATCTCAGATCAAATATAATAATTATATTCTTCCTTTCTTGTTTTACTTACATACAAATTATTGCCCAACCAATCTGCATATGGGCCTGACCTAAAAATGGTAAATTGAACAACAGTATGGAAAGTGACTCTGCTTGCATTGTCCTTAGAGTGTTTACAATTTATTTGCTCTACAGATGGGTAGTATTGAGGGATCCTAATTGTCCTTACTGTGACAACCCCACACCAGTTTCATTTAAGTCAGAAAATATCCTATATTTTGCCATTTAAAATAGACATAAAATGCATATGTATATCTTTTTGAGTCTTCTTAAACAAAACAAACAAAAAGCCCTGCTTAGGAGGTGTTTAGGAAAATGACATTTTCTGATGTGAGGAACAGAACCTGTTTTCAAATCTCATCCCTGACATCTTCTGTTTAAACCTGAGTAAGCTGCTTAGAATGTCTGAGCCTCCAATTTCTTCTTACATAAAATGAGGGGGTTGGACTAGGTGCCTTCCAAGCTCTCTTTCATCCCTCAATCCTCTGATCCTAAGATTGGTCATATCAGCAGGAGAGAAAGGTTCACCTTTCTTTATTATGAAATTATCTTGATGATGTAAGTAAGACAGAAAATATATTTCTAACCTCAGGTCACAATTAGTTTGTACTCTGATGCATGAGGTTGAAGAAACCCATTATTATTTAAACTACTAAAGGTGCTGTTTATTTTAGAAAGCTAATATTATATTAATTTTGCATGAATATTACATTTTAAATTAAGCCAAATTCTGATGAAGGCTAGCTCTCATCTGCCTTTTTTCAACTGTCTAACATCTTATTCTTTTTAAAACTGCTGCTTCTTGTTTTAGGCATTTTCATTTAGTGCTTCATGTTAATGCTTAGATTTTTTTTCCCCCAGAGAGGTAACAAGTACTGTCATTGAAGACCTATTATGATATAGAAGTAGTTAAAATTGTTCCTTAAAATGTGCTCTCAGACTTGCCTTTATAGAACTCTTCTTACTCTTATGTTGCCAAATTATTCACACTTGGCCTTTTATGTTTTCTTTAAAGTGTACAAAATTACAGATTCACCTCACTTGGAGGGGATATCAGAAATAATCAAATTTAACATAAAACTGAGCAAGAATCCCTTCCACAATCATACTTAATAAGTCCTTACTTAGTTTTATTTCTAAGACCTTTAGTAAATTCCAGCGTGTAGTGTCTTCTATCTCTCATTGATTTTAATATATTTTGTGTCAGTATTTTCTGCCACCTCCTTGTTTATCCTCATATACCGGTCATTCAGTTTTTGTATTATTCCTGTGGTAGATCTATCACTAGGAACTTCTTTCTTTCTTTTGCTTTTAAAAATATCATTTATTTATTTAACCGTCTCTTTAAAAAAGTATTTTTAGTTCAAAATTATCTTTCCCTCCTGCCCCTCCCCCATCCACAAAGGCACACAATATACCAGTTATACCTTTGAAATCATGGGAAACGGAGATAGAGGCAAGATGGCGGAGTAAAAGCAGGAACTCACCTGAATTCTTCCACAGATTCCTTCACATACCTCTAAAAAGTGATTCTGAACAGTTTCTAGAGTGGCAGAATCTGTAAAGAGACAAAGTCTGGCAGATTTCCTGTCCAAGATTATCTGGAAAGTCCACAGGAAGAATCTGTTGCACCAGGCTGGGAAAGGAACATAGTATAGCATGCACACTGCACCAGCACAGCTCTGACCATAGCAACGCCAGAGCAGATCCCAGTAGACTGAATCACTGGCAGCAGTGGCAATTCCCAGACCTCTCAGCAGAAAGAGTGGGGTGTGGGTGGGATGTCTATTGGGACTAGATGAGAGAGAAGCACAGTCTTGTGCAGGGCCTGTGCCAGCGGCAACAGCTACTCTTGGGTCTATCAGCTCATGGACTGAATGTTTGAAAGTCACCTTTTTAAGCTTCCAGGAGCCAAGATGGCAGAGTAAGCACTAAGTTACTCTCACCCTCCCTTGTTGACCTTCAAAAACCCAGAGAATATTGCCCCAGGAAAACTCCTGGAATAGTGGAGCCAGCAGAAAAATGGGGTACAGTAGTCTTTTAGCTAGAGGGGGGAACTGGAGGATTAATGGTTCTTCTTACTGTGACTGAAGGAAACCAGTACAGAATTGAAGGCATACCAGAAAGCCAGCAGCAAGCCCCACTTTAGAAAAAGCAGCAGGAGATCCTGGGAGGAGGAGAAGGTAAACACCAACACCAAGGACATACCAGCTAAGACCACCAGTTCTATCGAAGCACCAGGTAAACTACCAAACCACTACAATATCCAACTGCTAGCACCTTAGTTCCCAGTACAGAAAATCAATATCTGGGGGCGGAGCCAAGATGGCGGAGTAGAAGGACGCACGTTTACGAGCTCCGAAACCAAAGCCCATGGAATTGGTGTAGAAAGAGTCCCCCATAGATTCTGGGTGAGTGCAAGGTGTGCAGAGGCAGAGTGGAGGAGATTTCCGTCCCAGGGAGCCCTCAAGACCCGTCCCCAGGGTCCGGCGCGCCCCGGAGAGTAAACCCGACCCCCAGCGCTGCCCTGGCCGAGGCCTCAGAGAAGCGGATCGGAGCAGGCTTCAGAGACGGAAGCTGAAGCAGCCGGGAAAGTCCCTCCGCCCCACAGAAGCAGGTCAGTGAGAGAGGCCGGGCTGAAGGAGAGGGGAAGCAGGGCGTCTGTGACTCGGGCCCCCTCGGGAGGAAGCGGCGGCGGCAGGGACGGGGGCAGGAAGCCGCGGAGGCAGAGGCGTGGGCGGCGGCTGAGGCGGCAGCGGCCCGGGACTCAGGAATCCCCCAGCAGCAGGCAGGATCTTCATTACAGAAGATTTCCGCATAAAACCTGACGGAGCTGAGCCTGAGAGACGGCCCTGCCCCCAGCCCGCTCTGTTGCTGAAGGTTTCTGCTCGGGACCCCCAGGGGAGCTGAGATTGGGAGGCGGGCCCCCCCACCCCGCCCCCACCCGCTCCATTCTTGAGAGTCGCTGCATAAAGCCCCCCGAGGGATCAGAGTCTCGGAGACAGCCCTGGCCCCGCCCCAGCACCTGAACTAAAGCTCACTGATTGACAGCCAGCAGGAGGAAAGCCCATTTGAATCTCAGAGGCCAGGCGCTGGCTGGGCGGATCCAGGCGGGGGTGGAAGGGAATCTCAGAGGTCAAGTAACTGGCTGGGAAAATGCCTAGAAAGGGGAAGAAAAATAAGACTTTAGAGAGTTTTTTCCAACAAATGCAAATGATCCCAACCTTCGGATCAGATGGGGAGGACGAGAACGTATTTTTCCCATCAGGGAAAGATGTGGAGGGCGGGGCCTCAGTACCCCAGACACCCCAGGGGGGTGTTGGGTGGGCTCAGGCCTTGGAAGAGCTTAAAAAGGATTTTGAAAAGCAAGTTAGACAGGTGGAGGAAAGACTGGGAAAAGAAATGACAAAGATGCAAGAAGAGTATGAAAAAAAGGTCAATATCTTGGTAAAGGAGACCCAAAAAAATGCTGAGGAAATTAACACCTTGAAAAATAGGCTCACTCAATTGGCAAAAGAGGTTCAAAAAGCCAATGAGGAGAAGAATGCATTCAAAAGCAAAATGAGCCAAATGGAAAAAGAGGCTCAAAAGCTCACTGAATTTAATAGTTCTCTCAAAATTAGAATGGAACAGATGGAGTCTAATGATTTTATGAGAAACCAAGAAATCACCAAACAAAACCAAAAGAACAATAAAATGGAAGAGAATGTGAAATATCTCATGGGAAAAACAACTGACCTGGAAAATAGATCAAGGAGAGACAACTTAAAAATTATGGGACTACCTGAAAGCCATGATCAAAAAAAGAGCCTAGACATCGTCTTGCATGAAATTATCAAGGAAAACTGCCCTGACATTCTAGAACCAGAGGGCAAAATAAGTATTGAAAGAATCCATCGATCACCACCTGAAAGAGATCCAAAAAGAGAAACTCCTAGGAACATTGTGGCCAAATTCCAGAACTCCCAGCTCAAGGAAAAAATCTTGCAAGCAGCCAGAAACAAACAATTCCAGTACTGTGGTAATACAATCAGGATAACCCAAGATCTAGCAGCTTCTACATTAAGGGATCGAAGGGCGTGGAATAGGATATTCCAGAAGGCAAAGGAACTAGGACTCAAACCAAGAATCACCTACCCGGCTAAACTGAGTATAATATTTCAAGGGAAAATATGGTCTTTCAATGAAACAGAGGACTTTCAATCATTCTTGATGAAAAAACCAGAGCTGAAAAGAAAATTTGACTTTCAAACACAAGAATGAGAGGAAGCATGCAAAAGTAAACAGCAAGGAGAAGTATTAAGGGACTTACCAGAAATGAACTGTTTGCATTCATACATGGAAGGACAATATTTCTAACTCTTAAAACTTTTCAGTATCTGGGTGGTTGGTGGGACCACACATACACATGTACATGCATGCACACACATACACACATGCATTCACATGCAGAGACAGAGAGCACAGATTGAACTGAATAGGATGGGACCATACCTTAAAAGGAATTAAGGTAAATGATGAGAGAGAAATGTAGTGAGAGGAAAGAGGGAGAAATGGAAGGGGGTAACTATATGTCATTTAAGAGGCAAGTAGGAGATGTTTTTAGTGGAGGGAAAAAGAGGAGAGCTGAAGAAAAAAACAAACAAACAAACAAACAAACAAAAGTTTACCCTCATCACATTTGACTAAACGAAGGAGTGAAATGCACACTCATTTTGGTATGAAAACCTATCTTACAGTATAAGAAAGTGGGGGAGAAGGACATATTGGGGGGGGATGATGGAAGGGAGGGCAAAGGGAGGAGGGAGTAATTGAAAGTCAACACTTGGGGAGGGACAGGATCAAAGAGAAACAATGAGGGGCAGGTGAGGAGGGATGGCAATTCAGTTAGTCTTACACAACACGACTATCAGGAAGGTCATTTGCAAAGCTACACAGATATGGCCTATAATGAATTGCCTGCCGTACCAAAGGGAATGGGTGGGGAGGGAGGGATGGGGAGAATTTGGAACTCAAAGTTTTAGGAACAATTGTTTAGTATTGCTGTTGCAACCTAGGAAAGAAGACATACAGTTAATGAGGAATAGAAAGTCATCTGGCCCTACAGGAGAAAAGAGAAGATAGAGACAAGGGAAGGGAGGGATGACAGAAGAGAGGACAGATTGGAGATAGGGAAAATTAGATTGCTTGGGGTATTGGGGTGGGGGGAGGGGAGAAAAAGGGAGAAAATTTGGAACCCAAAAATTTGTGAAAATGAATGTAAAATAAATAAATAAATTAATTAATTAAAAAAAAAAAAAAAAAAAAAAAAAAAAAAAAAAGAAAATCAATATCTAAGCCCCTAGCTCCCAGCACCAGAAGTCTGGGACTGTTCTCCCTGGACCCCAGAAGCAGAGATCAAATTCAAAAGCCAGAAAAAAGGCAAACAACGTGAGCAAGAATAATAATAAAAAGCCAATGACTATAGAAAAATATCTTGGTAACAGGGAAAATCAAAACACAAATTCAGGAAAGGACAACATGATCACTATATTCACATCTGAAACCTCAAAGGGGAATATGAGTTTGTCTCAAGCCAAAAAAAGAGTTCTTTGAAGAACTGAAGAAAGATTTTAAAACTCACATAAGAAAAACAGAAGAAGAATTAAACAATTACTTTAAAAATGCAATTGACCAAATGGAAAAAAAAAAGTGCACTGAAGAAAACGGCTCTTTAAAAAAGTAGAATTGAGAGGAGCCAAGATGGCGGAGTAGAAAGATTCACATACGCTAGCTCTGAACACACAACCCATAAATTTCCTGTAAAAAGAACTTCCCACAAATTCTGGAGCAGTGGAAGCCATGCAGCAATGCAGTGGAGGAGATTTCTGTTCCAGAGAGCCCTGAAAAACCGACACCAAAGGTCCGTTGCATACCGGACAGCGGAGCCCAGCCCTGCCCTGGCCGTATGGCCCTGAGAGGAGCAGATCCGAGCAGGCTTCAGGGACAGAACCTCCAGCAGCCTAGAAGGTCCCTCCACCCACAGGCACTACAGGTCAGTGAGAGAGACTTCTGGGCTGGCCAAGAGGGGAGCAGGGGTGTCTCCATAACTCAGGCCCCCTTGGGAGGCAGTGGCAGAGGCAGCAGCAACCAGGAGCTCCCAAAGCAGGCAGGACCTCAGATCCATTACTGAAGATCTCTGCCTAAACCACCTGAGGGAACTGAGCCTGGGAGGTGGCCCTGCCCCAACCGGAGCACCAGAACTTAAGCTCACATTGAATAACAGCCCCCTGCCCCCCCGCCCACACTGAAAGTCCTGAGGCTGGGAAGTAGCACTTGAATCTCAGACACCAAGCACTAGTGAGGCTGGGGGTGGAGAGGAATCTCAGAAGTCAAGTAGTTGGCTGGGAAAATGCCCAGAAAAGGGAAAAAAAATAAGACCATAGAAGGTTACTTTCTTGGTGAACAGATGTTTCCTCCTTTCCTTTCTGATGAGGAAGAACAATGCTTACTATCAGGGAAAGACATAGAAGTCAAGGCCTCTGTATCCCGAACATCTGAAATAGATATCCAATGGGCTCAGGCCATGAAAGAGCTCAAAAAGGATTTTGAAAATCAAGTTAGACAGGTCGAGGAAAAACTGGGAAGAGAAATGAGAGAGATGCAAGAAAAGTATGAAAAACAGGTCAATACCTTGCTAAAGGAGACCCAAAAAATGCTGAAGAAAATAAAAGAGTAGAATTGACCAAGTGGAAAAGGAGGTACAAAAACTAATTGAAGACAACAATTCATTAAAAATTAGAATTGGGCAAGTGGAAGCTAGTGACTTTATGAAGCATCAAGAATGAATCAAACAAAATTGGAAGAATGAGAAAACAGGAATCATGCAAAACATGTTTCCATATTAGCCATGTCATAAAAAAGCAAGAAAAATAAAGTGAGAAAATAATACTTCAATTTGTGCATTGAGTTCATCAGTTCTCCCTCTTGAGGTGGGTGGTATTTTTTCATCATGAGTCCTTCAGAAGTGTCTTTTCTCACTGTATTGATCAGAGAAGCTAAATCTAATCACCATTAAAATATATATATAGGGATTTTTTTTTCCAAATTAAGATTGTTAAATTAAAAAAAGTAAAAAAAAATCTGTCTCAGAATCAAACTCTAACAAAAATATACATCCTATTATTTGTTGATGTAGTCTACATGATATTGTTTTGTTGATTCTCCTCAATCCTTCATTTCCTCCATATATTGCACATTATCATGGAGGCAATTTGACACGTGACTTATTCATTAGACCAGAGTGTTACAGTAGATTTTTGTTTGTTTGTTATTATTGTTGTTGCTTTTATTTGAACCCAGGGCATGATTAAGTCTTTCTGGACCTCCTCAGTTTCCTCATCAATAAAATGAATCAGCTGGATTAGATAATCTGATATTATGGTTAACCAATCATTTTGGTTAGCTGAGTGCTACCAGATGTTCTAGAAGACTAAAATCTAAAAAAATACATTTTGGGGGGATAATCTCAACATGTTGATGTTGATATAAAACTAGCCTAGACCCCTGATACATTCTGGCTATATAGCCATAGGATAATAGATTTAGATTTACAAGGGACCTATGACGTTATGTAATCTATTCATTTTATTTAATAGATGTTGACTGAGGCCTGGCAACTCTTTAACTTTGTATGCAGAACAGTTGCCTACATACATTGGTAGTTTCCTTACTTGGAGTTCTCGATATAAGTGAAATCACAGGTCCGGTCCTCACCCTATTTCCTCCACACACAAAAGCATTTAATATTAAAAATTTGCTAAGAAAAAAATGAAATATTTTATCAGTGTGTGCTTCAGAATCTTTATAAATAACAATGATCATTATTCAGCTATATATATTAAGAAAATATTGGATACTGACCTAGATTTATTTTTAATAAATTCCCATGATCAATTTGTCATTTTTCTGAAATATGCAATATAAAACAGAAATAAATATGCTAAAATGTAGATGAAAATTAGGTTTCTGGTTATTTTCAGTCAGTCAAGAATTCTTTATTAAGCACATACTATGTGCCAGGAACTCTGCCAAGTGTTGGGGATACAAAGAAAGGCAAAAGACCTCTGAAGGAGCTCACAGACTAATGAGGAAGAAAACATGCAAGTATTTCCATACAAACATGTTATGTACAGTATAAAGTTAAGATAATCAAAGAGGAACCATATTAACATTAAGGGGGATAAAGAAAGGCTTTTTGTAGAAGGTACAATTTTGATTAAGACTTGGTATCTATGAATTCCCTAGGAAAAAATCTCCAGGGCCAGATGGATTCACAAGTGAATTCTATCAAACATTTAAAGACCAGTTAATTCCAATACTATATAGACTATTTGGGAAAATTGGGGAAGAAGGTGTCCTCCTAAATTCCTTTTATGATACAAATATGATTTTAATACCTAAACCAAGAAGAGCCAAAACACAGGAAGAAAATTAAAGACCAATTGCTCTAATGAATATAGATGCAAAAATTTTAAATAAGATTTTAGCAAAAAGAATACAGCAACTTATCCCTAGAATAATACATTATGATCAGGTAGGATTTATATCAGGAATGCAGGGCTCCTTCAATAATAGGAAAACTATTCACATTATTGATCATATCCACAACAAAACTAACAGAAGACAAATGATTATCTCAATAAATGCAGAAAAAGCTTTTGACAAAATACAATACCCATTCTTATTGAAAACACTGGAGAACATAGGAATAAATGTAACTTTCCATAAAATAATAAGCAGTATCTACCTAAAACCTTCAGCAAGCATTATATGCAGTGGGGATAAGTTAGATGCATTTCCAATAAGATCAGGGGTGAAACAAGGATGTCCATTATCACCACTCTTATTCAATATGGTACTAGAAATATTAGCTGTAGCAATAAGAGAAGAAAAAGAAATTGAAGGAATTAGAATAGGCAAAGAAGAAACTAAGTTATCACTCTTTGCAAATGATATGATGATATACTTAGAGAATCCCAAAGACTCAAGTAAAAAACTACTTGAAATAATAAAAAATCTTTGGCAAAGTTGCAAGTTACAAAATAAACCCACACAAATCTTCTGTATTTCTATATATTACTGACAGTAAAGCCCAATAGCAAGAGGTAGAAAGAGTCTACCTGCCAAAACAAACCCAGGGACTATATGAACATAATTGTAGAATATTTTTCACATGAATAAAATCAGATCTAAGTAAGTGGAAAAACATTGGTTGCTCGTGGGTGGGCTGAGGCAATATAATAAAAAAATGACAATTCTACCTAAATTAATTTTCTTATTCAGTGCCATACCAATCAAACTATCAGATAATTATTTTGTAGAACTAGAAAAATAATATCAAAATTTATCTGGAAGAACAAAAGTTCCAGAACATCAAGTGAACTAATGCAAAGAAATGCTAGGGAAGATGGCCTAGCTCTACCAGATCTCAAATTGTATTATAAAACAGCAATTATCAAAACCATTGGTACTAGCTAAGAAACAGAGGTGTAGACCACTGGAATATGTTAGACACCCAAGACACAGTAGTAAATGAATATATCAATCTGCTGTTTGATAAAACCAAGGACCCCAGCTTCTGGGATAAGAACTCACTGTTTGATAAAATTTGCTGGAAAAACTGGATAACAATGTGGTGGAAACTAGGCATAGACTAATGCCTGTCATCATACACAAGAATAAAGTCTATATGGGTACATTATCTAGGTATAAAGATTGATACTATAAACAAATTAGGGGAGCAAGAAATAGTGTATTTATTAGATTTATGGAAAAGGGAAGAATTTTTGACTAAACAAGAAATAGAAAACATTTTGAAATGCAAAATAGATAATTTTGATTACATTAAATTGAAAAGTTTTTGCACAAACCCAGTGTAGTCAAGATTAGAAGGGAAGCAGAAAACTGGGAAAGAATTTTTGCAAGTATTTTTGCAAGAATTTTTGTTTGTGATAAAGGCCTCATTTCTAAAATATATAGAGAACTGAGTCAAATGTACAAGAATACAAGTCATTCCCCAATTGATAAATCGTCAAAGGAAATGAAAGAGGCCATTTTCAGAGGAAGAAATTAAAACTATCTATAGTCATATGAAAAAATGCCCTATATCACTATTGAATAGAGACATCCAAATCAAAACAACTCTGAGGTACCACATCACACCTATAAGATTGGCTAACATGACAGAACAGTATGATGATAAATGTTGGAGAAGATGTGGGGGAGTTGGAACACTAATTCATTGTTGGTGGAGCTGTTAGCTGATCCAACCATTCTGGAGAGCAATTTGGAACTATGCTCAACAGGCTACAAAAATGTGCATACCTTTTGACCCAGAAATATCGCTTCTAGGACTGTATCCCCAGGAGATCATAAAAATGCGAAAGGGTCTCACATTTACAAAAATATTTATAGCAGCTCTCTTTGTGGTGACCAAGAACTGGAAATCAAGGGGATGCCCATCAATTGGGATGACTGAAGAAGCTGTGGTATATAAATGTAATGGAATACTATTGTGCTATAAGAAATGATGAACAGGAAGACTTCAGAGAGGCCTGGAAGGACTTACATGAACTGATGTTGAGCAAAAGGAGCAGAACCAGTAGAACTTTATACACAGCAACAACCACAGTGTGTGAGGAATTTTTCTGGTAGACTTGGTACTTCACTGCAATGCAAAGAGTTAAAAAATTCCCAATAGTCTCTTAAAGCAAAACACCTTCTGCTTCCAGAGAAAGAAATATGGAAATTAATCTCAGAATGCAGCAGATCGTTTTCTTTTGTATTACGTCTTGGTTTGTTTTATGATTTCTCCCATTCATTTTTATTCTTCTATGCAACATGACTAAGGTGAAAATGTATTTAATAGGAATATATGTGTGGAAACTAAAATTGTACACTGTCTCAAAGAGGGAGAGGGGGGAGGAGAAAAATCTAAGTTATATGGAAGTGATTGTAGAATACTGAAAACAAATAAAGTAATCAATTGAGAAAAAAAAGACTTGAAGAAATCTAGGGAAGTCAGAAGGATGAAATGAGGAAAGTTCCAGGCATGGAACAACAACTAATGAAAACACACTATAAAAATACTGAGTTCTGTATAAATTAGGATTTTATTATACTACATGAAATGAAATTTTATCAGAAGTGATTTCAATGTTTTTTAATCAATATGTGTTACTTTTTTAAAAGGATACTTCTAATAGTAACATTAGTCATTTAATATATAGATAACTTTCAGAGCATCTTCAAATTTTAGATGTCATCTCAGAAAACATTTGCCAATCTCTCATGTTATCAATAAGGAAAGTGAGATCCAGAAAGACTAATTTAGATTTTCCTGAGGTAATATAGCAAGTTACTGGGAAATTCAGGACTACAGCCTTGGTCTCCTTACTTTGAGACCAGAACTTTTGATCCTAGCCTTCAATTTTTCCTGGAATGATTCATTACTTTCCCCTCCCCCCACCCTTGAGGGTTTTCAAAAGCTCTAATTGGTACTTAATTATTCCTTGATTCCAAATTCAGTGGGAAGACTATTCATCCTTATATACCTTTAAGAGACTAACAAACTTTTTGCTTTGTAGTAAAAGGGAAAAACATGTTTGTTGAATGTTTACAGATTCTTCAACCTACTTTGTGTTTAGTAAGGCACTATAATTTTAGATAGCTTCGTAAAATGTTAACAAAAGGATTACTAATTGAGTGTCGAGAAGAATGAATAGGCTTGGGTATTCCTCAACACCAGGCATTTTCGTTACACATTGTGTCCTGAAATGTTGGCATACTTCCCCCAAAGCATATTTTCTGAATTACCAAGCAGTAACAGGAGTTCCCAAGCCTGCACTTTTCTAAACATACTAATAGTTACTCTTTAAATTATTTGTACAGTATTCAAAACTGCATTTCTACCATCAAGAAAGATATCATTCATTCAGAACCTTTTTTACCAGGCATGGATTTAAATGTAAATGCATATTTAATTCTCTTCTTTCTTAGAGCTAACAATAAGGAATAGACTTTTATTGCTCTGATTTCTTTGCTCTAGGAAATCCCACTGGAGAGAACCTCCATGTGAGAGAACATCTTCTACCAATACAAATTGGAACTTTCTCTGAAACACTGTCTTACAGCAGAGGTGTCACACTCAAGGCAATCATATTACAATATCATTGGGAAATGTTTAATAAAACAATTTAAAAATACAATAAAACATAGATAAAATTAATTTGTGGGTCTATTTCTATCTAAATTTGACACCACTGGTCTTAAAGAATTATCTGGAGCCCTAGATAGAGAATTATCTAGAGTGATTTGCCCAGAGTCATACAGCCAGAAAAGTTGAACTTGGACCTTTGTGTCTTTGAGAGAAACTATCCATTGTACCACATGTCCTTTTCTCTTCTTCCTAATCAAGGCTTAATCATTGTTTGACAGTCTTGCACTAAAACAAGTCATCTTAATTGTGTAAGATAGCAGCTCATTTGGCACATCACTGCTAGTATCATTATTCTAGGATACTAGCAGAAACTGTGAAAGACCTGCAACATCTGGAGAAGAAGAGAATTTTCCTGAATCTTAAGGTAGTGTTTGCGAATTTCTATGTCCTATAAATATAGCATTGCTCACTGGGTTGTTTTTTCTCCTTCCTTCTTAACTTTAATCACAGACTTTCAGAATTGGAAGTAACCTCAGTGGCCATGTAGCAAAACCTATACTTTTAAAGAATCTCTACCATGACATACCCCAAAAGTAGCCATCTACCCCCTTTAGAGGAAACCCACTACCTCCCAAAGCATCCACTCTGGGGTAGCTCTACTTGTTAGAGATTTTTTTTCCCCTGACATCAAGCCTGCATTTTCTTTTTTCTTTTTTTCTTTTTCTTTTTTTTTTTTTTTTGCCACTTCTACTACTAGTTCTGGATTCTGCCCTTGGGCCAAATAGCAAATTTAGTCCCTCTTACAAATGACAGACTTTCAGTTATTGGAACAAAGCTATTATATTGCTTCCCCTCAACTCCTTCCATAAATCTTATCTTCCTAATGCTAAACATCCCCATTCTCCTCCAATAATCTTGACATATATGGAATGAATTTAGAGGTGTATATCATCTTGATTGCCATACTCCAGAAATTCTCCAGACTATTAGTTTCTTGCTGTCCTAAATTTTAGTGCCCCAAACTGAACACAGTATTTCAGATGTACTCTGATCAGAGGTGAGTAAAGAAGCAGTTTAGTACTAAACTCTATACCTTCTGTGGCACCTCCATAGTACCGGACTCTGTATCTCTCTTAATGCAGCCTAAGATTGCATTTTTTTTTCTACCATATCACACTATTGATTCCTACTAAACTTGCAATTCCATTTAACCTGTACCCTTCCTCCATCCCCCCCTCACCCCCCACTGTTGTTTTTGTTGGTTTGTTTTCAGATGAATAGTACTCTGATTAATTTTGGCTTTACTGTTTTAAGAATTGTGATATTAGACCTGACCTGAGCTTGTCTAATTCTTAACTGTGTATCTCTCTATGAAGGAACATTTGCCAAGCAAAATTATTAGAAATAGAATCATACAAGGGACAGCCAGAAGGTGCATTGGATAGAGCAATCAGCTCTGGCGTCAGGAGGATCACAGTTCAAATGTGCACGCAGGCACTTAATAGCTGTGTGGCCCTGGGCAAGTCCCTTAATCTCAACTGCTTTTTAAAAAAGAAGTAGAGTCATACAGAAAAATAGTTATTTTTTAATACAATTTTATTTTCAGGTACAAATTTTTATAATAAATATATTCTGAAAAAAGAAAGAAAAATGCTTCAAATTATACTCTGAGAAAACCAGTTTTCTGTTTGGATGTCGATAGTATTGTTTTATCATGAGTCTTTTGGAATTGTAATGGGTTATTGGGTGGACTAGAGTCATTAAGTCTTTCACAGTTGATTATCTTTGCAATATTGCTGTTATTTTATAAATTGTTCCCTGGGTTGTTTACTTCACTTTACAGAAGTTCATATAAGTCTTCCCAGTTTTATTTTGTTTATATGAAACCATCTCTTTCATCAGAAAAATGGCTAACATTTTAAAAGAGAAAACTTTTATATTTTTGGAGGGATCATTTATTCAAGTGTCCACACTTAAGGAGTCTACATTAAAGAAGTCCTAGCAAGAACTGTATTGTACCCAGAATAGTTTAATGTGTAGAGTAATTGACAGATCTTTGAGCATAAGAAAACTGTATTTTAAATGGAAATGAGTAACTCAAATTTATCGCTGATCTCCTGTCAAGTGTTTCCAAATGATTGTTTCATTATGATAAACTTCTTGGAGATTATCTTAGCCCTGATGTGGCTTCCAAGTTAAATTGGACTTAGCCAGATTTTGCAGGTGAGTTACGAGTTAGTCATAAACTAAGTTTTGTCATGGGTCCTCCCTCAGTAATGGTATATTTGATTTATATGATGGAATATGGGCATTGACTCAACCATCATGAATATCGATAGCTCTTACATACCATGTAATTTTCTAATTTGGAAGCTTCAGTTCACCTGAAGAAGAACTGATAATGAATTTTAAGTAAGTTTTAAGTGAGGCTTTTCCCCCTACTGGCAGATAAAATCCTTAATTATACTTTTTAGCTGTTTCTTGCAGCTTGAAGGTAATTGTATCAACAGATTACAGGGGACATAATTAAACTGTGGCACAGTGGCCATTTCAATAATGTATGTGGAGCCCACATGTTGATCAGAATGTTTTTAGTTTGGAATGTGAGTAGTCTCAGTATATTTTAAAGAAAATAATAATTTTAACATTGTATAAGATTATATATGTATTACATATTTGTTTAGGTACTATGTATTCATCATGTACTCTAAATATTTTTAAAACAATATTACCTACATATCATTCTAGAAAAAGGGGTTTCATGTGACTCTTTTTGTTACCATTGCTTCTCTCCTAAAATGATTCAAGTTGTTTCTTCTTCCATGACTATAACAATATTATATAAAAAATAGAAATGAAACAGAAGAATATGGGTGTTTTATATGAAATACATCGGTTGGAAAATGGGGCCTGTTTGTCCTTTTCTATGAACACCAACATCATTATCACCTACTTTTACAAGGTTGAAAGCTTTGGGAGGGCAGGAGCCAAATCTATATTTGAATATTTCATTTTTCCAGAACTTATGTGTTTTCATCCATATGGGTATTTTCTCTGTTGACAAAGATTGTGGACTCTATGTATTTAGTAGATGGTTTCATGAATTTCTGTAGTCAAGAAGATCATCCTTGGGGTTCCATACTGCTAGTAATTCAGACTATCTGGATTTAGTTAGGCTGACCATTACTCAAAGCATTTAAGAATGCTTTTCTTAAATTTCATTTCAAGTCAGGATGAGGTGGTAAAGTAGAACTTTTATTTCAGGTACTGTGATCATATGATCAATAAATATTTAATTCATTATTATTTATATTTTTTAAAATATCTGTTCATGTATTTCATGAAATATTTCCTAATAACATGTAAATTTTTTGAACATTCATTTTTTAAAAAAATTAAGTTTCAAATTCTCTTCCTACCTACTCTATGATATCAATTATACATGTGAAGTCATGCAAAGCATATTTCCATATAAGCCACTCATCATTATTTATCATTCTTCACATTTTGAATACAGATGTTACAGGTCTCTATATTTATACAGATATTTTCCTCAAGTCTCAAAGAGTATATTTGGATATACCACACCATAATAGCTATTGTTGGGGGGGGGCAGGAAATTTAATCAACAATTTAAAAATAGATTCACCTAATTTTTAAAAATTTGAATGAATTATTTTGACATTATTCTGGCAGCCTAAGTCACTCTTGGCAGAGAATTAGGTACTTATCCCAACACAGTTATTCCTTCAGTCCATTGTTATAGCTAAAAAGATGAACATTTAGTACACCCACACATTCAAACTCTTAAAAGTCCTGAATGTTTAGAATTAAATGGATCTTATTGCCTCTGAATGAAATATTGAAAATTTGATATATCTCCTAATTATTATTAAATTCATTATTCTTTGAACATTCAGCAAGTTACTCAACATGTTATCTCCATTTATGACAGTCACAGTAGTTAAAAGACCTTTTCATTGAAGCAGTAGGCAAACTCCTCAGTGTGTGTCAAGAGTAATTTGGAAAGAAAAATAAGACTAATGATTAGAACTCAGATATGGCATGGTATTTTATTAATACATATCAGGGCTCTAATAATTTATGGGAAATTATGATGGCCTGCCATAGGAGCCTCAGATATAATCCTTTGGGACTCCGTTCACTATTAGCTATGCTTACTGGCCCACAGTCCACATACACCATGTTTTTGTCTTAAGTAAACAATTAAATTTATATTTGTCTCTTTTAACCTTTGTTGAATTAATCTTTGCATGGAATCTCTCACAAATATCTTTTAAATACCATACTTTCACTTAAGGCTGATTATTAATAAGTTAAATGTTCCTTAATTATTTTTATTATCTCTAAGTGAAATCAGCAGGCATTTTTGATGTGTCTTTTTCAAGGCTTCTATAACTACTTTATTAGGATGCTGAATCTGAAATTATGGTGTTTATTATCCTAATACCAAATGATAATTTTAATGTATAAGCACACCTTTTTCCTTTTACATAGAATATATTTCCTCTCCAAGTATTCAGTGAATCCTCTTTACTAATAGATTGGTATATGACCCAGTGGATAGGAAGCTACCCTCAAGGCCAAAAAGACCTAGGTTAAAGTTCTATTTCTGACACATATTGATTTTATGGCCTGGGGATTAGTTTGGACCTTGGTGCTCTAAGCAATGTTCCAAAGCTAAGTCAAAGCGAAGTTGCTGACCTGCGTTGATGGCTGACATTTCCTCCCATTGGAGTTCCCCATGCCTGTGAAATCACATAGCCAGTGTCTTTCCCTATCCCTAAGAATATCTCAAATTCATTTTTAGTAAATAAACATTTATTTAGAACCTACTATGTACTAGGATCTAGGATCTGGGAGGCAACATATTGTAGTAGTGGGAAGATCACTGAAGTTGTTTTCAAAATACTTGGATTTGGATCCCAGGTGTGGTTCTGCGATATTGGACAAGTCATTTAATATTTTTGAGTCATTTTTCTTCATCTGCAAAATGGGGATAATGCCATCTCCCATATCTCTGATGAGGTTTCAGTGAATGGAATGGATATATAAATGCTTTGCAAAATGTTAAATTCTAAATTAGGATTTTTCCCATATATGTGCAAGATTATTTATCTAAAATGAGTCACAGAAAGGACCCATCTCAGCGATATGAATTAGAACATAATATTAGTGGCAGAATAGAACAAGAGAAACTCTAAAGTTCCAATTGTGTAGTCATTCCAAAGAAATATAAAGATTGCTTCTCCCAATACCCAAACACAATTCTGCTGGTTTATTATATTTTTCTCTTTTCTCCACTATGTTTTTAATACAGTTAAGATTTCACTGAGCCATTGAAATTGCTGTAAATTGACATACTGTGATTTTGAAAGCACTACCGAACTTCTGGGAACCAAGATGGTAGAGTAAGCAGTAAATTGCTGTAACTCTCCCATATTCACCTCCAAATAATAAAAAAGCACCCCAAAGAAATCCTGGATCAGCAGATCCAGCAAAAAAAACAGATGGGGCAAAATATTATTGTAGTCAAAGATAGCCCTGGACAAACAGTTAGCCTCCAGTGGCCAAACTTCCCATGCTTTAGTGTAACCCTGGGAAATGCAGAAATACACCACCAGCCTTAGCACACACCAGACACAACCACTAGGACCCTGACTTAACACCAAGTAAACTGCAGACCCTTATGACCTCTAGCAGCACCAGTCATCCCCATACCTCCACCCTATCCCCTCAGTGCAGCACCAGACACAAAGTTCTCCCAGGGGCCTCAGGGCAACAAAAATGTAGCACCAGGTAAACAGCCAGGGCCTGCAGCCACTGGCAGAAGAAGCCTGAATCTGTGCCACTTCTACCTTGGGAGAAAAGCTCAACTGGAAAAGAAGGGGAAAAGGCCAAAAAAGATGAGCCAAAAAAAAAAACCAACGAAAAAGAATCTGATCATAGAAAGTCATTTTGGTGAGAGGGGAGATCAAGACACAAACTCAGAAGAGGAGAACAATGTTATGAAGGAAAACTACCCTGATGTCCTCAAAACAGAAGGCAAAATAAGCATTGAGAGACTCTATCGATAGCTTCAGCAAAAAGATCCTCAAATAGAAACTCCAAGGAACATTATAGCTAAATTACAGGAGTATCAGGTCAAGTTAAAAATACTACAAGTGTCCAGAAAGAAACAATTCAAATTCAGAGAGTCACAATTAGGATTATACAGGATTAGACAGCTGCTGCGTTAAAAGATCAGAGGTCATGGAACATGATATCCCAGAAGGCAAAAGAGCTAAGACTACAACCAAGAATTACCTACCTAGCAAGATTAAGCACAACAGTCCAAGGGAAAAAAATGGTCATCCAATGAAATAAAAGAATTTAAAACTTTCATGAGGAGACCAAAATTGAACAAAAAAGATTGATCTCCAATATCAAGACCCAAGGGAAGCCTAAAAAAGGTAGAAAATGGAAAATTAAGCACAAGGGACTGAATGGAGCCAAGCTGTTTACATCCCTACATGGGAAGATGATACTTGTAATTCTTAAAAAATTTATAGTAGAGAGAAAGAAAAGAGGTTGAACTATGGGTATAGCTTAAGCCTTACTGTCATCAGGACTTGCTCAAAGAGGAATTAATACATACAATCAGTTGAATATAGAAATCTGTCCTACCTGACAGGAAGATTGAAGGGGACAAGATTAACTAAGGTGGGGGTAGGTAGGTGGGGATTGACAAAAGAGGGGTCAGACCAGGGGAAGTGATAAACAGAAGCAAAACTCTATATGAAGGGAAAGAATGAAAGGAGAGAGAGAAAAAAAAAACAAACAGGAAGAAAAACAGGATGGAGGGAAATACACAGTTGGTGATCATAACTATAAAAGTGAATAGCATGAGTCTCCCATAAAATGGAAATGGATAGCAGAGTGGATCAAAACCTAGAATCCTACAATAGGTTGTTTTCAAGAGACACACTTGAAACAGAAAGGCATACACACAGAGTAAAGGTAAAGGGTTAGAACAGAATCTATTATGTTTCAACTGAAGTAAAAAAAAAGCAGTGGTAGCAATTCTGATCTCAGATAAAGCAAAAGCAAAAATAGACCTAATTAAAAGAGAGAAGGAAGCACAGCTCCATCTTTCTAAAAGGTACCATAGACAATGAAGTGATATTAATACTTAATATAAATGCACCAATTGGTATAGCATTCAAATTTTTAAAGGAAAAACTTAGTGAGTCACAGATTCATGACCAAACTAGAGATAGGTGGTATTACAATATGTAAAATAGATTGATTATATTAAATTTAAAAAGTTTTTGTACAAACAAAACCAATGCAACCAAGATTAGAAGGAAAGCAGAAAGCTGGGAAACAATCATTATAGCAAGTGTCTTTGATAAAAGCCTCATTTCCCAAATATAGAAAGAACTGAGTCCAATTTATAAGAATATAAGCCATTTCCTATTTAACAAATGACAAAAGAATATGAAAAGACACTTTTCAGATTAAGAAGTCGAATCCATCTATAGGCATATAAAGAAGTGCTCTAAATCACTTTTGATTAGAGATGATAATTAAAACAATTCTGAGGTAGCACCTCACACCTTTCAGTTTGGCTAACATGACTAAAAAGGAACATGAGAGAGGATGTGAGAAAATTGGGGCACCAATGCACTGTTAGTGGAGTTGTGAACTGATGAAATCATTCTGGAGAGCAGTTTGGAACTATACCCAAAGGGCAATCAAACTGTACCTGTCCTTTGGTCCAGCAATATTACTATAGATCCGTATCTTAAGAGAGCATAAAAAAGGGAAAAGGTGTATATGCAGAAATATTTATAGCAACCCTTTTTGTGGTGGCAAAATATTGGAAATTAAGGGAATATCCATAAATTGTGGAATGGTTGAACAAGCTTGGTTATGTAAATATAATGGAATACTGTTATGCAATAAGAAATGAACAATAGGAAGATTCCAGAAAAAACTTGAAAGACTAATACAAACTAGTGAAAAGTGACATGAGCAGAATCAGGAAACATAGTCTATAGTATCAACAATGTTGTATAATGATCAACTACAAATGACTCAACTCTTCTCAGCAACACAATTATCTAAGGTAAATACAAAGGATTCATGGGAAAAATTCTATCCATATCCAGATAAAGAACTGATAGATTCTGAATGCAGATTGAAGAATACATTTTTTTTACTTTATTACTTTTTATTTTTTTTCTTTTTGATCTGTTTCTTCTTTCACAACTGTGATTAATATGGAAATATGCTTTACATGCTAGCACATGCATAACCTATATCAAATTACCTGCCATTTTAGGGAGGGAGGAAGAAAAATGTGGTACCAAAAATATTGTAAAAAATGAATACTAAAAATTATCTTGTAATGTAAATGTGAAAAAAGAAAATACTATTTTAAAGAAAAAAGCTAAATTGGCATACTGTATATAATATATGGAACAAATAACACATACTTGTGGCAGTTAGGTAGAGTGTATACAGTGCTGGATATGCGGTAGAGAAGTCATGAGTTCACATCTGCCCTCAGACACTTATCTCTCTATGTCCCAGTTTCTTCATCTGAAAAATGGGGATAATAATAGCACTTACTTCTCAGAAATATTGTGAGGATAAAGAGAGGTTATATTTTTAAAGGACTTTGAAAACCTTAAAGCACTACATAATTGTTGTTAAGAGAGTAAATCAGAAGATCCAATAGTCAAGTCCTACTATAGCCCTCTCACCTTCTTGTGACTGTCACCAAATTTGTTAAAATTAACTCTCCATTTGCTTATTGGTAAAATGACTGAGTAATATCTATTCTGCTATTTCTGAAGGTTTTTTTGAGGATCTTGTGAAATAATTTATGGGATAGCCCTTTGGGAACTTCAATGTGAAATACAAATATAAGATGATACAAAGATGTTTGTGTTGCCAGTAAAACTGTCAGGCCCTGTATGAGGTATTTGCTTTTTACAGTTCTTTCAAGGTCTGGTGTAATGATGAAATATGGTTTTCCTTTTTATTGTCTTTGTTTTTGTTTTCTATTGAGTGAAAGATGTCTGAGTATCTTCCAATCCTTTACACCAGTTACCATGAAAACCTAGAACATTGTTTTGACCTCTGTCCCTGGTCTTGAGTTTCAGGTAATGTAAAATAACATTGAAAATCATTTCAGTAACATTTTATGCCCAGTTAGTTTTTCAGGGCAGTGGGAGGAGAGCATTATTGAACAGACACAAAAGTGGTAGGTTTGTTTCTCATGCAGGTCTGAGTGTTCAGATGTTTACCTCTCAAGCAAGAGAACAATTTGATAAGAACCTGGCTCTGCAAAATTTGATGAAGACAGCAAACCCTGTGGGGATTGGGAGGAAGGTGAGACGAGGCTGATTTTGGTATGCTATGTCTTTGAACAGAGGATATTCAGGGAAGTAGAAACTAGATTATCTTTGGCTTGAGGTTCCCAAACCATATGACTACCCATATTTCCCTGATCAGAATTTGAATTAACATAAGGACAATAGACATTAAAGAAGTTGATGAAGACTCTTAGTTTAATAAATAAAATCATTAAAATGAGAGAGGCAGAACATAAAGTTGATTACTCCAGATTGTACACAGTTGTAGTAATTGGTGGTTATAATTGAAAGTTAGCAAGATGTGCAGTCAAAAGATGTGGGTTCAAATAGCAGCCCTGATGTGGAAACAACAATTCAATTAATCTGGGATCCAGATTCATCATTCATGTTTTTATTCTAGAAAATTTCCTAGAAAACAGTTTATAGGCAAAAAACTGTAGCTTAAAATAGATGTTTTAGTGTACACCAATTAAAATTATGGCTGTTGGCTTTCCCATGACTTTTAACTATCAGTCAAACGTAGATGCTCACATGCAGGACAGATTTTAGGCAAAATAATACATTAGATAAGAATTTCCAGACATTTTTCTCTTCCTTTTTCTTTTTTCCTCTTAGATATAACCCTTACATCTACTTCTCCAAAGCTACAGAGTATTCTCAATTTGTTTACCTGTCAAAAATCTATTCTCAAGTGAGAATTTGATAAACTTATTTGCAATAATTTCATGGCAAGTTTTAATGTCTTACCTTTCCCAAATGTGGTTTATTTTAACATAAGCCAAAGCCTCAATGCAAAAACATCAAGATCTTATTTCAATAAGGTGATTTCCTTGCTATGGGTGCTCTGTCCAACAAATCAAATCAACATGACTCTGAGCTTTATCAGATGATCTTTAAAACTTACTGTCTTAAAATTTCATTGCTTTATATCTAATCCAGGGATGTCTTACTGATTTTGCCTACATTGCTTGACATTTCAAACCTGGGAGGCAATAATATGCCCAGCCCATCAGATTAGCAAACATCTCTGTAAAATAATATTCTACTATGCCCTTCTATTCAGTAGTAAGTATGGTATAATGTATTTTAAAGCAGTTGTTATTAATGAAATATAGCAAATTTAAAAAATGGAAAGAGTTTATCCAAAATTTTTTTGTAAACCTTCATAGCTAAAATATTTAATTAATTCAGTCATATATTTTTTTCAACTTGCTTCAGTATATAAGATGGGAAATAAAATATCAGGAATATGCAAAGTAGTGGTAAAGCCTTGTATGAACAATGCCTCCCTAATGTTTAGTTATTGATTTCCTTTGCATGACTTGACTTCACTATGAATATGATGGAAAGAAAAAATCAATAGGAAGTGAAATTTACATAAGATCTGCCTTCCAGCATTTGATACTGAGTTTTTAAATTTCCAAAGCCTATGGATTTATCTTTATCTGAATGAAGTAATAGAAAAGCACATGAATTCACAGCTGATCACAATTATTATGAAAAAAACATTTGACTTCAGTTGTATTCTTTGCAACCACAAAGGCATATTGACTAGTTATCTTTTTATAGATACAAAATGGTATTCAGAGAAAGGGATAATTTTAGGAGTGCCTTGTGCTTTTGACCCCAATAAATCTTGTAATATCTAAGTTTTTGTTGCTGTTAAGTGCTTATTTGAAATTAATGCATAGTATCTATTTTATAAAAATAGAGTAATCATTTATTTTTTCAAGCATCTATTCATTATTTTAGTTACATAAAAGCACCATTACTTCCTACATTACTCAATGAGCAGCAGAAACCTCAAAAAAATCAGTCCTATTGCTCATAGGATCAATCCTTTCATTTGCCTAGGTTGTCACTCCTAATCTTTTTCTTTCTTCCTAGTTTTTACCCTATAGTTAATCAATTCAACATTAAACTGTTCTCTAGTCTCATACCCTTTATCCCCTTATCCTACCACTGTTTATATCTTTAGAAATTTCAATCTTGGATTGTTCCTATCATTGGTTTCTTCTATTCAAGTGCTACTCACTGGTACTGGAAGTCATAAAACTGAGCTGAATGCATCTACTTCCAGTACCTATGATTTAATCTCAATTTGGCCTTTAGGCAAAGTGATAGTTTTATCCCTTCCTCTTTCTCTATCACGGTCCCCACGGTGGCTGTTCCAAACCTTCTCATCTCTTTTTTAATACTCCCACACCAAAGCATTCTTCCACCTTCTCAACAAAACACCTCACCTCATACTTTACTGAGAAAATAGAAGCAACTTGGCAAGAGGTCCTTTTATTCCCATTTTCTATATTTTGCAGAGCCTTTTGTATCATTCCTGATGTCTCTTCCTTTAGTTTCTATTGATAAAATGACTCTTTTTCCTCATCAAGGCCAATCCCTCTACATGTACTATTCATTTCATCCCCTTGCATCTTCTTTAACAGGTTTCTCCAAAATCATCTTTCTTTAACTCTGAATGTCTGTCTGGTTTTTTTATGTTTCTGACCTGTCTGCTGGCTTCACTCTGTCTATCTCTGGTTCTCTATCTTTGTCTTTGCATCTCTCTCTTCCTATGTCTCTGTCTCTGTCTATTTCTGTGTCTCTATCACTGTCCCACTGTCTCTCCCTCCCTCTCTCTGCCTGTCTCTCTTTTTATCTATGTTGCTCTATGCCTGCATCTCTCTGTATCTATATCTGTCTCTCTGTCTCTCTTGCCAAACTCCTAAAAATTATCTGCTCTGGATGTTTTAATTTCATCTCCTCTTGTTTGTTTCTCATCACTTTGCTGTCTGACTTCTGATCTCATTACTCACCTGAAACTGCTACCTTCTAAGTTATCAATGACAGTCTGATAGTTCATCCACAGTTAATTCATAATGATGATCCAGCAAAGTAGAGTGAAGAGTGATGAGATAGGTGAAATGAAAACCACAAGAAAGCAGTCACAAAATCCTACGGAAAAGTCATTAATAGGAGTAAGGAGAAAGTCATTAACCTTGCAAAATTTTGAAGAAATCCAGAAAAATGAGGATCCAGGGGAACTTACCAAATTTGGTGATGACGTCTCCCTTTACCTCCAATGAACTTTACCTTCAAAGTATTTCTGCACACCCTTTGCTAACCCTATTTCAATGTTAGTGTAATAGTAGATTGTATCATATCCTCCTTCTTTTGCTATGCCACACTCCCAGATAAATCATTTTACAAATGAAGAAATCAGTTGTTTTGGGAGTTACTCTGTGTCTTGTCCTAGGGCCCAGTTTTGTCTCCTGCCTTAAACATGCCCATTCTTCCTTCCAGATTTGTGTTTCCCTCTCCCTCCTCCATCCCCACTACCAAAGTAGAATTGATCACAGCTAGGGAGGCAAATATCTCCTCTCCTTTAGGGGAATGAAATCTTGAGAATCACACCCTATTGTCCCTCTATATAAAATCCATTATGAAGTCCCATCCTCACCCTTCCTCTGGAACAATTCCATAATGATACTTTGATCTTTTCCCTTCTAACATGAGACCAGCCCTTCTTCCCAACTTGTGTCACTGTTCTTGCATACTACTGGTTTTCTTCTCTTCTCCAGTACTACACACTTGTTGAAAAACTAAATAATAATAATCATTTTATGGTCACTTCCAACCTTGGTTGAAGTGCAACTTTTTCACCTGCCTCTGTTTTGTGTCTTCATTCTCCTAAATCAGGTATCTTCCCACAGTATTTTCTTCTCTATAAAAGATATAGATTCATGTATGAGTCTAGTATTTAGTCTGAAGGATATTTTAGTTTTCCTTCCTTTCTCATTAAGATTCCTTTAAAACTGGAAATCAAGGGGATGCTCATCATTTGGGGAATGGCTGAACAAGTTGTGGTATATGAATGTAATGGAATACTATTGTGCCATGAGAAACAATGAACAGGAAGACTTCAGAGAGGCCTGGAAAGATTTATATGAACTTACGCTGAGTGAAAGGAACAGAATCAGAACATTGTACACAGTAACAACCACAGTGTGTGAGTATTTTTCTGGTAGACTTAACCCTTCACAGCAATGCAAGGACCTAAAACATTCCCAGCGGACTCTTGAGGCAAAAGTGCCATCCACATCCAGAGCGAGAACTATGGAACTGGAACACAGAATAAAGCAGAATATTTTCCCCTTTCTTATGTTTTGTTTTGTTTTTTTCTCATGGTTTCCCCTATTCATCTTAATTCTTCTATGAAACATGACTAATATGAAAATGTGCTTAATAAGAATGTATGTATAGAAACCATATAAGATTTCCTGCCATCTTGGGGAGGGAACAGAGATGGAAAGGGAGAATATCTAAGACCTATGGAAATGATTGTAGAAAACTGAAAACAAATAAATTAATTTAAAAAACAAAAACTTTAGCTTCTAAAACTCCTCTTGCCCTCCCTTTTATTTTTGTCCTGTAATTGAATTTCTCAAGAAAAAAAGACCAGAAGCTTGATGTTGATTTTGATTTAGTTGTTAAATCTTTCTTGATAAGTATATGGAATGAATCTGTTTTATGTCTGCCCCGTTGAGAGTTTCTGCAAGTCCCATGCTCTCCTTGCATTTAATATTTTTAAGGAATGCTTCAGATGCCTTTTTTTAGTCAAAAGTCTACTTTTTAACTTGAAAATTACTCTCAGGGTTACAGGACACATTATTATGGTACTATATATTCATTTCTTTTTGTTGTTCCATTTTGATCTGTCCTATTTTAATACATACCTCATGGCTTTAGAGTAATCCTGGGCTATTTGAATTGACTGTCCTTCACACTTGAAAGTCTTTTACTTTAATGATTGCAAAAGTTGTTGATAACCTAGAAGGAAGAGTACTTCTAGATTTCTAGTTCCATTACATCAGAATACTAAAGTCATTTAGATTTGAATTATTGCTAGACACATATGTAAGCCTATGTAGTATGGTTGCTTGCACTGGTCATGCATACTTTCTGAATTGGAGGGTGGATTAGTTCTCTGATCTTATTATGTAAGGACAACTTGTGAGGCACTTGTGCTTTCTTACCTTGTTGATTTTGCTTTAATTCTCATGATCTGGCACATATCCCCATGTTTTCAGGTTGTTAGGTTGAAGAGATTCCACTGTCTTGTCAATCATGGGATCTCATTTAACTAGGTATAATGAATTTAACTAGATTGTATAGACATATCTCAATTTGTTGCTTACTGTTCACATAGAGAATCTTATGAATCCCTTGAAACCAGTATCAAGTAAAGAATACATACATTCCATGACCGCAGTTTGTAGGATAGTGTATTGACTAGTGTGAAACTTTGTAATTTTTCTCCACAGGGCTCATTTATACTCAGTCAGCTAATATATGATATTCTTCTTTTGGTTGCTGCCTAATGAATGTCAGCCTAAAGTAACTATTATTTCTTCTTAACCCAGTGGCAAGATCCTGAATTATCTTCTTACTTTTTATTGTATATGGCTTTTAATGATCTCCTTTATGAAGTCTCATGCAAGTTCATATGGATTGTTTAAAAGAAAAGTTAATATCACTGGACAGAATGTTTATTGCAATGGAAATACTCATCAGAAAAATCAGTTGTAAGTAAACAGGACAGATTATACAATTCCAAAAAGAGATTTAAGCATTTCCACAAACAAATGCATAGGGACTTTGGGTTTATCATTGAAATGGGAAGAAATAGAGAATAAAAAATTAGTATGTGACAAGTGGCTATACATATACATCCACAGAATTATGTATATAGACACGTGTACATATATACATATGCACACATATGTATGTATATTTGCATAAATATGTATAAACATGTTTAGATTTGTTTATTCGTAGAAGAAGAATGAAAATGGAAAAATTACGTCAAAAAATAGAAAGGAGAAAAATCACGTAAGGATAGAAGGCTGTCATAGGACTTTTTCACCATATGCAGACATTGTAGAGGATGTAAAATGTCTTCTCCCAGAAGCTGGTTCCTTCATTTTAGGTGATCTGGATATACTCTACTACCATGTTACACTATATTAACAAGTTCTTAATTTGTGTAAATTACACCACTATAAAAACAACTTGTACTTCTCCCATTTAATGTTACATATTAGGAAAATTCATTTGACCAGGTTTAGAATACATTGAGAGTTGACTGAGAATTTCAATCCGAAACCTTTTGGTGTTTTGGATAATTTCCTGTTAGAAAAAGTATTGTTTTCCATTTTAGAAGTGTCTCTTGGGCAAACTGAAGTGGAACATTGATCCAGGGAATACTATCAGTGAAATCAACCAATTCAAAGAATGCAAACCGATAAAATAAAATCTGCCTGTTCTCTTTCTTTTGTTATCCAGATAATTTGCCCCATTCTTCATTTCCCTTTGTCTCTATAGCTGTAGGTTTCACATATGAATACAAAGGCGAAGGAATCATAATACTAGCTGACAAAACACTATAAGTTTTGAGAAGTTCTTTGCATATAATATATCATTTGATTCTTACAACAACCCTGTGAAGTAAATAATATTACAATTTTACAGATGAGAACACTGACTCAGGGACCTTAAGTGATTTGCCCCCCACTCACAAGGCTAGGAAGTGCCAGTGCCGGATTTGGACTCCAGTCTCTCTTGATGCAGAATCCAATCCTCCTTCTGCTATACTTCCCTCATGCCCTCCTTTTCTTTCCTTCTTCTTAGCTAGCTAAGAATTGTGTTCTAGTTAGCCCTTCTGTGTGTTGTGTCTTCAACAATGCAGTTCTATTTACAGTATGACAAGAAAATCAAATATGTCTGTGAACTACTGGAATTTTCTTCCCCTCCCTTGCGCTATCCCCAGGACCAAAACTATAGACAGATAGAGAAAGAGATAGAGATATAGTCTTGAGTAAAGTCTTATTAGGAAACATTTCCAATCTTATTTTAAGTATCAAATTGTTTTAGGTGACTTTTTAAGGGGAAGAAAAGAAGGCATTTTTGAGATATCTTTCTTAGGCAGAGGGTCTTTTGAGAGTCTCCTGAAATATTTGATAAACAAAAATATATTTAAGATTCATCAATAATGTTTAAAAAAGGAAACATTAATTCTGTGAATAAAGAGACAAGTGTTTCTACTATTCACTGTGGACATGAACAGAGGTTTCAATCTCTCAGCTTGCACAACTTCCAAGTGCAGGCCAGAACCAAACTAAAATGTAACTGGGAATTTTTTTTAACAAAATAAATAAAAATATGACATAGAAAGTTTTAATTTATGGTTTTCTCAGTAATTATGTAGTCTACAAGGAGTGATTTCTATTTCTTTGACTCCACTGATATAGAAGACCTCTGTCAAATTTGGGGTCTGAGAAAAGGTAATTAATAATGTATAAAAGAATTTATTGCCCAGAAAAGATTTTTTTTTAAATTAGAGTAATGTGTTGATAGCTCAAAGAGGTAAATAAAATGTTTTAGTTATGTATTAGATGCATAATAATTCATTTTAAGAGCAGAATTAATGAATTATTTTGAGAATTTAAAATTTTATCCTAAGCATATATCCATTTTTGTTACTTAAAAAAAGAGAAATATTTTTAAATTAGTTAAAGGCATTTTATGATAAGAATGTTACACAAATGACATTCACTTTGTCTGGAAAACAAAGTCTTCGGCATCCAGTGAATTAAAGCTTCAGCAATGTGGTAGTAGATGTTGCTCTGGCTGCCTACATGACTTGGTTTCCTCCTTTCATGGCAGTTTGTATGGCAGTAGCATTTTTTTTCCTGTGATAATGCAGTGCAAACTTGTGATCTGAGAGAGCTGAAGAACTTAACTTTTCTCAGAGGGGAAAAAAAATCGTTGGTAGGGAATTCTTTGCTTTGAGATAGAGAAGTAAAATAGAGAGATTAAAAATTAGGTAACCTGGGCTAATCCTGGCTTTACCATGAACACAATACAGCAGTCAGGCAATAAGCATTTATTAAGCACCTACTATGTGCCAAGCATTATTCGAAGTATTGGAGAAACAAAGGCACAATCCTTGCTTTTAAGCAGCTCATGTTTAATGGGTGTGACAAAGTAGAGACAATTATCTACAAACAAAGTTTTAAGTCAGAAAAAAACCTACAGATGAAAGATTCCCAAATTAAAGGAGATCAGGAAGGGCTTCCTGTGGAAAATAGCATTTTTATCTGAGACTTGAGGGAAATCAGAAGGAAGAGATGAGAAGGGGGAAAATTCCAGAAATGGGTATCAGTCAGTGAGTCTTGCCCACAAGTCAGAAAGCATTAGGAGCAAGTCATTCTCTGGGACTTGGTTTCATCATTTGTAAAATGAGTTTATTGTAATTAGATGATCTCCAAAGGTATTTGTTTGTTTTATAATGTACTCTTACCCCCATAACCAGAAACAAAAAACAAAAGGTAGATAAAAAAGGAAATTGTAGTTAATATGTTTTTGGAGGTGATTATTATGGTGAACTAT
Source organism: Bettongia penicillata ogilbyi (assembly GCA_023548195.1). NCBI lineage: Eukaryota > Metazoa > Chordata > Mammalia > Diprotodontia > Potoroidae > Bettongia > Bettongia penicillata. Next base: position 862,442 of record JAJHZJ010000264.1, read on the forward strand.
ATACTCTGATCTTCAGTTAAGCTTTGATATGTAGCTTAATTAAGTGGGAGAATAATGAGAATTACAACTCAAGGTAAAATAACCAAATTTGAAACAAGTTAGGAGCTTAAGAAATCAGAATACAAGATTCTAGACTCCTTTCTTCTTATGCATAATGAAAATGGAGCAGGGATTAAATAAAATGTCTCCTTAGACTTACATGTTCATTAAAGTTTCCTTTAATTATATGCTCAGATAACCTTAGTTCTCAGATGAAATCAAAACTCTTACTTTCATTTACTTATTTTCTTCCCAGATTGAACATATAAGAGTAAAGTAATAGTACCAAATGGTTCAGGAGTATAGGCTTCTGATGTAGGTCATGCATCATCATCTTTGTAGTCAGTTGTACCATGGACCACCATAAATTGAAAGGCAGAATAGGCTCTAAAGAAAAAGAGAGCAAAACCAATTGTCCAATCAGAGAACATTTATGAAGTATCTGTGTCCAAGACACATAGGCCCTGGAGCCCAGAGAGCCAGGTTCTGGGCATACAGAGGCAAAAATGAAGCAATTCCTTCCCTGAAAGAACTTACATTCTATTTAGGGTTGAACTGGGGGTGGAGGAATGCAATTTATATCCACATAATAATATGCGAAATATCTACAAAATAAAAATGGTATTTTTTAAGAGAGGAGCTAATAGTTAGTTGGGAAAGGACTTGTGAAGGAAGTAGCATTTGCGCTGAACTTGGATGGAAATTAGTGATTCTATGAGGTGACCATGAAGAGGGAGAGTTCTTTGCAGAGAAGATGGAGAGTCAGTAGAGAGGTATGAAGGTGATGTGATACATGTGATGAGTGAAAAGAAAACCATTTTTCCTGGTGTAAAGAGTATAGGTAGGGGAATAATGTGTAAAAAGGTTGTTGGAGCCTTCTAGAAAGTAAGTGCTATTCCCATTTTCAGATGGGGAAACTGAGACAGAAAGAGATGTGTCTGAGGGTAAAGGTGAACTCATTTCTTCTTGACTGCCTATCCAGCACTCTATACGCTCCATTGAACTACCTGTTTCTATACCACAAATATGTGTTATTTGTTCTGTATACACAACATGTCAATTTCTTTTGTTTTTCCTTTTTAATAGCACTGTATTTTTTCCCAGTTACGTATCCAGTTAATTTTTAGTTTGTAGCCAGACAATCAGTCACAGTCGGTTAATGAGTCAGTGACCAAGCAGGTTTGGTGAAATGTTTGGAAATGCCAAATGGTGTTGCTGTTTTTTGTTTTTATTATTCTAGAAGTTAACAGGGGAAAGATGTGATACGATTTGTGCTTTAGGAATATTACTTTGGCAATTATGTAGAGAATGGATTGCCAATGAGAGAGGCTGGAGTCAGAGAGATCAAATAGGAAACTATTTCAGTAATTCAGGCAGGAAGTGATGAAGCCTGAAATAAAATGGAAACTGTGTGAGTGAAGAGAATAGGAGGAAGGTATGTGAGTGGTCTTAGCAACTGACAGGAGGGGTGGAGGAAGGGAGAGATTTGAAGGTTGGTCATACTCTTAGCAGAAATATGGAAGTCTGGAAGAGGGGAAGTTTTTTTTTTATTATCAAGAAAAGATAAGGAGTTCTTTTTAAATATTTTGAGCTTGAAATCTCTTAGTTTTTATGATTTTTATTTGTTTGATTCATGTTGCAGAGGATTAGAAAGTATATCTGACTCACACAGTTGGTTTTACATGCACAGTCTGTGTACTGCGCAGACCTGTTCTTGGATAGTATTTTGAACATTTCTCTAGTTGGTGACCAACTTTTTTTTTTCTTTGAGGGCAGCTCAATTTTTGTTTCCAGTCACGTGAAGTATTGCTTGTAAAACCATAGCACTTCCCTGTTGTTGTATGCATTACATGGAAAGTTGTGTCTCCTGGAGATAAAAAAGGTCAGGAAGATAAAATGCAAACCATCCAGTAGATGCTGCTTCCATGGGTTGTGCATGCTAAAAAGGTTGATACTCATTATTTTATTGTTCTAATAGAATGAGTGCTTTTCTTTCCTTTCTTTTAGTCTAAGTTCTCTTTTTTATCAGTTCCTCTCTTGATAAGCATATTATATTTTTGCTCCCTTACTTTTATTATTATCATTTCCTAAATCCAATGACAATCCTGTTTCTGATTTTTCTCCTTTCAGTGATGGTGTATGTGACATTCAATTTTACATGAACAAGCTTGTTACTACATGTGGGATAGAGAGAAGTGTGAGTTAGAGGAAGAAGGTCATAAAACCTAGGTTCTAGTCTCATGGCTCTCTTCTGGACTGCAATTCAGATAACATTTATTAAGCTTTTACTAAGTGCAGATTCTAAGAGAGCTACAAATGATAGATATGGCACAGTCCTTGACCTTTGAACCTTATAGTATAGTAGATAGACTAGACAAAAACACAGAAACCTAGTGTGGTACCTTGGAGAGTTCTCTCTTTGGAGTCAGAGAAACTGAGTTCAAATCCTATTTGTCCTTTACTACTTGTGTGGCCTTAAATCACTTTAGCTCTCAGAGTCTCAGTTGCCTTATCTGTCAAATCAGGGGATTGTATTATATAGCCTCTAAGCTTCCTTCCAACTTCAAAGCAAAGTACTACAAGAAATCTAATGTGTTGTTATACATGTGGGAATCAGGGAAGGCTTCATGGAGGAGGGGGTACTTGAGTTGAGAGGTAAATAATGATTAGAAATTCAGCAGGCTAAGGGAAGGCATTCCACGTGGAAGAAACAATGTGGGTAAGAGACTGAGTTGAGAATGCCCAGTTTGTGAGGCACAAATAATAAGCGCCTGTGATTACATTGGAAAGATAGAATGGATGGCTGGAATGCCAGGAAGAGTCTTAATTTTTCTCAGTGGGCAGTAAGTAGCCAATGAGGACTTTTGAACAGAGGTCTGATAAGAGAAGATCTCTCTTTTCTTTACTTCTGGAATTTAGCTTAAGAAAGTCACGTTGTAGTAAGATGATTACAGACTTCTTACAAGTTAGGGCATATGAGTTCTAATCTTAGATGTGCTATTGGATGGTTGTAGGACCTGGACAAGTCCCCTTCCTTATCTAGTCCTCATTATCCTCTTTTATAATATAAACTATGGGGCTGTGATTTGTCATTATTAATCAAGATATTCATATTGAGATTCTATTGAAAATAAAACAACTGTCAGAGGCAAGCTTTTGCCTATCAACATATCATAAGTCGCCCAGATCAATCCTGCAACAGAATTAAATGAAATGAAAAGCTAAGCAATTGCCTTGGGAAATGATGCACTGAAGAGCATCCTTCTATTCCTGAAATCTATGGTCATACTACTAAATTTCATTTTTGAGGTTAATTAAAATCATTTCCCTTTTTTTGTTTCCATAATTATCTGGATATTTCAAGGGAAAGGATTAATTTTGGTCTAAATAATATGTATAACTATTTCTAGTCTATGATTCATTTTTTAAAAGCATATCTAATTAAACTGTCTTTGGAGTATGGCTTAATGAGATTTGTCCAGGTATGCAGTTCATTGCTTGTCAACTTCTCATTTTACATTGTTTTCTTTAGGTTTCATCTCAGTTCTTAAAGGTTGTGATAAGCACTAAATACTATAATGCAATAGGTTACTTGGCCTCTCATGATTATATTTTAAAAATAATTATTAGCTTTGGCCTGTGAACATAGTGAGGAGATTAATTTCATTATTTTGATGGATTTGCGATCTCTTTCAAGTGAGTTTTCCTACTATTGACGCATATCAAAAGTCATCCATATCTATGTCCTATATGGTTTGTTTCTATATTCTCCCACAGACCCTTACAAAGGATCTAATGGGCATGGGGATAGTCTTGCTCTCAGTGTTGTTAATTTGAGAGGCACCCAGATCACTCTTCAGTTTTCCATATAGTATTCTGAACTGTCGTTACTTGGGCTATAAGTTATTTTTTTGGGTAGAGAAAAAGGGGAGATGATGCAATTCTTTTTTGGGTACATGGAATTTGTGAGGCCAGTGGGACATCCAGATAGAGATGTTTGGCAGGAAGTTGAAATGTGAAATGGGATGAAGATTACTTTCATAGATTTGGAAATTGGCTTCTTAGGGATGAAAATTCAACGTAAAATCACTCATAGAAGATGGAGAGATACAAATGGGACTATGTCAGATCCGAAAAAGAAGCTCATCCATCAACTTCTACTTCACATACCCTCAAACAATTCCATTACAGATACTATGACCTGCAGTCATATTACTTTTATTTTTCCCAGCTTGAAACCAGAGTCCTCCTAATGTTTCCATCTTCCTTTCCTAATATGTTTCCTTTGCAGTACTTTTCCTTTCCATCATTTCCCTTCTTCTCTATTCCTATCAATGCTATTCTAGTCCATGCTTCTATTGTATCTTGATTGTTCTGTTGTAATAGTATTGAAATGTTCTTCTATACCTAGTCTTTTTGCTTCAAGTCTGTCCTGAATACTGCAAACAAATGAGATTTCCTAAAATACCACATCACTTATCTGTTCAGTAATATTCAGTGGCTCCCTGTTGCTTATAGAATGATGTCCATACTCCTTAGCCTGACATGACAAGTTCACAGCCTGTTCCCAGTTTACCTTTCAAGAATATGAATAATTGCCTAAGGTAATCTTCTTGTATCATTATTTACACAATCTTCCTTTTCTACCTCCTCCTACACACCTTTGGGAGCCTCCCTCCCCCTTCTGAATCATTAGCTTCTTTTAGAAGCCTAACTTAGCTCTAGTACACACGAGAATGCTTCTATTTCTGCCTTAGCTTACAAAAAGTACTCACATTTTTCAATTGTTGTATCCATTTAATATCAAATTACTCATATATCTGTCCCAATCATTTGTCATCTGCCATATGCTCTTTTGTATAGCTAATTATCTCTATTTAGACACATACATATATACTCGCAATCATACATGTGTGCATATACACATACATGTGTATATGTATATGTATTTGTGTGTATATACATATATGTATCTATCCATCTATCTATATATACATATATATGTATATATATATATATATATATATATATATATATAAACATATGTAACCGTGCGTGTGTGTTCTCTCTCTCCAACAAGACTACAAGCTCTCTGAGGTCAGAACTACATATTATGTAGTACATGTTGCATCCTTCACAGGGATCTCTTAATGTTAATGCTTTCCCTGAGGTTATTTCCATTTTCCTATCTATAACTAGTTTGTATACAGTTGTTTTTATGTTGCCTCCCATACTAGACAATGAGCTCCATGACAGCAGAAACTGGGTTTTTAGTTTGTTTGTGTATCTTTCATTATTTTTTTTTGTTTCTTTGTGTTGTTTTCTTTTCTTTTCTGCCATTCGTTTTATCCTCAGTGCTTAAGCACGCTGGCTGGTATATAATAAGTATTTACTAAATGTTTATTGACTGACTGATTGACTAATGCCCAAGTAGTACCTTCTACTTTATAAGCCTTCAGCCTTTCCTTTTCTAAGTGATCAACAGAGAGGCAAGATTATTTAAAGGGGAGGAGTCTATATGGGAAGCAGTTAGAAGATTGACCTGAGTACAATCAACAGTTTATATTGAAGAAGATTAACTGCCCACTCAGAACTAATACTCTTTAAAAGAGACAGGCTAGCTTCATTTTGTCCCTAAAACACTCAATTGTTGTTTAAGAATATGCAATAACTTCCCCAGTTGATAAATGGTCAAAGGATATGAACAGGCAATTTTCAGAGGAAGAAATTAAAGATTCTATAGTCACATGAAAAAATGCTCTAAATCACTTTTGATCAGAGAGATGCAAATCAGAACAACCCTGAGGTACCACATGACACCTATTAGATTGGCAAACATGACAGAACAGGAAGATGATAAATGCTGGAGAGGATGTGGGAGAGTTGGAACACTAATTCATTGTTGGTGGAGCTGTGAGCTCATCCAACCCTTCTGGAGAGCGGTTTGGAACTATGCCCAAAGGACTACAAAAATGTGCATACCCTTTGACCCAGCAGTATTGCTTCTTGGACTGTATCCCCAAGAGATCATAAAAATGGGAAAGGGTCCCACATGTTCAAAAATGTTTATAGCAACACTCTTCGTAGTTGTCAAAAACTGGAAATCAAGAGGATGCCCATCAATTGGGGAATGGCTGAATAAATTATGGTATATGAATGTAATGGGATACTATTGCGCCGTAAAAAATGATGAACAAGAAGATTTCAGACAGACCTGGAAAGACTTATATGATCTGACGCTGAGTGAAAGGAGCAGAGCCAGGAGAACTTTGTGCTCAGCAACAACCACAGTGTGTAAGAGTTTTTTCTGGTAGACTTGGATCTTCATAGCAATGCAAGGACATAAAAAAAAATTCTCAGTGGTCTTCTAAGGCAAAATGCCTTCCACATTCAGAGAAAAGAACTATGGAATTCAACCATAGAATGTAGCAGATCATTTTTATGTGTGTGTGTATTATGTTTTGGTTTGTTATATGATTTCTCCCATTTATTTTAGTTCTTCTCCACAACATGACTATAATGAAAATGTCTTCAATAGGAATGTACGTGTAGATCCTATGTAGAATTGTATGCCATCTTGGGGAAGGAGGGGAGTGGTAGGGAGTAGGTAGGGGGGAAATATTCTAAGTTTTATGGTAGTGATTGTAGAACATTAAAAATAAAAAAAAAATAAATTAAAAAAAAGAATATGCAATAGCATACGCATGTTGCAACGTATGAATGGATGAACACCTAGCTGCTTACGTGCCCACTTCTGCTACACACCTGTATTTTTTCTAGGTAGGCTGACCAATATAACATCCTGCTAGTTTTAATCTATACTACTTCCTATGGGCAAGTTTAGGAACTGCTTGGAGAGAGAGTGGAGGGGATGTAACATCAATTTAAGGCTACAAAGAACCTTAAAAAACATTGATATCATGATTTTATAGAAGAACAAACTCAGGTCCAGAAGGAAATATTTCCCCTTTCCAGAAGCCCCCTCCTATTCTTGAATATTTGTATCACTCCCTAGTTGTCTTGCACAAGCCTACACTCTTTGTTTTGGCCTGGACTTGTAATTTCATCTATATGAGGTGGTCTTTAGGAAGAACTTCTACTAATGCAGTTTCTGTTCTGTAATTCAAGTCTGAGAGAGTTGTTTGGACACTGAGAAATGAAGTGATTTACCCTGGATTACCCAGCAGTATATATCAAAAGTAGTATTTGAACTTAGATCTTCTGGACTATGAGACTAAATTTATATCCTCTATCCATATTGCCTTTCAATTCCAATTTATGGATCAAAAAAAATCAGGGTTGTTCTTATGACTCTTCCAGGAAACTTTAATAGAAAGCTTAACTTCTGATTAGAAGCATAAATGAACATTTATTGCCAGAACAAAGTGAATCGTCATTTTTCACCCCAGAATGGCACTCCTCTGTTTTTCCCCATTTGAAATGGATTTCATTAGAAGTCCTTTGCAAATGCATCTTCTTAGTGCTCTCCAGTGTGCCTGAGTCTATGGCAATTTTTCTTCCACTATAATTTTATAAAATACTCTCACCTCAAATTAATTCTCCTTTAATAAGCAGGTAGATAAATAGATATAAACACATACACATATACACACATACACATACATAGGTACATGTATATAAACATATACACATATCTGCTTATGGTGTATGTGTATATATATGTAAATTTTATATATGTATATATATATATATATATTACAAGGACATTGTTTTTCTCTCAATTTTTTCTCTTTAAATGAAAGTGGGATATGGATGGTATATGGTGGCAAAAACAAAATAAACAAAACAAAAAAGAAATAACATCACTGAAACTTTTAAAAATGCACAGACAAGTACAGAAGACAGGTCAAAAAGAATCACAAACAGAATAGCTGAGAAAGTTTCATCTTGAATTTCTTACATATTTAAAAAGAAACATAGTTTGCACATAACAGAAACCTACAATTTCCTGTGTAATACTCTTTTTGCTTCTACTATGCATATAGAAATGCCCACCTCATTTGAAGTTTGATAAGTTCAGAAAAAAAAATAAATCACGAAAACAAAATTTAAAACAAATTTTAAGTTTCCAACCTAACCACTGTTTAAAAGGAAAAAGATAACATAATTAGACATGCTCATGATTTTTTTATAGTAATTGATTCCTAGAAAAAAAGTAAATGGAAGTAGAGCAGCCTTTCTTTGTTTCTTGGTGAAAAGTTGCAGGTGTGATCCTGGAGCACCTAGATTTCAGTATTCTCTCTAGTCTGAAGGAAACAAGAAATAGTTTGAGACTGCTTCCTATAGCTAGTCAGATAATTCACCTGTGACCTGGTGACTGTCATTAATGATGAAACTGATGTTTTATAAAATGTAGACCAAAATGAAGACATGCTTCATGAAAAGCAACAGCCATAAAGCACCAATACATATTTTATTTGAAATGAAGCTATGTTTTTCTTAAAAAAAAGAAAAAGTAACAGTTGAGCTAAGTAAACTTGAGCTTTTAAAACACTGTGAGTCTTATTACTTGAAATATGTGTGTTTGAGAAGGTATGGAAGTGTTTAATTTTTAAAAGCTCTTTATTAACCAAAAAGTCTCATTAGATATCATTAGTCGAAAGTGTTTTTCAACAATGGTCATATTTTTAAGCTTGAAAAATTATATTAATGACTTGGGGATATAAGCATATAGACAAAAGAGCTTTGAGGCTCAGATTAACAAAAGACTCTGTGTTCTATTCAAATATTAAGTATCTGTATGAGATGTAACATATTTTTAATTACCCCCAAATTGCTTATGGCAGTATCTTTTGCTAAGACATATGCATGTAATTTTTCTGAAGATCTTTGTGGGAGCTTGATGGATAACCCCACAATTCCAAGGTGGCTCTATTATGCTCATCCTTCGTATCAGTGAAAAAAACTGCCACACAAGCTATGACATTTCCTGTCATTTCCACATCTAAACATCTGGAAAGCATAATGTAACAATGAGTGAAACTGACAAAGCTGCTGATTCCATCCACTATAACAGAAATATGGGCTCTAAAAGCATCACTGTAATTCTGAAAAACTCAATATGGCACCTCTCCATTTTGGCCTTAAAGAGAAAAAAAGAAGCCACATTTATTTGGAAGATGTATTCTGAGGATTGAACATCACGTGCATTACACAAAACAGCAGCTCTAAGAAAGGAGCATGCATTCTAGCAAAGGAGAGGAGAGCAGCTGCAGAACTGGTGCTAATTGCAGATACTGGATGGATTTGATCATCTAACACTTCAATTTCATAAACTGGAAGTGAAATGGCGAAACATTAATTACTCCTATTATTTCTTCTATGTATTGAGATACAGGACAAAATAAGAGTAGAAAAAAACATTTTAAGAAGAGAAATGAGAACAAATGATTTTTGCATCTAAAAGAGTTGTAGGGGACACAAAGATGCATCACAGGAAAAAAAGTGATTAAAATGCCAGCAGCCATAAACCAAAATTTTATATTTTTATATTCATTTTTATATTTTATTTTTATATAAATGGGGATATATAGGATTTCCAGGGAGAAGTAGTACCTCTGGTGTGAGAGTTTGCAGAGCTCATCTCTGGACTCCTTGTTCACTTTTGGTGTACACCTTCACCTAACTGTCACCTCTGGCTTCAAGAATGTGTAATACGTGCAGTTGTGGTGGCAATGCCTAGGTAAACTGTCTCAGCAGACAGGCAAAATCAGGTTGAGGGTTCCTGATAGGTCTCAAACCCACAGGCGATGATGAATTAGGAGTAAGTCTACCCCAAGCATGAAAAGACCTCCACTGTAACAACAGGTGAATGAGAACAATTTGTTCCAGTAGTCATAAAAGTGGTGCAAAGCAGATGCTGTGGACCACTTAGACCTTGGTCAGACATTGAAGACCCCAAGGTCATCTACGGCATTGGAGCCCATTGTCAGCTGTCCATCATCTTGACTTTTGTCTTGCCATTGGACTTCGATGACTCTGGAAGAGAGATGTAGACTGACAACTTTATGTAACTCTGCCTCACTCAAATTTAGTTCATGTGTGAATCAACATGTCACCCTATGATGCCACTGGTCCTCTTCAAAAACAGAGGATAAACAATATAGAGCCATATGTATTGATACACACAGATCCATGTGCTCCAACATTCCTATATGTAAATCACATGCTAAGTAAATAGCATGTTTTAGACAAGTACAGCCTCAATATGTGTTTGAACTCAGGTCTTCTTAGCTCCAAGACCAGCTTTATATCCTCACACCATGATGTCTCATATCCATAAGGTAAATACAGACCAATTTCAGGGATATTAGTTGCTGGAGGGAGAGCATGTCTCTGGCAGAAATCTGTTCCCACAGGCCACCTTCCAGTGTCAGAATGTGTTTGGCATAACAGAAGAAGCCCTTGATAGGGGAGGGAATGAATCAAACGAGCACATGCCAGTAAACAGGGAAGTTTCTATTCAGAAGCAGAGTGACATATGCCCAACACTAAACATTAATTCTCTGCGAACGAACTTCTCCCAACTTACTAACACAGGTGTCAGGAGGGCTCTATTCCAGAATTGGCAATGCCAGACCATGTTTTTGAGCATAGACATACATTTAAGTCATTTCGTCATGGCAGATAGGACCCAATCTAACATTCTCTAAACTTTGGGCTAGGTAGCCAGGAAAACCCAAGTCCCTTTTATTTTCTACCCCCAAACTTGAAGCAGCCCTTCCTGTGGAGCACTGAGGGCTCAGGGCAAAGGAATGCATTGAGGCATTGAGGTTGGCTATTATTGATGCTGCCATCCCTTTTCTTTGGCAGGGTCCATACAGACCCAAGATATTTAGGCAGAGCTGAAACAGCAGCAATTTTATATCCTTGCTAGAGAGGAAGCATAATGAAGCAGTTAAGTAGCATAGTGGATAGAACTCCAGACCTGGAATCAGAAAGACCTGAGTTCAGATTCAGACTGCATGGCCCTGGGTAAGTCACTTACCCCCTGTTTGCCTCAGTTTCCTCATCTGTAAAAATGGGAATAATAATAGCATTGACCTCCCAGGATTATTGGGAGTATTAAATGAGATAATAAGTGTAAAGCACTTAGCACAGTACCTGGCATATTGTAAGTACTATATAAGTGTAAACTATTGCTATTATAAGAGCACTACATTTGGATCAGGAGCCATGAACATGAGTCTACATTCTGCCACTTAATAGCTACGTGACTTTGGACAAATTGCTTGACCTATCTGAGCCTTAGTTTCCTCATCTGTAAGATGGAGATAGTGATAAGTATGTTGCCTTTCTTACAAGACTCTAACAGGGCTGATAGGGGGCATTGTAGATAGAGTGCTAGGCCTGATTCAGAAAGACTTACCTTCCTAAGTTCAAATCCGGCTTCAGACACTTATTAACTCTGTGACCCTGAGCAAGTCATTTAACCCTGTCTGCCTCAGTGTCTTCATCTGTAAAATGAGTTGGAGAAAGAAATGGAAAATGACTCCAGTATCTCTGCCAAGAAAACTACAAATGAGGACACAAAGAATTGAACATGATTGAAAAATGACTGAACAGCAAAATGTTAATACTCTGTAGATTTTTAGCATTTTGTAACCTGTTGACTGCTTTATAAATGCAGATTTTATTGTTATTGTTATTATTATTATTATTAGAGGCCTAGCATAAAAATAAACCACAGAGCAATCGCTTCATTCCTTCAAGATTTACTGAAGGCACTGTTTCCTTCACGAAAAGTCCTCTGGCTGCTTCTGGTGAAAATGATCCTCCCTTTTCAAACTTCTAAAAGCACTTTCTCCTTGGCTCTCCCCTTACATAGAACTTGTTTCTCTTTTTTTACTTATCTCACTCTCCCTCCATTAGATATGTCTCCCCTTTCCCAGCCTCCCATAGATTCCAATGTCTTGGATGGCAAGTTGTATGTCTCATCTGTCTTTGTATTTTCAACATGTAGTTGAGTTCCTGGGGCCATGTAATGGCCACTTAACATATTGTAAATGAATAACTTGAACTGAATGATATTTGGACATCCTGAAAGCTTAACTTACTGGGTTATTGTGAGGCAAGTGCTTTTCAAACTGTAAAGCACTATCTAAATGTTGCTGTCCTCTTTGTTTTTGCTTGTTATTTTTTAACCATATTGTCAATACCTTGGGCACCTCAGGAGAGCGGGAAGCATGGAACAGAACAAGGTCCTTCAAAATGCTCTCCACGTAGAGCAGAATGAAAGGGAAAGCCCTCGTGTTTTGGAGTAGCCCCTGAAAATTGCTGAGATTGGCTCAGATGCTGACTTGGTGCTACATTGTGATTGCCTAATAGAACCCCACAGCACAGAGTGAGTGCCCAGAGTTAGAGCAATCTGCAATTGCCATTGAAGCAGACTGACTTTGAAGTGACAGCTGTTGTGCAATACAGCAGGTGTTCTAAAACGCAACCCAATGACGATAGCCTGTACTTATTCCCTGGCATTGCCCCACCTGCTATCAGGAAGAAGTGACTCTGCCAGAGGAAAAGACTGAAGGCAGAATGAAACTTCTATTTCATCCTTTCTCAGAATGTCGGGACTAGGAAAGGGACCATAGTGATTAAGCATTCCACCACTCTCATTCTGAAGATCAGGTAACTGAGCCCCAGATATCTTTAGCAACCTGTCAGTGGTCATATAACTAGTGAGTGGAGCCCAGATTCACTGGCACACACTTCAAGGTCAGGTCTATTTTAAAGAAGACTTAAAATTTAAGACATATATTGTATAGTATAATATGTTTAGTGGGCAATACAATTTATAGAATATCCAGAGCACAACATAAGTTAAAGACAGCTTAGGGATGGAAATGCAACCTGAATCTAGGATGAATATTACAATTTGAATGAAAAAAATCAAAAAAGATTCTCTCCTAATTGTAAAACACTGGAGAAGAGGTGTCAATAGAACAAGCAGGATCCGTAATTAATTATTTCCCCCAATGTCCATAGCAGTTTGCACCACTCCAATAATAATTACCTTGGCCTTTCTTCTGTACTACTGTTGGTAGAGAGAGGGCTATGTGGTATGATTGAAATGGATTAAAATAAATACCATTCTATTACTTGACCGAGGGCAAAGATTTGCACAGTATGCAGTGTAGAGAGTGGTGGCTTTTGAGTCAAATGACTGAGGCTCAAATCAGCACAATTTATTTACCTGTGTGACCTTGAACAAGTCAATTAACCTGTCTGGACTTCAGTCTCCTCATATGTAAAATGTGGGGGTTATGGGAGGAGATAGCCTTAGCTACCACACCCCATTCCAAGTTTAGGCTTTTATGAGTTTCCAATATTTTTGAGTGCTAGGAAAGGCATAACCTCATGATCATGCTATCCTTAAATGGGAGGAAAAAACTGCCTTAAAATATAAAATAATTTAAAGAATAATAGCTAACATTTATATAGCATTTTTATGCTATGCATATGCTAGCACTATGTGAACCACTTTACAATTATTATCTCTTTTGATCCTGAGATGCAGGTGCTATTATTATCCCTGTTTTTCTGATGGGGAAATTGAGGTAAACAGAATTTAAATGATTTGCCCAAGGTCACATAGCTAGTAAATACCTGAAGCTAGATTTGAATATGAGTATTCCTGAATCTAGTCCTAGAGCTCTACACATCATGCCATCTAGCTATCAGATGATTACTAGGCATTTATGTCATTTTTTTCATTCATTCATTCATTTGGAAATAGTTGCTGTTAGGTACATAGCACTCTGCTAGATATTATGTGTTCTCACATCTTTGATTTGCTGCTAAACACTCTTTATATAAATCCTATAACTAGAAGAAACCACAAAAAGTTATTTTGTTTAGCTCCCAACTCATGTGCAAATGAATTTCTAAATTCTCTGAGACTTGTAGTTCATAGTCTTTGTTGTTTTGAAGAAACGCAGATACAAGGATTATATAACCTCTTTGGGAGCCCATTGCGGAACATTTGATCTTCCTGATTGTCAAGAAAGTATTATTTCTGTTCAATTTAAATGTGTTGTGATTTAATATAAATCCACCTTCCCTTGATAAATCTGCCAAAATAGAAAACAAATGAATAGGACAACTTGTGAATGGAAGGGAGAACTACCCAATTAATAGCAACAGCATACATAATAATTGAAATGGGAGCCTGGAGTTAGATGGGTAAGCCAGGAGTCCATGAGAATAGGACTAGTTTCCTAAGGAATGATTCTAATGGTAAATTATCGAATTTGCTTGATTAAGATGATAGATAGATACATACATACATAGATGGATGGATGGATGGATAGATAGATGTATTAATCACTTTTTATGTGCTATTTTCTATTTACTAAGAATACAAATCAAAGAAACAAGACAGCCTTATCCTCAAGGAGCTTATAGTCTTATGTAGAGAGACAACACATAAAGGGGAAAGGGAAAGAAGGGGAAAGAAGGTAAGGAAAGGAGGCAAGGCTCATGATGAGACAGTAGAGATGTCTATTAGGGTTAAGTCAGAAGAGAAGTGAACATGGGTAGCTCCTCTCATGAGATAGCAGTCTGGGTTGGAAACTCACCAGTCCTGAAAATAGATCTCAGGTAAGGAATAGGAATTTTCCAGAGTGGAAATGCTGTTGCTGAAGAAGTGAAGTAGTCAATGAGTTGAACTGGAAGTAGTATCATTCCTCAAAAAAACAGAGAAATCCATGAGAGATGCTGTCATTTTGGACCTCATTTTGAACAAGTCTTGTTGATTTGTTTCAGTTATGTCTGAGTCTTCATGACCTCATTTGGGATTTTTTTTTGGCAAGGATACCATTTCCCTCTCCAGCTCTTTTTCAGGTGAAGAAACTGAGGCAAACATGGTTAAGTGATTTGCCCAGGGTAGCCAAAAAGTGTTTGAGGTCAGATTTGAACTCAGGTCCTCCAAATTCCAGGGCTCTATCCACTGTAGCACCTAGCCTCCCAGAACTATTTATTGAAATGAAATTGGAGGAAACCTTGGAGAAAGTGATTGTTGTGTCTTAAAAACCTAAGTTTTGGAAAAAATGTCAAAAAATTCAGGGAAAGATCAGGTGAGTATCATGGTCTAAAAGTCTGCATTAAAGTTGTCCTAAAAAGGATGGGAAACTCAAAATAATGAAATTCTGACAATGGAAACAAATAAATCTAGTGAGGAAAAATGGGAGCCTTGCTAACGATGTCATTACAGATGAACAGGCAACTTAGATTAAAAGTTTCAGAAAGGATACACACAGAAGAAGGGAATTAGTGATCCTAAGACTCAGCTTGGGGATATTAAGATAGCTAGGTGATGCAGTGGAGTGCTGTGTGTCCTTGGGCAAGACACTTAATCTCTATTTGCCTGTTTGCTAAAGTGTAAAATGGGGATCGTAATAATCCCTAGGGTCCAGTGAGATAATCATTGTAAAGCTTTTAGCACAGTGACTGACACACATCTGGCCACGATGTAAATGTTAGCTGTAATTATTAACTGCCAGACTAACGCTGTTTTCTTAACTTTGAGAAAAACATGACAAATTATTAAACTGATAGATCAGAGAAAAGTTATGCATAGAGAATACCAGGATTTTAGAAAACCATCAGATGAATTTTCTTTGATATTCTTGTCAACATGATGAAGAGATATCAACTAAAATATGACAGATAAATATATCTGGAAATGATTGAATGACCAGAGGCAAAGAGTAGTGATTAATTGATTGAAATCACCCTGGAAGGAGATCTGTACTGTTTGTATTCTTATCAATGACTTAGTTGAAGGCAAAGATAGCATGTTTATCAAATCTGCAGATGGTTTAAAAGTTACAGAAGATAGTGATCATGTTAGATGACAAAATCAGGAAAAAAAAAATTGACAGAATGAAAAGATGGACTATTCTAATGTAAAGTAAGATTTGATATTTATAAATGCAAAATATTAGATCGTATTCTTAAAAAACATCAGCCCCACAAAGGTTAGATATAGCATAGCTGGACAGAGGCTAATGTAAAAATTATCTGGGAATTTTTGAAGACTGTAAGTTTTAAATAAGTCAGTAGGATCACATGACAACCCAAAAACTAATTCAATCTTAGGCTAAATTAATTAATGCATGTGTCCAGAATGAGGAAGGATGGGTCCCTAAACACTTTTGCTGTATCAGATCTTATCTGCAGTAGTGTATTTAGTTGTGAGCACTACATTTTGTGAAAGATATTGGTAGACCAGAGCAATATTACTTGAGTCATCATAGTTCACAGTTATATAGCATTTATATTTAAGTTTTGTGCTTTTACATGCATCATCTGATTTACATTATCTGCATACAAAAATACATACAGTTGATCCTTGCAAGATTCCAGTAAGATAGGCATTATTAATATTATTATTGATTATTGTCAGCCTGTAGATAAGAAAATTGAGGTATTTTTGAGGATTAAAGAGATGAAGTGACTTGTTCAGGGTTACATAGCAAATAAGTACCAGAGGTGGGATTTGGGCCCAGGTTGTCCTAATTTTAAATTCAGTTTTCTATGCACTGAAACTGTCCATCATTTTCTTCTGCTGAAAGAATCTTTAGTGCCTAAGTTATGAGTCATTACTTCTCAATAACTTCCTTGTTCTCTGCTAGCTTTGTGTTTTATTTTTCATTAGTTATTTCACGGGGGATAATAATCCCTTCTTCCCTGTTTCCCTACCCTTGTGTGCTTCCTTTTTAATGTTTATGTTTTTAAATTTTCTTTAGAATATAATGCATTGCTCTGCGCATGACTGAAATTGGATTTGGTTGAATACTTTCTTTCCCCCTTCCTCATCTCCATTTGTGCCCTTCTCTTTTTTCCCTTTTCTCTTGTTGTTTGCCAAGTAGCTTTTCCTCTGTCCCCCCAATCCTTCCTCCAAATACAGCAAATAAATCTTTGATCATTTTTTTCTTTCCTAAACAGGCACTTCCAACATTCTAGTAGCAAGGAGATCTATACCTGATGGACTTTCACAATCACAAACAAATTTTGTAGCATTATGAAATATATAGTCAATTCTTAACTATACCATGATACTGTGTTAAATTGAGTGGTTTCTAATGATACGATATATAATTTTTAGAAAATGACATGATAAAATTAAACTTTTATTCCACAAATGGATAATAAACCTATGAAGTACTGTTTCATTCACTTATGGAAATCCTTTAGAATTTCATGAAAACTAGATGACAAATCAGAACCAGAAGTTAATTTCTGATTAAAGCATGTGGGTAGAACTAAACAAAATGTTACCTAATGAAGTCAGCTAATTTCATAGTAGCTCAGGGGCCATGTATTCCAAACTGTAAGATGAGAAATCCTTTCTATATCATATCTGACAAGTGACCATCTAACTTATAGATTTCTAATTGGGGAAGATGCAGAAATAAGTGCCTCAGAAGACAGGTGGTTCCATTCCTGGAAAGCTCTAATTATCATGACTCTTAATACAACTAGTAATATATTCAGTCAATCAACCAGTATTTACCAAGTGCCTACTAAGTGCCAGGCACTCAGGATGCAAAGACCAAAATGAATATTCCTTGTCCCCAGTAAGCTTACATTATATATTAATGTTGATAAAGTGAATTCTAGTGACACTTTATGATGAAATTGAAACAAATAATGCATATTTCTACATACTTCTAAACCTTTCAGTGAATGAATGGATATGATTAAATACTAAATAATGTATTTAAACATGTGACATGAGCAACCGCAACTGGTTGTGAATTCTCTTTTTGCTCAGTAGGTCCATGCATTAAAGTTCTTTGTTATATTAATGAGATGTTGTTTGGGGATTTCATTCTCCAAGCTTGCTTCTTTGATTTTCACTGTGACACAAGGCTGGCTTTCATCGTGCAGCTCAGTATTATTTTCTACCATGTGTTAATTTCTTGCATGAATGGCTTATTTACCTTAATTTAGACTATGCTACAGGTGGATGCTATACTTATTTCCAATATTTCCAGTAGTAAAAACAGAAGGACAGCTTATCATCTTGTATTTGTCTAGAATTTCACTGTTGAAGGCAGTTATTTGTCATTAAGGAAGAGGACCAATCTCATATGTATCATCCTATAAATAATTAAAGGAAGAGAGGTCTCTCATTATATTTGAATGGCATAGAATCTAGGAATAAAGCTGTCCTAGGCAAACCACATCAGAGTATTATGTTCCATTATCAGTTATTCATTTAACTAATGTATATATATACATATATATGTATATATATATATATTAAACACTTACTATGTGTCAAGCTACAAATGCATCTACAAATATAAAGGTGAGAAAATCTCTGACTTTAGGAACTCACTTTGTGTTCTAAGGGGAAAAGAGATTGGTGGACTAATGATAGTTATCACTGGTAAGGTTTAAGGTTTGCAAAGTTTCTTACATGTTATCTCTTTTGATTATTTGAACACCCTGAAAAGTACTTGCCATTATTGTCCTCATTTTTTACAGTTGTGGAAACTGAGGGTGAAAGAAGTTTTGTGACTTCTCCAGAGCTGTCTTGCAAACAAGTTGTTAAGGCAGGATTTGAACTCAGGTATTCCTGACGCCAGGTTCAATACTCTTCACTACCAGAAAGCTGACCTATTAAGAAGAAGAAAAAGAAAAAGATGGTCACTGAAACTTTTCTTGAGCAGAGCAATAATACCTGTGCTTTGTAGAGATTATTTTCAAAATTATTTTGACAAATATTTTATTAGAGATGAATTTGAGAAGTATTGGAGAAGGGGCATGCTGGAAAAAGGGAGACCAATTATAATGGGAAGTAAATACAAGATATTATATATGGCTAGGACATTAACAGCTGAGGAAAACAAAAAGGCTTTCTTGAAGGAGATGTATGGCACAAGCTGAACCTTGTAGATATAGGTTCTGGCAATCACATTTTGGCAAGATCAGTTATAATTTGGAGACTGTCTAGAGAGTGACCACCTTGTGAGAGGGCAAATTCAATTCATAGGAGAATCAGATGAATGAATTAGGGTTGTTTAACCTGGAGAAGTGAAGATTTAGGTAGGCGTGATAGCTGACAGTGGCATACTTTGTCAGGTGCATCATAGAGGGAGTACGTTTTCAGGTGTACTTTGAAGGACCTAGTCTCTGAGGTCTCTTCTGAGTCTGAGATTTTGTGATCTTTCAGTTCAACTAGTTTCAAAGCATTTCATTTCCACTTAAGATTTCATAGTAACCGCAGCTGAGCCCACCACTGCTGGAGTGTATATCTATGTGATAATTGAGTCAAGTCCTTTTACTAAACCATTATCAGGCGTCAATTGCTATCCTATAAACTCTTTTTGCTTCTTAAGGCCTGCTATTTATTACATGTTATTCTGTCCCATGTGCATTGTGAAACTTATAGCCATAAAATTTACTGTGTGGTTTCCTTTAATTCAAATGCATTTGACTTGTTTAGTTAAAATAATTACAGATTTCCATCAGGGACAGCTAGCATGGAATACAGCTTGAAATGCTATGGTAGTAGGCTAAGAGCCACTTGATTTACAACAGTCTATTCTTGTGCTCTGAAATACACACACACACACACCTTTTACCTCTATTCAAAATGCCTATTAGCTCCTTCTCTCATACAATTCCTATCTTGTTGTCCTTGAAATGGATACAAGTGTATCTATAAAGTCTGACCTCAATCTACACAGAAGTGGGTTCATTATTAATTAAATCATTTATATGAAATCACGTTTTGACATTATAATTTTGAAGATGTATTCCCCATAACCATAACTAAACATTTCTGCAATAAGGGAAAGTTCCAAGAACACTTTAGGAAAGTAATGTGAAGTATGCCCTCAGCTGGGTTGATGAGGATAGGTGGCTGTGGTGTTTGTTGCTAGGGGAGGAGAGAGGAGTGATCTCAAGTGACCTCTGGGGCTGTCACTTAATTAAAAAGCCTATCTCAGTCCTTAGTCTTTTAACTGCTTATTCTAATTACTTCTTCTTGCTAGCTTGATGCTAAGTTCTGTCATTCCTAAACTGATAATGGGCAATCAACACCCTCTATACTTGGCACCCTCTAGATTTAACGTCCTGGGCACGTCCCTAGTTGCCCTGCCCCAGTTTCAGTTCTGTTGTTCCCACATAAGTGTTACTGGTCCCAACATATAATAAAATCACATTTGAATGTCCCAACATTTCCTTCAAAAGCTAATCTGATTTTGCCCTTAGGCAGTATATGCACATTTATGTCTTCTGTGAGGGCCCCAGCATGAAAACTGGACAATCCATGTGCTTTTCCACAGTCATTAAATGCAAACGTATTTTAAATTACCACACTTGTTAGTACTCCTTTCAAGGGGAGTTCTCATGAATATTTAAGTAGCTATATTGGTGACTCCATTGCTTCAGGTAATCAACGATATTTGCCATCTGGAAGAACCATGAGGAGGTGTTTTTGGGGGCAGACTGCACTAGTTTCCTAGTACTATGATATACTCATTTATTAAATGTCCAGTGTATAAATTCTGTCTTACAAAAAAACAATCCCAATTCACAGGACTCTATCAGTTCTCATTAGAATTTAAGTACACATTAGTCAAGTACCCATTAAGTGACTACTTAGATAAATATTTGCAGGTTTTAATTGATCCCAAAGGGACTCTTTGAAGTTCACACTACAATCCTGGGGGACTTTTGCAGCATCTTTTTTGTCTATAGCTGTCAGCATTACAGTCAACCCCTCATCAAAAAAGGGGTGAGGAGAGAGGCATTCTTGGTCATTTCATGACCCCCCTGGTAAATTAGTAACCTCAGCAGGACCTTGGAGTAAACCCAATTGTTATTTTGACTATTCTCTATCTCCCTGCCTGGATAGCTCCCTGAGAAACTTGGATCTTGCCTGGATAGTAGGATTTTCTGCCATTATATGCCCCATCAGATAATTTTCCTTGAATTGATTATCCTTTCTAATGGACCAGCCTACTTGACATGTTCTCCCAGTGTAATCCCCATCTGTCAGCTTTCACCAGCTAGAACAGAATACCAGTCTGTCCTACCCCCTAACCACCCCCAACTCCCACCCACAAAAAGGCAGCTCTGGCAACATTCAATGCTTCCTCCATTCCTCCAGCAGCTATTTATTAAGCACATATTACCTTGCAAAATAATTGGACTGATGTATTGAAATGTGTCAACATGAAACTTTGCAAAGTTCATTTGCTCCAAGTGAGATTGAGCTATATTTGATAAGTGTTCATGCCAGATCTATGTATGTGCCAAAAAGTTTCAATAAACAAAACATTTAACAATTTAATTTCACCCATTTGTTTCAGATTCTGAGGCATGATATTTTTTCCAAACGGCATATTTTCTTCATATTAACATCAAATTTATCAAAAGATCAATTCAGTATATTTCTAAACATAATGGATAATTAGTAACATCTATTTTTAAATCTACAAACACCCAAGTAAGTTAATATGAATTTAAAAAAGGAGAGAACAGCTAGGATGCTGAAACTGTTCACATTTTTACTGAGATTATAATTTTAAATATATATTCCCCAAAGCCCGAACTAGATATTTTTGCCCCTAGGGCAAATACCAAAAATCATTCCTAGGATAAATTGCATGAATTTGCACATCCTCTGTCCAGAGGGAGATATGTTCAAATATCTTATTTCTGTTTCTTAATTGTGATCATTGTTCCCTCTAAATGGCACATCTCAGCTTCTACATATGACAAAAATACTCCTGCCCACAGATTTTACTCATTCCTACACAGTATGGGGCCACTTCCAGTCCTCCTGGAGGTCACTGGACCCAGATGGTTCAGGAGGAGAAAGTGAAGCTCTTGACTTTGCACAGCCCTCCCTCACTTAAATTCAATTCACTTAAAAGTCATGACATCACCTTTCCTCTTTGAGAACCAAGGAAAACAACAGCAACAAAAGAGTAAGATAATTCTAAAGGAAATTGATGTGTTATGTGCGTTGTCTTTGAGCCCAACCTTCTTTTCCCCACATATTCTTTTTTTACCTCCTTTAAACTCCTGCCCTCTTCAGAGGTGAAAGTAAGCCAGCATGAGTAGTACCACCAAGTTTTACAAAGCTGCTTAATCATTCAACACTAGGTGAATTCTCTCCTTGAGAGAATCTTACAGGAGAAACAATTCTTGCAGCAGAAGGGTTAGTGTGTGTAAATATGTGTCTGTCTTGGGGTGCTTTCTTCTCTCAGATCTTTCTCATTCAAGGGGTGTTACTCTGGAAGTTTCAAGGGTGTGGTTGATTTTGAGTAATGCATATTTGTGGTCCTGTCAAACCCTCTTTTGGTTTGCAAAGGAAATAAATGAATAGACAATATGTAAATGTCTCTTAAGTTTGGGAACGCTGGAAGGGAAGAGAACACCTGATATGTAAAAAGCTACCACCCAGGGATGTGCTGGAGCCAGCTCAAAATTGCTCTGGAGTGACAACTGTTGAAACGTCAATGTGAAAATTCATACCTCAGCCTCAGAAATCAGGAAACACCATAAATCAGGGCTTGATTTATTATATTGTTGATTATCTGAACTGAAGTGATGGTGAAATATTAAGAGTGCAGATTAAATATAAACGTGTAATCCTATATTTTCCAGAGTCTGTTGTAAAATATTAAGAAGCACACCCCGCTGCTATCCCATCAATTTCTCCTCACTACCTCAGGGAAACTTGGTGAATCTACAGTTTCTGTCCACTTCTGGCTGAAAAAACTCTAAAGAAACTTCAGATCAGAATTCAGGTGCTGGTATTTAACAGTTTTGTGACATGGCAAAACTATTTAACCTTTGTGGGCTTCTGTCTCATCATTTATACAATGAGGGCATTGGGCTAAATGATCCCTAAAATACCTTCCAGCTCCAAATCCTGTGGTTTTTCTACCCTTTTCAGTTTTGATTTTGCTCTCTGACTCCAGAGTAAAGAAGATGCCGGAGAGAGTGGGGGGAAAATCATAGGGAACAGGCTAATTTTGTTACTATAGTATTGAATTTAATAGTAATAATAATGGAAATTATTAAAATAATGATGTGTGTGATGAATGCAGAGAAACATGGAAAAACCACATTTTAACCAATGCAAAGTAAAGTAAGCAGACCTAAGGGAAAACAAAATACACACTAGCTACAACACTGTAAATGGGGAAAAAAACAACAAAACATCAAAAAATGAATAGTGAGTATAACGAAATTATAAAGAACAAGTTCAACTCACATGAAGAAATAGAATTCACTGCCAACCTACCTCTTTGTGGAGGTTGGAGGTCCACAAGTGTTCTACGTTGTATATATTTTTAGACTTTTTCAATGTATTTATTAGTTGTGCTTAATTTTTTTCCTCTCCCCCCAAAATACTATCTGTCATGTGAAATGTCTCTGGGGAAAGGGAAGCAGGAAGGAAACTAGGGATAACTATGATGACTTATGAAGCAAGAGACATAAAATTTATTTTTAAAAATAGAGAAAATAGTTAATAAACACATATACCACATCCATGTATACTTACATACACATATACACATATTCATACATACACACATACATATATGTCACTTTAAGGTTTGAAAAACTTTTTTTTACAAATACTATCTCACTTGATATTCACAAGAGTCCTGGGAGGTAGATGCTGTGATTATCGCCACTTTCCAGAGTAGGAAAATGAGACAGGTGTCTGAGGCTAAATCTGAACAGATCTCGCTGACTCCAGTTCCAGCACTCTCTCCATTAAATATAAACAGGCACAGCAGAATATAATTCTGCAATTACTATTACTCCACAGGTAAAATGTTGCGGCTACTTTTATTCTTATTCATCCTTTCTCACCCTACAATCCTTTCAGTCATAGTGCCCTCTTATTTTTTCTTCTTCTCTCACTTTATTTCTCTACTCTCCATTTCAGCAAAGACTATGTGGAGTTAATTTTTTTGAAGAAAAAATAAACATAGGCAATTTTAATAATAAATACAAGGTTACTTTACACCTCCACCTCTCCCAAATAAGTATTCGATCAAAATGTATGCAGCTGTGGAACTCAGGACACACAAAATGGAAGAAATGATACATGAACAGTCATGACTCTACAAAGCACATTACGCAGACCCTGGTGCTATCGCTCCTTACTTAGAATACTTTGCTGCTATTTTATGATTATTGATGGAAGAGCACCCTATGTACTGATCATGGTGAATCAGACAGGATTATCTGAGCTCCCTGAAAAAATGCAATTATTATTCATATTGAAAGGAATAAAGCCAGGCTCTCAATATTCTAGAAAAGAGAACACTAATCTGGGGAAGCAGAATGGTTCCTTTCTTTAATCTTAAAAAATATCTTCAGAATAAGCTGTAGGGATCTCAAGGGGATGAAGAAAGAGTAGGAAAGCAGTATCTCAGAAACTGTAGTTTCATCTGCACATCAAATGTTATACCTTGACGTTCTTCAAACAACAGGAGCTGTTGTCATCAAGGGTGGGACAGACATCCCCTGTCCCTGCCAAAGTCCTGAAGTGCCCCAAGAATGAATTTTATTTCTCTGAGGCAGCTAGGTGACACAGGGGATTGAGTTTAGACCTTGAAATCAGGAAGACCTGATTTCAAAACCTGCTTTAGACTTTTATGAGCTGAGTGACATAAGCAAGTCACCTAACAGTTTTCAAGCTATTTCCTCATTACTAAAATGGGAGCGATAGCAATAATGTCAACTGACTAGGGTTGTGTGAGTATCAAAGAAGATAACCTATGTAAAGTATTTAAAACCCTGTATCAATGTTAGCTAGCTAGTAGTCATAGTAGTACTACTAGTAGTAAACTATCATCTAAGTACAACTATTATTATTAATGGAGTTAATTATTTTATTCATGTTTCTGAACCCAAGTTGCTGGAGGTCTAGTTGAAAGACTATCTGAGGGCCTAGCATCTTGTTTCTGGAAGTTCCTGCCATAGCCCCAGACCCAGGGCAACCATCAACTCCCAACAAGCAAATGGTGCCAAAGATCAGGGAGATGTTGGGTGTGCTGCTCAAGGACTTTTTAAGTGGAAACGATGTCAGGGTAGAAGAGGACAGAGAAGAAAGGACTCTGGCATGGAGAGCACAAGAAACGTTAGCTTTAGATGTGTGAAGTCACATTCAGGTGTCTTGCCTTAAAGGACTATGTGTGAGATTAGGGTTATGTTGGAGATAGTGTCTTGGGAACTGGCAACATTGAGGTTATTTATTGAAACTGGAGATCTGACAAAGAGAAGAGGAAAAGTAAAGTTAACTAGATTTGCTTATATAAAAATGAGTTAAATTAGAGTCATTTTTAGAAATGTTTACAGTTTTTTTTACTAATTACCATGGAGCACAGAAACCATTATGCATATCATTAATATGCGTTGTGCATATTAATTTCAAGATGCTGCATATGTACATTAATTTTTAACAATCATAATAAGAAACCTTTACAAAAGATGCATGGTTTTATTGTTCTGGACAAATTTGTTTTCAAATTATGTAGAAGCTCTGTGGCTTTTTTGAGCAAATTTGTAGAATCTCAATTTATTGAACATCGCAATAAGTTCCTTCTTAACTGATTGTAGCATATTCTTCAAAAGTAGAACACAGCCAATATATGAATTCAATGTAAAGTAAGGTTAAAAAAATCATTTTCTGGCCTCTTGAAATATTTGGTAGGGGAGATGGGCAGAGGGAAGGGAAAAAATTGAGATAAATCTATTAAAGAAGTAATTAGCAACAGCTAGGAGCAATGGGTGAAATATGAGAAAGAAAGAGGACCCTAGATTTCATTTAAAATTTTATTTATTTATCTAAGGATAAAAACTAGCCTGACATACAGTGAACTCTCTAGCAGCTTCCATCTCCAATCCACCTTCACCCTGTGCATCCTTACTAGGGGTTTTTAAGCACAGTTTGAACAAGGGGCAGCAAGGTGGTACAGTGGATAGACCACTAGGCCTCAGAGTTAGGAAGATTTGAATTCAATTCATTTGAATTCAAACCCAGCCTCAGATACTTATTAGCTATGTGACCCCAGGAAGTCACTTAACTCCTGTTTGCTTCAGTTCTTTATCTGTAAAATGGGCACACACTGGAGAAAACTAATGGCAAACCACTGCAGTATCTTTGCCAAGAAAACCCCATAGACAGAAATCCATGGAGTCATGTAGAGTTGGACACCACTGTACAACATAATCACTTGTCGGCTATATTGAAGTGGGAATTTTTATTTGGGTATATGCTTAACTAAATGTCCTCTGAGGTCCCTTCCAGTTCCAAGATTCTGTAATTATTTCTTGAAAGAACTAGAAATGCTACTTTTCCACAAACATTTGTTAGAATACTTTAAATAAGAAACAATAAAAAGTGGATGAGTTCTTGGAGAAAATAACAGTGAATAAGCTAAACTTGCCTGAGATGGCATTACGCTTGATATTAATTTAATTTTTTTTATCATAGTGTTACATTCTGTTCAGTATAGTCTAGTTATCTGTCCTGTAGGTTGGTTTTTCTGCTCCCAATTTTGGAAAATAGAGAGAACTGAAAGTGTAGCATGATCCTTTCTCCTAAGCTCTTCATAATCACAGAAATGAGGGAAAGGGCACTGTTGGACACCACACAAATTGAGTGAAGAGGCTGCTGTATTATTACCTCCATTTTTTGTAGAATTATTTTTAAAATGTATCCATGCACACATTCAAGGGCTCTCAGGTATAGGCTAAATGAAAAAAAAAAAGCTGGATTGGTTGTTTTCAAAGTTAGTGGATATTTTGGTGTCTATAAAGATTAAGAAATGATAAAGGAAAACAACATTGGGTAAGAAATGATTTTGGCTTTCACTCATTTCTTAAATATAGAACAAGACCACAAAAATTGCTGAAGCCAGGTGAGTTCAACTATGAAATTTCCCCTCTACCTTTTCCCCACTCAATGTGCTGCCTGATCAGTCTTCTAAATTTCTAGGCAGTAGCTGCCTCAGAAAGAGTCTATCTCTTTCTGAGTTGCTGTCTTAAGTTGGAGAAAGAAGCAGATAGATAGATACACTTGAGCTCTGATTTGACATTTATTAGTGTGGCACTCAAGATGGCAAGTTACTCTGGCTGTTTGTTGGTCAGTGTTGAAAGAATAGAAATGAATTAATCTAAAAGACCTCCAAATGCTTCTATAGCCAAGTGTTTATGTTTAAAATCAATATTTTCCTGAACACAGATGACTTTAGCTTAAAATTGCCTGCAGTTAGGAGCATAACACACCATAACAAAATATAGGAAAATACTCATTTAAAAAAAAAGGTATTGCTCTTAACTTGCAGCAATGTCTTTTCTTCCTTCTCCCTGAAGTATACAGCAATTTCATGTGCCTTAGTTTTAAAACAGATTTATAGTTGATTTACAGTGAACCCTAGATTGTACTGAACTATGATCAAATTAAAATAACGTATTGCAACTACTTTGAAAAATATAGAGGCTAAGGAATTATGATAGTCTAATAGTGATCTATTTTTTTCCTGTTACTCATCTTGTACTGTATATTCCCATTTTCTCTTTTCAAAACAACAACTTTTTAGGGAGATTGCCTTTGTCATTGGAACACTGGTATATAGATGTTTTATTCCCTCATTAGGTCTGTCTAGGTATAGAGCTCCATTAAAGACTAGGTGAGCATGTTCCAGTAACTACCAGGGAATCATTCTTTCTGAAGAACTAGGTCATCAACACAGTGATAAAAATTTCAGTCAGCCATTTTAAAAGAGTTCCTATTAAGAAAATAATCTCTGCAGTGATTAACAGGAACTTCGATTGGTTATTGGACTTTTTCCCTCTTACATTTCTTACATTCTCCTATTAATCCATGGTGTTTTATTACAGTCCTGCATTTCTTTGAAAATCTTTCACTTAAAATATTAATAGTATATATTGTATTGTACTCTACTACACCATAAGCAGAACTATATTTTCTAAGTCAACTGTTACGCTTTCCCATCCTCGAGATGAATTGGCCTTCTTGCGTGGTAAGAAATAGATATAACCAACTAGATACAAATTAATTTGTGGCCTCTGAAAAGTAAGTAAGTCCTTAGGTGGGTTTACTAGGAGATGAATTGTCAATGTGCAGGAAATGTACTACCCAGGGCTCTAGTAAAGAGGAGGAAGTTGTCTTTTTAACTGTAGAGTTTTTGAAACTTCAATTGTGGTTTGGTGTTTTATGGCTATCAAGTTCATTAAAGGGGAAGGAGGACTTTGATTGACTCTCACATAAACAACATAAATCCAACATGCCATATGCTGCAGCTTAAATGAATCTAGTACATAAAGGGAAAAATGGCTTAATACCACAACACCTACAAGGTACTTAATCTTGTATATCGATGTATCTTTTGGGAATTACCTCTTCAGGTTGCATCTCTGTAAGTATTGATGCCAATGAGTCATAGATAGAGAAGCAGCTTTGGAGTCAGGAAGACCAAGGCTTAAGCCTGCTGAGCACTAAGCATGTGACCCTGGACAAGCCAACTAACCTTTTTCAGTGTTCCAGGTTATAAATTACGGAGCAGATGACGATATGAATTTGTAGGAGACATTTGCTAGGAATTCAGTGTGCTAATAAAAGCACAGGTCCAGTACCAAAACAAACAAAAAGTACCTTTTGAACAGACAGATTTCAGAAAATGATTTGTACAAACTGATGCAAAGTGAAATGAGCAGAACCAGGAAAACATTGTACACAGTATCAGCATTGTTAGATGATAATCAGATATGAATGATTCAGCTTTTCCCAGCAACATAATGATCCAAAACAAGTACAAAGGACTCAGGAGGGAAAATACTGTCTGTATCCAAATAAAGAACTGGCAGACTCAGTATAGACTGAAGTACTTTTTTTCACTTTATTTTTTCTTGTGTTTTTTTTTCCTCTTTTGATCTGTTTCTTCTTTCACACCATGATTAATACAGATTTTTTACATGATAGTACATGTATAAACTATATTAAAACTGCCTATCATTTTCAGAAATGAAGAAGGGAAAGAGGAAGGGAGAAAAATTTGGAACTCAAGATCTTATAAAAATTAATGCTAAAAAAAGTTCTTGACATGTAACTGGGGAAAAATGAAATATTATTAAAAATAATCATTGCCATTAAGCTGCATAGTGCTTAGCTGTGCAGGGTAAAAAAAGACTAATAGCGTTACTTTTTAATCACACATAACTTGTTTATTGGGCAAGGCCAGTGGAGACTCTGAGAAACACATCTTGACTCCCTCCAGTCCACCTCACTCCCCCGCCACACACACTCACTTTCTGTTTTGTTCATTTTGATCAAATTTCTTCCATTATTCTCCCCACTCACCGTCCTTCCCAAAGTACTTCATTCAGGAAAAGGGGAAGAATGGACGCTAGGCAAAACAATGAATTAATTAAAGTTGGTGTTCTCTTTAAAACGTTCTCCCACTTTTTGTTTCCATACTCCTCTTTGTTCCCAGAACTCTAGTATCCTTATGTTGTTTTCTGGTTTTCCAAAAGCCTCCCTCCCTTCCCGCCCTTTATTCCTTACAGCTGTGACAACCCATCTGGACATAGAATGTCATTAAACATCCCACATTTTAAAATCACTTCTCCTTTTTCCCAGCCCTTCTAATTAAATTTTTATTCCTGCTATGAGTAGAACTCAGCTAGGTGTTGGGAGAAAGTCAATCCCATTAAAGGCAGATAGTAAGTTATGAGCATAGTGGTAACAGTAGATGTATTGTCTGAAGACAAGCCTTGGTAAATCTGGAGAGGTTTATCACCAAGGTTGGCTGCAGTGATAAGAATGCCTGCACTATTCAGAATACCAGACTATGAGTGTAATGGTAATTTAAATAAGAAAATCTTTCCCTTTCATTAAAAGGCCCATGTGACCTACTTAAATCACATAGAGGCACAGGTGGTGGGAGGAGCTTGCTGAACCAGTGGGACAGGAGGGGTGGAGCAGAGCTGGGAGGAAGTTGGTCAAGCTAGTCAGAGCTGGGAAGGACACAGGCAAGCGGACACAGTTGGTTCATGAGTGTTTGTGGGAAGCCCCTGCAGCAGGGGAGATTTGGAAATGTCGTTGTCCCCTACGGTGAT
This sequence comes from Bettongia penicillata ogilbyi, assembly GCA_023548195.1. NCBI lineage: Eukaryota > Metazoa > Chordata > Mammalia > Diprotodontia > Potoroidae > Bettongia > Bettongia penicillata. Next base: position 892,634 of record JAJHZJ010000264.1, read on the forward strand.
AACATGGATTGCCTACTTGGCTACTATGACTGATTTGGCTTTCTGGTTTGGGGACTTGTCCTTCTGGTATCTGAATAATTGTTTTTCTGTCTTCTGCATTGAGAGTCTGTCACACTTTGTGATTGACAACTGCCCTGGCGTATTCATGGTCACCACCAGTGCTGTGAATCTTGCCTTGGTGATACAGTGAGTCAGCAAACATTACGCTAAACATTGTTATTGTTGGTCGTGGTCCTTCATTCTCAGAGAGGACCAGTGACATCAGCAGGGTGATGTCTTGACTTGCAAGTGAATTGGATTTGAGTGAGGCAGAGCTCTGAGCCTTGCTCTTCTTTCCAGAGTCATCCGAGTCCAGGGGCAAGACATAGGTCAGAAGGACCAGCATTGACCTTGTGTATGGTGGGAGACCCTAGCCTTTTTAAGCTAAGGTCTTTCCCAGGTCTCAGTTTGTCTGAGGCAATGCCCATTTAGTAGTTAAAGGCTCGGTAAGAATTGAGCCAAAAAATAGCCTAGTTTGCCGTCACAAACAATAAAACAGTATGAGAGGGGAAGACCCTCAGAGTTTCTGACCAGAACAGAAACCCAGCTTTGCAATAAAGAAACACAAGTCATGGGCTAAATGTGATCCAAGCATATATAACATTAACATGCACAAGGTATGGCAGAACCTCTCCCTCCAATACTCTAGGCTTCATGGATGGAGTACTGTCCTGGGGGCTTAACCTCAAAAAGTCTGTTTCTCTTCCTTTGACTCATTGTTCCTGACTGGGTCAATCCAGCAAAATTGACTAGATAAAACTTAGACGTAATAATGTGATAAGTGTTGGTGCACACGCTAGGCATTGGGAGTTCAAAGAAGGTCAAAAATTTGGTTCCTGCCTTCAAAAAACTCACATTCTAATAGAGACAACATGCAAAAATAAAAAAAAAAACAAAACAAAAATCCTATATGCATGGAGGCTATATACAGAACAGATGGAAAATAATCTTAGAAGGAAGCAATTAACATTGTGGGGACCTATCAAGGCCTCCTGAAAATACTGGAAGTATTGTGATTTAATAAGGTATGAAAACCTAATAGTAACTCTCCCTCTAACATCTCTGATTAATATTCCTAGAAGTGATATCTTATAGCTTATCTCTAGTAGAACTGTAGTTGTCTGTGACTTCTGCTATTGAGGAGGGAATGATGTTGATGTTATTAATATCATTATTATATCATAACTACTTATCAGAATGTATCTAGCATATCAAAGTTTGCCAAGCATTTTAAGTTACAATAGCAATGTAAAAATAATAAAATACTGTGATAAGGGAATTTCTTGAAAATGGGACTTCTGAGCTGTAGTATGTCTAAAGTGGATTGGTTGTCTATACTAAATCTAATACCAGTATAGTGAGTTACCATGAGCTGGAATCCATAAGGAATGAATTAGCCTAGGTAGGAATCAGAGTTAGTCAGATCTCCCATACCAATCAATATTTGGATCAGGTTCAAGAATGGCTGCTGCACTTTCAACATGAATGAAATTCTGAGACCCAGTTTAAAAAAAAAAAAAGGTGGGAGAGGGAAAGTTTGTTACTTTATGTAAATATCTGATAAAATTGAAGTAGGGAGGTATTCCTTTTAAATCATGGCTTTCAGATTAATATATGTTTCAGTTCTGGAGGTGCAGATACATCCCCAGAATTGGAAGAAAGTAACCAGATAAGGTTCCTGAGAAGAACCCTAGGTTCATAGCTTTGGTAGCTTGACAACCCTTCTTCTACCAGAGGGAACAGTTGGTTATCCCCCTATCCCCTACAAGTTCTTAAGTAACTTGTAACCTGAGCTCTTCTATTCAATATCCATTTATTGACAGAAGGACAAAATATCATAGCAAATGGATGAGAAATGCATAACTGTAATCCATGTATAGTGGAAGAACAGAGTTTTGTTTTGTTTTGTTTTGTTTTTTTACCATGTCCTGGTTCCCAAATACTTAGGTGTATAACCCAGAGAGTGCAAAAAGACTGACATTCTCTGATAGAGATATAAGGAAAATCAAGGTACCTGCTTCTCCTGCAATATATATTTCTTATAACAGAACCCATCAGTATATGGGGTTTGACTGTTTTAAAACCCTGTGGTTAATGATTAACTTAATAATGTATTCTATTTGATTTTCAGTAGTAGTTGTTCAGGTTTGTTCAGTTTTTATAATTAATTATTTAACAGGATGAGATCAATTAAAGGGGACATTATTTATAATGCCTAACACACCTGTGAAAGATTTACCTTAATGTATTTTTTTGTTATAAGAACACATTTCTTTGTTAAGAAATATAGAAAATTAGAACTGTTCGTAGTGAGACATTTAATAATGTTGATGTTATTAATATCATTATCATATTATAACTACTTATTAGAATGTTTGAAGCATATTACAGTTTGCAAAGCATTTAAGTTAAAATAGCAAAGTAAAATATATATATATATATATATATATATATATATATATATATATATATATATATATATATATATAGCTATTGCTGTGCAGGACAGCTAGGTGGTATATTGACTAGAGCACCAGACTTGGATTCTTATTCATGAATTCAAATCTGGCCTCAGATACTTACTAGCTGTATGACCTTGGGCAAGTCACTTAACCCTGTTTGCTTCAGTTTCACTTGTAGGTAGAGAAGGAAATGGCAAACCACTCTAATATCTTTGCCAAGATAAACCCCAAATGGGGTTACAAAGAGTTGGACACAACTGAAATGACAACAATGACAACAACAGCAAGAGATATTGTTATGCAGCAGCATTTTATTTTCATAATAACTCAGTCTGGCATATTGAATACAATTCTAGACTTTGATTAGAAAAAGAAAAACCAAAAAACAAGTGACTTTACATTTTCCTTCAAATACTTACTAGCTATGAGGCAAATAGATAAGTCACTAAAACCCTCTGAGCCTTAGTTTCTTCAGCAGTTAAGTGGGGATAATAATATAATCTACCTTATAGTGAGTATCCAATGACATAAAGTATATAAAATGCTTGGCAAACCTTGAAGCATCAGACATATATGTCTCAATATCTCTATTTGTATTTCTTTTCCTGTCTCTTTCTCTATGTTTCTTCACCTGTGGTTTCACCTGTGTAAGGATCTCTTGGTGAGGAAGCTCCATCATTGTCTGAGGTCGCATTTCCCACCCAGGTCATCTTGACTCTAGTGTTAGTCCTTTATCCATCATACTTTGCTGCCTTTCTGATGTTATATATCAATTATAGCCCTCACAATTACTTATAGATAGCTATTCTTTTTTTACCATATTAAAGATGAGGAACTTGAAAATAGGAAAAATTAAAATGACTTGCCAAGGGAATACCACTAGAGTATCAGAGATGGCAGTTAATCTCAGGTCTCCTTCCATCAGGAATCCTCTGGTTTCTCACTGGAAAGACAAACAAACAAAAAACAGCCCCAAACCACTATTCTAACAATTGACGCCCTAGCCATCATCATGACGAATAATCCTTGTGGAGAAAGGGCCTGTTATATTGCTACCTCTGACAGTAGATAGGTAAGGAAGCTAAAAGTCCAGGGAATAGCAATATGCCTTTATAGACTACAGTCTCATTTTCGGCATAACCAACCACCTCCTCTCCATCACTAGTCATTGTCCCTAAAAGCAGTCCTTGTGGAGAAGGGTTCTGTCGTTCCTGCCACCATGAATATCAACTCCAGTTGATCCCCCATCACCATTATTGAATGTGACTCTGCTACTACCAATACTAAATACTCATCAACTTCCAATAATGGCAGGTAAGCCAAGGTTGCCAGAAACAGTAGTACCCACTAGATCACCAGCCCTATTTCTAGCCCAACCTTCGTAGTCATCATACAGGGGAGCTACCCTTGTAAAGATAAGAACTGGCAACTGTGTCTACAAATTCTATAACCATCTCTTCCTCAGCTTCCACAACTGACTAAAACAAACTTCTTACCATCCAAGTCCTTGGCACTGTCACATGGTTCAACAATATCAGAAAAAATTATGATTCTATCAATGCAAATGACCTTAAAGAAGATGTACTATCACCTGCTTTGTGACAGTACCCTAAAGACTACTGGACTTGTAGTCTTATATGTTTTCTCTACCTAATAGAATGTATTCCTTTTAATTTGTATCCCTAGAACTATGCCTAATTTTTTTGTATATAGTAAGTTCTTAATAAATCCTTTTTTCATTCATTCATTCTTTCATTTCAGACCCACAAATACATCATTCTCCCCATTATAGAAGATTAAGTGCAAAATAAAGAGCAAGCTCACTGGTATATAGGCAAGGTGATGAAGAGTACAATTTATATCACATATGATTACTGAGATGAACCCTGTTTGGGATATATATATTCAGGATGCTATAACACAGATAAAATGTGACAGAGGCAACACCGAAAGCAGCATATTGGTCAGCAATTGCAATTATTTAACAAAGATTTTGCTCAGTTACTACATTGTCTTCAGTCATACTGTCTTTTTCCAGGTGGCCATAGCATTCCTCTCAGATGCCCTGCTCATCCCCATGTCCTTCCCTTCTTCCTCAGAGCCATTGTAAGACTTTATCAAGAATGTTTATTTGGAGGCAAAAATTCCTGCGCTGAAACTTGATGAAGCGGAAAAGTCTAAGTTTTATGCATTGGTGAAACATATCATAGTGTCTAGTGTGATAAACTTGGAGTCAGGAAACCCAGGGTTCAAAGCCCACTTCTGACACTTATTGTGTGAGTTCCCCTGGGCAAGGCACTTACCCTGTCTGAGATTCCATTTCCTTACCTGTAAAATGGGGCTAATATAGCACCAAGGTTGTTGTGAGGATGAAATGAGGTAATACAATTTGTAAATGTTAATTTGCTATTTACTAGTTAGCTTTTATTATTGGCAGGAATAAAATTGGAAGAAACTATTGCAATTTACATTTGACAATAATGGATTTCTTTTTTACTTTTGCATTTAAAAAATCTAGTATATAACGTGATGTGAGAAGTATGATTTAAAAAAACTCATCTAAAACTAAAATGTTTCATTTACATTGTAAATTGATTCCAGTAGTGCTCACTATATTGATTCCAGATATACTTAATATTAAGTATTTTAAAATGTTGAAGGGTCTTGCTTTACCCTGTACAATCCTGTAACATTGTTATATTCTTTGAAGATAAAAAATATCCTGAGCCTATAAAAGTGAAGAGCTCTTTTAAACTTGAAAAATTATCCTCAGGGTGAATGCTAGTAATCAGAAGCACAATCCCAGAGAACACGACAACTTGTTCTAAGGTTTTCTCCTGAGAAAAAGTCTATATAACTGAGCACCACAGCCAGCAGCTGTTGATCAAGGATTGACCATCCAAGACAATTGAGATAAAATACCTGTTTCCATGGGGATGTAAAGTCCAGATCATTTGAAGCTGATGTGGAAATAAATCTGGCATCATCTGAAGTTCATATTTCAAAGAGGATTTAAAAAAAAAAAGAATGAATGACTTTAACCTTGTTAGAAAATCTTTGCGAAACAGCACAATGAACCTGAAGATGAATGTAGAAGGCTTTGCAAGGTGGAATGTGAGTGGATCTTTTTTTCTGTTATAGTCAGATAGTGTACAGTTGTCACTACACTCTCAGCATCTGAAAATGCACTTTGGAGATTGTAAATCTGGAACTGACATGCGAGAAAGAAAGACAGCAGTAAAAACCTATTGCCATAAATGCACTGACTTCCCTCCCGTGTCCCATTTTCTGTAACATAGGGAAATAAGTCTTAAAATTGTGCATAAAACCCTTCCTTTATTGTGTTACAATTATTTTTGATTCATTAAATACTTTTATTCCTATAATCAAATTTGTTTAAAACTCACCTGCTTGTGGGCCAGAAAAAGACACAGAAGAGATGGGAGCAATCGAACACATTTACTAAAGTATTAATCCTGACATTTCTCTGCATAATGCTTTTTTCTACTGGAGCATAATCATTTTCCTGAATATTCTGGATTTGTATACTTATGCAGATACAAGCCATTAATTTAAAAAAAAAAACTTATTGTCTCAGAGTTGTCGACAGATTGATTTGTTGTTGCATCCTCAGTTCCACTTGACTAGTTAGAACTCTTTTCCCTCCTACTTAGGAATGTACTGACAACTGATGAAGGCTAGAATCAAACAAGGATACAACTGGTTATATTTTGTTGATCATATAAAATAACATCCATTATCATAGGATTGAAGCACAGTGAGACAGAGGATTTCAGACTCTTAATTGGAAGGTCATTTAATCCTCTGCTTCTTAAACTGTGGATCCCTAACCCATCTGGGGTCACTAAAAAGTCTGGCAACTGTAAAAGGTTTCTGAACTTTCAATGACCAAAAGTTAATTAAAAATCAAATGTGTAGTGAATCTGAGGTTTTACTGGCAGTGCTTACCCATGTTGAATGAGCAACTTCACTGCAGCCTTGGTTCTAAAAACAAAGGATGTGCACTCTGCCCTGCTCATGCCCTCAGGCCAACTGATGCCACGGAAGGCTGCTGAAATACAAAAAGGGGTCCTGAGTGGAAAAGTTTAAGGAGCCCTTTCTGCTTCAACCTGTACCCAATTAAGGTACTCTTCTATATTATCCCTGATAAAAGACCAACTAATTCTTCTTGAAGACTTTCTGGAGTGGAGAATTCACTGTTTTCTGAGGAACCCCATTCTAATTTTTTGACAACCATAATTGTTAGGAATTTTTCCCTTTATCAAACCAAACATTTTCCCCCCATTGCACTTACTTCTGTCTTCTGGAATTTTTCAAGTCTCCTCAACATTTGGTCATCCTGTTGTGGATATCCTATAGCTTGTCAATATCATTTTTTAAAATTTGGTCCCCAGAATTGAATCCAATATGCCATAGGTAGTAGAACCAGAGCACAATATAGCAGGGAAATCACCTACATCTTTTGGTATAATATGCCCTTATTAATGCAAACTAAGATCATATTAGCATTGTGTCACACTGTCAACTGTCTTTGAATATGAATTTTCATTTAGTCATGTCTTCTAAATCTTTTATTTGTGAAATTGATTTTTTGAAGCACAGTTGAGGATTTTATTTTAATTCATATTAAACTAAATCTTATTAGATTTAGCCTGTCATTCTAACTGGCTAAGGTTTGTAGATCATGCATCTTTCATTATCTCTAGTAAACCTGGATCCTAGGATCATGTAATTAGATATAAAAGAGTCTTTGGAGGATCCTTTTAAAAAAGAGATGAGGTAACAAAGGCCCCAAGAGATATAAGGATTTGCCCAAGGTTAGACAGGTAGTAAGTAGTAGAGCTGGTGGCAATCTGAGGTCTGTGCCTCCAAGTTCAATACCAATAGAACTTCTATAACTACCTCCTTTCCAACTCACATCATATGAAAAGAAAACAAACATGTAATCCAATTAAATTAAAATTTTATTAAGCTTTGGCTACTTGAAAACTTGTAGAACCCATGCTAAGTGCAGAGAAGAGATAATATTCATACAAGGCATGGACTCTGCTCTTCGAGTGTTTTTAGTATATGAGAGGAAGCAATAATTACATATAATACTATAATAAAAACAAAACAGTTCAAGTTCATTAGAAGAGTGTAAAACCAATTATTAGAAGGATACTAAGGGAAAAGGAATTGATATTGACTGGGGGATTCAGAGAAAATTTCATGCAAGAAGTAGTGACACATCCTAGCCCTACCAGATCTCAAAATGTATTATAAAGCAGCAATTATCAAAACCATTTGGTACTGGCTAAGAAACAGAGGGGTAGACCAGTGGAATAGGTTAAGTACTCAAGACACAGTAGTTGATGAATATAACAATCTACTGTTTAATAAAGCCAAGGAGCCTAAATTCTGGGATAAGAATTCACTGTTCAACAAAAATTGCTGGGAAAACTGGATAACAGTGTAGTGGAAACTGGGCATAGACCAATGCCTGACACTTACACAAGAATAAAGTCCAAATGGGTATATGATCTAGGTATAAAGACTGATACTATAAACAAACTAGTGGAGCAAGGAATAGTGTATTTATCAGATTTATGAATATGGATAATGGAGAAATTTTTGACTAAACAAGATAGAAAACATTTCAAAGTGCAAAATGGACAATTTTGATTACATTAAACTGAAAAGTTTTTGAACAAACAAACCCAATGCAACCAAAATTAGGAGTGAAGCAGAAAACTGGGAAAGAATTTTTGCACCTAATGTCTGTGATAAAGGCCTCATTTCTAAAATATATAAAGAACTGAGTCAAATGTACAAGAATACAAGTCGTTCCCCAATTGATAAATGGTCAAAGGATATGAACAGGCAGTTTTCATAGGAAGAAATTAAAGCTATCTATAATCATATGAAAAAAATGCTCTAAATCACTATTGATTAGAGAGATACAAATCAAAACAGCTCTGAGGTACAACATCACACCTATCCAATTGGCTAACATGAAAAAACAGGAAGATGGTAGACGTTGGAGAATATATGGGTGAGTTGAAACACTAATTCTTTGTTGATGGAGCTGTGAACTGATCCAACCATTCTGGAGAGTAGTTTGGAACAATGCCCAAAGGGCTACAAAAATGTGCATATCCTTTGACCCAGCAATACCACTTCTAGAACTGTATCCCCAAGAGATCCTAAAAATTGGAAAGGGTCCCACATGTACAAAAATATTTATAGCAGCACTCTTTGTAGTAGCCAAAAACTGGAAATCAAGGGGATACCTATCAATTGGGAAATGTCAGTGTAAATTGTGGTATATGAATGTAATGGAATTCTTTTGTGCTATAAGAAATGATGAACAGGAAGACTTCAGAGAAGCCTGGAAAGACTTATATGAACTAATGCTGAGTGAAAGGAGCAGAACCAGGAGAACTTTGTACACAGCAACAACCACAGTGTGTGATTAATTTTTCTGATAGACTTAGTATTTCATTGCAATGCAAGGACTTAAAAATTCCCAATGGACTCTTGAGGCAAAATGTCTTCAACATTCAGAGAAAGAATTATGGAATTCAATCACAGAATGAAGTAGACCATTTTCTTTTGTATTATGTTTTGCTTTGTTTTATTATTTCTCTCATCCATTTTAATTCTCCTATGCAACATGACTAAGGTGAAAATGTATTTAATAGGAATGTATGTATAGAACCTATATAAAATTGTATGCCATCTCAGGGAGGGAGAGTGTAAGGAGGGGAGGGGCAAAAAATCTAAAATATATGGAAGTCATTGTAGAACACTGAGCATAAATAAAATAATTTTTAAAAAGTAGTGGCACTTTAATTGATTTGCACAGAAATAAAACATGGGGTATAAAGGAGGGAATTCAAAGCAGAGGGAACAACCTGAGCAAAAGCAGAGAGTCTATTTTGGAGTGCAGAATAACCTAATTTGATTTAAATGCATATGATATGGTTGCTTAAGGGTAACTAAATGGATGGAGCATGCTGAGTATGGAGTCAGGACAACTTGAGTTAAAAATGTAGCTTTAAACCCTTGCTAAATGTGTCATCTAACACAGGAAAAATGATTTAACACCTGTCTGCCTCAGTTTTCTCTAATGTAAAATTGGGATAATAATAGGACCTGCCCCATGAATTATTATGGGAATCAAATGAGATTTCATTGAATTGAAATGCTTAGTACAGTTCTTGTCACATGGTAACCACTTAATTAATATGTGCTTCCTCCCCCTTCACTAACCTACCACTCCCTCCCTTCTTCACCTTGTGTGTAGCATGTAGTAAGGCCAGAAAGGAAGGGTAATGATAGACTGTGGAGCACCTTAAGCATGCCATACAATGACATTTTAATTTTGTAGGCAATAGGGAGCTACCATAAATTTTCCAGCAGAGAAATGATTTGATTAGATCTAGTCATAAGGAAGTAATATCATTGAAATGGTATGAAGGACATGTGGGAAGGGAGAGGAATAAATGATGGAAAACCCTTTAGGATCTGGTTGCTTCTCAGTTAATGATGATCTTATTACACTAGCATTATCATAGAGGCTCTACAGAGGAAGGGAAGGATGTGAGAGAGAATAGATATGGAAGCAAGATAATTTGAAAGCAGAACCCTCAGATGTAGATTTTCTTTTTGTAGGTGGAGATGTAGTTCCAAAAGTAAGGAGAAAAACCAATATTAGAGATATAGGAGTCATCTACAAAGAGGTAGTGATAATGGAAGGAATGAATCAATTAAGAATTCTAAGGTAAAGGTTCTTCTTGGAGGTATCCAAGCAAATACTAAATGACAACTTATTGGATATATCATAAAGGAGATTCTTGTTCAAATTCAGTTTCCTAGATGGTCACTAACATCCTGTCATGTTCATGAGAATTGCTTGACTAGGGGAGGCTTGTTTTGTAGGAAGGCCCTCACCTTTTGTTAATTGCCAATGAGGCACTGAGTCACTGAGAGTCATGCTGTTTGACTCTGAAAAGTGTATATACACTCCAAGGTGAGGTTTTACTTTCAGGTCTTGGAAGAAGGTTCATGTGCCAGATGAGATTCTGGGTAGCCTTTAAGGCTTTGAAAAACCCAAATGTCAGTGTTTCTCTCTCTGGTAACTATGTATGTATGTATTCAGTCAGTTCTGTCTGTTGATCTGTGAAGAATATATTGCTTATGATCAGACAGAAGCCCTGTCTGTTGGTCTTTATTTCTCTGCTTGTATTTTCTCTGTTAGTATATGTGATTAAATAAGATTGTTGACCCCTCAAAAGCTGCTTTCCTTTTAGAAAAGCAGATCTAAGAACCTGTGCTAGTAGGTCATCCTGTATGTGTCAGGGTGCTTGTTGCTACAGACCCCTGTCAACTCTGAGATTCTGAGATTCTAATTCTATACCCTTGAATTTGGATTAATTACAATTCTCCAAATGTGACTAGATTTAAAGTATTTTGACAATCTATCAATCAACAATAATTGATTAAGCAGTGACTATATGTACCAGGTACTACGAATACAAGTTCAAAGAATGAAATACTTCCAACTCACAAAGAACTAACATTCTATTAAGAACACAGAAAAAAATGTAATCTAAATATAAAATGAATAAATAATGGTGATAACTAGCATTTATGTAATATTTTAAGATTTATAAAGTACTTTACATGTATGTTATTTTGATTGATTCTCAGAACAACCAAGGGAGAGAGATATGATTAATATCCTTATTATCGTCAGTGTCCCCAGAGCGGGAAACAGGGATAGAGAGTTTAGGTGACTTAACCAAGGTCAAACAACTACTGTCTGAGGCAGGTTTTGAACTCAAGTCTTTGTGACTCCAAATCCTAAGCTCTATCAATTGTGCTACCTAGCTGCCTCAAGTAAATAAAAACAACAGCAACAACAGCAAAAAAACCCAACAGTTGTTTGGAAAAGAGGACTAAAAGTTGGAGAGAACAGGCAGGTTTCATATAGAAGTGTTTATGTTTCAAAGAGATAGAGGAACTCTATTAAGGTAGGCAAAAATGTATGGATTTTTATGACAGAGTTTTTTGTATCACTAAAGTGATTTCAGGAAACATCTGAGGTGTTATATTACCTTTTCACTTTTAAAAACACAGATCATTGTTTTGCATTTTTAATTTTTTTGTTTTTAGTTCAAAGGGAACTTTTTCTAGTATCCTTCTTATCTAACTGATACCCAAAAGAAAATCTCAGAAGACATATGCATTGTTGAGGACTTGTTAGAAGGAAGAATTAATTTTAAAAAATCTGATTTCTTAGTATTATTTCAAGTCAAGAAAATATATGATTTCAAGTATTAATAAAAACAAATAAGGAATTTTATAAAGAGCCTTTCTTTAAAAAAAAAAAGCACCTTATAATTTAAAGGAAAATAAAAACAGAGAAGTGATGAGAGAATGCATAACAAAAAATTGAAATGTAAAATGTGTTAATTTAGTATACCATTTATGTTTATTTTACAAGATTCAGTAATTGTGGGAAATACCTCCTTAAATGGTAACTAGGAGACTAAGGGAAGCAGAAGTGGTTGCAGAATGGAAGACTTCTTAGTAAGCAAGCACACTCTATTCCTTCATATAGAGGATTGTCATTTTAAGGCCTCATGGATCACCAGAATTTCAGAAGCAGAAAGGAACTTAGTGACCATCTTTAACAAGATGTTGAACAACACATACTTGAAAAAGAATGCCCTGTATAAACTACCATAGAAATGATTGTGAAATCTTTTCAATACCTCCAGTGAAAGGGGAATCTTCTACTTTTTGAGGTATATCATTATCCTTTTGGATAGCTCTAAATATAAGAAAAATTTTCCTTACATCAAGGCTAAATAAAGGTTACAACTTTTCAGTAATGATAATTACTCTGCTATTATATTTTAGACCCTTGAGCTTTCTTAGTTGTTCTAAAGATACAAATAGTATCTTAAGAAGGATTCATTAGTGAGAAATATCACTTGTGGATAGGAACATGGATGATGTAGGCATTTTTCCCCAATAGATAAACATTTGTAAGTCATACTATTTTTGTATCCATGTGCTTATATGAGAAATTGTAAGATAAACCCATCATAACACTTTTATCTTGTGTGATTAGAAGCATCTTTTTTTCTCCCAGAAACAAAATCTTACAGTTTTGTGAAATATCAGTCTAATACATCTGTGGAATATAATACTTAAGCATAAAGGCAGCATTGTACTTTATGGTCACTTCTATACACACTTGTGTGGAAGCACTCAGATGTCCTATAGTATTTGTACATGTATAATAAACTGATGCAATTTTCTAGAATCAACTTAGTGTCCTTTAATTTAATGAATGAATGAATGAATGATTAAAGCAATCTGGGTGTTCTCTCCACTAGTCCAAATGGTAACCCTCCCATATCTTCAGAATGGGAAATTTCTTATTTCTTTCCATGAATTCTTCATTGATGACCCAACCAAAAGGCTTCAAAGACTAATCTCTAGCTCTAGTATTTTAGAACTGCTTGAAGTGATATTATATAGCAAACACAAAAGAAAACGAAAATCACTGGTCAAGGAGTTAGAAGATGGGCATTGTTGGCCCTGCTCAGTGAACTTTGTGGAGTTTTCTAATCTTTCTGGAATTTAGTTTTCTCCTCTGTAAAATCAGAGGATTGGACTAGATTACTTCTAGGATTCCACTTTAGCTCAACATTTCATTTTTAAAAATTCAATATTTATTCTCACTTTTCCCTTTTATTAGTAGTTTCATAGAGAAGGCTTTCAACCCCTCATAATTTCCTTTATCTCTCCTCCAGATACATTATGTTTAATTGATATCCTTACCCAAGATCAATATTCTTGTATTTTTGTTAATAGAATTACATGAACAAAGTCTTAGACCTTTATAAAAAATGACTTTTTTTTAATTGAAATTCAGCTTGAAAATGTGAAACGTACTATACATAAGACATTATGCTTGGTGTTAGTACTACAAATAAAATTTTTAAAGAACATGCATAATACCCAGAAATATGACAGTATATTAATAAAGTTGGGAGCAACAGGAACAAGGTGGAAATCAACATGTTCTAGAGGAATTTCAGGAGGAAGAAAACACAAGTAGGGCTATCTTGACTTCCCGAAAATGATACCTGAGATCTGCTTTGAAAGAAGATAAGGATTCTGAAAGACAAAGAGGAGCAGAACTTTGTATTCTAGGTTAGGGGGAGGCCTTATGTGACTATGCAGAGATAGAAGAAATCTTGAGTTTGGAGAAGAGCTAGTTGTATAAATCGACTGAAACAGAGAGTGTTTGAAAGGAATAATGTGAGACGATTCCAAAGATGGAGAAGGAATGTTAACTCCAGGCTAGAGTTTCTTTTTATACTAAAGTCTAGGTAGGTAGAGGTGGAAGGCAGCAGTTGCAGGGAGGTGGCAATCCCTGTACCTTAGGAAAATTATTTTGGCTACTATTGGAAGGAATGATCGGAGAAGTGAGAAACAAATCTAAGAGGTAAACAGAAGAAAGGGTCCAGCAGAAACATGTTATTTCTCTGCCCCCTTCAAAATACTTATGATAACTTTGATCTCTTAAAATATAAATTTAAATACTAAAAGCCACTCATGAATTAAAGATTATGCTAGAACTAATTTTCAGTAAAATCTGTATTTTGTTTTAATGTTGTTTGATATCATATAGTAGTATATTTACTAAACAAACAAGCATACAAAAAATCCTCAAGCATTCTAAGCTATGGAGGTAAAGCTTCCAATCTTGGTATCTACAATCTCCAGAGGTTTTAAATCCTCTACTGGGTGATTCTAATGACAGATAGAGAAACTAGAAAGTGAGAATTGGTGCTCAGTTTCAAAGTATAAGCATTGTCATTTTACGTATCTATATTTAAAACTCTACCGAAAAGAAATTTATTTACCACTCAAAGAAATCACATTTGGATATGCTTCTGCAAGGTAGTAAAAGGTATTTTGATTGTGTTGAACATACTTTTATAGAAATAAATACCACTGTAATCTGCTCTCTCTTCTGCTTGCCTAACTACTATTAATCTCTTTGACTCTACCCCTGACATATTTCCTGGACTTGATTAAAATGCTTCTGAATCACCCTAAGTTTCTTCTTGTGGTAATTCACCTTTCAGTCTTGTTCATAGCTCTAGGATTGCAAACCGTTTTATATCAAAAAGCCCACATGATACCTCATCCATATTGTCTATGACTTCTTATCAAGAATGTTGTGACTACCACTAACTTTTGCTCAACCAGCAGCATTCAGCATGTTTACTGAATATTTTCTCAGTCTTTTCAGATGAAGGAATAAAGGGAGTGAGGGGTACAGAAAAGAATGCCACTCAGATTTATTTTGTTAAGTTCCTTCTCCTCATTCCCTATCCCATAAGGAAAAACAGAAACAAACCTCCATTCTTGGGAGGCACAACAACCCATGAGTTTTTTTTCCTAACCCAGAAATGTCAAGCTTATACCTTACACTCTTCCTTAAAATGATTCTCTCTGTCTCTATCTCCATACAAATGTATATGTATATGCATACATATTTTATACATATGTATGTATACATGTGCATACACACATAGTACTACAAACATGTATTTTTTAAACTGTCTGTTGTTAGCTAGGTGTTGCTTCAAATTTTCATACAATGTTGTATGCTTGGCTCCCCTGCCTAGAGCACACTACCCCTGCATGTTTCCATGCTTTAGAACCATCTCTAAGAAAACAGAAAAAAACACACACATATAGGCAGGCAGACAGGCAGAGACTATAAAGACCTTTGCTTAGCTAACTCATATGCTACACACAAACACACACATATATGCATATGTATGTACACACATAAATATCTATATGCCCACATGCAGATGTAAGAGGATATATGTTTATATGTGTGTATGTATGTATGTATGTAGATATTGTGTATATGTAGTATGTATGTATGTAGATATTGTGTGTATGTAGTATTACCTAACCAACATGCAGAGGCTAGGAGACTAGAAGGCCCCAAAGCAAGGGACCTCAACTCACCAGCAGCCCTCTAAGTCCTCATTAGTTTCCCCAATAGAAACACAAGTTCAGCTTGATGCAGCTAGAATACGATATATAAGCAGGTGTCAGCGTGCTAGTTATTGCTATAGCCTACATCCTGAAACTCCACCATAAGGTTATTACAATTCTCAGACCACATTTTGCTTTGCTACACAATTTTTATAGGAAACAACATAACTATCCAAGATATATATATATATGTGTGTGTGTGTGTGTGTGTGTGTATGTGTGTGTACGTATATATACGTATAAATGGATATATATATACATATACATACATATGTGTATATATATTTTGTACATCTATTTTCATGTTTATATGCAGTATATATAATATAAATAGTGGGTATATTATTTATATATAGTATTTGTATATATATGTATGAGTATATTTATGTACATATATATATCTACATATAGATATAATTTGAGGGGTACTAAAAAGAGGGAAAATCAGGAAAGCTGGTGGCCCTGATTAATAATGAGCCCGAAATGGATTGAGAAGATTCAAGAACCCAAGCTAAAGACAGGAAGTTTTTCAGTCACAAGAGATAACCTGTATGGAAGCCTGAAGGTAGAAGATAAAATGTCACATATGGAGAGCAGTTACTAGGTCAGTTTTGTTGGAACATAGTGTGTGTGTGTGTGTGTGTGTGTGTGTGTGTGTGTGTGTATGTACAAATGTGTAATCATCCTGGAAAGTGTACTAGAGCCAGGTTTTGAAGGGCTATAAATTCTAAACACAGTAGTTCAAATTAGATTGTAGAGGCAATAGAGAGCCACTAAAACTTCTTGAGTAGGGGAGGGGAATGATCAGAGTTGTGCTTTGGGAATGTCAGTTTGTCTGGCATGTAAAGTTTGGGTTAAAGAAGAAACAGAAGAAACAGATGCAGGAAGACTAATGAAGAAACTGTTCCTATAGTCTGGGAAAGGAAGGTGGGAAGAAAGGCAGGATGGAAGGAAGGAAGGAAGGAAGGAAGGAAGGAAGGAAGGAAGGAAGGAAGGAAGGAAGAAAAGAAGTGAAATAAACTTTTGTTTACTCTCTAATATGTGTCAGGCATTGTGCTAAGCACTTCATGAATATTCTCTCATTTGATCCTTACAACAATGCTGAGAGATAAGTGCTGTTATTATCTCTATTTACATTTGATGAAATTGACCCATTTGATGAAACTGACCAGAAGACAGACAGAAAGAAGTAACTTGCCCAAGGATACATAGCCATTAAGTGTCTGAGGACATATTTGAACTCTGGTTTTACTGACTCCAGATCCAGGGATCTATACCACCTCTAGCTGCCTGGAAGTGATGAGGGGCTAATTTAGAGTTTTCATGTTTAAGTGATGGGAAAGGGGGCGAGCGCATTCGATGTTGTAGTGGTAGAGTCCACAAGATTTGACAACGGAATGAGTTAAGGTAGGGTGTAATGTCAAGGAAAAAGTTGTGATGCCTGATGCTGCAAAAGTAGGTGACTAGGATGATAGCACCATTAATAGAAATGAAGATATTTGGAGAAGTGTTGGCATTTGATTTCTTATAATATAATAGGTGAGTTTCTGCTCTTGTAGCTCTAAATCTTTGGGTCTTTAACACCTGTTATTAGAATTCCCGAATATTGGTTGCCTATTTGGTAAATGTCTGTAATGACCATGTATGGATTGATCTTATACTTTGATCTGACTTTGATTTGTATTACTCACTTTCTGTCTACCCTGTCTATTAATTATTTGAATCTTAATGTTACTAGGGACCATAGAGGTCATACAGTCCAAATTTATGTTCAGATCTCCTGATCTCAGCTATATTTTCTGGTCTCATGTCCTTGAGGGGTTATCGCTAAATTAATGGCTTTCTGGAAATGAAAGAAACAGATTGGGTCTTGGCTTTCCTGATCCATTTTCCCTACCTCTCAAATTACACACTGTACTATAGATTTAAAAAAAAAAGGTGGGGGGGTGGGGAGACAGTGTGGAGTGTTTGAGAGAATATTGGCCCCAGCGAATCCTTTCTTGGCTACCAGCCCAGCTGTGTGACTCTGGATGAGTCATTTAAAGTCTCTGAGTCTCAGTTTCCTCATGGAAAATTGGGATAGCAAATGAAAGGAGGGGGCAATTCAGCATTTTAAAACAACATATCAAATATCCTGATATTGCATGCAATATTTAACCCTTATAGTCCATCCACCTCTGCAACAGAGAAAGGTCCCTTTTTTCAACTTTCTTGTGAGGTCAAGCTTATAATTACACAATGTTCATTTTTTTCTCTTTCCATTTACATTCTTATAGCCATCGTTGTGTCTACTGTTTACCCAGTTATTTTTCATTCTGCATCAGTTTACATAAATATTCTAGTGCTTTGAATTCTTCATATTTGTCATTTCTTGCAACATAAAAATATTCTATTATATTCATGTAAAACAATTTACTCATTCCCCAGTTGGTGGGCATCTGCTTAGTTTCAGTTCTATGCACGAGGAGAAATATTACAATGAAAATTTTAGTGTAGGGGATCATTCTTTCCATCTTTGACCACCTTTTAGGTATATACTTAGCATTAGGATCACTTGTTCATAGTGTAAGGGTATTTTAATAATACTGTAGTAATAATAACAGCAGCAAGCATTTATGTAGCATTTCCTTAAGAACTTAAACATGCTTTGCATCCATTATCTCATTTGAACTTCACAACAACTCACGTGGGTAGATTGTATACTAATCTCTATTATACAGAAAAGTAAACTGAGACAGAGATCAAGTGACTTGCCTACGGTCACACAATTTATAAATGCCTGAGCCTGGATCTAAACTCAGGTCTTCCTGACTCTAGACCACCTCGCTACCTCTAGTGACCTTTTTAGTGTAGTTTTAGCACTCTTAGATTCATTCTTTTAAATTAGGTTTATCAGCATATTAAAGTCAAATAAAATACATGAGTGTCACAAGGTCTAGCATACTTATAAAACACACTATGGGTTCCAACACAAATGAAATACTTCAGTGGCCTGGAGGCCATAGTACTAGTATTAAAACCTTTATCAGGTGAAATATAATAGTTGATATATATATATATATAATATAAATTTTATTATTTTAATATAATTTTAATGTTTTACAAAGTTCCTTCTTCCCAATAACATGGAATTAGTTAGTAAAAATATTAATATTCTGTTATGAAAATGAAGAAAAGCAGGCTTTTATGGTCCCTGGGATAGGTCTAACTTTTAGTGTGATACTCAGTATAAGGTCACATATGTGATGTGTTCATGCCCTCAAATAACTCTTTCACAAAACTTCCCTTAGGTCCCAAATTCACAAGTGAAAAGTGTATATTATACAATGGAAAGAGCATCCATTGTATTGGGGTCAATAAATATGCTGTATACTAATTATTTGGCCTTAGGCAAGACCTTTCTCAGGGTCTTGGTTTCCTCATACTATATGCAATATATCTGTACATGAGATTTGAATAATTTACCTTTAAGGGTCTTTTTAGCTCTCAATGTATGATCTTTTTCCTTTGAGTTAAGGCATTACCTCTCTCTGCAAATGACCTCTTTTAAAACATAAATAACCCTTGGTGAAGTGCTGTGAACTCTAATCAGTCATTCCCTTAGCATATAGCCTTAATATAAATTACCTTATCATTTTGATTTTCCTTTGATAAGCTGAGTTCTGGACGGTAAAGGAAGTGAAATTTTAATGATACCTTGATAAGAACACGTAGGAGGACCATATAACAATTCTGGAATCTGGGACATTACTTGGCAGAAAGACAAGATCCTTCAATGGAATGTCTCAGTAGAAAGGAGGACGCAATGGGTGTCCAGGGAAATCACCTGAGGGTATAGTATAAAAGGATAGAAAAGACAGAAAGGACAGGTTGGGAGGTAGAGAAGAAGGCTTTTCCTTCTCAGTTTTTCCTAAGCCTGCTTCTGCTTCTGGTCAAAAGTCCACAAATGTCAAATTAATTACGAAGTGAGCAAATTGAGAGGAGGGATAATGTTTGGAGGATCCTAGTCTTAGCCCTCATCTTTTATGAAGATCATAGTATCTCCCATCACACTCCAGTACATTGTTAAATAGTTTTGTCTGCATTTTCCTGGTTGAATAAGTTTGTTTATAAGGCAAACAAGTCTTCTAAGACCAGAGAAGCTCTGGGTGTCAGGATTTCTGACTCCCAAGCTAGTGCTCAGGACACCAGGGCATGCTGCCAAAAGATGTAACAACAAAGACATTTTGACAGTGTGCATTGTCCTCCCATTTTAAATGGTAAACAGATTTGATTTTTAATAGTACAGGAAGGCAGCAAAATGTGCTTCTTGTAAATGGAAGAAAAAAACAGAATTCAGAAATATAGTTGAACAATTTAACAAGCTTTCTTGTGAAATGATATGCTGCTGGACGCTGACAGTATTCAAACAGAAATAGACTATATGATCTGTCAGCGTTGTCAGAAGGAATTCTTGCAAAGGGAAGAAAAAGGAACAAGACCCTAATGTTTCCTGTGACTCAAAGATTCTGTAGTTCTATTATTGGACCAGGATAAGGGACTTTTATCTGAAGGAGCAAGGGAAGTTTCTTCTTTTAAAACCTACTTATTACAACTTATGGTGATCGAGATGATAAGGAATACTCCTCTTCCAATTATGTTATACTGTTTTCAGCTTTTAATTTCACCCTTTCTCCAATTTCTAGGCCAGAGCCAACAACAGGGGAGTGAATCACTGAATTTTCCCACTACACTCTCTTTATGCTTCTTTTTTTTTTATATATTTGCTTTCCTTGCCTATCTTTCTCTGGTCATGCGTCCATTTCTATACAATACCCTAAATGGATGAGGATGGTGAGAGACATATTAAACATGTGGTAGGCAAGGGTGTAAAAACTGTTTGGAGAGAAAATATCCTGGAAAGATTTTTAAATTAGAGCAGAACTATTAATATTTTCTCTATCACTTTCTTAAATCTGGACAATGCAAAAATTAACAAACCCTGATTTGTAGCTTCTACCGCTCTCTGAGACATAAGTGCTCACAATGTAGATTCAACAGATAGTTGGGTATTCTTTTACATTCATTTACATTCCTTCAACTTCCCCTCCCCTTCACCTCTAGTTCTGTCAGTGCAGAGCATAAGAGATGAAGTTTTGTAGAGACTTGAACTCTCCCACACCCTCCACAACTGAAATGCCTTTTCTCCTCATCTCTGCCTTTCAGAATCTCTTCAAGGCTCATTTCAAGTGTCATTTACTTCAAGAGATTTCCCCTGATCATTTTAGATATTGGTATCCTCCAAAATTATAGTTATCTAAGAATATGTGCTGTCTCAGAGTTAGATAGTGAGTTCTCTGAGGGTAAGATGTTTCATTTTTGTCATTCAGTTCCTAGCACAGTGCCTGACACATAAAGTGTTTAATAAATGCTTGATATAACTGCCTTCCTATTCATCTAGAATTTATCTATTTACCTATATAAATGTTTGTTTCACTGAACTAACATCAACAATATTGCTGTGCAAAGAGGGACATAATGGTATTCTTTTACACGTGTTGGTCATGTTTCATTTATATTCTACTCCTTGTGACCTCATTTGGGTTTGTCTTTGCAAAGTTACTGGAGTGGCTTGCTATTTTTTCTCCACTTAATTTTATAGATGAGGAAATTGAGGCAAACCGGGTTATATGACTTGCGCAGGACCACAGAACAAGTTAAGTGTCTGAGGATAGATTTGATCTCAGAAAGATGAGTTTTCTTGACTTCAGGCCTGACTTTCCAGCTGCCACCTAGCTGTCTTCATATATATATATATATATATATATATATATATATATATATATATATATGCACTCTTTTACCTTTGGAGTAAGGGAAGGAGAGAAAATAGGAAAAAGAAAACTGTTGGTAGTGGGACATCACAGCGCACATCTATAATCCCTGCTACTGGACAAGCTGAGGCTGGTGGATCATTTGAGCTCTTTGACTCTAAGCTACAAAAGGTCAAGCTGGATGTCCCTCACCAATAGACCAAGATACCTAAGGAGGGGCAAACAGACTCAGGGTGGAAACAAAGCAGGTGAAAACTCTCAGGCTGATCAGCAGTGGGGTCATAGGATCAGCCTGGAAGATCGAGAGTCAGTATATAAATAAAATGATAGAGAGATAGATGGATAGAGAGACACATAGATGATAGATAGACAGACAGATAGATAGATGGATAGATGATAGGTTTGTTACTTAATTCCTGTTTTAACAAGTGGTGTAAGGTTGTTAATTCAGCTTTTTCATAGCATCACCAGCAGAAAAAGGGCCCACAGTCTTGAGATATTTAAAATGCTGTGAGAAAATGGTACCCTTGATCTCAGTAGCATCTCAACACTTAACTAATTGTGCCTATAAAGTGGTGACTCAGAGGGCTCACTTAAGAAGGAGAAGAGGGTTCAGGTGCCTCTCAGGATGTAAAGTGATGCATTTTGGATGCAGATTTTCAACAGATGGACACAGCGTTAAGGAGGCAGCAGCAGAGAGTCAGCAGGTGGAGAAGGCAGCAGGAAAGCCTTCCCACTTGCTAGAACACTTGACATTAATTACACCTGTTGGAATTCTCCCCCAACCTTTTGTTTCAAATGTATTCCTGACATAATCACTCTGTAACTAGGAAAGAAAGCAGAAGTGAAACAGACAATTCTTAGGTGGAAATAGGGAAATAAAAGGAAAACCAGGAGTGGTAAAGCAAGAAAAAAAAGACAAGCAAAGATTGAAATATAGGATATCTATTCATTGCATTCTAATATGCAAATATTTGTGTGCATGCACATCAGGAAATGAAGGCAAAGAAACTAATTATGGTTTTCTTTAGGGTTTCCCAATCAAACAGGGTAAAACTACCTGTGATGCATATTTGCACTAAAATATTACAGTGTTATATTACTTCTACCATGCTTTTTCAAAAGTTGATGTATTTATATAATTGAGACTTGAGATTTCTATCTACATCAAAGAACTGAGAGGTCAGGATATACATACATTCCTTTCTTGGCTTCTAATCGTCTGTGCTGCCTTATATTTCTTCCTACCTTTTTGACCATTGTTTCACTGTCTCCCCTTCCTGAGATTATCCCCCTTACTGTCCATAGGCATGCCACAAAACTTAGTTCTGAACCTCTGATTTTCCAACTTTGGGAGAAACCTTTCTCTTGCATGTCAACTGTTACCTCTAAGCCAAGGATTCTCAAACTCTCTCTAACCAATCCACACCTAACCTCTAGTTGACTGTGAGATATCTCAAATCTTTTTTCATCCCATCATCTCCAATTATAGTAACAGTTTGCATAGCCTGTGTAAGCTGCAAGGTTACTTTTCCAGATCCCCACTCACTGCCTCCTTGGGTGCCCAAAGATTGGCTACATCTCCCTCTCAGGGCTCCAGGCGTATCCCAGTGTTCAAGAAGTAAACATTCTAATGCCATCAACTCAAAGTCTCATTCTGTGCTTCCCTAAAGATTATCAGTGGAGAATCAATGTCAGTGAGTCAAACAAATTTATAGGAAGAGATATGTTCTAAAGTGGTACAGTTATATTAGTATAAAGCAGAAGCTTTATACTACGAGCTACATCCACTCCCCACCAAGTCTGGAACACTCTTTCACAAGTCCAAACAGAGTTCAAACGAGAAAATGGGATCAAGCTTGGAGAAAACATGTGATAAAGGGCTAACACAGCTACTGGAGTTAATTTATTCAGTTTATAGATAATTTAAGAATTTCCCCTTAAACATGGTGAAACCACATCCCCCTATCATTGTCATTTAGTGCAGAAACTTCCATAAGCTCTTCTAATGCTGATAGAACACTCATATGAAGATAGGAAGTCCAAGGTATTCTAAACCAGGTGTGGGGAGCCTGCAGCTGCAAGGTCCTCTAGGTCCTCAAGTACGGCCTTTTGAATGAATCCAAATTTCATGGAACAAATCCCTTTAATAACAGGATTTGTTCTGTAAAACCTGGATTCAGTCAAAAGGCCACATTCAAGGACCAGAAGATCACATATGGCCCCGATGTCATAGGTTCCCCAACCCTGTTCTAGACCCTTCAAAACTGGAAGTTCCACCTCTGGACATGAGGTAAGGAAGGTAGAAGTTAGGAAATCTTGCTAAGTTGTGACTGCAATTTTTTTTTCTTTTCCTGTAGACAATTCCCTCCCAAGGGATGTGCTGGAAAGACATACTTGCTCCGATTTCTGGAATACCATATATTCTTAACTTGTTTGATAATTTCTAGGAGATCCCTGTGTAGTGCCAAGATAAGTCCATGTGAGGAAGCAAACATACAAACAAATAAAAGGAATACTGTAAATTTTTAAGGACTTACCTTCTGGTGAGCAATTCAGAGCAGTGATCTGAATGAAAGGTCAGTTTTCACTTTATGAAAGAACATATTTTTCTAGAAAAAGTAATGTATGGCATTAGATTGTTCTATCATAGGAATAAATGTATAGCCTAGTAGATTAGAATATTAGTTCAAGGAAAATATGGCATAGTGGTCAAAACAATGAGAAAAGGGAAAGTTAGTCCCCTAACCAGAAAAGAGTGAATTTTCTTAAGTCAAGTGAAATCAAGCAAACAAGCATTTACTAAGTGCCTACATCTCAAAGAAGATTTCACTGACCTTTGAAATTTGCGTTTATCTTTCCCTCTCTTAAATTTATTTTAACTTCTCCTTCAGTTTCCTAAATTATTAAGATATCTAGATATAGGAGGTTTTTAAAGATCCTCATAAAAATAGAGCAGGAACTTACTACAGTAAGAAAGGAAAAGTGTTTAAGAGTTTTATTTGTTTCAGGCCTCATGTCCAGTTTTTTTCATGACCTAAAATTATGGATATTTACCAATTCCTTTGCTACTTAGAGTATAAAAAAGACCCATTAAAAAAAAATAAAGTAGTAGTAGAGTAGCTAAATGGGTCGTGTCCAAGACTGTCAGTTGGCAACTGATGATATAGTGTGATTACAGTGGTGCTGGGCAGTATCCTCTGGCTGCAACTATCTCCCTCATCCACAGTCATGGTGCCCAAGGATTTTGCCATTAGGAATTCAAGTCTTTGGGTTTTGAAAGATTTTTTGTGTCTCAGTTTTTCCTATTAGAATACAAATACTCTTGGAAGATAATAATTTTCTGGGATTAGTTAAGAGCTAACTCCTCTGGGAATAGGGTATAAAAAAGGTTGGAGGGATTAGGGAATGGGCAGGGTATTAGGGTTGGAAGGGAAATAAGAGGATAAACAATAACTACTTAAGAGTTTGGACAAACAGTAGTTCTGGCACATTATCTGTAAAAATTAAATGTCCTACCTTAAAGCTATACTCTATTGAGTTCAAGCTCAGATTTCACTGTAGAAAGAGATTGAACTCTCTAGCTTCCTCTACACCCATATTTCAAGGTCAAAAGTTTCCTTTTACCTTATATTGTGGGTTGTTTCACAGAAAGAATATCCTGAACTTTGTGAATTCAACGACTATAACCTGTCAGATTCCAGACAGCAAAAGGTTTGAAACAGTTATAGGAAGATATTCACTTATTTTTTTAAGTGCTGGGTAAAAGTGAGTGGGACTTAAGGAGTCAAGAAATAGAGTATAGTAAGGAAAGTTCTTCTTTGTAAAAGTAGAAAACATCTTCCAAAGACTCAGTTTATGAAAGAATTGTTGACGTTGTTTCCAAAAACAAAAATCTTTAGGCTAGAGATATAAGGGAAAGAAGCAAATGAGCAGGAATCCTTTATACTAATGCTGAAAATGAATGTCATCTATAAGGAATGTTATCAGGTCAGAATTAGAACATCCTAATTAAGAAAGAAAATGGAATAGATTTTAAAATATTACAGGATTCTCTCTCACTTTCTCTTTCTCTCTCTCTCTCTCTCTCATACACACACACACACACACACACACGAATTGCATAGTTCTTTCTGTAGTTGCTTAGGGTGAATGTCTTTCTAACTTCCTTAGCTAATGAAAGATTAAATCCTTTAGAAGCACACACTTGTCCCCTCAGGATGAAAAAAAAATGATCCAAGACATGAAGGGTGGATACTTTGAAGTTAGAACAACATGGACTCCAAAGCATGGTAAAGTGTGTTAAAGGGGAAATGAACTATGCAATTACATGTTGGTAGGACAAGATTCTTCTTAGCAACAACCTTTTCTGCACATTCTCTGGAGGCAAGACAGTTCTCAGCTTGAGTCTCTATCTATCATGTAGGAGACAACATTTTCCTGTGCAGTACTGTGAACCAAGCAACGTGCTCAACATATGATAACATGTCCTGGTACCAGAATGAAGCCATAGTGTGTTGGCAGACCAGGAGAGTAGTTTGCTTTTTATATAGATACAAGGTCAGTTACTGGTTTGAGAAATACTTACTAAAATTTACATTCATTTGAGAAATCAACTGAATCAGAAGGAAAATCAGTGCATAATTGAAGTAAAGAGAAATTGCAGCTTACATTCCGATTACCTCAAGGAGAAGCTAGAGAGGTATATTTCTATGATGTAAGACATATATGTTTTTGAATACATTTTTACTGTAACCAAATCCATGTTTTCTCTTCTCATTTTAATTCATGAGTATGGAGAAAAAAGGGGAAGATACTTTTAAAAGTGAAAACCCTGATGATAGTCCCAAGTTATTGTGTTGGAAATAATCTACTTCAAAGAAAACAATATATATATATATAATATATATGTATATGTATAAAACAAGTCTTGCTCCAACACTTCTTTCTTAACTTTAATTATGCAAACATTTATTTGAGTGCCTATTATGTGCAATTGATATGATAGACTCTGAGAAATATCTTAAGAATACAAAACATCATCAGTGTTTGGGTAATGATGATAGTAACATCATTGGCTTGGTAACCATGAAAAGGTGGGATGTGGTGTTAACATACCTGAAATCCCTGATCCAGGGGAGGCTGATGCTAGTGAATTCCTTGAGCTAAAGCTGATTTGGTGTTTATACTAAGTGCAGAACAAATGTGATGTGCTCCCAAGAGCAGGAAGTCACTAGGATGCCTAAGTAGGGGTGAACCAACCAAGTGTGAAATGGAACAGATGAAAGCATGATGGACAGTCAGTAGTGAAGCCAGACTAATGAGAAGTGACTGAATTTTCAGCTTTGAAAAGATCAGGAGACACAGTCTTATGACTTCCTCCTCCTCCTTCCCACCAAAAAAAAAAAAGTGACATCACATTTAGTCACAATATAAAGTAAACTATAGTTCTGCTCCTATTACTACTACTACTACTAATTAAAATTTGCATGTTAGAATTCGTATAGCTTTATCTCAATTGATTCTAGTAATACTATTATTGTCAGATGCTATTATCTTCATTTTTCAAATGAGGAAACTGAGCCTGAGGGGGCAGGGGTGGGGAACCTGTGGCCTGCAGGCAGTATGTGGCCACAAGTTCAAATTCAAAGAGCTGCACTTCAGGACCCTCAAGGGCCACATGTGGCCTCCAGGTTGCAGGATCCCCACCCCTCGTTTAAGTGACTTGTCCAGCTTCACATTGTTAGAAAGTGTCTGAGGCAGGATTTAAACTCAAGTCTTCCTGACTCCAAGTTCTGTGATTTATCAAGTTTACCACATGATAAATGCCATTTGATCTAGGTCTTATTAGACAAATTTTACTGTGCATCAATATGGCAGGAACAACATTTTAGATTTGATTTGAGTGAAAACAAAGATGGAGAAGTGTCTTTGGGACGTGTTTGGGGAATGATGATTAGTCTTATTTGAAGTGGAACTGCGTGGAATGTCTAAAATAAGTTAGATTCACATTATGGTGGGTCTTAAACATAACTCTAAGGAATTTAGACTTTTATTTAGTAGGACTCAGGGAGTCACTAAAAATTTTTGAATAGTGGATAAATATGAGTTATGTATTGGAAAGGCTGTATAAAGATTCTAATCAATGTCAAGGACACATGATGAAAGTCCCAATTAAACTGAATGTTCCTCCTATGGTTGATTTATAGTAGGCTAAGGAAAAATGTTCCAAAGAATATTACATGGACAATCTGTACCCCTGAAAGTAGTGTCTCCTTGATAAGATCATGGAGTGACTGAAGTAGTGGAAGATTTAGAGGAGCCACTGGAAGAGAGAGAGGTTGGAGGACTAAGAGAATATTGTTCTTTTGAATCAGATAGGAAAGATAATATATGGAAGAAGAGCGCAGTGTACAATTTCAAGAAATAACAAGGGAGGTGGACTGAGAAAAGCCAAGTCATATAAGTTATTAACTAAAATCGTAGAATCATGGGAATGAAGTACAGATTTCAATGGGTTGACAACTGAATGGATTCTAAGAAAATGAAGGACAGATTGTAGACTATTTTCAAGTTTGGCAGTGAAAGAGAGAGGAGAGAGAATTTCAAGATGGCACATATTATAATCCAGATGTTCTGACAATGTTTATAGGCACAGGGGAAAAGAGGCAATGGAGAGAAAAGAAGTAAAAAATGTAAGTGTGAGATTGGCTGGTTCATGGCACAACATGCCCGAAGAAACAGGAAGTATGAGAATCCAGGGCACAGGTAGGGGTCTAGATGTGTCACATCTTCCTTGGAAATAAGAAGGAAGAAAGGATGCTTGGACAA
The DNA here is from genome assembly GCA_023548195.1 of Bettongia penicillata ogilbyi. Taxonomy (NCBI): domain Eukaryota; kingdom Metazoa; phylum Chordata; class Mammalia; order Diprotodontia; family Potoroidae; genus Bettongia; species Bettongia penicillata. The sequence goes on from JAJHZJ010000264.1 coordinate 920,886, forward strand.
GAATTCAAAGAAGTTTGAGATGTAAATGAAGGAATGAATGGATGAAATAGCATTTGTTAAGTTCTTACTGTCTGAGGATACACATGTAAAAAGGAGACAGTCCCTTTGGAGGAAAGTGGAAAGGTTCAAATACTTTCCAAGATTTTCAATAATATATTTGTCATTATTTTTTTAATGGGACATATGATTTCATTGGATTAAGATACTCCCTCCTTTAATACAGTCTGAAACCTGCTCTACAATTTAGAGAGATACTTCATAAATATTTCAGAGAACTGCCTTGTTCTCCTAGGGATGATACCAAAAGCTAATAGTATGAGTGATATAAATAAATGTTTAGAGAAGCATTAAAGAACAATCAAAAGGAATAGAAAATGCATGGAATCCACTGCTTAGTTTGCGATTTTTCTTCTCACCTTCAGGGGAAATAAAGAATAGAAGTATTATATTTTAGGTAGTTAAGAAAGTATGCAATTAAATCAGAATTGCACTAAAGGATATTCTCTCCCACTAGGACAGCTTTCTTGCAAGGGATATCATTTAATCATAGGGAGAAAAGAAGAACTTCTTTCAGCAGAAGGAATTTTCAGTGGAGTTATTTGGCCTGCACTCTGCATATTCACAAGTAGCTGGGAATGTGATCGCTGTCGTCATATCCAGCTGTTTTGTGGAGTTCTCTAAGGGATCCAAGCAGACCTACAGGAAAACAGTCTAATGTTTTGTTCACTCGTTTTGTTTTTCTGACTGGAGTTGTAATTTAATTGGCATAAGGAACTTCCAGTGAGGAAATTTCCCCACCAATGGATCAGCAGGTGATTAGAGAGGTATGTTGGGTGTTATGTTAAGAAACTTAGCCAAGATCACACAGCTAGGTGTGGCAGAAATAGAACTTGCCTTCTTGATTATGGGACTAACTCCCTATTCACTACAGATGCCTCCTCTCCAAATATCCTCCAGACAAAAAGACCCACAGTAAATCCTAATTGTAGAATTCTTTATTTTCCTCTACTATCATAAGTAAGAGTATCACAATCCTACAAATCTCCATCTCTGAACATTTAGTGAAATACAAGTTAAGACAAATTAAAAAAAAAAAAGAATAAATGACATTTATATATGTTTGTTTTTCTTCTATCCATATTACCAACCTGATGACATTTTCCATTTGAGGAATATAGAAGAGCACAGACTTGTTCTAGTATTTTTGCATATAAATTTGTTATTAATTCCGCCCCCCCATCAAAATAGCCTTCAATGTAATAGGGACAAGTGTCCACAAATTATTGTGGGAGAACTCAGTGAGGGGGCGTATATCTAATGGTTAAATTTTTCTTCAGCTGATTCATCTAACCCAGAATAAGAATGTAATTCTTTGGGAGAATTGTGAAGATGTCTTATTTAGGGAAAATATGCATACTAACAGGTAAGACTAATTTCCTCACTAATTTCCTGTGTCTTTTCTCAGGAGGCCTCTCACCAGCTGTTTATTTAATTAATGATGGGGAATCTCATTTATGTATCCCTAGCCATGCTTATTCTTCCACATGTCCTTTGGGTAACCTAAGCAGTAATAGCTGTAGCTTGCCAAGATAACCTTTCATTCTAAATGTGCATTACTTGCTTAGAAGGGGTGCCATACTGCCCCCTACAAGAGCTTAGATTTGATTACTCATCCTGAAGTATACATCTGTATTTCTTACTTCCCACTGACAGAATTTTATGTATTCTTATTTCCTCATAGGATTTCATTACCTCTGAAGAAATCCCAAAATTGGACCCATTGACTATAGTGCCAATGCGATACCCACAGCAAACACTGTGGATATGCAGGGGTATTTCCTGGGTAAATTTGCAAAATATAAATTCTCCTCCTCAAAGATGGAACCAAGATATTTATTCAGATACCAGAAAGCCAATTCCACCATAATAGCAACAGAGTTTGTGTACATTACCAATAGAGGGAGGACTGCCATCCCCAAGCCTTCCTTCCATCAGGTCTCCCCACAAACAAGCTCCCGTAGGTAAAATGCCCCTCTCTCACCCAGGCTAGCTGCTCTGCTCTGCCTGATGCCTCTTTCTCACATCCACCTCACTCTCTATTCCTTCTCCATCCATTCTAAAAGTTTCTCCCACCATAGGCTTCATGTGACTCAGACCATAGGCTGGGCCTTTTTTTTTTTTTAAATGACAAACATCACATTGACCCTTAAAATTCCTCCCAACTCTAAGTATTTATGATTTGATGAAAACATTTCATAGAATTTTTACAATTAGAAGGGACCTCACTAGTTAACCAGGCCAACCTATAGCAGAACAAAATATACTCTCCAACAACATATCCAATAATATGTCATCCAGACTTTGAAGACATCTAGTGAAAAGGAATTCATTCCCTCTTCTTTTTTTTATTTTATTTTCAGTCAATGAAATAAAAGAAGCATTTCCATAACATAGTAGAATAAAAACAATGATTGCCTATGAAACTACAATTCCATTATGTACTCTTTGCTATTCCTTTTAAATACATAACACAGTTATCATGTAAGTTTCTTTTCCCTCCCTTTTTTTTCCTTTCCTCCCCCAACTCTACCTTCATCCTAGAGATGGCTACCATTAGAAACAAATATGCATATATTTGTAAAATCTTTCTACATATATTTCTATTTATCATTTCTTTCTCTGGATGAAGATGGTACCTTCCTTCAAAGGTCCTTTATGGTTAAATGGGTATTTATAATAAATTCCACTTCCTCCTGAGGTTGGCCATTTTACTTTTGGAGAAGGAAGTTTTACCTGTTGTTAAGCCTAAATTCCCTTCTGTGTAATTTCTACCCATTACTCTTAATTTTACCCTCAGAGGGCAAGCAGAAAAGGCCTAAACCTCTTCAGTTCCATGAAATTAACTCTTCTTCAGTCTTACTATTTCTGCTTGCTTTTCTACATCCCTTCTCTAGATCCTCAAGCTAAGACAAAGTACCTATCGTCATTCAGCTGTTCACTCCTGTCAGACAATCTGTGACACCATTTGGTGTTTTCCTGGCAAGGATATTTAAGTGGTTTACCATTTTCTTTTCCAGTTCATTTTACAGATAACAAAATTGAGGCAAACAGTGACTTGCTTAGGGTCACACAGCTAGTAAGTGTTTGAAGCCAGATTTGAACCTAAAAAGATGAGTTTTCCAGGCCTGGCACTCCATCCTCTGTGCCACGTTAGCTGCCCAAACTACCTATTAGAGACCCACTACTTATTTTCTATGTTATTTAAATAATTGGCATATATAATCCTAGCTGAGGATCTACAGTAGGCAAAAGAGTGTGAATAACAAATGAAATAGAAAGTTATATCTTTCATTAGCTACTAAGAGTAGTAAAAGATAGAATTTTTCTAGTATTTTAAGGTTTGCAAGGTGTTTTATGTCATTTGATATTAATAACAATTTTGTGAAGTAGATACTGTGATTCCATTTTACAGTTGAAAAAACTGAGTCTGATAGAGCCTAAGAGATTTGTTCAAGGTCACTCAGTAAGTATGAATCTGAGGTATGATTTGAACAGAGATCTTCCTAATTCCAGGTCTAATGCTATACCCACCTACTTGCTTCTACAGCTATTGTGTTATTTTTCTTAGGATAGGAGCCTTCCCTTTATCCAGGAGAAGTCCTACCTGCATTTGTCATTTAAAAAAAAAAAGATCAAAAAAATAAAACCGTATCGTGTAGACAACTTAAAAATCCTAATTGCTTTGGTTTGTTAGGTATTTATTCAAAAAAATTGCTCTGTCTAGGTGTAACTTTGATTTGGTACACTCTTGGATGAAAACATACTTTAAAGTGAAGAGACATGGTATATACTTAGTTTACACCTCCCTAATTGTCTTGCCTTTCCCCTCTTACAGCTGTCTTTGTGCAATGGGTAAAGCCATTTCAATTTATTATTAGTGCTAACAGCATCCCAACACAGCAATGACTGAGCCCCCATTGAGTGTATGCATCTGTACCAGGACATTAAGAAAGCAAAAATTCTCAGATAACTGCATACAAGAGAATTCAGAATACCTTGCTTTGGTAGACAAGCAAATTAGTTTCTTATTAATAAAATGAATTCTATCCCTAACCATTTACGACTTTATAAAGGGTAAATTAAATCGCATTTCTATATTATGTAACACTTTGCCAAGTTAGAGAAATTCCTCGGATTTGCTTCACTGAACTGTTCCTCTCTAGAACAAACTTTTGTACATTCAAAAATTCTTTCTTCTACTTATCAATCATTAAGTCTTAGCCTTGAAGTTGGTCAACACTTGGCATTTATGAGGTCATATTTGTGTATAGGTCAATTATCTTCATTTCATTTAGTGGCCTCTGAGTGCCCCACCTAACTACGTCTAGCTTTCTCAAATGAAAAACTGCCAATCACAACCCCTGCGGACAGGAGTACCTGAGAGGATGAGTGAAGGGGGTGGAGATCAATACAGTTGAACAAGACTATGAGCTTTACCAGTGGGAGGCCCATTAAATTGGCTTTTTCCATTGGGAATGTGGTGCTTTTGTACATGAAGCATCTTGTAAGTATCCTTCATATTATTTCTTCATAAAGCAGTGATTCATTTTAAGGTAAATTGAATTTGTTTTTATAGAGAAAAAAAGTGATGTTCAATATTACATTCTGTAAGAAGTTCCATGATAGAGTCCATTTGAATCTCAGACCCCAAGCACTAGCTGGGCGGATCTAGGCGGGGGTGCACAGGAATCTCAGAAGTCAAGTAACTGGCTGGGAAAATGCCCAGAAAAAGGAAGCAAAATAAGATCATAGAGAGCTACTTTGATGGGGTGCAGATGTTCCCGCCTTTCAATTTTGATGACAAGGAACTATTCTTACCATCAGGGAAAGACGTGGATGTCGGGGCCTCTGTATCCCAGACATCCCAGATGGATATCCGGTGCTCAGGCCTTGGAAGGTTCAAAAAGGATTTTGAAAAGCAAGTTAGACAGGTGGAGGAAAAACTGGGAAGAGAAATGAGAGAGATGCAAGAAAAGCATGAAAAACGGGTCAATACCTTGGTAAAGGAGACCCAAAAAAATGCTGAAGAAAATAACACCTTGAAAAATAGGCTCACTTAATTGGCAAAAGAGGTTCAAAAAGCCAATGAGGAGAAGAATGCTTTCAAAAGCAGAATTAGCCAAATGGAAAAAGAGGTTCAAAAGCTCACTGAAGATAATAGTTCTCTCAAGATGAGAATGGAACAGATGGAGTCTAATGACTTTCTGAGAAACCAAGAAATCATAAAACAAAACCAAAAGAATGAAAAAATGGAAGAGAATGTGAAATATCTCATTGGAAAAGCAACTGACCTAGAAAATAGATCCAGGAAAGACAACTTAAAAATCATGGGACTACCTGAAAGTCATGATCAAAAAAAGAGCCTAGACATCATCTTTCATGAAATTATCGAGGAAAACTGCCCTGACATTCTACAACCAGAGGGCAAAGTAAGTATTGAAAGAATTCATTGATCACCACCTGAAAGAGATCCAAAAAGAGAAACTCCTAGGAACATTGTGGCCAAATTCCAGAATTCCCAGGTCAAGGAGAAAATATTGCAAGCAGCTAAAAAGAAACAACTCCAGTATTGTGGAAATACAATCAGGATAACTCAAGGCTTCTACATTAAGGGATCAAAGGGCGTGGAATAGGATATTCCACAAGTCAAAGGAACTAGGACTCAAACCAAGAATCACCTACCCAGAAAAACTGAGTATAATACTTCAGGAGAAAATATGGTCTTTGAATGAAACAGAGGACTTTCAAGCATTCTTGATGAAAAGACCAGAGCTGAAAACAAAATTTGACTTTCAAACACAAGAATGAGAAGAAACATGAAAAGTAAACAGCAAAGAGAAGTCATAAGGGACTTACCAAAAGTGAACTGTTTACATTCGTACATGGAAAGACAATATTTGTAGTTCTTAAAATGTTTCAGTATCTGGGTAGTTGGTGGGACCCCCACCCCACCCCAAACACACAGACATGCACACACGCACACACACGTGTACACACATGCAAGCACACACACACACATGCACTCACATACAGAGACAGCGAGCACAGAGTGAATTGAAAAGGATGGGACCATATCTTAAAAGAAGTTAAGGTAAATGGTGAGAGAGAAATGCAGTGGGAGGAAAGAGGGTGAAATGGAATGGGGTAAATTATATCTCATTCAAGAGGCAAGCAGGAGACTTTTTAGTGGAGGGAAAAAGAGGAGAGCTGAGAAAAAAACATGAAGTTTACCCTCATCACATTCGACTAAAGGAAGGAAATGCACACTCATTTTGGTATGAAATCCTATATTACAATACAGGAAAGTGGGGGAGAAGGAGATAAGCAAGGTGGGGGGCATGATGGAAGGGAGGGCAATGGGAGGAGAGAGCAATTTGAAGTCAACACTCAGGGAGGGACAGGATCAAAAGACAGAATAGAAACAATGGGGGGCAGGATAGGATGGAGGGAAATACAGTTAGTCTTACACACCACGACTGTTATGGAAGTCATTTGCAAAACTACACAGATATAGCCTATATTGAATTGCCTGCCTTCCCAAAGGGAATGGGTGGGGTGGGAGGGATGGGGAGAATTTGGAACTCAAAGTTTTAGAAACAACTGTTTAGTATTGTTGTTGCTACTAGGAAATAAGAAATACAGTTAATGGGGAATAGAAAGTCATCTGGCCCTAGAGGGCAAAAGAGAAGATGGGGACAAGAGAAGGGAGGGATGATAGAAGAGAGGGCAGATTGGTGATAGGGAAAACTAGATTGCTCAGTGTACTGGGGTGGGGGGAGGGGATAAAAGGGGAGAAAATTTGGAACCCAAAATTTTGTGAAAATGAATGTAAAAAGTTAAATAAATAAATTTTTATTAAAAAAATGGAAAAGAAGTTCCATGATAATTGATTTCTTTGAATTTGCATATAGACTTTATATTCATTATGTAAAGCAATGCACAATCTCCACATAAAAATATGTATTGCACACAAGTTTGACAGTTTTCTCTCCAGTTGTCAAAATAGAAATATTTGTAAAAAAAAATGATACATAGAAACAATTCAGAAATATATGTGTTCTCCTTAAGGTGCATTCTTTTAAAAGTATTTTAACATGTTGGCCATGTTTTGGTATCCATGTTATTTTTCCCCAGTAATTAAGGGGTGAGTTGTTGATACATTCATCATTTATTAAACACCTACTATGTGCTAGATACTGAGCTCATTCGATCACCCTAGGACATAGGTGTTAGTATTATCCCCATTTTAATACTGAGGAAAACCGGGGCAGATAAAGGTTAAGTTACTTGCTGAGAGACATACAACTAGTAAGTATCTGACATCAGATTTGAAATCAGGTCTTCCTAAATACAATTCCAGTGTTCTCTCCACTGTACTAGATAGCCGACTCTTTGGTAAAAATAAAGAAATAAACAAGCAAACAAATAACTGAATGGATGGATGGATTGATGGATGGACAGATAGACAGATAGATAAATAGATAACTAAATAAGAACAAAAAAATAAAACAAACAAAAACAGAGAACTTAGAGTCAGAAGAGTTCAGAATTTGAATTCCACCTCCGACATCTACTAACAAAATAACCATACGCAGATCTCTCCCCTTCCCCCAACTTGTTTTATCATGATGAAATGAATATAATACCTGTCATACATATCTCACTGGACAGTTGTCCAGATAAATGATATCAAAGTTTGTCAATCCCATTGCAAACTGAGATGCACCATACAAATGTCAGCTATAGTTATTATTTTGGATCATTTTCTCCCTGATACTGTTATCCACTGGTTTCCCTGATAATTCACACATTTCACTTATTTTACGTCTCTGACTAATCCTTCCAAGTCTCCTTCACTGGTTCTTCTTTTTTTCTACCTCAAACACTGTCATCTTCCATCCTTCTCTCCTCCCTTAACATACTCTCTCCGGTCCCTCTCATCCACGCCGATGGTTGCAATTAATAATTAATTGCAATATATCCCCTACCACATTTCCACCTTGATGTCTCATTAACACTTAAAATTCAATATTACAAAACTGAATTCATAATCTTTTTTCAAAAACCCAATTTCCCTATTTCTATTCATTTTACCATTCTTCCTCTTACCCAGACTCGAAACCTTGGAACCATTAGAAACTTTTGCAACACCTTTGGAACAAAAAGAAAATTCTTTTCGTTGTCCTATTTGATTCTCTCACCCTCTCTTCCTTTCCATTTCCAAGATCATTACTTTAAATTAGGCCCTGATCTCTCTTCTATGGTCTCTTGTATTAGTTTCCTATCATGTAACAGCTTGCATTTTCTCTTTTCAATCCATTCTTCACTCTTCTGCCAATATAGCATTTAAAAAATATCTCTTTGCTTTAAAAAATTATTTATTTGTTTTGTGTTTATATTCCAAACATTTAAACGTTCTTTCCCCCCCCCTCTATATTGCGCAAAGAAATGCTAAGATCTTGAAGGGTGGTGGCTTTCTTTGAATGTACATACTTTATTTTGAGGTCATGTCTCTGTGGGATGCAGTATCCAGCACATTGCATCATAATTCTTTATTTGAGGTCTTGTCCTAATGGCCTCTCAGGTTTACCTTATACTCCAAGGAATTGAGCCAGAGAACATCCACATATAGCGGTAAGCAAATGATCCCAGTTTCTCAAGCATTGAGAAGCATTTCTAAAGCATTCAATAATTTATCCTCTGAGAGAATATGTCCTTAGTAAAAATTTTGGAGTGCTATCAATACCAGATGCTCCAAAATGCACTGTGATTGTGTATGATAATAAAAATAAAACCCAATTAAAAACTCCTTTGCTTTCCACTCATTTGTGCAATGGGTCAAAATCATATCTCTTGTATATTTAGAGAGGTACAAATAATCTTTTCCATTCCATGCAAAGTCTATTAAAGTATTATCGCTAACCCCCCAAATTCATCTGTACATATCTTACTGGAGAGTTGTGAGAAACTTAATGTCAAGTATGCTGTAAACTTAAATATACCATGTAAATGTCATCTACAGTTATTAGCTTTGATAATTTTCTTCTCAACGCTGTCATCCATTGGTTTGCCGATATTATTGGTTTCCCTGCTTATTATTCTAATAATATTAGGTATAACTCTTAATGGGCCATCCTGTTTTTTATTGACAGAAAGGATCTTAACTATAATTGTGTAAAGTCATTTTTCAAGTCATACATACTTTTCAAGCCACCTTTGGATACAAAAACCTTAAATAGCGTGTAGGGGACAACGTGAGGAAGAAAAAAGAAATGGAGCAAAGGATTTGAAATTATTTGACTGAATGATTTCATGTAGAATATTTGAAAACCAAGTCCCAGAGAATTCTGGCAACTTTTTCAGGGTCACTTAGCAGTAGGTACAGTATCAGGTATGAGATTTTAATCCAGTTTTCTAACTACCAATTCATTGACTTTATCTTATGGTACATTGGATTTGGAAGTTATATGTTATAAGGTTAACTTAATTCAATGAGAGATACTTATAGAAGAGACCTACAAAGCTCTTTAGAATAGTGCATAGAATGCCTACTTTAGCTAGAACCTCTAAAATTGAAAAGAGATCCCTTACTTAGCTCTTGTAGAAATGGAGGAAAATAGGAAAGACAATTGAGACAGCAAGAGAAAAACCACATTTTGCCTTCTTATTTTCCTGAACATCTCTCAGAAAGAACTATGCAATTGTTTTGGCCAGCCACGTAGTGAATAGCTTTAGGGACACAAAATACTCCTGATAAAATGAATTTTTTTAAATATATGGTATATTTTGTTAAATATTTTCAAATTACATATAATTTTTTAACATTCATTTTTTTTAACATTTTGAGTCCCATATTCTCATTCCCTCCTGTCCCTCATTATTACTTCAGAAGGCAAGCAATTTGATAATGATTATACATGTGAAATCATGCAAAATGTATTTTTACATTATCCATGTTGCAAAAGAAAACAGAGAAAAACTGAAAATAAAAAAAGTAAAAGAAGCATGCTGTAAAATGCATTCAAAGTTCATCAGTTCTTTCTGTGGAGGTGGAAAATATTTTTTCATCCTGGGTCTTTTTGAATTCTCTTGATTATGTGGTAGGTAAACCTTTCACAGTTAATCACCCTCAAAATATTGTTCTAACTGTGTACCATGTTTTCCTGGTTTGACTCACTTCATTTTGCATGAGTTCACATAAATATCCACCTTTTCTGAAAGCATCCTGCTCATCATTTCTTAGAGCACAATAGTATTTTATTACAATAATATACCACAATATGCAATTGGGCATCCCCAATTCTTTGCCACCAAAACACACATGCTGCAGTAAATATTTTTTTAATAAATAGGTATTTTTCCATGTTCTTTAATTTGGATATGAACCCAGTTGTTGGTATTGCTAGGTAAAGGGGCATGTACAGTTTTATGGCCCTTTGGGTATACTTCCAAATTGTTCTCCAGCATGGTTGGATTAGCTCGCAACTCCATTAACAGTGTTTCAGTGTTCCAATTTTTCCACATCTCCAGCACCATTTTCTTTTCTTTCATGTTAACCAGTTCGATAGAGTAGTTTCTCAAAATTGTTTTAATTTGCACTTCTCTAATCAGAGATTTAGAGAACTTTCTCATGTGAATATTACTAGCTTTGATTTCCTTTTTCTAAAAGCTGCCTGTTCATTTCCTTTGAAAGTATATCAACTGAGGAATGACTCTTATTTTTAGAAATTTGGCTCACTTCCCTATATATTTGAGAAATAAGGCCTTTATCATAGAAACTTTCTATAAAAATTTTCCCAGTTTCCTATTTTCCTTCTTATTTGGCTGAATTAGTTTTGTTTATGCCAAAGTTTTTTTTTTTTTTTTTATTTCATATAGTTAGAATTATCTATTACATTTGCTATGATCCTCTCTTTCTAAAGTTAGTCATTAACTCTTCTCTTATTCATAGTTCTGAAAGGTACATTTATCCATGCTCCTCTAATTTACTTAAGTTATTTGCCTTTATATCTAAAAAAAATGACCTATATTGACCTTATTTTGGTATAAAGTCTGAAATGCTGAGCTATGCTTAGTTTTTGCCAAACTGCTTTCCAGATTCCCCAGCAATTCTTTAGATTTTGGGGTTTATCAAATAGTAGATTACTATGTTATATAGTGTGTGTCTGGTGTATCACACAGATCCACCATTCAGTTTCTTAGCCAGTAGCAGATTGTTTTGACATTTATTGCCTTATAATATATTTGAAATCTGAAAGTGCTAGGCTGCTTTCCTTCATATTTTTGCCATTTGTTATTTGATATTCTTGACCTTTTATTCTTCCAGATAAATTTTATTTTTTTCAACCTCTGTAAAATATTTGATAGTTTGATGTTTATGGCATGAAATGAGTGAATTAACTTAGGTAGAATTATTATTTTCATTATATTGGTTCAGTCTACCATGAACAATTAATGTTTCTCCAGTTGTTAAGATCTGTCTTTATTTGTATGAAAAGTGTCTTGTAAGGTTGTACTCTGGGGAGAGGAATTGTCACAGCTTTCCTGTTCTATCCCCAGTTCTTATTCAGGAATGGCTTAGGATTGCAACTGATATTGTTTCTCCAGACCCCTGATCCCTTGGGACTTGTGCCACTTTGGAGCAATTCAGAACTTGCAGGTCCCTAGAGTGTACTCTTCACTTGACAAAGGACTCCAAAGTTAAGTAACTGGCTGGGAAAATGTCAAAAAATAAGACCAGAAATGGTTACTTTCTTGGTTTCTTCCATACTTTTGGGTGAGAAAAGAACAATGCATTCCATCAGAGGAAGACAAAAAGTCAAGGCTTCTGCATCCAAAACCTTCAAAATAAATATGCAATGGTCTCAGGCCATGGAAGAGTTCAAAAAGGATTTTGAAAATGAAGTAAGAGAAATGGAAGAAAAATTGGGAAGATAAATGAGAATAATGCAAGAAAATCATGAAAAATGAGTCAACAGCTTGCTAAAGGAGACCCAAAAATGCTGAAGAAAGTAAGATCTTTAAAAAAAGACTAACTCAAATGGCAAAAGAGGTCCAAAAAGCCAATGAGGGGAATAATGCTTTAAAAATCAGAATTAGCCAAATGGAAAAGGAGGTTCAAAAGCTCACTGAAGAAAATAGTTCTTTAAAAATTAGAATGGAGGAAATGGAAGCTAATGACTTTATGAGAAACCAAGAAATTAAAAAACAAAACCAAAAGAATTGAAAAATAGAAAATAATGGGAAATATCTCGATGGAAAAATAACTGACCTGGAAAATGGATCCAGGAGAGACAATTTAAAAATTATGGGACTGTCTAAAAAGCCATGATTAAAAAAAAGTGTAGGCATCATCTTTAATGAAATTATCAAGAAAAATGACTCTGATATTCTAGAACCAGAGGGTAAAATAATTATTGAAGCAATCCATCAATCACCTCCTAAAGAGATCTGAAAAGAAAAACTGCTAGGAATATTGTAGCCAAATTCCAGAGTTCCCAGGTCAAGGAGAAAATATTGCAAGCAGCTAGAAAGAAACAATTCAAGTATTGTGGAAATACAATCAGGATAACACAAGATCTGACAGCTTCCACAGTGAGGGATCTAAGGGCTTGGAATATGATATTCCAGAAGTCAAAGAACTAGGATTAAAACCAAGAGTCACCTACCCAGCAAAACTGAGTGTAAGACTTCAGAGGAATAATGGTAATTCAATGAAATAGAGGACTTTCAAGCATTCTTGATGAAAAGATCAGAGCTGAATAGAAAATTTGACTTTCAAACAAAAGAATCAAGAGAAGCATGAAAAAGTAAACAGGAAAGAGAAATCACAAGGGACTTACTAAAGTTGAACTGTTTACATTCCTACATGGAAAGATAATATTTGTAACTCTTGAAACTTTTCTCAGTATTTGGGTAGTTGGAGGGATCATGAACACACACACACAAACACACACACATAGACTGAGAGCACAGGCACACTCAATTTGGTATGAAAATCTATCTTACACTACAGGAATGTAAGGGAGAAGGGGATGAGTGGGGTGGGGGGATGATAGAAGGGAGGGCAACTGGAAGGAGGGAGTAATCAGAAGTAAACACTTTAGGGGAGAGACAAGGTCAAAAGAGAGAATAGAATAAATAGGGAGTAGGATAAGATGGAGGAAATATAGTTAGACTTTCACAACCTGACTATTATGGAAGTCTTTTTGGAAAACTATACATATATAGCCTATATTGAATTGCTTCCCTTCTCAGTGGGGATGGGTGGGGAGCAGGGAAGGGAAGGAAGTTGGAACTCAAAGTTTCAGGAAGGAATGTTAAGAATTATTTTTACATGTAACTGGGAAATAAGAAATACAGATGATGGGGTATGGAAATCTATCTTGCCCTACAAGAGAAGAGAGAAGATGGGAATAAGATAAGGGAGGGGTATGATAGAAGGGAGGGCAGATTGGGGGGAGGGGTAATCAGAATGCTCGGTGTCTTGGGGTAGGGGGAGGGGAGAGATGGACAGAAAATTTGGAATTCAAAATCTTGTGGAAATGAATGTTGAAAACTAAAAATAAATAAATTAAAAAAAAAAAAAAGAAATCTAGAAGAAGGCTCCCTAACACATTGAAAAAAAAAATAAAGTGTTCCTGTATGTCCTTGAACTATGACCCAGATATAGGTATAGGCAATGGGGTTTCCAAAGAACATCTGGTCCCTGTGCTAGCACAGAGTTCCCCTGTAACTGCTTCCTGATCAGTTGTCAAGTCCCTTTACTGTCTCTCTCTTGAGAGCTCCCAAAGCTGCTGCTACTTTTGTTGCCACCATCTAATCTTACCACTAGTGTTTCCTCCACATGGGCCCTGGGCTGGCTTCTACCCACATATCACAGGTCTTTCTTTCAGACCTCCTAAGTTGTCTTGAGCTGAGAGAACTGTCTCACTCTGATATATTATGGGCTCTACCACTCCAGAATTTGATTTTAGGTATCATTTTAATATTGTTTTGGTGGAGGGTAATGTTGGGAAAGGTTGGCTGAATGCTTTCTCTATACCACCATCTTAGTTCTGTCTCCTTATACTGTGTTTTTAATATTTTAATTTCCTGTATACTTTTTGGATCAACTGGCCATAGACTTAGAGCTGTAAGAATTTTAATAAGAGGTCATCTACTCCAACTCCTTCATTTTGTGTCTAAGATCACATAGGTAATATATGACAAAGGTATGATTTGGGCAAGAAGGGCCTAGTCAGGGCATGTGTATACTTTGAAGTATTCATCATTTGTTTTAGACAAACTAGGAACTTTCTGTCTGGTGCTACTTGGTGTGTTGTTACCAACTTCTCTTCAAGCATATAGTTCTCAAGTTCCAAAGAGTTCTTCTAAGTTAATCAAAAGACAGAAAAGAAAAGGCAAACAACATACACATTCACCAGAACTAGTTGTCACACCCACTCTTGAGGTATCTCAGTCAAAGTCAAAATCCACTATTTAGTTTCAATAACTTAAGGTAATAATTTGCATAATAATTTTTATGGCTTCTCCTGTTACTTCCGAATGTTCCTTCTATTGGAACTCTTTGGAGCCCTGCTAGGCCAACTATCAGCCCTTAACAACATTATCCTCTGTGGCTCCTATATTTATAGGTACATAGATGATACAGTTCTACACTGTCTTCAGGATTCCAAAGTTCTTGGAAAATGTTAAGGATTACCCCATTGTCCTATGCAGCATCATTCTCCAACACTGGTTTCCCAGATGACAAGTCATTTTTCGGTTTTCTATGAAGTGTTATTCAATCCATTTTGTTCTTTCTTCAATTCTCTGTAGTTATTAACAGATGGTGTCAGAAAGTCCCATTCCTTAGTTTTTTCCCAGGGAATTTACTCATTATTCTTTGTATTGCACTTTCCATGACTTCTGGTCTCAAATAAGACTTCTCCAAGGAATCAGGAGCACAGAAGCCCTTGCAACTCCTTTGGAATCTCTTCCAATTTCCCAATATTAGGTATGAGATATGGTGATTACACTTAAGTCTCCTCATCACACCCCCCCCCCCCCACCATAGCTGGACAACTGGGTTGTCACTTCCCATGGGTCAAGAGGCTCAAGAGAGCCCAGTGTGACTTAACTTTTCATTTGTCCCTTTCTACACCAACAGTGCTTCTGGGGTCAGTTGGATAGAATTATTCAGATTATCCAAGCTTCTTCCCTCCCCATTCAAAATAGCAACATAGAACTGAGGGGCAGTAAACCACCACACTAAATGTATCCCTGGGAGAAATAAATTTTAATGCCCCTATAGGTAAATGATTTATAATAAAATTTTTATTACTAGTAAAGGTAAAACAAAGCGTTTTTGGCATTATATTTGATAAGCATTGTTACTTAACTAGTAAAAAATATTTTACAAAAGAAAAGACAGTTTTTAATGATCTTTAGAAAAAGCCTTTTCTAAAAAGGACAAGATATTTTAATTAAAAAAGGTTAGGCATATCAGATAGCATTGTTGTTTTCTATGTGGCTCGACTTTTCCTAAGTCAATGAAAATTAAGATTTCAATATATGTTACAAATGGTTTAGACTTAGGGTTGCACAAGTGGAAGTTTCAAGCTTATAATGCTGAAAGTTTATCCTGCCTTGTTGGTATGCTGTTAAACATTTTTAAATGCCCAAGGCTACTACTACATGTCACCAACACCCAAGAATTATGCCAGGTGTAAAAAGTACAAAGTAGAAGGTCTGTTAAGATCAATAGAGTACAGTTTACTTTTAATAAGACTTGAATACTAATAAGGTCAGTTACATTGCTTTCATATTGAATAATTAAATGCGAATCTCTTATTTTTTTCACTAAATTAATGCCATCTGCTTCTTTTGCAACTTTATTTTCCACTTTCAAATAACAAAAAGAACCCCATGATTTGTTATCATCTTAAAAAGTTAAGTGTGGAGGTCGTAGAAACCCAAAACACTGTTACTGAAACTTGATTCCTTGTGCCAGAGGAAGGTCTTTACTGTAGTTGATGGTGCAAGTAGATCGTCTCATATATTGCTTCCATGAGTCACTTCCTGATTCTCTGCCATCACCAGTATGCTTCTCACCTCCAAATGCACCTCCAATCTCAGCACCACTTGTCGGAATATTGACATTTACAATGCCACAATATGATCCTTTGGGCCCAAGCCATCGAAAGATTCTGCCCAAGTCCTTTGTGAAGATACTACTTGAAAGACCCTGTTGTACTTCATCATTCCATGTATAGACCTCTTCTTTGTTCTTGAATTTTAAAACATAAAGGATAGGAGCAAATGTCTCTCTGTGCACAACAGACACATCATGATCAAGACCAGTCAGAATCGTTGGCTCGACATAATTTCCAGGGTGATCTATAGTCTTCCCACCATAAACCACCATGTCACCCTGCTTTTTGGCATCTTCCACTGCACCAAGGAACATGTTTACTGCCTGTTTGGTGTGGAGGGGCCCATAGAGGACATTAGAATCCCATGAGTTTCCAATACAAATTTGGGCATATGCCTTTTTAAGCTTTTCTACAACTTCATCATGGATGCTTTCATGCAAAAACAATCATCTAGCAGTTGTACATCTTTGGCCTGCGGTCCACACAGTCGCAAAAAGAGCCAAAGGAACAACTAAACCGAGGTCTGCATCTTCAAAAACAATAATAGCATTGTTTCCTCCAAAGTCTAGCAAACTTCTCCCAAACCTCTCCTGTACCATGACTGACACCTGTCTTCCCACTTGGGTGCTTCCTGTAAAGGACAGCAGACCCACCCACTCATCTTTGGCCATTGCTGTGCTGATATCAGCGCCACCACATGTCATGGAACAGATTGCACCAGGCAAATTGTTGTCTTCCAAAACTTTGGCGACTATCTTTGTGACAGCTACACTAATAAGTGAAGTTGTTGGTGCTCCTTTTCAAAGGCAGACATTCCCACAAATCAGAGCAATGGCATTATTCCAGCCATACACAGCCACTGGGAAGTTGAATGCAGTGATAATTCCAACTAAGCCCAAAGGATTCCACTGTTCAATGGGGGCATGGCCAGGTCTTGCTGAAGGCAAGATGGGTCCTCCAATCATTCGTGATAAACCAACAGCGTAGTCACAGATATCCCCATACTCTTGAACTTCTCCAACACCTTCCACTAAGATTTTTCCCATCTCCAAAGATACCAAGTTTCCTAAGATTTGGATCTTCTGTCGCAAGGCTTCCCCAATCTGTCTCACTATTTCTCCTCATTTAGGAGTAGAATATCTGCCCATATCTTCCAGGCTTCTTTGGCTTTCTTTAGTGTTTTCTTCATAATCTTCTAGTTTGGCCTGATGAACTCTGGCCATAGGTTCATTGTTAGCTGGGCAGTAACTTGTAACAACCTCTCCTCTTCCACCCCAGGTCCCATTATACATGCCTTCATTTTCTTCTTTTAGTCCTAGATCCTTCAACCAGGAATACCGAGGCTGATGGATAAGCGAAGTGGACATGAGGGCAGCAGGTCTGGAGCAGTATCTAAAGATCTTCCTCCATCCTAGGATGGTTTGCCAAGAGAGAGCGAACCTCTTATTGTTTAACGGATAGTTCAGCTTAAATGTTAGAACTGAATTTGACTAAGTAACTGAGTGAAGCCATCACTTGTTCTATCAACACCACCAAAAACAGGGCATTACAACAGATGTTGGTAGCTCTGAATCGAGACCTCAGGGAAAATCACTGATCAGAGTCTCGGGACAGAATGGAAAAAAGCTGCCTCAGTCTCAAAATTTTCAAGACTTAGGCTTGAAAAGGATCTTAGAGTTAGTCTGCTCTAATATCTTAATTCTACAGACGAGGAAATTGAAAGTCAGAAGGATAAAGAGTCTTAACCAGTATCTAGCAGCTACTCATTAGCAAAGCCAAGGTTGGACCCAAGCCTTCTGACTACAGATTCATTCCCACTGTAGCATGGTGCTTCCCATCATCCAAAGATAGGAAAATGGGTTGATGAAAGCATGCTTGAGATAAGAATTAAGCTAGGGCACTCAGAGTGAGAACAAAGATACTACTCATTGTTCATCTACTTAAATTAGAAGAAGGAAACCACATACAGGATGACTATAGAAAGAGCCCAGATATTAAAGCTGATTATGTACAGGCACTGAAGGTAATAAGAGTTCATAGGCTATGTTAGAGAAAAGATAAAGTCTAAAAAACAACAAATCTGTGGAAATGTGAAGGGTGGTGAAATCTAGGAGGAAAAGCATTTGATTTAGAGATAGTAGAATTAGAAATAGTGGGAAGAAGTTAAGAATAGGGAAATTAAGATTTATAGGTTTTAGAGCTATAAGTTAATGGGAAAAGGAGTACTTCTCTTAGCTTGGGGGGTTGTGAGATGAGACTGTCTGAAACACTAAGATGTGCATTGTAGGAAGCAATTCTGCACCGGATGATGATGAATGAGGTGACCAGATAGATATTTTTCATCTCTCATTTCATGAGTTCATAATTATGATAGCTTCAGCCCTGAAGGCTACCATTTAGGAATGGTTTTGTACTCATAGAGAATGTTTCTGAGGTCTTTGTCAGAAGGGCTAGAATCAAATTAAGACTGCTTATATATCATCATAACCATATAGGCATATAATGTCTAATATTGTTTCCCCAGATCCTAAATATCTTACACACACACACACACACACATCATTTGAATTTAGAGGAAAGGACAAATCATGTAACTCCTTTAAAAATGAAAGGAAAAGGAAAGAATCGATAATGTATTATTAGGCAAAACATTGGTAACCATTATAATTGTTAAAATAAAAATTGTGTTCTTTTTCTCAGGAAGCATGGATAAAACCAATTTTAAAAATAGCATTTTCATAAATTTCACAATGCACCACATATACTATTTTTCTTTATTGCCCTCTACAGATTATAAGTATTCATTCATGTCAGTATATGTGTGACATAAATTCATATACATGCATATGTATATGTGCCTGCACATACATGTATGATACATATTTTCAACATATGCATATTTATGTTTGATATTTCCCCATTAATATTAAGCCTAAATTATCTTAAATACAATCTAGTGTTCAAATATATAGGAATAGTAAAAATTTAAGAAGTATCACTGACAGAAATTTAGTTCTCACATTTCTTGTTTTGTGACACTCAAATATTATTCTTTTTTTAAAGTAAAAAAAGTATGCTTCAATCTGGATTCAGACACCATCAATTCTTTCTCTGAAAATGAACAGGATTTTTTATCATGTCTTTCAGAGTTGTCTTGGATCATTTTGTGGCTGAGAATAGCTATGTCATCCACAGCTGATCATCTTATAATATTGCTGTTACTTTGTGCACAGGACATTTCACTTTGCACCAGCCCATGCAAGTTTCCCTAAATTTTTCTGAGAGTATTCTACTCATCATTTCTTATAGTACAATAGTATTCCATATTGTGATTACATACCACAATTTGTTCAGCCATTCTCCAATTTGTTGACCTTCCCCTCAACTTCTAATTCTCTACTCCCAGAAAACAGCTGCTATAAATATTTTTATACATATATGACCTTTTCTTTTTTTTTAATCTCTTTTGGGATAAAGACCTAGTAGTGGTATTGCTAAGTCAAAGGGTATGCATGGTTTTATAGCCCTTTGGGCATAGTTCCAAAGTGCTCTACAGAATGTTTGAATCAGTTCACAACCATGCCAAAAGTGCATTAAAGTCTCATTTTTCCCACATTCCCTCCAATATTTATCATTTCTTTCCTATTAACCAATCTAATAGTTTTGAGGTAGTACTTCAGAATTGTTTTAATTTTTATCTCTCCAGTCAGTGAGGAATTATAGTATTCTTTTTTTTATATAATGATAGATAGCTTTGATTACTTCATTTGAAAATTGTTCATATCTTTTGATCATTTATCAATTGGAGAATGGCTCTTTTTTTAAATACATTTGACTCAGTTCTCTATATGTTTGAGAAATGAGACCTTTATCAGAGAAACTTGCTTCAAAACTTTTTTCACATTTACTATTGCTAACTGTATTTCCTTCCATCCTATTCCTCCATCCTTATTTATTATATTCTTTTTCCTTTCACCCTGTCCCTCCTCAAAAGTGTCATGCTTCTGACTGCCCATGTGCCCATTCTTCTCTCCTTTGTATCAGTCACCCCCCCCCTTCTCTTTTCTCCTTCTCCTCCTACTTTCCTGTAGGGTAAGATAGAGTTCTATATTTAATTGAGTGTGTATATTATTCCTTCTTTGAGCCAGTTCTGATGAGAGTAAAGTTCACTCACTCCCCCTAACATTCCCCCTCTTCCCCACCACTGTAAAAGCTTTTCCTTGCTTTTTTTATGTGAGATAATTTACCCCATTCTACCACTCCCTTTCTCTTTCTCCCAGTCTCTTCCTCTCTCACCAATTTTACTTTTTAGATAACATCCCTTCATATTCAATTCACACCTGTGCCCTCTGTCTATATATACTCCTTCTAACTCCCCTAATAATTAGAACAGTCTTATTATTTATGAATATCATGTTACCTTGTAGGAATGTAAATGGTTTAACCTTATTAAGTCCCTTATGATTTCCCTTTCCTGTTTACCTTTTTTATGCTTCTCTTGAATCTTGTATTCGAAAGTCCAATTTCCTATTTTGCTCTGGTCTTTTTGTTAAGAATGCTTGAAAGTCCTGGATCTCATTGAATGTTCATTTTTCCCCATAAAGGAAAAGACAAGTTTTCCTGGATATATGATTCTTGGTTCTTATCCCAGGCTCTTTGACCTCCAGAACATCATATTCCAAGTCCTCTGATCCTTTAATGTAGAAGCTGCTAAATATTGTGTAATTCTGACTGTGGTTCCATGATACTTGAATTGCTTCTTTCTGGCTGCCTCTAATATTTTCTCCTTGAAATGGGAACTCTAGAATTTGGCTATAATATTCCTGAAAATTTTCATTTTGGGATCTTTTTCAGGATGTGATCAGTAGATTCTTTCATTTTTTTTTTTTTACTCTCTAGTTCTAAAATATCAGGGCAGTTTTCCTTAATCATTTCTTAAAAGGTGATGTCTAGGCTCTTTTTTTTTAATCATAGCTTTCGGATATTCCAATTATTTTTAAATTATCTCCCCTGGATTTATTTTTCAGATCATTTGTTTTTGCAATGAGATATTTCATATTGTCTTCTATTTTTTCATTCTACTATTTTTATTGTTTCTTGATTTCTCATAAAGTCATTAGCTTTCATTAGCTCCATTCTGATTTTTAAGGAATTATTTTCTTCAGTGAGCATTTGCACCTCCTTTTTCATCTGACTCATTCTGCTTTTTAAGGAATTCTTCTCATTGTTTTTTTTTTGGACCTCTTTTGCCATTTGGCCTTGTCTGTTTTTAAGTGTTATTTTCTTCCACAGTTTTTTTGTATCTTCTTTACTAATCTGTTGAGTCTTTTCTTGATTTTCTTGCATCACTCTCATTTTTCTTTCCAATTTTTCCTTATAGCTCTCTTACTTGATGTTCAAAATCCTTTTTGAGCCCTTCCATGACCTGAGATCAAGTCACATTTTTCTTGGAGATTTTGTATGTCAGAACTTTGACTTTGTTGTCTTGTGAGAGATGGTTTTCCCCCATTGTTTGCTCATTTCCCCAGCCTATCACTTGACTTTTATCTGTTTGTTAAAGTAGGGCTCTGCTTCCAGGGTGAAGGGACCAATGTCCCAAGCTTCAGGGATTTGGGGCAGATGTTCACAGAGATATTTCTAAGGATTCATAAATTTTCAGTTCTTCCAAGGTGGTATGATCAAAGGAGAGGTGTTAACTGCTCTCCTGGCCTCTGCTCTCATCTGTGAGTGACTGCAAGCACTTTTTTTTCTGTCCTGGAACTGTGAAGAGGGTCCACCCTCAAACTCTGCTATGCTAGTGCTCCTCCTTGCCCTGGGACCACCACTAGGGACTGGGACCTGGACCCAAGTATGGGCAAAGTAATAGAGTCTTGCCCTTATGCTAGCAAAAAGATCCCTGCCTTCTCAGCAGTTCCATGCTCTATATGGGCTGAGAGCTCCTTAATCAACTTCTGTTCCTGCACTTGCTGATTCAGTCACTCCCAAGGCCTGCTCCTGGTTTCCTGGGGCTGAGACTGGGCTGACACAACCTGCCCTGTATTGTCTCTTCTCTCATCCTGGTACAATAGATCTGGTACAACAGAACTGAAGTTCTAAGTTGTCTTGGGCTGGAAATTTGTTTCACTCTATCTTTTTGTAGGTTCTGTTCTTCTAGAATTTGGGGCAATTTTTAAAGGTATTTGGATGGCTTTGGGGGACAGTTCAAGTAAGTCCCTACCTTTACTCTGACATCTTAGCCTTGCCTCTCAAATATTATTCTAAAAGTAACCAAAAGAGAGGAAGACAATAAAGGTATGTAAAGCAATTAAAGTAATAGACCTTGTTTTAAAAAGCAGCTGGAAAACATTGGCTTACTATGTGGCCTAGGGCTTACCATGATTGGCTCACATGAATGAGATCTGATCCTGGTTTTTGACACAGTCTTTGGTTTCACTTTTTCTACTTATTATACCCCTTCCTGGAGCTGATTCCAAGAAATCTTTAAATGTACATTTAATTGCCAACGATATGCCAGGCACTGTGCTAAAACTGGGGAAACAAATGTTAAAAAAAAATCAGCCCCTGATCTTAAGGAGCTCACAGCCTAATGAGAGAAGACAATCAGAAAAGCGACTGAAAGGGAGAGGAATGTGTTTGTTGGCAAGCAAAGTGGAATCTTTTGCTGTTTTTGTTTTAGTATAATCAAGTGTCTCTGATTGAATTTTGCCTTTATCAGCCAAGAGTCTTTACTAGGAGTAAAGTACTAGAAACAAGAGTTTCTTTAACTAGAAACAGTATATGTATTTATATTGTTAATTATTTTAATGTGATTAAAGATCTTCCCCAACCATGATTGGGCCTGCCCATTAAGGGGAGTTTGATTAGGATTTCTAGGAAGGCTCATACCTTTTGTTAATAAGGTACTGGTTCTCAGGAGTTGGGATGCCCTCTGACTCTAAAAAATGTATAAATACTCTGAGGGTGAGGTTTTTCTTTGGGTCTTACTGACTGGAAGTGTTTTTTTTGGCCAGAGGAGATTCTGGGAAGCCACTAAGGAGCCCCTGGCTTTGAAAAGCCAGATGTTAGTGCTTCCCTCTCTGGTAACTACAGTCAAACAGTTGGAAGCCATGTCTGTTGGTCTTTGATTTGTCTGTATTTTCTCTGAGGATCAGGGTGATGACTTTTTCCCTGAACTAGGTGAATGATGTATATGCTTGATTAAAGGAGATTGTTAACCCCTCAAAAATTGCCTTTCTTTTTATGAATACAGATCTAAGAACCTGTGATAGCAGACCCTCCTGTGTATGTTGAGGTGCTTACTGTTACAGGGGGCAGGGAAAGAACAGGGAATGGGGCATAGTGGAAAAGTCAGGGAAGTCCCACAGTAGTGCAATCATGTGACAAATGAGGTGGTAACTCATACCATAGGTATGGCCACTGCTTATTTTTCTCCCCTATTTTCATATTAAAAACACATAAGGTTGATGATAACTTTTGGACCTATTATTCCTTTGTTATGGGGGGCTTCTTGTGAAGAACGTCCTGTTCTATCGCAGGTAGACACTCTGTCTTAGAAAGTTTCCCAGACAACTGGAAGGTCAAGACAACCCAGGATCACGTAGCTAGTATGTATTAGAGGCAGGAATTGAACCCCCAGGTATTACTAGTCTAACTCTATATCCCCTAATGGACAACTAGGCAGTGCAGCAGATAGTACTGGACCTGGAGTCAAGAAGACTTATCTTCCTGAGTTCAAATGTGGCCTCGAATACTTAATAGCTGTGTGACCCTGGGAAAGTCACTTAATCCTGTCTGTTTCAGGGTTATCTGTGAAATGCCTTACCTGTAAAATGAGCTGGAGTAGAAAATGGCAAACCACTCTGGTATCTTTGCCAAGAAACCCTAAATGGGGTCATAAAGAGTCAGACATGAATGAGCAGCAACTAAGCCACAACAAAATCCACTATGCTAGGCTACTTCTTATGATAAGTGAATGGTGGCTAGAAAAGTCTTTATTTTACCTCGCAAAAAAAAGTGAAAGATGTGGTGTCACAATTGCCAATAAACAGATTCAGAAAACATAAAACAATCCATTCTCCCATTAACTTATCCTAGAAAGCAATTACATTTTGGGACTGCTAAGCAAGCAATATGCCTCCCATTGAGACCTGTACTAACTGAATCAATTAATAGTAAGGATTGGGAGATGAGATAAAATCCATCTCTCTAACTCAAGTCATGGGATCATAGGATAAGATTTAGAAGTAGCCTTTCACACCATAAACCCCAGCTCTCTCATTTTACAGATTAGGTAACTGAAAGGAAATGTTAAGTGAATTACCTATAGTCATATAGCAACGAAGTGTCTAAGGTAGAATTCGAACCCAAGTTTTTGTGACTCCAAGTAGAGGATGCTATCTATTATACAAGCTAAGTGCCTTTCGGGTATTACTTTTCCAGGCTCACCATTTACTATGTGCTTGGTCCAACCTCATTTTATAATTCTCCATTTCCCTTTACTGAAATAAATTGATACAGTCATGGAGTGACTTCACCTTTGATTTAGGTGGTATTTCACTTTGGGGTAGTCTGCAATACAAAGCTTTACATCTATCATGGGTTCATAAGATTTAGAGCCAGAAGGGTCCTTGGAGAGCTAGCTCAAATTTCTCATTTTGAAGTTTTGGAAATTTTTATCTAAGCAAGTAGACACACAGAGAGTACATAATTTGGTGTGCTGAAATTTGCTAAATTTTTTTCTCTTCTATTTCAAGCATAATATATTTCCTACATCACATGAGATGCAGACTACAGCTTGATCCTGTACCAATTCTCAATATGCCAATGGTATAACTTTGTGTTAAGTTTTAAAAGGATAAATAAAGCAATTGGACTTTACAGATTCAAGGAGGAAACTCTAGCACTTGTTACAGATTTAATTTAAATGCAAATACAACATTTTCAAAGCAAGGAGTAGAAGTATACATTTAAGATAATGGTAACAGCTGTCCAAAATACATTTTTATGATATTGTTATAACCCAAATCCCTTTTTTTCATTTGAAATTGAAAGTACAGGGTGCCAAATAAATAAGAAAAGTGATAGCAAAAGAGATACAGAGAAAAAGAAAGTATCCTTTATAATTGTTCAAGAGAAAGTTGAATATAACTTTGTCTAAAGAATAAATGATTCTTGCAAATACGACCTTGGTTAAAACTATGATTACGTATTTATTTGAGAGGTTATTTGGTGTAATGGAAGAGCTCACGACTGTGAGTTGAGAGACCTGGATTTAATTTGTGACCCTGGTATTTTCTCAAGTCACTTAACTGCACTGAACCTCAGTGATTGCATCTGATGAAAGGGCAGAGTAATATCCTAGCTCATAAGACTTGTTAGAGGTTAGTGAGATAATTTCTGTGTAATATGAGGTAAACCTGGAAATGTTATATAAATGCCAGCTCTTTTTTGCAGTAAGTTTAGTATTGTGCTGTAGTGAAGAAATGATCACAAATGTCTATTCCAAGAATAGCTGGAGAGCTCCATTCTTGTGAAGTGGTTGGTAGATTAAAAAGGATACTTTACTGTCAAACTTGGGCGATGTGTTAGGTCCTTTTCATGAACTGTTTTTTCTTCTCCTTTTAAATATTTTCTTGTCACAAAGATGCCTCTCTGAAGGTAAAGGAAAAAGGAAAGGAATGTATTAAAGAATGAAGGTTATATAAAGAAAGTTGATAACAATAATAAATTTAAGATCAAGTGTGAAATTTTGCCCAAAGCTCTGCTTTCATTTGACTTTTTGTTTTTAGATACTAAAAAAGTGTTCATCTTATTAGCTAAGACACAAAATCTAGCCACACAAACGTATGTGTCTTCAATCTCTCAGCTTTTGTTGTCCTTGAAAGGTAACTGTTAACAGGTGAGCTGTTGTTAAAGGTGATATTACTGATAAATTGAATTAAAAGAAAAAAACAGTGATTTGGATATTCGCCATCTAGGGTGATTCACTTCCCTTGTGAATTTTCTCCCAGATTTATTATATTGGCAATACATTTAGTTCATAGTTCACGGAAGGTTTTATGAATCTAATATTTCCCAAAAGCCATTTCTTTTGATGGTAATGCATCTGCCCTCACTTATACTACTCACAAGGTATCTATGGGTCACTGGACTGTAAGGATCCCATTGAATGCAATTTGTATGATATTTTAGAAATAGAAAAGGATGTCACACCATTTTTGAGTGGTGCTGGACTATGTATAAATTTACAACTGTTACTGAGTGCTAATTACAAGAAAAAAATGATAAATTTTAATAACCTCTCATAATACTGGTGTAGCTAATAAAACTCATTTTGTCTTTATTAGCTGTAGATTTCCATTTTCACAGAGTTTGATTGCCTGCATCTTCCCATCTTCCACCTGCCCCACCCCCCAAATTCCAATAAGGACAAAAGAGGCAATTTGGAAAGCAAACAGGACTTCAACCGCCTGCGAGTCTTGAGAGGAGAAAATGTATTTCATTTGTACATAGCTAAAATGTACCAATCTACCTAGCTCAGGTTGGAGACAAGAAAAGGGCAGAGAGCTTGAGGTGTTGACTATTCTGGCATAGCCTCTTCCTGATTAACGTACCTGCAGGGAACCTGAATATTGAAAGAAAATGATGGTGCTTCCCCATGGTGAGCCTCGGAAGACCTTGGTTGTGGTGACTGACCAAGTTTCCAAAATGTCCTGCCTTAAAGAGTGAATGCTGTGGTGGTGGCAGGTCGTGATCCCAGGAGGTGATCTCAGAAAGATCCATTTTCCAATTTCCTCAGTGGCAAAGGCAGAATGGCAGAATTAGTATTCCTGATTCAACATCCCCTTTTATTACGGTGCATGGTTTAGCAGCATGAGCAAGGAATGAGCCAGTAGCTAGAACCCTTCTCCCCCAGGTCAGAATGATTCTCTTTTTATATCTACAAAGGGAAAAAAAAACCAAAAGGCACAATCAGTCAAAACAGTTTCAGCAGCAACCAAAGTTTTGAGTGAGATCTGCAAAGTAGAGATGAATGTTACAGGTGGAAATACCTGTAATTTGCTTTGTTCCTCCTCATCTTTTCTTCTTTGTTTCTCAAGAGTTACTGCAAATGTTCTAGGAGAAAAATTGGGCAGCATGGTGATAGAAATAGCAATGTCTTTAGAATCAGAAGTCTTCATTTCAAATCTCAGCTTGACTGCTTATGACTCCTGTGAACTTGAATAAGCATGTTTTCTCTCTGGCCTTGCTTTGCCCATCTGTAAAATGAGACAGTTGAATTTCATGGTCTCAAGGTTCTTGTATAAGTCTAATTCTATAATCTTACATATATATATATGTATATATATATATATGTATATATATATATGTATATATATATATATATATATATGTATATATATATATATATATATATATATATATATATATATATATATATATATGGAACTCAAGTGTATTTGTTTTATATCCAGTTCTGTACAACACATTTTAGGAAGGGTAATGGATCAATTTCTAGCCCCAGGAATGTTCCAAATGTTCCAACCCCTAGGAATCTAAAGGCTAATACTAAATGTTGCCTTATATTTTATTATAATTGAGGAGCCTGCGCTCTTTTCCAGGTTTGCATATAAAGAATCATGTATGAAGAGGCTTTAGCTTGCAGTCATTCCAATATAGGTGGTGTTTACCAAATATTTTTCTACCCTGGGGTCAAGTACCAGGTATATATTCCCAAGGTGTTCTAATTCCCCAAGATAAAGTGAAGATTTTGTTCATTTTTTTCTTTTATTTTATACTTTCTGTATAAAACATTTCCTGCATAAAAGATCTTTTAATCTTTTTCAAACTTTACAGAATTTTAATGGTTGGAAAGATGATGTACCATTTATGGCCCTTGTATATGTAATTAAACCCTAAGATCTTTCACCCTTCTTGTGTTTGGTTCCATAGCAGATTGCCTAGGTTTATTTGGCTTTATTAAAACTTTTTAATCTCATTTAAGATGATACCTTTTCAGAACTGTCAGGTATATTACCAAGCAAGTAAAACTGTAAATATCTTTATTTATGTAGTTTTTACTAAAAGGTCTAAAATGTAGGGAGTAGGGTTGTTTTTGTGGTTGCATCAGTAACTACAAAATTTTCTTGAAATGCAAGGTGGAATTGAATGCTTATATATGGAAATATATGTAAGCATCCTAAAGAACTCTAAGCCAA
The DNA here is from genome assembly GCA_023548195.1 of Bettongia penicillata ogilbyi. Classification (NCBI taxonomy): domain Eukaryota; kingdom Metazoa; phylum Chordata; class Mammalia; order Diprotodontia; family Potoroidae; genus Bettongia; species Bettongia penicillata. The sequence continues at coordinate 949,300 of JAJHZJ010000264.1, forward strand.
GCTGACAATTACTTTTTGAACCTTAATCATTTATCCCAAACATCTTGGGCTAAACTACACGACTTCTGAGGTCCCTTCCTCTGAATATCTACAATTTAATAAGTAAAAATACAATATTTTTGTTCCACTCTTTTCCAATGTATTGCTGTCTATACAAGTTGGGGGAAGGGAAGTGTAGAAAATAAGTTTACCATTCAGCAAAAATCTACCTGCTTATAGACTATCAGGCAGTATTTTCAAAACTTGAAGCTGATTGTGTGTTAATTACTTCATTTTTAGAACTGCATACTTTAAGAATGTCTTCCTATTATTGAAAGAATTGACCTCTAAGAAGGAAATGAAATTTCTATGTGCTTTGTATTTTGTCCTTTGGTTCATTTATAGTTTGCAAATATCATTCCCATTTCCACAGGTAAAAGCTGAGTTCAAAAGGGTTAAATGATTTTCTGTCTTTAGCAAATTTAGTGGCAGTGTAGAATGCTGATCTTGATTTTTAACACCCCTTCCACTTACCATGGAATAAAGGCCTCTGCTTTAAAGATGCAGCCTACTTTAATGTGATAATAAAGGGGTGGGTGTATAAGATTAGCTTTTCATTTTGGGGCCAGCTCCATTACTGAGAAGTGCAAAGTATTTCTCTTCGGTGTACTGTTAAATGCATTCCCTAAATTGACCACTCTATTTTACATTTACATTATGATTTACTTTTCCCAAGTCTCTGTTGAGATGTCTTTTGGTTGGATGCTTTAGAAGCTAGGAAACATACTCCACAGTTAGATTGTAAAAGTGGTTGCATTGAAAGCTTTCCATTCTTATTGGCTGACATTTATGAAGATTTATTCATTAAAATCATCATCAGTTACCACATCACTGTTGCTTTTATTGGATAATTTAATGAATTCATAACTATATGTTTTTGCTGTTTGTCATTTCAGCTGTGTTTGACTCTTTGTAATCCTATTTGGGGTTTTCTTGGCAAAGATACTTGTTGGCAATTTCCTTCTCCCTCTCATTCAATAGATGAGGATATTGAGGCAAACAGGGTTAAGTGACTTCCCAAAGGTCACACAGCTAGTAAGTATCTGAGGCTAGATTTGAACTTGGGAAGATAAGTCTCTGTGATTCCAAGCCCAGTACACGATCCATTGTGCCATCTACTGCCCCTATATGACTTTGGGCAAATTACTTAATCTCTATGGATCTCAGTATCTTCATCTGTAAAATGTGCCTATTGGATTAAATCTAGATCTCAGTACTCCCATAAGTTTAAATTTATATCTATGGACCTTTGATATTGACTAGTACTTCTGTCACAGTTGTAGATCACAATCCATCTATGTAAGATTATGCTATTTAATCCTGAGTCACCATGGCTTTTGCAAACCCTACGCAAGATTCTCGAGGCCTCCCTCTTATTTTTTCCAGTAATTATTGTTGTTTTATTGCTTTTTTTTAATAAAAGATGTTAAAATACATGATTGGAGTCAGGCACCTGACATACCCCAAAGAACTTGTTTGGTTTGTTTAATGAATTAATTTGCTATCTTAATAGATTGGGAGGTTTCACTTCTGATTATCATCTCCATTAATCATAAGAAGGTGTAAATGTAAAAATCTAAACATAGGTATGTTGACAATATTCAAAGTCTATGAAGTAGTCTATGGAAACTTCATTAGTACAAATATGTTCATATCTGGGATTTATTCACATGGATGAGAAATATATATCTTTAGTTTTTCTTTTGACCATTATTTCCTAGGTAGTTATTGAAGTGATTGACAGTTGGATCATGTACTGTGTAAGCCCAGGTTTGCTTTTTTCTTATATTTATGACAGTTGGCTTTTGATCAAAATAACTTTATTGCTTTCTGTTTAATACTTAAGAAAAGTTATATCACAAATGAGAAATACTTTTCTTGATTGTTGGAAAATGAAAGCTAACAAAATTGCATGACTTTTTGGTGGTATCTTGAAAATGTAGTTGAACTTAAAACAATGACCCATTCTGGATTCTAAAACAAATGTTCTTTTCCATTTCTTTTGAAGCATTGAAAATTATCCATGTACTAATCAAAGTCAAACAATTAATAATTTCCATATTTTCAGAGGTAAATGATTTTTTTTTAATTTACAGACTGAGAAATGAGATACACATTTTGCTTCCACAGACATATTGTAGGCTAATTTGAACAAATAAATGTGAAAGATTTCTCGATCATATGTTGAAGTTGGAACTAAACATTTAAGGCCCTTGGTAGCACTTAAGAGAAATTAGCTCTCAGGACATAAATCTTGTCAAAGCTTTTAAGATCTTTTTCCCTTTCTAAAAGAAGGACATTTATTATACTGTGATTAAAAGTCCCTCTGAGCTATGATTTGGCATAAGGCTACTCAAACTGACACACAATTTTACATTGTTATAGTGTAATTGATATTCTTTTGAAGGTACTTAGAAAAGTGTTTTGTTATGAATATATTTTGATTGGGGACATCTTAAAATAAAAAACTTCTAAAAATATACATGAATATTTCATTAAAAGTAGCAAGGCATAATAATATATAGAGGATTAGCCTAGAAGTCAGGAATGGCTGGGTTTGAGTGTTGTAATTGACAAATACTGACTGTGTGACCTGGGAAGTCATTTAAACCTTCAATGCTCTAAGCACCTCTGTAAGATAATAGGCTTCAGAGAAGGTATATTTTGTAGAAAGTATTTTCTCTCCTTGGAATTCATTGTATCATTGAAATTGTAGGTTCAGTTATTCCCTCTATAAAGTTATCCCTGAATTTTTTTTCATAGAAGAAAGATCACAAGTTAATAGAATTAATTTATGGTTATTAGTATTCACTTTATAGGGATTCTGTGAGCGCATATGAGATACTACAGGTTATTTCAACTTAGGTTATTAGTATTCACTTTATAGGGATTCTGTGAGCGCATATGAGATACTACAGGTTATTTCAACTTAGGTTGATTGCAGAGACCTCTATTATATATAAAATACATCTTCCAATGATTTTTTGAGTCTTACTAACTTTGAAGCTATATTCATTTTCTAAAATGCATCACTCTCTAATGACATTTTTAATTTTTTGAAAGTAGCTTATGAAATTTTTTAAATTCAATAAAATTTTTTAACATAAAGTATGGAAAAAACCAAAATATATATTCTTGCAAATATTTACATGCTCATAGTAACCTAATGTGTTATACTAAGAAGAAAGGAAGGTGGGAGAGAAAGGAGAGGAGAGGAGAGAGAGAGAGAGAGAGAGTTTTTGTTTACTAAACAATTCAGGAGAATGAAATAACATCCACCTCAAAATAAAAATCAAACCAGAATTGTGAGATATATGTTTATAGAAAAATACCTCACACTCTACCTCAGGAGATGAACTGTTCACTACTCTGCTCAAATTTCTAAAAATAGCTAAAAATAGCTCAAAGAAAGGGCAGACACCTATATCATTCATTCATGTAAGATATTTACATAGTATTTTAAGGTTTACAAAGAACTTTCCTCACAAAAAAATAAATCCCTGTGAGGCCCATAATAATTATAGCAACACCTGACATTTACCTAGTACTTAACATATGTAATCTCATTTGAGTCTTGCAATATCCTTGTCAGGTGGGTACTGCAGGTATATTTTTATGATCACATTGAAAAATGGGGATAAATTGATTTGTTCAGGATCGCAAAATTTAGTGACCCAGAGCTAATATTAAAACTTAGACTGTAGAAACATAACTTTACAGCTATAGGGGACCTCAACATTTTAGGAATATCCAATCTAAACCTATATTACAGATTAGAAAACTGAGGTCCAAAGAAAGTTGTATGACTTGCGCAAGGACACAGGAGTAATAAGAATCAGATAAAGGATTTGAACTTATATATTCTTCTGACATACCCAGCATTCTTTCCACTGTATCTTACTGTCTTCTATTCATCCAATCATCCATTCAACAAATGCGTTTTGAATACCTAATATGTGTAAGTGCTATATTAGGCACTAAGGGATATAGAAGAGTTTCATGTAAAGGGGAAATAAGACATGTACAAGCACATATAGATCATTTGTTACTGTTCAAGCATTTCAGTTACATCCAGCTCTTCACAATCCCATTTGAGGTTTTCTTGATAAAGATATTGAAGTGGTTTCCCATTTTCTTCTTCAGCTCATTTTACATGAAGAAACCGAGGCATACAGATTTAAGTGACTTGCCCAAGGTCATACAGCTAGTACGTGTCTGAGACCATATTTGAACTCAGGAAGGTGAATCATTCTGATTCCAGGTCTGACGCTCTATCTATGTTGTTACCTAACTGCCCCTATATAGATAATACACATATGTGAATAAGACAAAACATGAAAAAAAAAATCTTAACAAACAAAAATGGTGTCAGAATTCTGAGGGAGCAATTCCTTTCAGCTAAGACTTTATAGAGGAGATTACATTTTAGTTAGACTTTGAAGAACAGGCATGATTTCAGGAGGCAAAAGATGAATAGGAAAGACATTTTAGGAAGAAGGGACAGACACAATACAAGGGTAGAGGTGGCTAATCACAGGATATATTTGACGAATGGCAAATAGTCTAGCTTGACGTAGTAAAATGTGTTTGTCGGCAAGCAGTGAAAGATTTTCATAAATGATAATTTGGGGCTATATTATAGAAGACTTTGAATGCCAGAGTAAGAAGCTAGAACTTTGCTTAATCGACTATGGGAATTATTCAAGTATTTTTAGTAAGGACATCATGTTTAGAACTATACTTTTGGAAGATTAATTTGGTAATCTTCTGCAAGATTTATTGTGGAGAATGGGAGAGGAAATAGGGATGGATTGAGATAACAGAGTCTGAAAGAGACAATATTAAACTATTGCACTAAAGCAAGTCATTGGTAACGAAAACCTCAACTAAGGTAATACCAATAAAAATGGGCAAATGGGGATAGATGTGAGAAATACTTTGATAATGGAATCAACATGATTTAAAGACCAGTCAGATTGGAAAGGGGGCACATATAGGTGCTTAATAAATGTCTATTGACTGACTGAAAAGTTGAATATGATTCCAAGATTTTGAGCCTGGTTGACAATAAAAAGGGTGGCATCACAGAAACAGTAGAGTCAAAGAACAGATGTTTGAGGTTGGGGAGGGGGAAAAGGTAGATGTATCTTCTGTCTGGGGAATGCTGAGCCTTTACATTTGTGGTTGGAAAGGAGATTATATGATTATATTATATATTTCCTTGAAGTATTTTCTTCTTTCCTCTCCATTTTGAAGAGGAAACAGGTTTGTTTTCCTCCCGCTCATTTTCCCTTAGTAGGCTGCTTTTGTCAATAGTTCAAATTCTGAATTTCTGAACCATATTAAGACTAGTCCTTTCAACTTCTAGGTAGGCATCTTGGAACATTTTGTATACATATTGAAGATTCTGGCCATGTTTTCTCATTTTCATCCAAATCTTAGAATGATGGCATCTATGAGGAGCTCATCTAATGCAGTTCCCAAGGTATGGATTGTGTCTATCACATCATTGACAGCATACAGTACAGTAGCAGCAAGATGGCTTTAGAGTCAGAAGTCCATCATTCAAATGAGAGTTCTGCTTAAAATAAAACAAAACAAAACAAACAACTGGATAAGTACCTGGATAAGTTATAAAAGTGAGTTAGTTTGAATAATCTCAAAATTTTCCACCAGCTCTAAATCCTAGGATCCAAGCTCTTTGTTTTAGGGAGTTTTGTTTTGTTTTAGAATTTTCACAAAAGGATGCTAGGTACTTTGCAAAATTTTAGAAAGATACTTGAAAATGTGACACAGGATTATTTTTTCCCCACAAAAAATTGTCACAAAACTAAACAATGCTTGAGTCAACTAACTTCCAAAACAGTAGGTGATCACAGACCTAGAATCTTTGGACAATGGGATTCCATAGGAAAAGTGTGGATTTTGTGGCTCTGTTTTGGACTGAAATCTTATCCTTGACATGGAATCTGAATGAAAGTGATATTTAAGATCAAGGCAACAAAGGCAAGGTGAAAATTTCAAAATGACTTCTTATATTTGCCAGTATCAGGAACCTGCATATATGTCTCTAATGTTAGATTTCCCATCTTTGTCAAAGTTGTTGCTTATGAATATTAGGCTATTATTTAATTTCATAAGATATATTTCTATTTCCCTTAGAATTCCTCATACAAGTGAAAGATATACCTAAAATGGCTGAAAATTCCTTTCATTGTTATATAAGTCTTGCTACTATTTAAATGCATACAAATGAATTAGCTACCCAAGGGAACTTGTGGAGGAGTTGTTTTCAAATCCATAGACTAATTCAAATGACGTGATTGTCCCAAATGAGAAGTACACAATGTTTTAAGCTTTGGAAAATGGAAAATAATAATAAAAAAAGGCTACATAGCTCATCTTGTTCATGGAAATGTTATTCTTTATATACATCACTGTCATTTGTATTTTAAGGTAATGTCACTGTGTCTGTTGCTTGCTTATCAAATGTCACAGAAAATAAGATTACTGAAGGTAATGCTGAAGGTCCAGGGTCAGTCCTGGTTGTAAGCTGAGCAGATAGCTTCCAAAACATTTAATCTATTCATAAATGTCTCTCATTGGGCCACTGCAGTACAGAAGCACCAACTTGGTAGAAACTATTCTTTTGATTTAGTTAAGAGCTGTGTTCTGAGGGTTGATGAACAGCACATTGTTTCCAAGAAGCTACCGGTGAGTTGTCCCAAAATTCTTTGTATAATTTTTCATAGTTAAAAACTGCATTAATCCTAGCCATACCAGATCTCACATTCTATTATAAAGCAGCAATATTCAAAACCACTTGGTACTGACTAAGAAATAGAGGGGTAGATCAGTGGAATAGATTAGGTACTCAAGACACAGTAGTCAGTGAATATAGCAGTCTACTGTTGATAAACCCAGGGACCCCAGCTTCTGGGGTAAGAACCCACGTTTTGACAGAAACTGCTGGGAAAGCTGGATAACAATGTGGTGAAAACTGGGCTATAGACCAATGCCTGATACCATACACAACAATAAAGTCCAAATGAGTACATGATCTAGGTATAAAGCCTGATGCTATAAAAAAAAATTAGGGGAGCAAGGGATAGTCTATTTGTGAGATTTATGGAGAATGGAGAAATTTATGACTCAAGAAGAGAGTAAAAACATTACAAAGTGCAAAATGGATAATTTTGATTATAAGAAATTGAAAAGATTTTGCACAAAAAACCCCAATGCAACCAAGATTAGGAGGGAAGCAGAAACCTGGGAAATATTTTTTACAATTAATGTTGTAAGGCCCAATTTCTAATATTTAGAAAACTGAGTCAAATATACAAGAATACAAGTCATTTCCCAATTGATAAATGGTCAAAGGACATGAACAGGCAATTTTCAGAGGAAAAAATTAAAACTATTTATAGTCATATGAAAAAATGTTCTAAATCACTAATGTTTAGAGAGATGCAAATCAAAACAACTCTGAGGTACCACATCACAACTATCAGATTGGCTAACATGACAAAACAGGAAGCCGATAAATGTTGGAGAAGATGTGGGAGAGATGGAACACTATTCACTGTTAGTGGAGCTGTGAGCTGATCCAGCTATTCTGGGGAACAATTTGGAACTATGCCCAAAGGGCTACAAAAATGTGCATACCTGATCCAGCAGTGTTGCTTCTAGGACTATATCCTAAAGGGATCATAAAAATGAGAAAGGGTCCCACATGTACAAAAATATTTGTAGAAGCTTTTTTTGTGGTCGTCAAGAAATGGAAATTGAGGGAATGCCCCTCAATTGGGGAATGGTTGAACAAGTTATATGAATGTAATGGAATACTATTCTGCTATAAGAAAGGATGAACAATCGGACTTCAGAAAAACCTGGAAAGATTTATATGAACTGATGCTGAATGAAATAAGCAGAATCAGGTGAGTGGTGTACACAGTAATGGCCACAGTGTGCGAGGACTGTTTCTCATAGACTAAATCCTTCACAGAAATGCAAGGACCTAAAACATTCCCAAAGGACCCCTGGGACAAAATGCCATCCACATCCAGAGAAAGAACTATGGAATCGGAACGCAGAATGAAGCAGACTATTTTATTTTGTGGTATGCTTTGGTTTGGTTCGGTTTTTCTCAGGTTTCTCCCATTCGTTTTAATTCTTCTATGCAACATGACTAATGTGAAAATGTGTTTAATAAAAATGTAAATTCCATACAAGATTGAAAACCATCTTGGGGAGGGAGAGGAAGGAAATTAAGACACATGGAAGTGATTGTTGAAAACTGAAAACAACTTAATTAAATTTTTAAAAAGCTGCACTAACACTTTTGGAACACCCTATATGTTATCTGTTTAAATAGGTAAGATGCAGAGCCAGATGTAAACATATAGCTACATGATTTAACCTGGCAACATGGGTATTATGTTAGCCTTTATATGATAAATAGGGTACATATTATTTTGAGAGGAACGGTTTTAAATGCTCTGGGACATGAGGGAATGCTTAGGGATAGAAAAATGTTATCTTTTAAATATTAGTTTTTAGTTTTCAACATTTGCTTTTATAAGATTTTGAGTTCTAAATTCCCCTCTGTCCCTTGACTCCCCCCTCTCCAAGACAGCATGCAATCTGATATGGCTTATACATGTATGATCATATTAAGCATATATAAAAACATTATTGAAAGTAGGATCACAAAGTTGGGAGAAAGGAAATAGGTGTAGCACAATAGACACAGAGGTTCCTAATTCATAATGATCCTCAAATTTCTTCTTGGGGAACCTAGAACATTTGCCAGTTACAACTTTTCTTGCAATATTTATTGTTAGCATCTTTGACCAGAGAACCAACAAAATGGCTTGCCTACCATTATTTGCTACCCTTCTTACTTAAAGAATACCAATATGACATCATTATGTTAGAATCAAGTGACCATGTATCAGGATGTGGCTGATCAGAGCAGTACAAACTCAGAATGCTCTATCACAGGTGGGGCACAAATAGTCCACATGAAGTGGAGTTTTATTGGCTCCCTTCAGTCAAGAGGAGTGGAAAGGCCATATGATAAATATCTGTTCCAACTATGAGGTTCCACTATGTACTTTTCCTGAAGTTACTGAATATTGTTTTAATTACTTGAAGTATAAGGTTAACATTTGAGACGTGGTGGTTTTTTACTTGTTGGTTAAACGTTTCCACATAAACATTAGATACGTGATAGCTATGTATCACTAAGAAGTCATGCATGAGAAAAAAGGAGAAAGTAAGCTGAATCTGCCTAATTCCATCTCTAGATAGTGTGAAAATTGTTTTCATATTGAACCTTCCAATATTTTAATATTGCCATTATATTTAGCTGTTAGAATGCATAGTGTGCTGGGCCTGCAATCAGGAAGACATAAGTTCAAATGCGGCCTCAGATACTTCCTAGTTGAGTTACTCTGAACAAGCTAGTGGAGATGCCAGGATTGAACCCAGGGACTCACACATGCAAAGCATGCACTCTGCCACTGAGCTACACTCCAACTATACTTCAGAGAGCGTAACTCCAATGGGCTGGCCATGTTGTTCAAATGCAAAATGTGCACTTGCCAAAAAGACTATTTTGTGGAGATCTTACATGAGACAGGTGATCACATAGTGGTCAGAAGAAGCAATACAAGGACACTCTCAAGGTCTCTCTCAAGAACTTTGTATTTGACTGTACATCATGGGAGACACTGGCACAGGACCACTCAGCATGGCATGCCCTCATCAGAAATGGTGCTCTGCTCTATGAGCAAAGCGGAATTGAGCAGAGCACAAAGTAAATATAGGATGTGCAAATTTGGAGTATCAACCCCAAATATTCACATGGGCTATCTGTGCCCAACCTGTAGTAGATTATTCCAAGCTCATATTGCTCTGCTCAGCCACAAGGGAACACACTGAAATTTCACTTCATCAAGGTGATGTCACTTTGGTCCTCTTCAAGAATGAAGGACAACCACTCTGAACAAGGCACTTAACCTTTGTTTAATTCAATTTCCTTATCTCAAAATGTGAATAATAATAGTCCTTAACTCCCAGAGTTGTTCTGAGGCTCAAATGAGATAATAATTGTAAATCACCTAGCACAATGCCTGGCACATAGGAAATGTTATGTAAGTGTTAGCTGTTATTATTAAAATAGAAACATAACAGCACTTGAGCATTTTTATATATCACTTTTTATTAATTATATTCCCTTGCTAACAGTAATATTCCTTGCAATTTTAATATGATATATAAAAGAATAAATGAAGATACAATTTGTGGAATGGTAGAGGGGAAGGCTTATATAAAACATAATGAAAAACATAGATTAAAACCATAACCTTTCCATCCTATCAGATATTCTCACTTCCCTATAAGCAATGTGAGAAATGTTTTTAGACACATCAAAGTGACCACAGATGGGCTAATAAAGAGATGATGGTGTATGGTATGCTGTGTCCTTGCTTCTATGACCTCTCGGATTTGATTTTTCATAGAAAATATAATTCTGTGGTTAATTAAAATCTAAAGTCCAGGGAAGACATTTGGTGCCTCAAATTTGAATTTTGATAGATGCAAAATACCAGAAAGGGAGAATAATCAGCTATGCATCCAAATTTGGAAGTATATGAAATTTCTTTGACTTGAAATGTGCAAGCTTCTATTCAGGTAACCCTTAGAGACCACAGGCTACCTGATGACCATGACAAAGCATTTCAAGCATTTCAGTTCTAACAACTCCTGTGCTTCAGCCTTTGTGTTTTCAGATTGGGAATAGTGTTGTCTTCCCAGCAGCCAGATCAAGGCATAGCTTACCTCATACTCTTTCAACTCTTTATTATTCCAGCTCTCTGAACATTTTCTTCAGTTCCTCTATAGCAAGAGCAGTCTGTCAGAATGGTTCTCTTAAATTCTTTCCCAGAACTAAACCCAGGAGGTTTTCTTTCTGCCAAATGTAAACACAGGAAGACAGTTCCTGATTCACCTTTGGTTAAAGCTAGGTTCTAGGTGATAATTCATTTTCTGTGTATTTTCTCCACTATCATTCTGAAAATCTCTTATAATTCCTGTTATCCAATCATATAAACTCATAACTACATAAAGAATTACAACCATTTTCCATTGGTCTGCCCACATAAAGTATAACTCCATAAAAGTAATAAGCCATTTCAAAATGATGCATTTCCTCTATACCTGAACAAAACTCTGCGGTGCCATCTAGTGATGTTGCAAAACACCCATTAGAGACCAACTTCCAAGGGCTTTATGATAACTTTGATTTCTAAACAGGTTTTTTTCTTTAAGTGAAGGAAATACTATAACATCAGTGTCAGTTTAGAACTGGGGCTATATAAAAAATTATTTAGCTCAGGAGAAAAATGTGACTAGCCAAACCTGGATCTTTGTGAGGAAAGGAAGCCAGAGACTTCAGTAATTAACTAGTACATTGGGGTGGCAAGAACCAAAAATAATTCAAATTCAATTACTCAAAACTATCTAGATAATTGATATATCTATTGACTTCCTCCTCATGTAGACACATCCTTAAAGGGAAACAAAGGTGGGAAGGAGAGTGGCAAGGAAGACATTTTAAAATAGTTGCCATTAGCCTTGAGGACAGAAGATAAAATGAACTGCTTTTCATCTATCTATGTCTTGATTTTTCAAAATTTACAATGAATCATTTGTGTTTCTAAAAATACTCCACTTTTATGCCACCCAGCTACATGTGGCTCTAAGGGTATGTGTGACTACTTTTTACAGAAAGTAAATGCACAGATAGCTGAAAAATAAAGGAATATTATAAAATCCTTGCTTTGAAATATAAGCTATTAATGAGTCATGAGTTTAAAAGCCTAATGCTTATTAAAAAGGGGAAGAGAATACACAAAATGTAAGAGGTAGAATGGCATAGTTTAAGGAACCTTAACTTTTGAGTAAAAAGACCTGAGGTCAAATAGTGGCTTTGTCACCTACTCCTGTGTAACCTTGGGCAAGTCACATTTCAGTCATCTGGCCTCAATTTCCTCATGTATCAAATGCATGGGTTGGTTTCATCTCTAAATCTGTGATCTTATGAATAACTTTTGTTGTTCAGTTTCAGTCTCATCTGACTCTTTGTGAACTCATTTGGGGTTTTCTTGGCCCAGATACTGAACTGGTTTGCTATTTTCTTCTTCACCTCATTTTATAGATGAGGAAACTGAGGCATTCAGGGTTAAGTGACTTGTCTGGGGTCACGCAGCTAATATATGTCTGAGGCTGGATTCAAACTGATGAAGATGAGTCTTCCTGATTCCAAGCCCATATGCTAGGAATAAAGAAAACAGTATATTCTGTCAAAGGGAGAGAATCATTTATACATTCTTGATGCTGCTTTTATGGAGTTTATTGTGAAAGTTAATCATTTAAACATTTAAATAAAATATAGTCCTAACTATATATTATATAAAACTATAATTATATATATTATATAAAACTATAATTATTACATTGTTTAAAAAATCTGACTGATGGTTTTGAAATGTAGAAATGTTTCATTTCATCATCAGTGTCATCAGTGAATATTTATAATTACCTAAAGAGGTCTGAAGTATGGTTTCTGACAAAAATGGAGTGAGGGGTGTGTGTCTTGTGTTCTAGTAGAAAAACATGACTTCCACATGAAAATATAAAAAAAATTCAGTCCAATCCAACAAGAATTTCTTAAGTGATACAGAGACAAAAAACATAGTAATTATTTAATGCCTATTAGGAGCTTATTGTCAGTCCACTGAAGGTAGCTTATATTAAATGAAACATGAGTGGTAGGGACAGTGAGTAGAAGATCCAGAGAGCAGGGAAGCACTTCAAAAAGTGGCATGTTAGGGGAACTCTATATGGACAGTCACGGGATAATAGATTTAGATCTGGAAGGGAGTTAAGAGATTATGAAATCAGATCACTTCATTTTCCAAATAAGGGACCAAAAAGCTGAAAAACAGAAATGGCTTGCTCATGATCACAAAGACAAAAATAAGTAGGAAAGCCAAGATTAGAATGCAGGTTCTTTTATTCTCAATCCAATGCTCATTTTACTACAACTCAAGGAAGTAGGAATTATGCTGTATTTTGAAGGAAAGGTGCAATTTAGATGAGCAGAAAGGAGACAGAAGAGCATTCCTGATTAGGTCAGGGGGACTAGTATAAGGAAAAGCATGATCTACACAGTATATGTTACCAGTAGATCAAAACTGGGTCGATGTTTTGTGTAGGGGAGTAATAGGAGACAAAATAGGGCAAGAAGCAATCAAATTAACAAAGTCCTCTCTGCCTCCCCCTGCTCCTTCACTGCCAAGGAGTTTAGATTGTGTTCTGTAGGCAACAAAGAGCAACTGGAAATTTTTAAATAGGAGGATTTAGGAAGCATATATACAGTCAGGTCTTGATTAGTATGGACAAATCCCCTAAAGCAATCTCATTATTCAAATTTGCACTGCATATTTCCATTAAGCTGGAACCAATTACCATAGTTACATAATTGGAACTCTGACTAGGGCTAATTCAATGCATGCTATCACTACAAGGAATCCATTATTTGCACTATGTAGGACCTAGCATATGTCCAAAATAAGGTTTTAGAGATTTATCCGTAAGTCTAACTGGATCAGTTAGGAGATTATGATCTATGAAGTAATGGACACTTGTACTTAGCACAGAGACTGGAACACAGTAGGCACTTAATAAATGCATAATAACAAACAGGGTTTGTAGAGTGGTGGTAATGGAATGGAAATGGGGATTGACGCAGAAGATAGAATTTACTGACAACACTTGGATGGAGGGAAAAGCAATAGTAAAGGAATTAAGAATACTCTAATGTTGAACTTGAGAGATTGATGACAATGAAGTTCACAGAAAAAAAAAAAGGATAGCTGGAAAACTAAACCACCACAGTGATGATGATGCTGCTGCTGCTGCTGATGATGATGATAACTGGCTTTTGTGTAGTGCTTTAACTTTGGCAAAGTACTTTACACACATGATTTCATTGGATTTTCCCATAATGTGTGAGGTAGTGGAATTTACTCATTTACAGAAATTATGCTCATTTACAGAAAATGAGGTTCATGGTAGTTTTCACTTTATGAACACAAACTCAGTAAGTGTCAGATGTAAGATATGGACCCAGGTCTTTTATGTTTCTAATTCTACCTCTCTTGATTCCACCTCTCATTTTCTTTCTACAAATGGCTTTAAACACCAGCTCTCTTACTTACAGATAAAAAAATTGAGGCATTTGATATGTCAGAGGTCAGGCACCTACAGCAGGCAGATATAGTAGAAACTAGAAAACAGGCCTTTTGAATATTTCCGTTATCCTCCACTATGTGTCCTCATCATACTCAAGATGCTGACATTTCTTCAACTATCACTAGATACTGCATGAGCTCAATCTGAAGAAACCAATGACTGTAATTAATAGATTTATACACAGAAACATCACTGTTACTATTTATTATTATCAGAATGGCTTCTTTTTAACACAATTTCTCAGAAAGTTAAAGATGAAATATGAATGTTATTTAAAATATATTCACAATTAGATGTTGACAACCAATATTCCAAATTCAGAGAGAGGTTTTGGCTAAGTGAAGACATCCAGGATACAGGTAATTAGGTCATTTTTAAAACAGGGTAAATACAACAAGAACTCCCTAAAGTTTGCAATTGATTTTCAATCATTTTATATGTTGACATGCTGAGTAATGAAAAGATCATTTGTCTTAACTGGACAAAAAATATATGTGATAAAATTACATTCTTCAGGGTTTTTTTTGTTCCTTTCTTCCCCACTTTTATCCTCCTTAAGCTTTACAATTAAATGCTGCAATACACTAGACAAATCTCTAAGATGAAAAATTGAATGGAAAATGCTGATTCTTTCTTCCTCCTCTTCCTCTTTCCTTTCCTCCTTCCTTTCTTCTTTCCTTCCTACCTTTTCAACTTCCTTCCTTTTTTCCTTCCTTTCTCCTTCCTTCCTTCCCTTCCTCCCTCTTTCCTACTAGCTCTTTATTGCTTATGAAGCATTGCTCTACTCTAAGGCCTTACCTCTCATTTGGATATCAGAACCCATGATCTTCTCTTACATTTGTTTCACTGCAAATTAGACTGCACCGATTGGTACAAGGAACCCTCAGAGCTCTGGGCTTGAAAATAAGTCCTTTTTCATGTGCCCTAACCTCCACTTAGACCTATATGTGACTATCTTTTACCCTGAGAGGAATGCAATGCATATATTTGGTTCCAAAGGCTAGTTCAGGTAAAAATAGCATCAGATATTCTTTTTACACATATATATTTCCATTTTTCCCATTTACCTTTTTATGCCTCTCTTGAGACTTGTGTTTGAAGATTGAATTTCTATTGAGCTCTGACCTTTTCATCACAAAGGTCTGGAAGTCCCTTACTTCATTGAATGTCCATCTCTTTGCCTGAATATTATGTTCAATTTTGCTGGGTAATTGATCCTTGATTATAGTGCCAACTCCTTTGCTTACTATTCCAATCATTCCAGTCTTTTAATGTAGAAGCGGCAAGGTCATGTGTGATCCTGACTGTAGTTCCTCAATATTTGAATTGTTTCTTTGTGGCTGCCTGTAGTATTTTCTCCTTCACTTGATAGTTCTGGAATTTGGCAATGATATCATTGGGTGTTTTCAGTTTGGACTCCGTTTCAGGAGGTGAATAGTGGATTCTTTCAATGACGATTTTACCTTCTGGATCTAGGACCTCTGGGCAGTTTTCCTTGATGGCGTCTTGAAAGATATTGTCTAGGTTCTTTTCTTCATCATGACTTTCTCATAGGTGAATAATCCTTAAATTTTCTCTCCTGGATTGATTTTTCAGGTCAATTGTTTTTCCAATGAGATACTTTACATTTTCTTCTATTTTTTCATTCTTTAGATTCTCTTTGACTGATTCTTGATGTCTCATAGAATCATTAGCTTCTACTTGCCCATTTCTAATTTTTAGTAGATTGCTTACTTCAGTTAACTTTTGCATCTCCTTTTCTGTTTGTCCAATTGTTCCTTTTAAGGAGTTATTTTCTCCAGCTAGGTTTTGTACTTTCTTTTCCATTTGTCCAATTGTCCTTTTTAAGGGGCTGTTCTTTTTTTCATATTTTTAAAGTCACTGGCCAATTTTTCTTCTACTTCCCTAATTTGACTTTAAAATTCTTCTTGAGGTCTTCCAAGAATGCTCTTTGGGCTTGAGACCAGTTCATGTTCTCTTCTGAAGTTTCAGATGGGAATACAGTCTCAATGCAGACTTCTTTGGTATTTGTGTTTTGGTCCTTGTCCCCATAGAAAGATTCTATGTTTTTTTTTTTCTTTTCTGGTTTGCTTCTTGCTCATGCTAATCACCCTTTTCCTGGCTTTTAAAGTGGATCTCTGCTTCTGGGGACTCTGTCCCATGGTTCTTATGCTTAGAACTTGAGACTGTATGTTGTGGCCTCTGGTTCTTTCAGCTAGAAGCTAAAATGCTGCAGCTTACCTGGTGCTGAGCTGGCTGGTGTTGGAAAGTAGAGGGCAGGTGAAGTCTTTCTGGGTTTGCCCAGAGTTTTCTTGGAGCTAACTTTATTAAGTATGGGGGAAGGGGTGGTCTGGCCACACGAGGTCTCCTTTGCTGAGCTAGGGCATAGGCAAGCTCAGCAGGTGGAGAACCACATTTGCACTAGTGGCTTCCCAATTTCCCTGGGGTGCTGAGGCATGATGGGAGTCCTGGTGTTGGCGATTGCAGACTCCACTCCCAGGGACTCAGGATCTCCTCCCAGTTCACTGAGGTGGGGCTGTCTAGGATAGCTCTGGTCCTACACTGGTCCCCTTCAGCCACAGCAAGAGGGACCCCTCCCTTTTTTATTTTCCTAGCCTCATGGGCTAAGAGACTTACCCCTTCAGAGGGCTTATCCCTTTAGCTGATCTCACTGTTCTGGGATTTTTCTTGGGGAAATATTCTCTGGGTTTTTCAAAGTCAATAAAGGGAGGGGGATAGCATTTGCATATCACTCTGCCATCTTGGCTCCCAGAAGTTCAAGTAGGTGATTTACAGACATTTAATCTGCAGGCTGATAGTCCCAGGAGCTGCTGCAGCAGTTACTCGGGGTTCTGTGGTTCTCTCTTGCTCACTTCCACTGGACTCCCATCTTGGGCTGATAAGTTTGAGAATCCACACTGCAGCTTCAGGCTTCCCAGGGTTTCCTGCTTGGCTTTGCTGTGGTGGGGTCCACACTAGTATAGCCTGTGTGCTGTGCACACCTTCAGCCCCGCGCAACAGATCCTTGCCTTTGACCTTCCAGTCTGTCCTGGGTTGGAAATATGCCACATTCTGTCTCCTATTGGATTCTGCCATGCTAAAATTTGTTCAAATTCTCTTTATAGAGGTATCTGAAGGAGTCTGTCTTAGAGCTTAGGTGAGTACGAGTTCTCACTCTGCCATCTTGGGTCTGCCCCCTCTAAATATGTATTTTTAAAAGAGTTAAACTTTTTTTCTTCCATAGTTCTTTGTTCAAAACCTCTAGTGAACAGGAAAAAGAGAATACTATGTCCTTCCTATAATACTGGTCCTTAGCCTATGTTCAGCTTTTTGCTCCACCTCAACACAAAGAAACAGACATAAACATAGTGCACACCCTAGAATCATCACATCTTGATGTAAGCAGAGCTGGACAACTAAGGCTGATGTATTAAATTTCTATTTTGTCTCATTGAAAAAAGAATTAGGGAGAGAGAGAGGAATAATCTTGAGGGGAAATGCAGTGAGAAAGAGTTGACAGCTCTTGTAGCTTTATAGTCTATAGGAATTCACAGCCCTGCTGCAGATGAGAAGGTGCCTTCATACAGAATATAAATAGACTTTGGCAGGCTTTGAACTATCTACACTGTGTACTGAGCTTCTAGCAAAGCTCTACTGACATTCAGAATCAGCCTAAGCTCTAATATGAGTTATTAAAGCTCAGGACCAGGTATTTCTATGTGGGGCACTTTGTTAGGCAAACAGGTCAAATAAACTTGTAAGCTAATTGTTTTTTCCCTATCAAGGTGGTAATAGTAGAAAGCCAGAAATTTGTTATTTTCAATACTAAAAGCTTTTTTTAAAATATGGTTCCTTATTAAGTACCACAAATCAGGCCATGGAAGCTGTTTATTTTTCCAGAAATGTTTTATTAATTCAAGAATAAAGTAAGACCCAAAGAGTTATTTCTTTGCCTCAGGCCTCCTAATAAAGTCAATGGTCATATCAAGAATAGCAAAAAAGAATCCAGAAGGTCATTTCTGCATATTTATTAACTGAGGAGGTAGCAGGATGTAGAAAAAGGGCACAGGATTGGGATCAGAGAGGAACAAGACTTGAGTCACTTCTCTGATGGTGACTAGCTGTGTGACATGAGACTTCTCTGACCTTCAGTCTTCTTATCTGTTAAAAAAATGATAATAATAGCACCTATATCTGAGGGTTGTTGTGAGGATAAAAATGAGATATTTGTAAAGTCCATTACAAATCTTAAAGTATTATTATTATTACTTTCTTAGTGCTATTTTGGGAAATGATTTAAGGGTACAATATATTCTACTTCCCAGACGCCTTCTCGTAGCATCCAATAAAATTAGTGGCTTGTAGGATGCTTTGATAGACTGAGCTCAATCCACTACACTATGAATTTTACTTGAAACAAAAGAAGAAAAGAATTTAATTATTACTTGCAAGTGTATGACTTTCAGCAAAAAAATATATATATATGTATGTATATATATATAGTTCACTAGCAAAATATGGAAATCTGTCTAAAACAAACCCAATAAATTGAGGAAATAATTTTTAACCATGCCCTGACAGCAAAGAAATGCAAGCATTTCTATTTTAAAAAAAGAGGTTAGAATTTGACTGCAAATCAGTAGTTCTTTGAGGGGCTTATTTTAGCATTAGGTTACCATCCTCTCAGAAAAGAATATAGAATTATACTGTCATAGATTTGGAGCAAAAAAGGAACTTAGAGGTCATCTTGTCCCATGCCCCACCCCTTTTTTAAGATGTGGAAACTGAACCCCAGAGAGGTTATTTGTCTAAGGTCACACAGTGGTAGAGTCTGAACTTGAACTCAGGTCCTGTGATTCAAATTCAGTGTTCTTTACACTAAAACTCTGCAAAGACAGAGATACAAAGACAAAAGTAAATCATTGTCTATCAAAGATATTTCATCTTTACAGGGAGGGGATATATACATATGAAGCCATATACAAAATAGGTACAGCATAGCACTGGGGATTGAAGATATCATTAACAGCTGGTGTAGGAGGCAGTGGTTGTGGAGGAAACGAATTCACCTTCACGTAGCACTTGACTTGAGTCTCCAAGGACAAAGGATTCCTCAATTTCAATCACTTGACTCATGGGTAAGGCAGCAAAAAGATTTTGAAACTAATTTGTTTTGGCATTACCCAAGTAGAGAAGGGGCACATTGTTATATTTCCCAATTCTGAGTACCTTAAAGAGTAATGAAGTATCCATAGATAACTGTTATTACCAAGTACATCTAAGCATGCTCCCTCCTCATGGTAGGTAAGTGTGAACAGATGCATCATATCTTTTTCTATAGACATACATATGCATTTATGCATCAATGTGAGAATAATGTGCCTAGTGATATTTAAGGATCATATTCCTTTTTTCACATTTGTAAGTATATCTTGTTAATATGTTTGAAAAAACTAAAATTGACCTGTCGCAGTGACTCAGGCGAGTTGCTACTACACAGTGTTCTCATAGTTAAAGATGTCAGAGTATTCAGTAAGTTTAAGGAGGAAAAATGAGTAGAGTATACATGTAAGTCAAAATTTAATTTAAGGAAATTGCAGCATTAATATATTATATATACATATATATATATATATATAATTTCTATATTGCATGTCATGACTTGAATAGTAGATCCTCAGTATTTTCTGTCAGATGAGAGTTCTGACTTCAAAACCTCTAAATCTGAATTAAAAATAGTCTCTGATTTTTAATAGTTATGTGATCATTACCAAGTCATTCAAACTCTTCTAGTTTTTATTTCTTTTTTTTCCCTCTTGTTCTCAAACATTGTAAAATCCACAATTTCTCTAAAATGAAAAATACTGTACACATATTTTTCCTCATCAAAAATAATGGTAATTATTTTTCCTCATTACTCCTAGATTAACCATAAAATGCTTATTTGCAAGTTCTCCAGTTTAAACTTGCAAATCAAAATGAAACATGGAATTCATGGAATGAACACAAACAGATTTTTCATGTTTGTAGAATTGAATACATATGTATACCTGTGAAAAGCTCATGAAACACTTAATGCTTGCCCTAGTTTTAGATACCATATCTTTGCCCTACCTTACAAACTGTTGTGGGAAAGTGATCTTTAAAAGCTTCACAGACTATGGAACCAGGAAATTTTTTGCTGTGTTAACTTATGTTAGCCTCTCTCTGCTTCCATATTGTAGGGAGTAGATTATCCTGGGTTCTTAATGGCTATTCCAACAGAGGCTGCAGATTATTGGACATCCTGCCTGCCAAACTGGAAAGGTTTTAAGTTTGGGCCTGGAGAATGACAGTAGATCTTCTCTGAGTAACTCATCATCAGAGGATTGGGCATTAGGTGAATTCTGGAACATTGTCACCTGCATCTCTAAAGAGCATACCTGTAAGGATGAATTCATAGAACCTTGAAGTAAATAACAGTAACTAACATATAATAGGTTCTTAATAAATATTTGTTGACTTGATTTGACTTTATTCACCTTTTATATGCCTCTTTGAATGCATTTTGGCAATATTGCTTACAACATTATGACTTTGATAGTAATTCCCATTTTCTCCTCTTTCTGTTTCTTCTACTCATGAATAATGAATATCCTTTATTTCTTTCTGCTGTCTCTGTTCTTATCAATTAATCAGTTAGTAGACATTAAATAAATAAAGTATGTGAATGCTTCATGCAAAAAGATACAGTCCCTGCATTTGAGGAGCATATGCTCTACATGGTTATATGGCATAGTTCAGTAGATAACTAATACGCCAAGCTATATAGTCTAACAAATAATTAGACATATAGTATTATGCTTTACAGAATAAAGAGATCAGTTCTTAAAGAGTCAAGAGAAAATTTCATAGAAGAAGTGATATTTTAACTGGAGTGAAAGGATAGGTAAATGTTAAATCAACAGAGAACTATGAGACCAGCAATCCCAAAAGAAGGAAATACTTTGATCAAAGACTTGGAGATGGGAAGACAAGACATTTCCAAGGAACAGTAAATAGACCAGTTGTTCTTTTTATCGTTATCAGTGCCAGTCTAGATCATTGTACAATCAATTGTTCCCAAGTTATGGAGCATTATTGGAGAAAGTCATGATGCTGTGGTGGTTTGAGTCCCCTAGAAGTGTGCATTATCTTTGTCAGCCCTGAATTTCTGAGCAATTTGTTTCTTATTGATTCCCTATTTTATTACCCAATGCAGTTATCCCAAAACTTTTCTGTGTTCTCTGCCCCTTATCCCACCTACCCTCATCCCATTCTTACTCTCAACAGATGATGTTACCTCCTATTTAATGTATATCAAGGACATTTTCTTCATTTTTTTCCTCACTTGAACCTTTATTGCCACATATTCATACCTTCAAATTTTCTCTTGTACTTAGAAGAAGCCTATCTTTAATTTGAAGACTTGCATGAAATAATGAAAAATAAAGTGAGCAGAGTGAAGAGAATGTTATGTACAGTAACATCAATATTGTTTAAATATTGCAAAAAAATAATTGTGAACAAACAAGTTATTCTGAATACCATAAATACTCAAATCAGCTTATTAGGGGCCTAATGAAGGAAAATGCTATCCAAATGCAGAGAAAGAACTGGTGAATGGAAGCATACATAGGATGGTTTCTCATGTGTGTATGTGTGTGTGTGTAATGGCAGCTTTCTCAAGTGAAGAGAAGAGGAGACAGTTCATAACTGGAATTCAGAACTTAAAATATAACAAAAATAAATAAATAAAAATAAATTTTAAAAATAGATTCTCATCGTCCTCTCAATCCCCATTGGCTTTAAGACCATATCATGCTTCTTCTATTTTTGATCTTTCATTTATCATGCTCTATTGACTGTATTCCCTCATTCTATAAATGTATTTTATTCTTTACTATCCCCCCAAATTTTTTCTCTTGACTTTGCTATCATTTTCATTCTCTTATTTCACCTCCAAACTTCTTAAAAATATGGTCTATATTCCTTCGATTCTTGTCATCCTCCTCGTCTATTATTGTACTGAAACTGCCCAAGGACACAAATATTATCCTCATTACCATATTCAATATGAATTTTTTCTTATCCTTATCCACTGCACAGTTTGATATTATTAACATAGTGACCTGTATATAGTAGAGGATGTTTGCTGAGGTGATTTGAGTTGACCAGTCCTTATTTCTTGAAATTCTAACTTCTTTAGATTTCTGTGATATCACATCATATTTTTTTTTTGCCTTTTACCTTTCAGTAGCTCTTTCTGTCTTCTGCTTATTTGCTCTCCTTTCTCCTTTTTCCTTCTAAATGTGGGTTCCTTTTTGCAATATGGCTTATTACTTCACCCTCTTATGTATATACTTTGTCCTTCAGAGAAAACCTTCATGCAGAGGATTGCCAAATTTCTATCTACAATCCTAAACTCTTTTTCCCATGCTATAAATCC
The DNA here is from genome assembly GCA_023548195.1 of Bettongia penicillata ogilbyi. Taxonomy (NCBI): domain Eukaryota; kingdom Metazoa; phylum Chordata; class Mammalia; order Diprotodontia; family Potoroidae; genus Bettongia; species Bettongia penicillata. The sequence continues at coordinate 972,128 of JAJHZJ010000264.1, forward strand.
ACATTTCCTTTTAAAATATCCTATAATTATCTCAAGTCTAATATGTCTGAAACTGAATTTATGATATGTAATGACAAGTAAGATAGGATATTTTGTTGTTTTTGTTTTAGTATAATCAAGAAGTATAGTAGTATAGATTTAGTATAATGAAGAAGGATCTTGCCCACTCATTGTCAGGCCTGGGAAGATTTGTAAGAAGGTCTATGTGATGTCCTCTGGCTCTAAAAAATATATAAAGACTCTGAGGGTGATATTTTATTTGGGGGCTTAGTTTTTGTAATAAGGTTTGAGTCCCAGACAAGGACTCTGAGAAGCCTAAGGAGCCCTCCAGCTTTGAGAACACAGATGTTGTGCTTCCCTCTCTGGTAACTACAGTCAGGCAGTTGGGGTCCAACTCTCTATTGAATTCAGGCAGAGGAAGCCATGTAGGTTGACTTTTAATTTCTCTGTATTTTCTTTGAGGTCCAGGGTGTTGACTCCCCTGAATTAGGTGAATGATTTATGTGCTTGACTAAAGGATTGATACGTGTGCTTGATTAAAGTGATTGCTAACCCCTCAAAAGTTGCCTTTCTTTTTATGAATGCAGATCTAAGAACCTGTGATAGTAGCCCCTCTGTGTGTGTTCAGGCGCTTACAGATACATGATACCATCATTCTTCCAGTCACCAGAATTGGGAAATTGGAGCCATCTTTGGTCCCTGCCTATCTCCTTACCTCTAATGAACCACCATCAGATATTCCCTTTATATGTAATTTATCTCTAACTTTCTATGTTTTAGTGACAAGAATGTTAGACATGAGGAGAGATGTGCATTCACATCTTGCCTCTGACACCAATTGTAAGAGTATGGAATAGTTAATTACTTAACTTCTTACAAGAAGTCTAAGTTTGCTTTAGTTTTTAAAACCTTTTTTTTTCTTAAAAAAGTCTCAGTAAAGTGGGAATGATGCCACTTTTTGACATAGTGGAGAGAGTTCTGAAGTTAGAGGCAGGGACTTGGGTTCAAACACTAAGTGGCTATGGGCAAATCCCTCAATCTCTCTGATGCTTGTACAACTCACTATTTATATCCCAAGGAAATTTCCTTTTCACACATGTGTATTTTAGCTCACAAGTCACTGAAACTTCAATGTAGATAGTCTATGTATGACTGGAATGTATGTAGAGTACTTTGTAAATCTTAGATTGCTGTATAAATGTCAGTTATCTTAATTCCCCAGTACAACCCTTGTTTGATTTCTTATTACCTGACTAGGATAGTAACATCCCCCTGTATCTCTGATGCCTGTGTTTCTGCATTCCTCTCCATCCTTTGCACAGTCACCAGATTCACATTGATAAATAAACACTTGAATCTTGCACTCAGAAATCTTTAATTTCCAAATTCAAAGCATGACATTCGTAGGGCTCCACAATTCAATCCTAATCTCCATTTCCAGCAGTGTTTTCCCTAAACCATCTATTTTTGAGCTATTTCCCATTTTTCAAATGTCTCCCTTTACTTGCTACTCTCTCTGTCTTTGCACATGTGGTTTCCTCTATCTGGAATGCTCCCATCTCTGCCTAACAAAATCCTATCCACCTTTCAAAGCCTAACTGAAATACCACCTAGGGAGCAGTAAATTGTAGAAGAAAGAACACTCTTACCTCTGCCTCTTACTACCTCTTTGTGACCTTGGGCAAGTTATGTAACATCTCTGGTCCTCAGTATCCTTATCTGTTAAATGAGAAATTTGGATTCATTAACCTTTGAGATCCCATCTTATTCTAGCTATATGATCCTATGAAATACCTTATTTTCCACAATGTCTTCCCTGATGATATTAACTAGAAGTTATATCTTTCTTAGGAGAGATAATGATTCTCTCATAACAATCTGAGGGAGAAAGAGTGGAGGGAAGCAAAAAGCCAAGAACCTTACCTTGGGAAATTGGGAAGTTGAATTAAAAAAGAGCCTGAGAAATAAATAAAGAAGATAAAACTGGGAAACAACAGAATATGTATAGTGTTGGGTGACGGAGATAGGTAGAGGAGAAAGTACTTTAAGTAGAGGGCTTTATAATTCCAAATGTACATATAAATCAAGGAGAATAACATAGAAAAGACAGTTGGGTCTGATAAATCCATCATTCATGTCCTCCTGTGTTAGGTTTTAGTAAAATGATAGTGTCTGTTTGAGTGAAAGACAGATTTGAGGGCGCTGAGGAAAGACTGAATGGTAACGATGTTGAGACAGTACATATAGAACACTCCCTTGAGAAATGTGGCTGCAGATAAGCAGAAATTAGAAATGTGACCAAAAAATCCCTATTCCTTCCTTTTCCTGGTCTTCTTCACTCTGATCTCTGATCCTGCCAGCTTTTTTTTCAAGTGGAATATATTTAGGCATCACAAAAGCCTATCCTGGGGAAAGTTTTGCAGCATATTAATGCTGGGAAATAGTATCACCTGAAAGGAATTGGTTACTGCTGTTTAGAGGTGTCTTAATGAAGAAACATTTTACCTTCTTATCATAGGATTATAGACACAGAGCTCTAAGGGACCATGGAGGTTATTTGGTCATCGTAGAAATGTGGACAATAACGTTCAGAGAGGGACCTCAAGTCACAGAGCATACTCCTCATTGACCACCATTCAAAACAAGTAGAAATCATAAATGGAACAAAACCAAATCACTATATGTAACAGTATCCTCTATCATTTTCTCTCTGCTGCTTCTGCTCAGTGCCCATCTCTACTTAGCACATATATTAAGCATTAAAGTTTAACAACCAGTTACTGTGCAATTACCCTTCAGCAATTGAATAGGCTGAGCAAACAATGCTGAGATATACTTACAGCTCCTAATGAAGACCCCAGTCATCTGTTAAATAGGAAAATTTGGGGATTGAGAAAGGTCACTTACAAGTACTCTACAAAACCACTCTCATAATAGCATGGCCAAGAGAATGGGGATAGGCTCAGAAAGTGTCACTAGGACAAATATCTTCTCTGATCTTGCAACACAATCCTCATTGCTAAGACATCTAGTAGTCTTTGTGTCTCTGTGTGTGTGTTAAACTTCCTGTCACTTATAGGATGATCGAATAAACACACTATACCTATGAATTGACATGAAATAGAGAAACCTAGTCATAGACACATGGGGAAAAGCATTCAGAGACTACGAAAGAGGTTTCATCTTCTCCTTTGCTGTCCCTATTCTCCCCAAAAGAAATTTGTCTACAGAAATCTATGATGTGATGGGCCAACCTACACACCAACTAAAAGAGTCAGACCCATTCTCTCTCTCTCTCTTCTTGTTGCTTGTAGGCAGCTGTAAACTGTTAAGAAAGGTGATCAGTCTATCATACCTACTGGAAACATCTTTTGCCTTTTTGCCCCCAGAGATCAAAGGCTGTGCTTCCATTGTGACCGTTGGACATCAACCAGCATACATACTTACATGTTCCAGTAGATGGTACAGTAAACGGAATGTTGGACCTGAAGTCAGGAAGACCTGAGTTCAAAATGAATCTGAGCAAGTCACTTAACCTCCATTTCCTCATCTGTAAAATGGGGATAATATAGCACCTATTTACCTATTAGATTGTTGTGACGAATAAATGCGATTGTATTCGCAAAGCATTTTGCAAAACTTAAAGCACTATATTAATGCTAGGTATGACTATTAGGATGAAATATATATTTCTACCTTTTGTTAAATATGTTATCTCTTCTTATAAAAAGATAATTGTGACTAACTCTACCTGTATGGCCAGGAAAAGGTCATCCTGTTCAAACAATGGGGAAAGTGTAAGAAACACAAAACAATTGCTTTAGATGTAGACTTGGAAGTGTTCAGCCAATTTAAAGGTAATGAAAAACTTAACCAAATTGTTAAATATTAGGATCATCATGGTGACAAGATGTATCTGATGTGAGGAAGAAGTAGATAATCAAACTGTCAAGGGGCTTCAATGCTCTATTTTCACTTTTAGCATTTTTATTTTGTTTGGTGACATTTTCATCACTTTCCTGATTAGTGCTAATGTTTTAAGCTTTGTTAATATCAGCCATCATCAGGTTGCTCTTTTGCTCTATGTAATTTTAACATCCAGAGTATTTTCCCCTAGTAGATTATATCTCTGAGTTTATAGCAAAATAAATAGAAATTCATGTATTTAACATAGCTTTCCTTGAAAGCAAGCTTTACTACAATTAATTTCTTCTCCCAGGCCCCAGAGACCTGAATTTTTTAAGGACACATGGCCCTTCTTTGATTAATACCACAGTCCCTTGTAAATCTATCAGATTTACTATTTACAAATAAAAAATGTTGCTCCTGCTTTCAAGAAGCTGACATTTTAACAGGGTACATGTAAACAAATTAATAGGAACATTATTTAATAAGGGAGAGAGAACTAGACTTTATGATGGCAGTTGTTTTTCAGTTGTGTCTGACTCTTCATCAACCCATTTGGGGTCTTCTGGGCAATGTTTTTGGAGTAATTTGCTATTCTCTTCTCCAGCTCTTCTTAGAGATGAGGAAAGTGAGGCAAACAGGGTTAAGTGACTTACCCAAGGTTACCACATAGTTGTTTGTGTTCATCCTTCATTGCCAAAGAAGATCATGCCATCAGAGAAATGATGACATGACTTGCACTTGACTTTGTTTTGAGTGAGAGAGGGCTGTCCAGGTCACTTTTCCTCCAGAGCCATCTGAATCCAGTGACCAGATACTCATCAGGATGACTGGAGATGACCCAGGATGAGGCAACTGGGGTTAAGTGTCTTGTCCAAGGTCACACAGTGAGTGTCAAGTGTCCGAGGTGAGATTTGAACTCAGGTCCTCCTGACTCCTGCCCTGGTACTCTATCCACTGCACTACCTAGCTGCCCATCACACAGCTAGTAAGTGCCTGAAGTGAGATTTGAACTCATGGAAATGATCCTTCTTAATTTCAGGCCTGGTGCTCTATCTACTCCACCCCCTAGCTGTCTTGTGGCTAGAATCTAGATACTGCAAAATTCTAGAAAATATCACAGATCTTACAAAATGTGACACTAATTCTTCTAGAAGCAGGAGATGGTGGGTCAGCATGCTGTGATATTGATCTTATGTATTCATCTTCTCTTGCCTTCATTCCTCAGGGTCATCTTAGTCCAGTAATGATCCTTTGTGTCAAATCAGCAACCATTGATTAAGTGCCTACTATATGCCAGATATTGTGCTAAGCCTTGAAAATACAAAGAATGATATAAGACAGTCACTGCTCACTAGGAGCTCCCAACCCAATGGAGGAGATAGCATATAAATAATTATGTACAAACATATAAAGGCTAAATGACTTACAATGCAAACATCTACCATTAAGGACAGTGTAGCAAGCTTTGAAACAAGAGGTTATACTTATATTCTGGTTTGAGGAACAATATTCTTCATTTCTTTCTTCAATAAGGAATGCAAATTTCTATGATTTGGTCCATTCCTTTAATGATTTTGTTGTTGTTAAGAGGAAAATGTGGTTCTGTAGCTCCTGAGCTCTCATCATTTCATCAATCTATACTCCCACTGCCTGCCAGCTGAGAGCGTGTTTACAAGACCCACTTCCTTTCCCATTTCTAAACTGCTAAGGTAGGTTTAAATATATATATATATATATATATATATATATATATATACACACACATATATACACATACATATATACATATATACACACACATATATATGCATACATACATATACCCACACACATATATGTATATATGTATATATATATATATGTCTGTTTATTTATTTTAAAAGCAAAGCAGATTAACCTGTCATACTATATCAATTGACCCAGAGCTTACTACATTTTAAAGCCTTTATGTAAAGATCCTTATGGAATGTATATATCAATGAGTAAAATATTTGACAATCCTCTGGGATGAAAATAACTGTGTGAATATGGAAGACTATGTTATACTTTTGATTGAGGAAAGCACTTATTCTGCCAAAAAGCCCTGTAGGTAAGAGAGAAAAAGGCGTGTGTAAAGCAATTAGAGACAATCAGAACAAATTCCATTATGAGGCCTCTGAGAAGGCTAGTGTTTCAGATGGCAACTTAGAATTAACAAGGCCTGCTGCAATGACTGAGAAAGCTGGTACTGATTCCCCTGCTTCTAATGGAGATGTTCAAGGAGAAAAAATAGGTCAAGCTTTTGAATCTCATGTTTGTCTTGGCGAAAGGCAATCCAGGAAGTCACTGTTTCTTGGCAGCATGCAACAGGTGAGAGCTGCCACTTGACTGACCACATCAGATAAGGTCATTTATGCAGTACCGATAAGTAACAGTGGAGAAACTCCCTAGATAGATACTTGGAGAGTGGAAACTGATAGACGGCATGAGTGCTAATAAGTGATAACAATGGCTATCACCATTCACTGCTACTATTTCTGCTGAAGAATGACAATCTCACCTGAGATTTGGGCCAGTGCTTTATGATGAGTTTCTGTCCTGCTTGAAAATGTTTCCTACAAGGAAAAAAGAAGAAAATGATGCCCTCGGACTAATTGATTACTGGGCTACATTTTCTGTTTGAGTGAGATAATCAAATGACTGAAACTGGACCACTGAATTGGGAAATAACTTTTGAAGATTGATTTTTTTTTTTGTCAGTGGGGGTGGAGAAAGAGGTTGTAACATTGTTTTGTCCTTGTTACTAATAGAAGATCCCTCTTATGATTTATTCTTGCCTATTCGTCTTATAAATATTTGTGTTTTGGCAGGTATGAAGTTAGTCTTGAATTTCTATGAATGCCAGTAATTTAATAGATTATAAAGAAAAGATTATTAAGCTTTACAAATTTTATTTTTGATGTTGACTATGTTTATGACTCTTTTGGTGTGGGAGTGGTTGGAGAGGAACTGCTCTCTCTACCAAGGCAGACATGCACCTTCTCTTTTGAGAATTTCTTGAGTCACTGAGAAATTAAGTGACTTTTCTAGGATCCTAGAACCAATAGGTGCCAGTGTTGAGACTTGAACTATGCATTGACCTGCATTGCTGCTCTAGGCACCCTACTCGTTTCCAAACATGTCATATTAATTTAATGCAGAGTATAGTCTCTTCCGCACTAATCTGTTTGATCACCTTGGTGCTTTGATTTGAAATGTCCTTTCCTTTTGCCCAAATTTCATTCTACATTATGTTCCTTCTGTGAAGCGCAACACTTCCTAATCGAGTTAGTCGTTTCAGGGCTTGTATTTTATCTGATTTTCTCATATTCTCAGATGATACCAGGGCCTTGTGTTTTCTAAATATACACTAAATATTCCACGTTGCCAGTGCTCCTCTCTCGTGCTTGGCAGCCCCATCACAAACACACAGAGATGTGAACTATAGGGCAACAACTTAAAAGGACCAGCTTCTTCTGACACTCTACAAGCAGCAAGGTCATGCTCCCTTCCTTCACACTTGAGACTATACAGGTTGTTCATTTGCAAAATAGGAACATTTGACTGTACATGTTTGTGCCGTTGAGTTTGTGGGCTTACCTCTGAGAATGGAAATGAGCTCTGAGAAGAGTCTCCATCACTTTAGGTGAAAACTTTTGTTTTATTCTAGGCTTAATTGTTTTGCTCTTTATAAAACAAATAATGAGAACGTTGTGCATGAATCCAGGGCAATGTGTGACACTGAAGAGGCTTTTAGAACAATCCCCACTGGTTTTTAGAAAGTATTTTTGTTTTGTAGCCTGCAATGTTTTATATACATATGCTTAATATGGGACTCATTGCCCATAAATCTTTCACTGTGTTTGTTTAGCTATTTACAACACTTAATGTCTTCTTGAAAGAATCACATTTACCAATAGGGGAAAAAAGAAACCACCTTGGTAACAGTAACATAACAATTCAATGAGTTCTTTTGAAGTCAGATGGTAGGGATTCAAATCTTGTCTTTGACATATTTAAATTGTGCCTTAGATTGCTCATCTATAAAGTGAGGAAGTTGGTGCCCTCCCAAGTCCATTTAATATTATATCTATGATCTTGTCATCCTATGATCTAGAAATTTGTTGTTATAATGGTAAATTATACTAATACCCCACAATATAACATGGTATAGTAATGATTTAATGGAATGAAAGCTGAAAAGGCTTCAGTTAAAGACCCTGTGCTACTGTTGGCCAAGAATCCAGTCTATCTCACTTGGTAGAAGATGTTGGGATGACATCAAGTGATGACTTTGTATTATTTTTTTTTTTGGCCACAGCAATTCATGAGGACATTTTACTAAACATGTAAGCTTTGCAACCTGTATCAAATGAAGGGAACGTTCTCACAATTGAAAACACAAATTCTTGAAGTACTGACTTAATGGTTAACAATCTATTAAATATAAAAATATCTGTTAAATATCAAATGTTTCAATTATTTAAAAAATGGATGATTTTCATTTAGAAATATGAAGCAATTTTGTTGAAACTTGAAAATTAAGCTATCCCATGATAACAGGAAGGCTTAAATTTATTTAACAACAGCAAATGAAACTATTCATTCCTATCAATAACTGCTTTCATGTTGTAGTAGTATTCTTTCTGAGAAATTCTGTCAGTACTGTCTCAATTTCTAAACAGATTAGGCTGTTCTAAACAGCCATTGAAGACTCCTGTGACATTCACTGCTTTTTCAGAAGTCACAGTGTTTCAGAAGAATGGTTTTGAAATGATATTGCTGGCCCTGCTTAGGATGTAGCATTCCAAGTTTTGATTTTGCTTTCTGCAAAGTACAACCTGGGGAACCTTTCCTTTTAAAATTTCAAGGAAGAACAATTTTCCCCTCTGACAAAGACATATCTCTCTCTGTTCTGAGGTAGACCACTTCATCTTCTAATTAGAGTTTGCGTTATAAAAGTTAGGTGAATCAAAAGGACTTTGTAATGTGAGCTTCATAAGATCAGTGAACTGATGAAAATGTTCCCTCCCCCGAGGCATTTTCCCTTTTTTCCTTTTTTTTGTTTTAAGATTTAAATTTATTTTTTTAGTTTTCAACATTCATTTCTACAAGATTTTGAGTTCCAAATTTTTCCCTATCTTTCCCCTCCTCCCACTCCAAGATGGCATGCATGCTGATTACCCCTTCTCCTAGTCTGCTTTCCTTTTTATCATTCCTCTCTTTTACCCTTTCACCTTTACTTTCTTAAAGGGCAAGATAGATTTCTATACCCCATTGCTTATATACCTTACTTTCCAGTTGCATGTAAAAACAATTTTTAAACATTTGTTTTTAAAATTTGTAGTTCCGAATTCTCTTCCTTCTTCCCTCCCCACCCACCCCCACTGAGAAGGCAAGCAATTCAATATAGGTTATACATGTGTAATTATGCAAATCACTTCCATAATAGTCATGTTGTGAAGAGTAACTATTTCCCTCCATCCTATCCCACCCTCCAATTATTCTATTTTTTTTCCTTTTACCCTCTCTCTTTTCTAAAGAATTTGCCTCTGACTGCTCCATCCTCCACTCTGCCCTCCCTCCTACCATCCCCCCTCTTATCCTTTTCCCCTTAATTTCTTGTAAGGTAAGATACCCAAGTGAGTGTGCATGTTATTCCCTCCTGAAGCCAAATCCAATGAGACTCCTTCTCACCTTCCACCCCTTCCTCTCCATTGTAAAACCTTTTTCTTGACTATTTTATGTGACATAATTTACTCCCATTTTATCTCTCCCTTTATCCTTCTCCCAATATATTCTCCTCTCACCTCTGAATTTTATTTTTAGATATCATCCCTTCATACTCACCCTGTGCTCTCTATGTATCTATCTATCCATCTCTCTGTCTCTCTCTGTCTCTTGTCTCTCTCTCTGTCTCTCTGTGTGTCTCTGTCTCTCTCTCTCTCTTCCCCCAATCCATTTCTTCAAACTACCCTAATACTGAGATTACACGAGTGATAAATATCATCTTTCCATGTAGGAATGTAAACAGTTCAACTTTAATAAGTCTCTTACGATTTCTCTTTCCTATTTACCTTTTTCATGCTTCTCTTGATTCTTGAATTTGAAAGTCAAATTTTCTATTCAGCTCTGGACTTTTCATCAAGAATGTTTGAAAGTCCTCTGTTTCATTGAATGACATTTTCCCCCCTGAAGGATTATACACAGCTTTGCTGGGTAGGTGATTCTTGGTTTTAATCCTAGCACTTCTGACCTCCAGAATATCATATTCCAAGTCCTTCAATCCCTTAGTGTAGAAATTTCTAGATTTTGTGTTATCCTGATTGTCTTTTCACAATACTAGAACTGTTTCTTTTTGGCTACTTGCAATATTTTCTCCTTGACCAGGGAATTCTGGAATTTGGCTACAATATTCTCAGGAGTTTTCCTTGTAGGATCTCTTTCCAGAGTTGATTGGCAGATTCTTTCAATTTCTCTTTTACCTTCTGATTCTAGAATATCTGGGCAGTTTTCCTTGATAATTTCTTGAAAGATGATGTCTAGGCTCTTTTTTTTAATCATGGCTTTCAAGTAGTCCAAAACTTTTTAAATTATCTCTCCTATAGCTGTTTTCCAGGTCAGTAGTTTTTCTAGTGAGATATTTCACATTGTATACCATTTTTTCATTCTTTTGGTTTTATTTCATAATTTTTGGATTTCTCATAAAGCCATTAGTTTATAATTTTGAAGGGATTATTTTATTCAGTGAGCTTTTGGAACTCCTTTTTCATTTGGCTCATTCTGCTTTTTAAGACATTCTCCCTACATGATTTATATATAAAGACCGATACTGTAAACAAATTAGTGGAGTAAGGAATAGCGTATTTGTCAGATTTATGAAAAATGGAGAAATTTTTGACTAAACAAGAGATAGAAAACATCATGAAGTGCAAAGTGGATAATTTTGATTACATTAAATTGAAAAATTTTTCCACAAATAAATCCATTGCAACCAAAATTAGGAGGGAAGCAGAAAAATGGGAAAGAATTTTTGCAATTAGTGTCTGTGATGAAGACCTCATTTCTAAAATATATAGAATACTGAGTCAAATATACAAGAATACAAGTCATTCCCCAATTGATAAATGGTCAAAGGACATGAACAGGCAGTTTTCAAAAGAAGAAATTAAAGCTCTCTATGGTCATATGAAAAATTCTCTAAATCCCACTACTGATTAGAGAGATGCAAATCAAAACAACTTTGAGGTACCACATTACACCTATCAGATTGGATAACATGACAAAACAGGAAGATGATGAATGTTGGAGAGAATGTGGGAGAGTTGGAACACTAACTCACTGTTGGTGGAGTTGTGAGCTGATCCAACCATTCTGTTTCACTCGGTCATTTTGTGGGTTCTGTAGCTCTAGAATTTGTTTAAAGTCATTTTTACATGTATTTGGAGAGCTTTGTGGGAGAGCTCAGGAAGTCCCTGCTTTTATTCAGCCATCATGGCTTGGCCTCTCCCCCTAGGCATTTTCTACTCACCTAAATCCAACCATTGGAACTATGCCTAGAGGGCTACAAAAATGTGCATGCCTTTTGACCCAGCAATATTTCTTCTAGGACTGTATTCCACAGAGGTCATAAAAATGGGAAAGTGTCTCACATGTACAAAAATATTTTTAGCAGCTCTCTTTGTGGTGGCCCAAACTGGAAATCATAGGGATGTCCATCAATTAGGGAATGGCTGAACAAGTTGTCATATATGAATGTAATGGAATACTATTATGCTATAAGAAATGGTGACAGGAAGACTTCAGAGAGACCTGGAAAGACTTATATGTAGTGATGCCAAGTGAAAGAAGCAGAACCAGGAGAACTTTGTACACAGCAACAACCACAGTGTGCAAGGAATTTTTCTGGTAGAGTTAGTCCTTCGTAGCAATGCAAGGACCTAAAAAATCCCCAGTGAGCTTTTCAGGTAAAATGCTTTCAACAACCAAAGACAACTATGGAATTGGATCGCAGATGAAAAAGACTATTTTCTTCTGTCTTATGTTTTGTTTTATGGTTTCTCCCATTCATTTTAATTCTTCTATTCAACATGAATATGGTGAAATTGTATTTAATAGGAATGTATGTGTAGAACTTATACAGGATTGCAGGCTGTCTTCAGAAAGCAGTGGGGAGGGAGGGGGGAAAAGAGGGAGGAAGTGGAAAAAAATCTAAGCTATATGGAGGTGATTATAGATCACTGAAAACAAATAAAATAATTATTTTTTAAAAAGGCATTCTCCTCATTGACTTTTTGGACCTCTTTTGCCCTTTGAGTTAGTCTATTTTTAAGGTGTTATTTTCTTCAATATTTTGGGGGGGTTGTCCTTTAGCAAGCTGTTGACTAGTTTTTCATGATTTTCTTGCATCACTCTCATTTCTCTTCCTTTTTTCCTCTTCCTGATTTGACTTGATTTTGACTTTTCTTGATTTTCAAAATTCTTTTTGAGATCCTCTGTGATGTGCAATCAATTCATATTCTCCTTGGAGGCTTTTTATTAAGGAACTTCAACTCTGCTATCCTCCTTTGGTTATATACCCTGATCTTTCTTGTCACCAAAGTAAGATTCTATAGTCTGAGTTCTTTTACAATGTTTACTTATCTTCCCAGCCAAACACTTGACTTTCTAACTCTTTGTCAAGGCAAGATTCTGCTTCTCTTGGGGTAGGGGTAGATGTACCATCCCAGGCTTCAGGATATCAGTCCCTCATTCCCCCATTGTATGTTGGCCCAGAGCTCTGAAAGCAGACTCTGCCACTGCTGTTGCTGCTGCCACTGCTGTTGCTGCTGCCACTGCTGTTGCTGCATTGCCACCACCCCCAATGAATGCCCTGGGGCTGGGACAAGACCCAGTCAGACCACATACTCCTCTTTTACCCAGGTCCCACAGAATTTTCTTACTGACCTTTTTGGTGTTTGTGGGTTGGGAACTCTGGAAACCACTAGAGCTGCTAACGATTCAGTCCCCTGAGACCTGCTGTGGTCCATCTGTCCAGTGTGGCCCACTCTAGACCATGCTCTGCTCCCTGCCCAGTGTGAAAGACTCTTCCTGTTGACTTCTCAGGTTGTCTTAGGCTAGGGATCTGTTTTACTCTGTCATTTTGTGGGTTCTGTAGTTCTAGAATTTGTTTAGAGTCATTTTTACAGGTATTTGGAGAGCTTTGTGGGAGAGCTCAGGAAGTCCCTGCTTTTACTCAGCCATCATGGCTTGGTCTCTCCCTCTAGGCATTTTCTACTGACCTGGATCCAAACTATTCTCAATATTAGTGGTCATCTGGATTAAAGGGAAGTCCCATAATAATAACTAGGAATATCTACTACTATTTAGTTACTAGTGGTTCATGTCTTAATGTTTTCTCTTCCTTTTCATTTCCTTTCATATTCATCTTTAAATAGTTAAACTAACAGAAACATTGTGTGTCTACCTTGTATAAACTATAGGACCACCTTATGTGGTATCCATACTAAACCACTGAAAGACTGATAGATGTAGAAGTCTTTCTATTAATTATCACCATAGACTTAGTCTACTGCAGTCCTGTACATCAATCAGGGTCACTTCAATCCCACAAGCATTTTTAAGTACTTATTACGTGCAAGACACTGTAAACTGGATACAACAGTCCTAGAATTCAAGGAGGTTACAGTCTACAAATGAAAATAGCACGAACACAGATGAGTAAATGTAAAATATAAATGAAGTAATTATGTTGATAGGAGGAGTAGCAGTGACAACTGAAAGGATCATGAAAGCTTTTCTGTAGGAGGTGGCATTTGAGCTAACTCCAAACAGTCCCTTTTGTAGTAAATATTAACTTATGGTGAGAGGAAATCTTCCTGGAAACTCTCTTGGTAAGACTTAACAGTTTTCTCTGTCTCCCTTTCTGTTTCTCTGTCTCGGGTTATCTTTACGTCTGTCCCTGACACTACCTTCCAACCTGACGACTACCTTCTGTCTCTCCCTCCACTCAGCTGTCTTTCACATGATTCTTCATTATAATAAACATACTCTTTACCCATCTTCCCTCACAATAAAAAAAAAGATACAATTTAAAACCAACAGAGAATACTCTGCAGTTGAAAATACTTAACAATCTCAATAACATTAGGTACATATGTAGTCCTACTTTAACCTCAGTGTAATAGCTTATTATACTTTTATTTTGCCTAAGGATTATTTTTTTTTAACAGTAGGGTATGTATGTAATGAATTATTTATTCAAGTGATTCCTCATTTTGAAAAAATATTGGTATGGTCATTCCGGATTTAAGGAGGAAATGGTAGTTGGTTGGTTTGGTTGATGGGTTGTTTTTTTTTTACGTACTGTGCAAGTAGCTAATGGCACATTTCATCTTGGCAAGCAAACACAACAGATTTACTAGCCCAATGGCATGTTTTATCAGACCACTTTCCCCAAAGAGATAAACAGGCAATAAAATAAATTAAATTAGAATTCTTTACTGCTCACTTGGAACAAATGACTAGGTTTACTGTTCAGGTCATTTTCAATATTTCTGCTTTTGAGATCACTAAAAAGTCTTGAAATTCTCATGTACAAATAGGATCCTCCCTCCCCTATGACTCTATGTACATTTAGGATTCTTTTCTCTCACCAACATTCTGGTATTTGTGTTTGTGCTTTCTATTTACTTACTCTGTTCTTTAGACTGAGCTACACTTTCCTATGCAGAAGAACTTTGTGAACAAAATTTCAGATATTTTCCAATCAATTCACTTTTGTAGGGAACAAAAGGAAAGAGAATTGTGTAAAATGCACCCAGAGGTACCATAAAATACTCCAGGAAACTAGTTTGACTTTATTTAGTATTCAAGTCTCAGTAATTTGTAAGGCACTTAGACTGCTTTCCCCTCTGAAGTCATGTACTGAAATAAAAGAAATTCTAAACTAAAACTAAGCAAATACTAAATAAGGACATTATGCATCTATTTTTAGAAATGTGACTTTTACAAACTGGCCTCAAATCTTATCTATGTACTATTTTCCCCATTCAGCCATTGATTGAACCCATAGCTCAGAATTCTAGTGTCTTGGATGACTTGTCACCATGAAATTTCCTGGCCCAGTTCATGCTTCAGAGTGTTTTATTGGTTCATTTCATAGTTCATTAAAAGAACTGCATTTTCAAACAGTTCAGCTGAGGATAAAAACAACATGAGGTATCAGAAAACCGTTCTGTAAGTTTAACCTAACTACTTCGGCCCCTGCTTAGCAGTAAAATCATTAAGTGTGACTGGATCATTAGTAATGATAGCATCTCCTTGCATGCATCAGCCCATAGACAGTTGCTTTTCTTGATTTAAGAGTATGTGTTTGTGAGCTGCTATACCAATGTGTAATTCTAGCAAAATATCTCTGCCACTAAGAAAGGAAATATCCAGGTGTATCTGTAATTGCTTCTCTGAATATTACCATATTGGTTCACTACTAGTTGACTACAGAAGCAACAGGTGAATGTGATCCCAGCCATTTTGTCTTGCAAACTCAGGTGTTAGGTATTCTTCATTATTCAGCATTATATAAAGGAGAAAAAAAATACCAACTTGAATCAGAAGCTCTGGGTCAAATCTTCAAACTTGTAACTTCATCTACTAGCCCTGGGACTTTGGAGGTTAAGGTAACAAAAACTTTCCAGCTTTTAGTTTCTTCATCTGTACTTCAGTACTTAAAGGATTAATGATTTTGTTGATGCCAGTATGTCCTCCCACAGCAACCTCATGGGGAAAAGACTACAACCACCCTTGCATAAATTAGTAGATTAAAAAAAAGTCAATGGAAATCAGTGAAAGAAATCGCTGCTTTCAAGGAACTTACACTCAAATGGGAAGATAAGTACACGTGCATATATGTACATAAGTCTCTGTATGTATTTATATGCATGCATATATATGGTATGTATATGAATATATGTTATGTACCTTGATGTGTGTATATACACATATTCAGGATGTCCCAAAAGTCTTAGTTTAGTTTTAAGATGAAAGGTAAAAAAAAAATAGGTTGAAATTACACTAAGATTTTTGTAATAACCTATATGTATGCATATAGAATAAATATAAAGAGAATAAATGCAAATGAAAACAAAGCAGTTAAATGCAGGTTGTTCTAAAATTCTTAGTGTAGTTTTGAGTTTTAATAGCTTTAAGTAGCTTTAATAATCCCAAACTGCAACAAGGATTTTTGGAACACCTGGTCAAGGGTAGTTTGGGAGGATGGATACTACATTGATGTGGTGGGGTGAGGGAGGAAAAAAAAAAGGAAAAGCTTCATTCTCTTGAGTAGAGAATGATTCTTTGAGATGGGGGTGATAAAGGTAGCATGAACTCAGACAGGAGAAATGAAATATTGTGTTTAAAAAATAGAGAAAAGCCCTATTTTTCTGGATTGCAGAGTAGGGAAGATGGAGTAATGTTCAGTGGGACTGGAAAGATAATTCAAGGCATAGGTGTGAAAGATTTTTAATGCTAAGCAGAGAGTATTTTATTCTAAGAAAAATAGGGAACACCTGAGATTGATTAAGTAGGGGTATGGAGAAAGAAGAGTTAAAGATAAGGTAAGGTTATAAATCTGGGGGAAACTGGAAGGATGGTAGTACTTCAGACTTAAATGGCAAATTTCGAGAAATGAATGTGTTCTATGGGAAAGATAATCAGTTGAGTTTGAGTTGGTTTTGGTTGCTTTGACCAAAAATATCCATCACTCCGAATCTATCTACCTGGTGATGAGGTTCTATAAACATAGGGTAGCTGATTCTCAGATAACTGCTACACAAACCACCAAAATGTCCTAATATAGAACCTTCTCAGTTTGGTGGGACCTGCCAGAACTGGAGGCTTATTGCCATTACCCTGGAGATGTAAGAGTCACTTCCCTGCCACAATGTAGCAATGGAATAAGACTTCATTTAAAGTATACTCCCCTATAATATTAGGGTGGTAATCACTGTACTACCCATCTTACATTGCTATGAGGGAGATGTTATAAATCACAAAGAATAATTAAATATGGTATTTTAATTAGTTGGCAGTCAGAGTCAATATACTCTTTCCCCTCACTTATTAGTATTTTGTTTCCAATTACATGTAAAGAGTTTTTGACATTCATTTTTATAAGATTTTGAGTTCCAAATTTTTTTCTCCCTTTATCCCTCCCCAAGATGGCAAGTAATTTGATATAGTTTACACATGTATAGTAATATTTAACATATTTCTGTACTAGTCATGTTGTAAAAAGAGAATGAGAACAAAAAGGAATAAAAAAAACAGGAGGAAAAGTGAAAATAGTTGGCTTTGATCTGCATTAAGTTCTTTTTGATCTGCATGGTTCTTTTGCTGGATATGGATAGCAGTTTCTGTCATGAATCTTTTGGAATTATCTTAGATCATTGTATTTCTGAGAAGAGTTAATTCTATCCACAGTTGATCATAGCATAATGTTGTTGTTACTGTGTATAATGTTCTGGTTCTGCTCACTTCACTTGGCATCAGTTCATGTAAGTCTTTCCAGGTTTTTCTGAAATCCATGTGCTCATCATTTCTTAAAGCACAATAGTATCCCACTATATTCATATACCATAATATGTTCATCCATTTTCCAATTGATTGGCATCCCTTCAGTTTCCAATTCTTTATCACCATAAAAAGAGCTGCTCTAAATATTTTTGTACATGTAGATTTCTCTTTTTTAATGATCTCTTTGGGATTTAAACCTGGCAGTTGTATTGCTGGACCAAAGAATGGGCAAAGATTTTATAGCCCTTTAGGCATAATTCCAAATTCCTTTCCACAATGGTTGGATTAGTTCACAACTCCACCAACAATGCATCAGTGTTCCAATTTTTCCACATCTTCTCCAACATTTATCATTTCCCTTTGTTATATTACTCTATCTGATATGTATGAAGTGGTACCCAAGAGTTTTTTTTAATTTGCATTTCTCTAATCAATAGCAATTTAGAGTATTTTTTCATATGACCAGATAGCTTTAATTTCTTTATCTGAAAACTGCTTGTTCATATTCTTTGACCATGTATCAATTGGGGAATGACTTGTATTCTTATAAATTTGAATAAATACACTTTTGCTAGAATTCTTCCTGTTCATGATTACACATACACACACATGTATACATATATGCACTAACTAGGTGGTACTGGATAGGGTACCAACCTGGAATCAGAAAGACTTATCTTTATAAATTCAAAACTAACCTCAGACACTAGCTATGTGACCCTGGACAAGTTACCTAACCCAGTTCCTGGAATGACTTGGAGAAGGAAATAGTAAAATACTTCAGTATCTTTGCCAAGAAAAAACCCAAAATGAGTTCACAAAGAGTCAGACACAACTGAAATGACTTCATGCTACGTATATGTGTGTATATGTATTTATCTGTAGACATACATGGGCATACATACTCATCTGTATATATACATTCCAGAAAGCTTTCATGTAGTGGTTGCAGAAATCCCTACCCTATAAAGATGATTAGATCATGTAATTAAAAATAGGATAACTTTTAATTTTGATCTTGTAGATTCCAGAATCAAGATTAAAGAAGCACAGGAAAACATATTAAGGGGAATCTTTTGTATATTCTTCTTTCACCATAAGACAAGATGATGCTAATGTGCTTTAGGGGCATAGCTCATTACTCAAAGAAGTCAAAAATTTGCAGAATGAAGTTCTCTCATTAAGCATTTTAAAAGTGCTAAGGCAAACCTGACGTATACTTGTGTGATTAATAAAACTGCCACCATCTGACACATTCAAGTGTAGTATTTTAGAAAATCCATTTAAAAAGTCAAATTGGAATGTACGAGAAAGTTTTGACTGAATATGTTCTGGTTTAAAAATGGACTTGTTCAATGACTCCTACTTTTGGGAAGAAAAACTCCCACAACTTTTCAAAGGAAGATGTTCTGAATTGTAGAATATCCTGCTGGGCAAATTATTCTGTTGCTCACCAAAGGATGTTTGATACAGTATAGAGTCCTTGAAAGGAAGGGCTGAATTTTAAATTTCATCTTTATATCTCCACCAGTATCTAATAAATATTTGCATTAAACCAAAGATGAACAATTAGATTATCAAATGTTAATTATTTTCCTCTTAAGCAAACATTTTAGTGTCCTAGGGACTAGTCAGGTAGCTAGGTAAAGTCCTGGGCCTGGAGTTGGGGAAAACTCACCTTCCCAAGTTCAAATCTGGCCTTAGACTACTACTAGCTGTGTGATTCTAGGCATGTCACTTTACCCTATTTGCCTCAGATCCTTATGTATAAAATGAGCTGGAGAAGGAAATGGTGAACATTCCAGTATCCCTGCCAACAAAACCACAATTGATGCCACAGAGTCAGACACAACTGAAAATAACTGAAAAATGATGAATTTGCCATGCCAAGGACAATGCCTTGTTATTCATTCAACAAATATTTATTAAGGGCAACTATGCACAGTGGTATAGTGGAAGCAATAGAAGTACAAAAAAAAAAAGATTTGTTTCCTGTATTGCCCCCAAAGGACTCCACAATCAAATGGTGAAGATAAGGTATGCATAGAAATAAATATACGAAAAATAGATTGTGATGGGTATATAAGGGAAATAAAAAGTGCTATAAGATCAGATAAGAGAAAAATAATTTACATTTTTGGGGAACCTTGGAATGATGAAGGAGGTAGCATTTAAGTGAAGCTTTAAAATATAAATAGGGTGTCAGCTAGTGGAGATGGAGAGGGAGCATTCTAATCATTAAACACACAGCATGTGTAATGGCAGTCAAGTGAAAAAGTGTGCAAACATGGTCAAGGTAATCAGTCTAGTTTACTGGAGTGTTTGAATGTATGCGTTGGAATATAAAGTTTGAAATACTGGCCAGAACCATGTTGTGGAAAACCTTGAATGTCAGTCTAAGGAAGTTTGGTCCTTTGGCAGCTAATGGGAAACTGGAAGGTTTTGAATGCTGGTTCTTCTACATTTTAAGGCCTTAACTCATTCTACTTCCACTCATTCCATTAAAGCTGATCTATTGACTTAGCCTGAGGTGCCTTAAATGAAGGAGATGCACTGGATTATATTAAATGACCTATAAAGTCCATTCCAGTTCTAAAAATCATCTTATTTCTGATCTGTGGTTATTTAAGTACTTCAAGGATCTGTGTTTTCGTCAATCTTTTCACTCTGAATAATAGCGATGCAGATCACATATCTACCACTTGGGTAGCCAGTTTTGGAGAGTTCATACCCTGCAGTCATCTCAATGAAGGGATTTTCTGAATTTAGCTGGTCTATGGACAAGAGGGATGTTCTCAGCAGAAGTTGAAAAATCCTGTTTTTTTAAGTTTAAAAATTATCCTATCCACAATCTCCCCCAGTGATTGCCTCTGCCCTAGACATGATCCATCTCCTTACCCAACTGTCATCTTGAATTCTTCATATCTACAATTTTTAATTTCAGAAATCATTGAAAATAGCCAAAATCCTCTCAGTCTTTACCCTGAGTTCCTCACCTTTATTTGTTAGAAGCTACATAGCCTACTTCATCACCAGTCCTCTGGAACCTGGTAATTACAACAATCAGTGTTCTCAAGTTTTCCAAAGCCACTTGTCTGTACAATGTTAATTGTACTATAACATTGATTGGCCAGTACAGGAAATTATTTTGTTTGACTATGCGTATTTATTACAGGGTTGCTTGTTTTATTTTTCCTCTTCATGTGAGAGAAGATGAGAAATAAAACTGATTTTGTTTAAATTGGGGAAAAAAATTCTAAAAATTAAAAAAACACCCCCAAGTAAAACCCTTGGCTCTCGTTCCTATACCCAAGCAGGCCTCTTGGAGGAAACTTAACTGTGCTTACACAGAGATGATAAAGGCTTGTTCTAACCAGTGCATGAGGTCAACAGGCCTCCTCATTATGTCTACCAAAGTCTAATGATCATCTTACCTGGGGCCCAGACCAGTCTTTACCAGCCATATCACAGACATATCCATTCCCTTGCCTCTCTATTCAGGTTATATCCTTGTCTCTCAGATGACTGTAATCTGGTTGTATCTTATAGCCCTGCCCCTTACTTTGCCTCCTTCCTCCTGGTTCTGGATGCTTCACGTTAAACTACTAGGCATCCCTCATATGAGTTAAATTGTGTAGAATAAAAGCCTACTGATTTTTAGCATCTGTTGGTCAGTCTTTGTCTCCTGTGGAAACCTGTAAATCCTTAAAAACCAACTGCAACAGACTAGGTCTCTGTCTATTACCAGATCCTTACTTGAAGTCTTTCCAGTTCTTTATGATCAGTCATACCTTGTGCTCCAATGCCTTCAAGAACCTCATCACTTCAGTGCCATGATTTGTCACAAGAACAGGATCAAATGCATGATCGTTAATGTCCTTGTACCAGAAAGGCCAATCTGATAGTAGTATGCAAAGTGAGTTGTAAGGTGGAAGATATTGAGTTAGGGAAACCTATTAAGTGGCTTTTCCAATGCAAAAGGCAATTAAGCCCTGAACTATGAGTGGTAGCAGTTCAAATGAGATAGACACGGGAGAGATTACAGAAATTGATTTGACAAGACTTGGTAGCAGACTAAACATGTGGGATTAAGAACATTTATGACTCTTGAGTTTTGACCATTAAAAGAGATAGGGAAATCAGGGTCAGTTATGGACATAGAACAACCAAATGATAGTATTTTAGAGTCAGAAGGGACCTCAGTGGTCATCTAGCTCTAAACTCATATGTAAAAGGAACCTCCTCTATAATATACATGAAAAGTACTCAGCCAGCTTCCATTTGAAGACCTCCAAGGAAGGATAATATGCTTCTAGAACAACTTATTTTGATCTGACAGCTCTAATTCTTAGGAAGTTGTATTTTTGACCAAGCCATAATTTGCCTCCAACTTCCATCCAAAAGAGAAATATGGCCTGTGTGCCCAATGCTAAAGATATACACAGAAAAAGGAAATTTTGAGATTCCAAGGTCATTATTGACTTTTGAGAGAGCAAGTCTATCCCAGCTCTTTTATATGACCCTGAGAAAGTTAAGTCCTCTGGATCTATTTGTTGATGTATAACATGGTAGGGTTGGATTTGATGATCTCCAGAATCTCTTCTGCCTCCCAAACTATGAACCTATGCTGGATTTTGGTAACTTTGATGTCATTTTTCAAGCAATGGGGTTATGGATCATACTTATAGACATGTAGACCTTAATGGCCACCCAGTGCAAAGCCCTCATTTTACAGATGAGAAAACTGAAGACCAAACAGGTGATGTCACTTACTCAACACAAACAGTGAAGAGCACAGCCAGGATTTGACTTCTCTGGTCCAAATCCAGGACCCTTTTCTTTGAACCCTTCTCTTTCCAATTGTTTTTGCAAAAGTTGGAATGTAGGATTAAACAGATACAACAATTGATCTCTTCCATCCTACTAGAATTTAAGATGGTTGAGGGTGGAGATTGTTTCTTATCCATGTCTATCTTCACCACAGAACCTGCATATAGTAAGTGCTCAATTAATATTTGTTGCATACATTCATGAATGAAAATGGAAAGTAGTCCTTATTACTCGGAAATGAAATTTCACATATAATTTTACTTCAGTCATTTTTCAGTAGTGCTTTACTCTTTGTGACCCCATTTGGCAATTTTTTTTGAATATAAATTTATTTATTTAACTTTTTAGATTCATTTTCACAAAATTTTGGGTTCCAAATTTTCTCCCAATTTATCCCCTCCCCCCAACCCAATACACCAAGCATTCTAATTATCCCTATCACCAATCTGCCCTCTCTTCTATCATCCCTCCCTTCTCTTGTCCCCATCTTCTCTTTTGTCCTGTAGGGTCAGATGACTTTCTATTCCCCATTACCTGTATTTCGTATTTCCTAGTAGCAACAACAATACTAAACAGCTGTTCCTAAAACTTTGAGTTCCAAATTCTCCCCATCCCTCCCTCCCCACCCATTCCCTTTGGGAAGGCAGGCAATTCAATATAGGCCAAATCTGCGTAGTTTTGCAACTGACTTCAATAACAGTCGTGTTGTGTAAGACTAACTGTATATCCCTCCATCCTATTCTGCCCCCTATTCTTTCTATTCTGTCTTTTGATACTGTCGCTCCCCAAGTGTTGCCTTCAAATTGCTCCATTCTCCTATTGCTCTCCCTTCCATCATCCCTCCCTCCCTATCTCCTTCTCCCCCACTTTCCTGTATTGTAAGATAGGTTTTCATACCGAAATGAGTGTGCATTTTACTCCTTCCTTTAGTCGAATATGATGAGGGTAAACTTCATGTTTTTTTCTCAGCTCTCCTCTTTTTCCCTCCATTAAAAAGTCTCCTGCTTGCCTCTTGAATGAGAGATAATTTACCCCATTCCATTTCGCCCTCTCTCCTCCCACTACATTTCTCTCTCACCATTTACCTTAATTTCTTTTAAGATATTGTCCCATCCTATTCAATTCACTCTGTGCTCTCTGTCTCTGTGTGTGTGTGCATGTGTGTATATGTGTGCATGCACTCATGTACATGTGTGTGTGTATGTGTGTGTACATCTGTGTGTGGTCCCACCAACTACCCAGATACTGAAACGTTTTAAGAGTTACAAATATTGTCTTTCCATGTAGGAATGTAAACAGTTCACCTTTGGTTAAGTCCCTTATGACTCCTCTTTGCTGTTTACTTTTTCATGCTTCTTTTCATTCATGTGTTTGAAACTCAAATTTTCTTTTCAGCTCTGGTCTTTTCATCAAGAATGCTTGAAAGTCCTCTGTTTCATTGAAAGACCATATTTTCCCCTGAAGTATTATACTCAGTTTTTCTGGATAGGTCATTCTTGGTTTGAGTCCTAGTTCCTTTGACTTCTGGAATATCCTATTCCACGCCCTTCCATCCCTTAATGTAGAAGCTGCTAGATCTTGTGTTATCCTGATTGTATTTCCACAGTACTGGAATTGTTTCTTTCTAGCTGCTTGCAATATTTTCTCCTTGACCTGGGAACTCTGGAATTTGGCCTACAAGTTTTGTTCCTAGGAGTTTCTCTTTTTGTATCTCTTTCAGGCAGTGATCGATGGAGGTTCAGGCAGTGATCGATGGATTCCTTCAATACTTATTTTGCCCTCTGGTTCTAGAATCTCAGGGCAGTTTTCCTTGATAATTTCCTGAAAGATGATGTCTAGGCTCTTTTTTTGATCATGACTTTCAGGTAGTCCCATAATTTTTAAACTGCCTCTCCTGGAACTATTTTCCAGGTCAGTTTTTTTTCCCATGAGATATTTCACATTCTCTTCCATTTTTTCATTCTTTTGGTTTTGTTTTGTGATTTCTTGGTTTCTCAGAAAGTCATTAGACTCCATCTGTTCCATTCTCATCTTGAGAGAACTATTTTCTTCAGTGAGCTTTTGAACCTCTTTTTCCATTTGGCTAATTTTGCTCTTGAAAGCATTCTTCTCCTCATTGGCTTTTGGAACCTCTTTTGCCAGTTGAGTGAGCCTATTTTTCAAGGTGTTATTTTCTTCAGCATTTTTTGGGCTCTCCTTTACCAAGGTATTGACCCATTTTTCATGCTTTTCTTGCATCTCTCTCATTTCTCTTCCCAGTTTTTCCTCCACTTGTCTAACTTGATTTTCAAAATGCTTTTTGAGCTCTTCCATGGCCTGAGCCCACCAGACATCCCCCTGGGATGTCTGGGATACAGAGGCCCCGACCTCCATGTCTTTCCCCAATGGCAAGCCTTGTACTTCGTCATCAGAAATGAAAGGAGGAAGGAACATCTCTTCCCCAAGAAAGTAGCTCTCTATGGTCTTATTTTGCTTCCTTTTTCTGGGCATTTTCCCAGCCAGTTACTTGACTTCTGAGATTCCTGTCCATCCCTGCCTAGATCTGCCCAGCTAGTGCTTGGGGTCTGAGATTCAAATGGGCTTTCAGTGGCAGGGGCGGCTGCTATTCAACGTGAGCTTAAGTTCTGGTGCTTGGGTAGGGGCAGGGCCACCTCCCAGGCTCAGTTCCCTCAGGGGGTTTATGCAGAGACCTTCAGTAATGGAGCTCCTGCTTGCTTGGGGAGTCCCGGGCTGCTGCTGCCGCTGCTGCTGCCCCTGCCCCACCCCCCGAGGGGGCCTGAGCCACGGAGACACCCCCCTCTCCTCTCGGCCAGCCCAGAAGTCTCTCTCACTTACCTGTAGTGCCTGTGGGTGGAGGGACCTTCTCGGCTGCCGGAGATTTCATCCCTTAAGCCTGCTCGAATCTGCTCCTCTGGGGCTGCGGGGCCAGACCAGCGCAGAGGTGGGCTCCATTGTCCAGAGCGCAACGGACCCCTGGGGGGACGGCTTTCCAGGGCTCTCTGGAACGGAAATCTTTTCCACTGTGTTTCTGCACAGCTTGCAGTGCTCCAGAATTTGTGGGGAGTTCTTTTTACAGGAAATTTATGGGGTGTGGATTCAGAGCTAGCATACATGAGTCTTTCTACTCCGCCATCTTGGCTTCTCCCCCCGCATTTGGCATTTTCTTGGCAAAGATATTGGAGAAGTTTGCCATTTCTTTCTCCAGATAATTTTATAGATGAGGAAGCTGAGGCAAACAGTAAAGTGAGTTGTCCAAGGTCACACAGCTAGTAAATGTCTGAGTACAGGTTGGAATTCAGAAAAATGAGTCTTTCTGACTTCAGGCCTGGTATTCCATCCCTTGTGCCACTTAGCTGACCTTGCTAATATAACACAGGCTATAAAAATCACTCCTTACCATACTGTCCCTCTGCCCCTCCATACATATATATGTGTCTGTGTATATGTGTATGTACACATATGCACATACATGTATGCACACAGACATTTGCACATGGACATGCACATATGTATGCATACATATATACATGCATTTATATTTATGTTCAAATTCCTTTAGTCTATTTTGCTATATCTTACTCTCTCTACATAATTATTTTTTCCTCTCAACTTTATTACATTGTTATCACTTTACATAAAGAGTATGAAAGAGAGCACTGAGTATAAAAGGAAAGGTGACCTCATGCAATTCAATTTAATCAAATATTTATTATTTGTAATATTAACTTTTTATGTCAAGGCATATGATTTTTGTTGGTATAGGGGAACTCCCAACCAGGAAACCACTGCAGATGGGCAAATTGCCTTAATTTATAATCCTAGAGAGTTGCTTGGAACATGGATAGATTGCTAGACTATATCCACCCTTCCAATATGTGTCAGAGTCAAGATTTAAATCTAGCTCTTCCTTGACCTCAGAAATGGTCCTTAATTACTCTTTCATATTACTTCTCATTACTATAGTATGCTCTCAGGGCTTTTATATTCTATGTACATACATTGTTGTTGCTGAATCGGTTTTTGGTTGTGTCTGATTATTCGTAACCCCATTTGGGGTCTCTTGGCAGAGATATTGGAATGCTTTACCATTTCCTTCTGCGATTCATTTTACAAATGAGGGACTGAGGCAAACAAGATTAAGTGATGTGCCCAGGGTCACAGAGCTGGGAAATGTCTGAGGCAGGATTGGTGCTTCCTGACTCCAGGCACATCTCTCTATCCACTGCTCCACCTAGCTGCCATAAATATTCGCTAAATTCAATATTACAACGACCACATATTTTCAAGCTAATAAATGTGAGCCATAATCTGAAAAAGAATATCACTTCAATAAACCTTACTAAAAGATAATTTTATTTTCTTAAAAATGAGATCATAGGAGCTTCTAGGTGGCACAATGAATAGGGCACTGGTCCTTGCAGTCAGGAGGACCTGAGTTCAAATCCCTGCTCAGACACTTGATACTTACTAGTTGTGTGACCTTGGGCAAGTCACCTAACCATGATTGCCTCATTTCCCCACTTCAAACATGAAAGATGATATACTTGGGATATATAGTTGCTGTACTAATCATATATCCTGGTATTTTTTTAAATTATATCTTCCTTTCCTAACAACTTTTTCAGTTTATTCTCAACGTCAACTTGGTATCAATGTTGATATCTCTGACCCTTCTGCTTACTTATGTGACCTTGGGCAAATCCCTTAACCTTGCTACTTCCTCATTTTTTAAAAGTGAGGTGGTAGGACTAGATAAGGTTCTTTCCAGTTCTAGTGAGGTTCTTTCCAGTTCTAGATCTATGTTTCCATTTCTTGGTGTATTACCTTTTGTATTCATAGATCATGATACTTGGTTACCAGGAAAACTATATGAGCAGATCACATGACTTTACCCATGGTACAATTTCAAAGGTTTTTCTTCCTGATGTGACTTGATGTAAGTTAAAATGAATTCCCATTATCAGTGACTATATATTGAATTCTTTCCTTTTTTCAAGGTGCTCTGTAAATGTGTAAGAGGCTCAATTTCCAGGTAGTGGAGGTAGCAATGTTTTCTCTTGTTGTTATTGTTATGTTTGGCTTTTTGTATCATGTCTGAAAAATCTGAGTATAAAGACTCCACTAGATAAAGCTTCAAGCAATCATACAGTCAAAAACTAGTTAACTCTAAAGGTAATAACCTGAATTACAGGATTGTTTTTGAAAAAGACATTCATATGCATGGCTTGATTTACCTTGATTAACATGGCAATTTAGTACATGCTTTCCCCAAAAGTGATGATCAGTTTTTGCTCAAAATAGATTGAACTGCTATATGAATTCCTGCCACGGTCCACAAATGCTAATCAGCTTTGAAGAACCAAATCATGTTTTAATGCAGGCTTCGAAATAAAAACCTCTTTGCTCAGCAGCCCACCCTTCAAAACGATGGCTCATATCTCTCTTTCCAATTCCTAAAGGCTGGGGTAGCTAGGTGGTGCAGTGAATAGAGCACTGGCCCTAGAGTCAGGAAGACTTGAGTTCAAATCCAGCCTCAGTTGCTTTACACTTAGCTGTATGACTTTGGGCAAGTCACTTAATGACAGTTGCCTTGCCTTCCCCACCTTCAAAAAAAAATAAATTCCCAAAACCTTTTCCTCTGACTCTGGA
The DNA here is from genome assembly GCA_023548195.1 of Bettongia penicillata ogilbyi. Classification (NCBI taxonomy): domain Eukaryota; kingdom Metazoa; phylum Chordata; class Mammalia; order Diprotodontia; family Potoroidae; genus Bettongia; species Bettongia penicillata. Next base: position 1,000,106 of record JAJHZJ010000264.1, read on the forward strand.
TCTTCCCCTGAGTTGTGAACCTCCCAGGTACTCAAGAAGAACATTCACTAAAACCCTATCACAAAGGCAGAAGATATTCAATCATTTTTTCAGTTATATGTGACTCTTCATAAACCCATTTGGGGTCCTCTCACCAAAGATGCTGGAGTGGTTTGCCATTTTCTTCTCCAACTCATTTTATAGATGAGGAAACTGAGACAAACAGGGTTAAGTGACTTGCCCAAGGTCACACAAATAGTAAGTGCCTGAAGTCTGATATGAACTCAGGAAATGAATACTCAGACGTTTACCTAGTCTATTGCCAGTCTGTACTTTGCTCTATATAGGAAATTTAGAGACAAAATGACCAGAAAGTGTGGAAGATGTTTGTATCTCATTTCACCAAGAGGACCCAAACCTAACTGCTCTTTCCCATTTTGCTCTCTCCATCAGATAAAGAAATGCCCAGCCTCTACTGCCCCATTTCTCTTCCTGCCTCTTCTCCTTCCTCCACCTTTGCCCTAAACTCTCTCTTTTCTGCATGCTTCATAGATGGGACAATATCTCTCACAACTCTGTAAGGAGAGAAGATTCTTTTTGCAGGAAAGGCATTCTTCCTAGTATTGCCTTCTTGCCCATGCATTGTAGGAGAGAGACTCACCAAGGTCTTTCTTGTGGGGTAGAAAGAACATGGAACTCTAAATCTATAAGTTACAGTAGATGACTTCAGATCTCTTAGGATTCTGAGATGCCATCTCTTAAAGTGGTTAGAATTGACTTCCTCTAAGATCCTTTCTAGCTCTAAATTCAAAATATTTTGAATTTGTCTCAATTATTATTTGTATTATTTTCCCATTGTCAGTTACAAAATGCATTGAGGGCAACCTTCCTGATAATTGTCCCAATTGTTGCTACTTTCCCTAAGCAGTGGTTAGGCCAGGTGCCAAAATTAGTAGTTCTATCTCTGGGAGTTCAGCTAGTATTTAGGAAGTGGACTAGATGTCCCTGTGTTATGTCCTATATGTGCCTTCACGAAGTCATAGAATTTAATTAAAGCTGGAAGCCAGGGCATGCTGGAACCAGCTTATATGAGTTTCCAGAGAGCTGAATGTTAAATTTTCAGTGTGATCATTTACACTGGGACAAATCAAAGCCAGATGTTTATGGATTGGCAGTCTAGATTTAAGAAAGTGATGACGAAAATATCCACCATTCAGATGAAACTTTAAAGCATGTCATGCACACTTTTTGAGAGCCCATTGCCAGAAATGACCAACGAGATCATAGAGTCTACTCCTCTTTCTAAATTTGGGAAGAAACACTGAGATCCAAAGACATGAAGTAAATTCCTAAAGGTTAGTGGCAGAGCCAAGATTAGAGTGGGAGTCTTCTAACTCTGAAGCCTATATTTTTCTTTTATGTTACCTTGCTACCTAAAATTTCACCCAGATGTCTGGGTTATGTTTTGAGCTTGCTGTGAAACATAGCTAGCCTGTGATTTTGATTTCTAGTCTAACAGCCACATACCGGATAATCTTAAAATCCTCACATACACAGAATGTATTTGAAGTCTTCTTTTTAGAACAAACACTCATCGCTTTCCTCCCTCCTTCTCTCCCCCTAAAAAGGGTTGAGAAGTAATTTGAAATAGAAAATTAAAATAACCAAAAAAAGAAATGTTAGTGTTTTTAATAAATTTTTGATGTTCTTAAATTTCAAGCTCAGTTTAAACCATCCTGGCAAATTTCATTATTTATTAGACGAGTCTTTTTTTTTTCCAAATTTTCCAGAAGAATAAAACATTTCTTGTCAACTAGTTTACATATCATTCATTAGTTAGAAGGGACCTGGATCACTGAGGAAAATACTCAGTAAACACCATTATTCATTTATCACCCTCTTATTATCAGGTTTTAAAATGCATTGCTTGTCTATTTTTAAGGAAAATATACTTTTCAACTAGGAAATTCAGAGAACTTTCTTTAGTGTCTAGGCTGGGTGTATTTAAATCCTATAATGCCCAAAACAAATTTTATACAGATCCTGAAATAAACAGTCCAGAAATCTATACTACAACTTAGAGAGGTTGTCATCTCTCCTAAGATCAACAACAGCAAAAAAAAAACCAAAAAACCTAAAACTAAGGATTTTGTTCATAGTGGTGTTATTGTTTCTTTATTTTGCTCTATCAAAGATATACTCAATAGAAGCTATTAAAACAATTTAATACTGGTTTATTAGTGCGCTTGGAAAGTAAAGTCAGTGCCCCAAAAGATATGAAGCTTATTGATCTTTATTTAAAACAAATTAATGAATTGTTCATGTGGCCCTGCAATAATTTCATCAGCGAGAGAATTCTCCAGGTCACTTTGTGATATTGTAACATTCCCAGATGAAGCAGAGTAGGGAACAGCAGTGATTTATTTTTTTTTTTTAATTTCTGGTAAGCATAAATCTGAAGCCTGGGCTGGGCCTCTATAGTACAAGTGGCCTTTTTATTTCCAAAGCCTCATGTGAAAATGGATTGGATGTTTAGAATATTTGCTATGCCTTTTCAGGGTCATATGTTCTAAGGGCAACTTTCCTAGAGTGGGTGTAATTTTGTTTCTGCCCAATGAGGGGATATCAAATTCCACATCCCATTGATCAGTGGTGAGCTTGGCTAGTTCATTTGTGCCTTCAAAAAGAATGAACTCAGTCAAGTGTCTTTTGAATGTGAATATCTCAAGCATACCATTGATATTTTTTGCATTGAATATAATTCTTCTTGCAGCCAAGCAATTAAAATGAGGAAAAAAAGGATTCCTTTGTCTTTCTGGCTAGCAATATTTTTCCTTTCAGGACTTACACCAAAATATAGTGTGAATCTCAGAATTTGGATACCTGTTGTAACACCCATGTAATTAAAAATAAATTCACTCTCCCCCCCACTCTCTCCCCCCAGCTATAGAATTCCATTATATCAGAAATTTGAATAACAAATTAAAACATTTTTAAATAATAAAAGAACTATGTCTAAGTGCTTCATGTAATCATTTGACTTTAAAACTTGGTATAGTTTTGGCCCAGGAATGTTGGCCTGTCTTTTATATTTCCCTTTTGAATGAAGTGTGAATTTCTTTTAAAGAGTATGTTACTCAAACACTTTTGTTTCTACGTATGTTGGATTGATTATTATGGGAATTGATCAATTTATGGAGAGACAGCTTGGAGCTAAGTTTCACGTGTTGCCTCTGATAAACGCTGGCAATATGTATCAGATAGGCATTTAACCTTTCAGTGCCCCCACCCAATTCTCTAAGACAGACAATACAAATGTAATTTTTCATCCTGTTACAGTGATAATGTATATCCAGACCTCCTCCAAAAAAAAATTACATAAATTATACTTTTTTCTTTCTTTCCAATTTATGTATTCTGAAAATGCCATAGAAGGCACACTGACCTCAGAAGTCCTTATGATTAAGTCTTTTTGGCCCCCGTAGGGTGGGGAGGGAGGAAGATAAAAAAAGAAATCTGCATAATTTTGTATATTTGAAAATGTGTGTAGAAGATTTGCAGTTTAATGTACAATTATCATTTTTTATTGTACTATGTTATAGAAATGTTTTTTTATTCCACAAATTAAAAAATTATTTTAAAAAAAACTAAGGATTTTTTTTTGTCATGATGCTAGGTAGTTTACAGTAATTTGAGGATGAAATATCTAAAGTTCATTGGAAGCAGACTCATACAATCATATAAAATGACAGTTGAGAAATTTCCTTATAGTCTGTCTTGTTCAAATCTTTTTTTTCATTTCACAAAGTAAAACTTAATTGTAGAGGTTAAGTAATCTGTCCAAGGTTACTCAACTAGTTAGCCTGCAGTGGTAAATTTTAAACTTCATTTTTCAGTGTGTCATTTCTACTAAACTGAACTGTTACAGGTACTACAACTTCATTGATTTTGTTTCATATAAAAGTTTATTTGAAGAATAACCATTGTGCCTGGTCCCCTTTTACCAGATGATATTTAGTACTAATAGTATTTTTGCTTATTAATTTACTGACTTTAATTACATCTACTGGTTCTATATGAGATTCTCTTGAAAACTAAGTGAACCTATGTAAAAATCTAGTAATGTGTTAATCATACTGTTTAGCTTAATGAAATTAAAAAAGAAACACACACCTAGTTTTCAAGATTAGTGACCGAGTTTTTCTTTTTTAGCACTTTTTTGTTGTTGTGAATTAATGGAAAATAAGTGATACATACATCAAATCTTTTTAATTTGTAAGAAAGACAAAAGTAAAATTCAGTTGGATAAAGGTGAACTTTCTAAAATAAGCTTGTCTGGAAAAGTAATTAACAATTTGTTTTATTTTTTCTATTTTATAGTATTTTATTTTTTCCAGTTGCATATAAAGATAATTTTTAACATTTGATTTTTATGAGTTTGAGTTCCAAAATTTTTTTTCTATTTCCCTCCCCAAGAATTCAAAAAAATCTGATAAAAGCTATACATATACAATAACATTAAACATATTTCAATATTAGTCATGTTATGAAAGAGGAATCAGAACAAAAGGAAAAAATTACAAAAAAAGGAAAAAACAGAAAAAGAAGAAAAAAAACTTTCATCTGCATTCAGACTCCATAGATCTTTCTCTGGATGTGAATAGCATTTTCTATCATAAGTCTTGGAACTATCTTAGATCATCTTAATGCTGAGAAGAGCTAAGTCTATCAAAGTTGATCATTACACAATGTTGCCCCTGCTGTGTATAACATTCTACTGGTTCTGCTTACTTTATGTAGCATCAGTTCACATAAGTCTTTACAGGTTTTTCTGAAACCTGCCTGCTAACCATTTCTTATAGCATAATAGTATTCCATTACATTCATACACCACAACTTGTTTAGTCATTCCCCAAGTGATGGGTATCCCCTCACTTTTCAATTCTTGGGCACCACAAAAAGAGCTGCTATAAATATCTTTGTACGTTTGGGTTTTTATCCCCTTTTTAATGATCTCTTTGGGATACAGACCTCACAGTGTTGTTGCTGGATAAAATGGTATGCCCTTTAGGTATAATTCCAAATTGCTCTCCAGAATGGTTGAATTAGTTCACAACTCCATTGACAATGCATTAGTGTTCGAATTTTCCCACATCTTCTCCAGCATTTATCATTTTCCAATTTTGTCATGTTAGCCAGTCTCATAGGTACTTCCTTTGTTCTAATTTGCATTTTTCAATAGTGATTTAGAGCATTTTCATGAGTATAGATAGCTTTAATTGTTTCCTCTGAAAATTGCCTGTTCATGTGCTTTGACCATTGATGTGTGTGTTCGTCCTTCATTGCCAAAGACCATGCCACTGGAGAAATAATGACATGACTTGCACTTGACTGTTTTTTTGAGTGAGGGAGGGCTGTGCAGGTCACCAGCCTCACTTCTCCTCCAGAGCCATCTGAATCCAGTGACCAGATATTCATCAGGATGACTGGAAATGACCCAGGATAAGGTTAACTCATCTGGGGTTAAGTGACTTGCCCAAGGTCACACAGCTCGTGAGTGTTGTGTCTGAGGTGAGATGTGGATTCAAATCCTCCTGACTCTTGCACTGGTGTTCTATTCACTGCATCACCTAGCTGCCCCTTTGACCATTGATGATTAACAATTTAAATGACTAAGTTAATAAGGTACAACTGCAGCTAATCTGCCCATTCCTTTCTGCTTTTGCCCTCCTAAAAGCTTCATAGTGTGAGTACTATTGTATGAATGTTATAGACAAGAGGAAGCTTAGTAAAGCACATTCATTAATAAGAGGGAAAAATCATGAATAGTAATCTTGCCATAATATATACAAAAAGAGTTGTATTGCAGCTTATGTGAAATCATGCTTAACATTTTCATATTCAAATATATAAATATATAAATCACCTTTGAAAGATATCATTTTGTCTTCTTTGTTTTGTATTTTCATTTAACTCTTCTGCTGATTTGTCCTTTTGGAGCCATACTGCTCTAGGTTCTTTGGTATACTGCCCTGTTACCTAGTCTTCCTGGGATATAATTCTTATATTTTCTACAATCAATCCGTTCTTCCCTATTACAAACAATAGCATACATACTTACACCTAAGTTTATAATACAACAAAATATTGTTTGCTTCTATTCCAATGCAATTTCTAATTTTAAACTGCGATTATCCTATATTAGATGTTATAGTAAGTGTGCATCCAACCCTTCCTCATTTTACAAATGAGGAAATTAAGGTCAAAGGCAGTATGTGAATGACCTAATTTGGCTACCTTTTCAACTACTTTTCATCTAGTTATTATTTTTTTCTTTCCATCTTTATTTTCTCAGTGAGAGTCACTAGTCAAATCTTTCACATTGACGTATATTTTTGAGGCAATCCGGGTTAAGCAACTTGTTTGACTTATAGTTAGTAAGTGTCTGAGGCTGAATTTAAAACTCTGGTCCTTCTGACTCCAAAGCAAATGTTCTGTCCACTGTGCTACCTAGCTGCCTGATATGGATTTAACAAATGAGGCTTTATAATTAGGGCTTATCAAAATAAGCACACACAAAGGGAAAGCAACCCATTCTGACATTTACTAGTTGTTTTAGCATTGTGGACTCTTTTTATGTCCTCTGTAAGTCTTCACTGTTCTCATCTGTAAATGGAGATATTAATATCTACATTATTTATTTAAAGTGATAATCAAATGAGATGGTGTAAGGGTGACCCTTAAAGTACAGTGTGAAGATACATCATTTTCATACATAATACAGACAATGATATCTCCATACATGGAGAAATTTTGTAAAACATGGATATTAACAAGAAATTTTTCTAACCTGGAAAATAAAAATATATCTTCCTATTTAATACCCATTTGATTATAATACTCAGTAATTTATTGAATGAAGTAACCTCTATAATAACTTTGGTCAGGAAGTCTTGAATTATTCTGATATAATGTACAAATGTCAACTTGTGAGAAAGTCTTCAGTAGAGTACCCTGTGGGTTTGTCCTTTGCTCTATGCTGCCTGGCATTTTCATTAATGACTTGAACAAAGACATAAATGGTCTACTTGTTAAATCTGAAAAGAACATAAGGTCAGGAATAACATCTATACCTAACACTGTTGATAATGGTGTCAACATTAAAAAAAAATCGATAGGCTGCAACACTCAGCAATTTTTAATGTAAGAGCAATTTTCAACGTTAATGTAATTTATGTAAGCATAAATGTAGTCTCATAATATCATTGGTATAAGGAATTTCCACCAATTGTTCTACATTATCTAGTCTGTATCCTATAGTATTTTCGCTTGCTGTTTCCCATGCCTAGAATACTCTACTCATCTCTGCCTCCCTTTCTTCCTTCAAATCCTGATTAAAATGCTACCTTTTACAGATTATTTTTTTCTTGAATCTCCTTAATTCTAGTGCCTTCTTTCTATTGATTTCCAGTTTATCCATATCTTGTCCCTATGTTGTTATCCTCCATTAGACTGGAAAATACTTGAGAGCAGGAGCTGACTGACTTGCCTTTTTTTTTTTTTTTTTTTTTTTTTTTTTTTTTTTTTTTTTTTAGTGGAGGGGTGGGGATCCTTAGCATTTAGAACAGTGCCTGGCATATGTTTCTGCTGTTCAGTTGTTTTTAGTTGTGTCCAATTCTTCCTGATGCCATTTGGGGTTTTATTGGCAAGGATACTAGAGTGGTTTGCCATTTCCTTCTGCACTCATTTTACAGATGAGGTAAACAGGGTTAAATGACTTGCCCAGAGTCACACAGTTAGTAAATGTCTGAGGGCAGATTTGGATTTAGGAAGATGAGTCTTCCTGATTTTAGACCCGGTATTCCATCCCCTGAGCCAACCAGCTGCCCCAACACATACCCTATGTGTTACTAGTAAAACGAAAACAACCCAGAAATGAAATTTTCTTTATTTACATTTCAGGATCCAAAATGATGACCTTCAGAACCTGACCCTTTCCAGTCTCATAGCACATTATTTCACTTCTTGCACAAAGCAGTTCAATAAAACTTTCCTGTTGTTTGTCTTTCAATTTCAGTTTTAACCTATGGTTCTTGAAAATCAGAGCAGTTTTCCTTAATAAATTTTTGAAAGATGATATCTAGGCTTTTTTTTTTTTTTTTTGATCATGGCTTTCAGATTGACCAATAATTTTAAAATTATCTCTCCTGGATCTATCTTCCAATGAGACATAAAGGTGATTAAAGGTGGCGCTGTAGAGTTCTTAAGAGCTTGGTCAGATATTGGAGATTCCAAGGTCATTTACTGCCAGTCATCTTGGCTGTTGTCTCGCCAATTGACTTTGATGACTCTGAAAGAGAGTGAGGTTTATGACTGTGCAACTCTGCCTCAGTTAAATCCAATCGACATGCAAGTTAACACATCATCCTGTGATATCATTGATTTCTTCAAAAACAAAGAAAAACAATGAGAATATGTATGTGTTGTCTCCTCTAGCTATACTGTAAGATTGTTAAGGTCAAGAACGATCTTTGTTTTTGTCGTTGTCTCATTTAACATCATTTAATATGCCTAACATATAGAAAGCATTTAAATACTTTGGTTTATTGAATAGCTGGCCTTTGATACTCTTTCTAACTTTTAAAGTCCTGCGATTTTTTCCACCTATTTTTTTTAACATCCTCATCTTTATAATTACACAAGTGATTGAGGCACACAAAGAATCTTACTCTTTTTTTTATTTAAAAACATCTTTTTAAAAATTAATTTATTTTCAGTTTTCAACAATCACTTCCATAAGTCTTAAATTTTCTCCATCCTCTCTCTCCCTTCCATTCCTGAGATGGCATGCAATCTTATATGGGTTCTACAATTAGTCATGTTGCATAAAAGAATTAAAATGAATGGGAGAAACCATGAGAAAAACCAAACCAAACCAAAACATAACACAAGACAAAATATTCTGCTTCATTCTGATTCCGTAGTTCTTTCTCTGGATGTGGTTGGCATTTTGTCTCAAGAGTCCTCTGGGAATGTTTTAGGCCCTTGCATTGCTTTGAAGAGCTAAGTCTCTCAGAAACAGTCCTTTGCATATTGTGGTTATTACTGTGTATAATGCTGTCCTGGTTCTGCTCATTTCACTCATCAGCTCATAAAACAATATCTTTTCACACTAAATAAAACCTATTTTTAGATCATATGTCTTCTCCTATGTAAGAATTAAATATGGTGCTAGAGTAAATGTGATTATGGGAATTTCAAGGAGTAGCTTCTCCAAGCAAAAAATATCTTGGCTTCTTCACCTAAGAAGTTCACCGTCATCATCATGATCATCATCATCATCTTCTAAAGAGCTCAAAGAGAAAAAAACGATAGTGTATTCGTGGCGTAGGGTTCTCAGTCATTCAGTTCACAGATAATGTTGGATAATTGTGATGAGCTCTAGAACACTACAAAACTTCTTCAAAGATTTATAGTTAGAGTTTAGTCTTTTCTACTGTACTTGAAAAATAAAGACCAGGGTGGGAGAAGGCCAAACATATTAATTACCCAGATTAAAGTATGCTGTCGGATAAGCAGCTCGTTAGTCTGTTCATGAGTACTGTAACTGTAGTGAATGCTATACATTGATAATCTAGCAAGTCCAGAACTGAATAGGAAAAAACTGGCGTGTATCACACTTATGAAACTGAGCAATGCTTTTTTGTCATATTAAGATCTCTCTAATTGCAAAAACTGTTCATTTTAGCACCAGTTGTCTCCTGATACATCAGATTTCTGAAACCTTGGTTGACTAAAAATTGTAGATGACTCAAAAAAGAGTGGAAATTTAAAGATGGCATGTTGGTTATAGGTAGGCTATAGCATATTTCTGATGAAAACTTGCACTCAGGGATAAAGTAATAAAACGGACAGCCTGAATTTTTCTTTCTTATCAAAATGTTAAAAAAAAAAAAAAAGCTTGTAGAAGATTGCCACTTTACTTGATGGATCCTTTATAGAAGTAAATACTTGAGCATATAGGAAAGAATCTCATAGACAAAGAAGAGGTAGAGCATTTGTAGTTTGTATTAGTGAATTTAGAATTTATCCCATGGGGACAGAGATAGATTTAAGTATGTGGAACCATGGTTTACAAAGAAAAGTGAACTAAAAATAACCTCAAGAGATTAGAAAGAAAAACAACTCCTAATACAAGGACACTGGAGTCTAGTAATAAAAGATGGAGGTAAATAAATGATTTGTTACAGGAAAAAACATCTTTGAGAATAACCATACATGGTTCAATAGTGGGGAATACTATCATCTATTTAAGTCAAAACATGAATTCAGATATTCCTGAAGTACCTGTTAACACTTTACAATAATTGCTATCACTTGTGCTTTAGTACTTGCTAAGTACTTCACGTGATTACTTGTGATTACTTTTGATTCTCACTGGCTGGTAGGTAGGTGCCATCATTATCCCCATTTTACAGAGGAGAAAACTGAAGCTGAGAGATTGTGCTGGGAGCGCTATGAAGATAAATATTTCTCTGTCCAAGTGCTGTGCAATAGTGTTCACTTGATCAAAGGTATTCCAGTTTCTAATGCTGATGACAGATCAGCAAGACAAGTAATGTCAGAAAATGAGTTAAATCTCTGAAATTACGTCCTCCTGAATTGAATATATTCTAAGGATTTCTTCTGCTCTTCTTATTTCCTCATTTGGAGCTATCCATTTCCTTCTTCAATGCAACCAGTTAAGTTCTTGACTCAGACAATAAATTGCTAAGTAGCACCAACTGATTCAAGCTTATTTATTTATGATGAAAGTAAAGTTTGTTTGTGTGTTTTGTCTTTTACAAACCCTTAATCTTCTAACATGGAGCCCACCCTCTTCTTCCATTTCTGCTATCTGGTGCTGTGATGATTGAAAGTCATGATTTCTACAGATGTCTTTTAGTCACTGAGTGTTCAACTTGAGCCCTCTAGTGGCAACTGCATCCCTGGTATGTAGTAAAAAATGACACAAATTCAAAGGTAACCCATACTTATTAAAAATCCTACTATGTGCAATGCAATGTGTGGGCATTGGGAGGAGATGGAGAGATGAAGAAGACATGGACCCTATCCTCAAGGAGTTTCCAACGTAATAGAGGTGGTGAGATATATGAGCAGATAGCAATGATAAAATTTGTTTATGATGAATGTATGTGGAGGTACAAACAAATGTCACAGGAGATAAGAGTAGGGAGAATTTTTTTCTAGCAGAAGGCATCATTCAAAGCTATATAGAAGAGGTACCTCCTGAGGTGAGCAAGGTGAATGGAAATCACCTCAATAGGCAAAGATGGGAGAGGAATAATTACAGGGTAGGTACATGATCTAAGACATTGATGGTGGTATGAAAGGTAGTAGAATGAGTTCAGAGAATGGTTAGTAATCCACTTTACTGGGAGCACAGAATGAACAAAGAGAAGTCATGTCAGATAAGGTAGGATAGTTATATTTTAGGAGTTCTTGATTTAAGTTATTTGGCGGATTAAAATTTGTGTATTGATATATGCAGTTTAAAATAACAATAATCAATATTTTCTTAATGCTCCCTATGTGCCAAGCACTGTGTTAATAAAATATTTCACTTGATACTCATGAAAATCTTAGGAAGTAGGTGTTATTCCCACCTTGCAAATGGGAAAATTGAAGCAAACAATTTAAATGACTTGCCCAAAATCACGTTGAAAGTAAGTGTCTAAAGCTAGATTTGAACTAGGGTGGTACCAACTCCAGGCCCTGCACTCTATCTGCTGTAACACTTGGCTGTCCTCTTGAAAACACTGGAAAGTTTTTGAGCATAGGATTGATATTTTGAGAACTGGACAGAAGGACAATTAATCTGATAGCCCTATTTAGGAAGATTTGGGGATGGTTTGGGAAAAATGAGTCAAGAAGACCTGTTAGGATATGATCATTCACAATGAGAATTTTAGGACTCTGAGTGGTAAGATGGCAATATATAAATTCTTGAACTTGAGAAGGATCTTGAGAAGTGGAAGTAATTCCAGAAATTGATTTTTGCATGTGACAAATAAGGGAGGAATAAATAAGATATGATGGAGTTTGACATTTAAATATATTCATTCTGAGTACTGAGAGTTTGAACTTTGGTACTTGGGGAGAATATTTGTACCTTAACAGAATTTGGAAAATCCATAGGAGAATATGGAGGGGGAAACCAAAAGATATATTTGGCTTTAGATATGTGGAGCTTGAGGTAATAAAGGGACATGCAAATGGAAATATCTAGTAAATAGTAGAAAGCATGAGTCTGGAATTGAGAAGATTGGAGCTAGGTTTACAGATTGTGGAGTCATCCACATGGATTGTAGGTGAAGCCCACAGGGTTGCCAAGGGAAATAGGGACAAGGACTAAGTGAAGAAACTTGATGTAAGTTTAGATTTAGGGGTCGTAGAATGAAAGGGGGAAAAATAACAAAAAATAGCAACATTGACAGAGATAATAGAAGACAATGAGGTTTTTTTTCCAGTGTTTCATTAATGAAAAATAGAGTATTAAGAAGAAAGAACTGACCAATAACATCAAGTGGTATATGAAAATCAGAAAAGGAGAACAAGGAAAAACATCATTACAATTGAAAGCCGGTCATCAATCACCTTGGTTCGAATAGTTTCCAGGGAGAATAAAGGATGGAAGTATGAGGACAATGGGAAGATGAGTGTGTGTGTGTGGTGAAAAAGTGGAGGTAGCAAGTAAAAGTAGGTGATACAGTGAATAAAGCACTAGGTCCGTAGTCAGGAAGACCAGAATTCAAATGCGAGCTCAGATACTGTGTGTGACACTGAGCAAATAACATAAAGGCATTTTTTTCAAATTTTTTTCAACGTTTCTTTAGGCATATCTGATTTAGTGAGAGGTGGCACCAGTTGTAGAAGTAGTAATGGTTCTAGTGGCGGTAGGTCAGGGTTCAAATCCTGACTAATATTTACTATCAGTATATTGGGCAAGTTACTAAATACCTGATGTTCATATTTCTCATGGGAAGAAGTAAGGTCCTCTTGAAAGGAGAGAGTATTTTATTATTTTGTATTATTACAGTTATTACTGTCCTTTCTACCCCAATACCTAGCACATAGTTGGTGCTTAATAAAAGCTGTAGATTGATTAAAAGAGCAGTAGCTGCATTGCCTATTTGAAGCACAATTGTGAGGATACTGCCTTAAAATATGCCATCTAACATAAATGCTGCAGAACCATTAGTCATCCTTGGCTCCTACTTAGTTCCTTTCGGAGTGCATTTCTTACTTTTACTATTGCTGTGTTTGTCCTTTGTTCTCGAAGAGGATCATGACATCAAGATGATGACATGACTTGCACTTGACTTTGATTTGAGTGAAGGAGGGCTGTGCAAGGTCACCAGCCTCATTTTCTCCTCCTGAGTCATCTGTGTCTAGTGGCCTGATATTCATCAAGATGATTGGAGGTGGCCCAGGATGCAATGTGGGACCCTGACCATTTTAGGCTAAGGTCTTATCAGATTCTCACTTTGAGTGAGATATACCTGAATAGACCTCTTTACTAGTTACTCAAGGAATGGCCCCTTTTAATAAAAAAAAAAAAATCAAACTGGGAGGGGAAGATCCTCAGGGTTCCTGTGTAAAAGAGAAATAGTTACTATTTAGTATTTACATTTACTATTGTTCCTAAAGCAAATGAACTGTTTTTCATTTGTATTTTCCATATTTTAATAACAACTTTTCAGAGCAGCATTCAGTTTTGGACTTGATGGGGTAGGTCCTCAGGAAATCTGTTCTAGAAAATAGTCCTAGCCACATATTTTAGTCAAATCTACTCTTTGTATGGTTCCTGGAATTCTTTCTTGTTTTTGTCCACTAAAACCTCTGTATCACATCCTTGCCTGCTAGTATCCCCGCACTGGAAAGCTGACTGTACTGTTACAGGCAGAGGAGGTGCAGAACCACCTGTTCTTTCTCATTCCTTTTGGTGCCAACTGCTCTTATCACCATGGCTGGAGCAGCCCAGCTGCCTTCTCTATGTCTGGTCCCAGTATGTCTCTTTCTTCTTGAGAGAGATCAGCTGGGAGTGTGAGAATAGAACAGCAAATAAATTCAGAAATGCCATTTGAGTTATTTCCGGGCGGGGGTGGGGGGCAGGGAGAGGTTGGGGGAAGTAAAAAGCTAAGGGAAACTGGACAAAATATACAGGATAAGGAGCGTAGATCATTGGGAAAGGTGGTGGACTTGTAAAAGATTGGGCTTCCAATTCTGAATTGGCTACTTACTAATGTAACATTAGGCAAGTTATCTCATCTAACTGATTATTAAAGTAATGAGTTGGTCTAGATGACCTCTAAGGTCACTTCAGCTGTATATCTATGATTCTCCAAAATACTCCCTTCATTGAAAAAATATATCATAGAAATACAGTGAATGTGAAATTGTATAGTGGGAAGAGCAATGAAGACTTGACACTTTTATCCGTAGCTTTATTCAGTATAAAGTTGGGAGGTAATGAGAAAAACAAAACCTTGTTATTTATATGGGACATAAAGGGATGAAAGAGTACTTTCCCTGTGGTCTGTGTTAGACTAGTATACTCATTTATGAGTAAAATCTACTTAAGAAGAAAAAAAGGTGATACCTTTAGTTATTTAAGTAGATGTTAGCTTAAAGGCAAAGTCTTCAAACTAAATTTTCCAACCTCCTTTCCAGTTGGTTTCTCCATCCCTAAATCCATGATTCTCCTTAGCATAGGAAACTTTGCAGATAAACTACAGTTTATCTGTAACGTCTAGTCTTAGAAAGTTGACTCATTCACTGAGAGGTTATGTAACCTACCTAAGGTCAGTGAGATAGTAGGTTAAAGGCCTTGAACCAATGTCTTCCAGACTGTAAAGCTGACATTTTAACTGCTATGCAACACTCTCTATTTCATTATTCTTATTGCTTTTTGGTGTATATTATTCATATCAGCATTACTTCTTACTGTGAGTATAAAAGAAACGTACAATATGATCTGTCAGTATGAATGAAAGCCTCAAAGCAAGATCCTTGACCAAAGTACAAGGGGTGAAATAATATATAATCACTGTTATATCCTTACCAGCCTATGATATCAGCATAGAGGGAACTCCCAATGAGGAGATACTCTCTACCAGTGTAAATTAGTACCATCCCTGTTAACTTATAGCTTGAGAGTTGTCTGAGTTACTTCTAGGTTGTGATTTGCCAAGCGTAATAGAGTATTTAGTAGAAGTGCAATTTTAACCTGATACAGACACAAGCTCTATAGCAAATATTGCCTGTCTCTCTGCCTGCTCATCTCTTTTTCTCCGTCTCTTTTTTACTGATGTGTACTATCAATGTGCCCAGTGTCCTACTTTCTGTATAAACACAATAAGCATGAGCTTGTTCTCTAGGAAAAAGAAATCAATAAGCTGTCATTGATTAACAGCACCCAATCCCTATGTTTTTTACTAAACTCAACATCCTGACCTATTGCTAACATGACAGACTCACTTTAATATAAAATACAAAGCAAAAGAAAAGCAAAGTACTTTTCTTTCTCTCAGTGCTATGGGGAATAAAAGGAAAGAATGATTTCCAAAGTGAAAAATTGGGAGGGGGTGAAGTATTCAAAAAGCACTCAGAGTTGCTAGTTGTATGGAGTGAAAAGAAAAGTCTTAGATTAGGGTCCTATTATGAAGTACCAACTGAATTCAGCTGGGGCCTTAAAAACAACTTGGGCATTTAAGTTCAAACATTTAAAGTTTAGAAATACAAAAATAACTTTTAGAAGACTAACCCTGGAAGAAAAGTCTCCCTTTGTATTCTCCCAGTTTCTAAGCTATTTGTTGGAAAAAAAAATAACGTGACGGAAAAAGAAATAAAAGCAACTAATGGTGTTGTCTTCAATATTTTAGGCTTCCTAAGTATCAATATTGCATCATGTATGATTTTAGTTTTCTTTTTAGTAGTACACAGTACAAAACATTTTCAGAAAGAGTTAATATAACAAAGCATAAATCTTGTTGCTTAAAATAGGAGCTGAAGAACTATACATTGATGGATCATTCCATGGTTTCTGAGAGAATGCCATCCCACCAAGAGGAGAAAGCCTTCTGCATTATTAAATGAGTGATCTCTAACTCAGATGGGAATTTGGTTGGGTCATGAATACAAGAAGGTTGTCAGGGAAACGAGGATAATGCACTTGAATGCTTAGGTATCTTGTAAAATGGCTTTATCTTCCCTATTTTTGATTTCTAGTGGTTTTACCAGAATTTCAGGCAATGAATGGCATGAATGGAGATGAACACACTTTTATTTAATTCTAGATGGCCTTATAAAGCTATTGATGGAATAAACCTTTTAAAGTTATTATAGTATTCATTCATATGGTTATCCAAATGAAAAGTGTTTTTCCTCCAAAATTAACATTTAAACCTTTGATGTTGTAATTAACAGTCTGTATTGTTTCTGTCTAAAGATCTCATCGTTGACCTAGCATCACTATAGCATGCAGATTGAATTGGTGATGAATACAGTCTACTAAAGAAGATGAAATACCCACATTTTTAAAAAATCGTAAATACCTATTTGACTGACAGCTGGCCAGAATTAAAGGTAGAACCTAAGACTAAAAAACATATTTTTTTTCTCCACCTATGCAGTTACCTTCCTTTTAGAGGGATCAAATTCATAATGTAGACTGTATGGGAACTTAAAAGTCAGTAAATAAATTAGAAAAACACAAATGTTACATTTTCAGTGAGCACTTACAATTCAGAAATCTCTCGCTATAAATCAGGGCTTAAATTTTTGTTTTGTTGATTGACTTGACTTGATGAAGAAGATATTAATTCAGATTAAGTTGAATTGTATTATATGTATTACACCCCCCCCCCAAACACACACACTCCAGTCCCAATGGTGAGTTGTTAAGCATTTGCCAGCAAATCGTTGCCTTTACACAACATACTTGAACCATAACTGAATAATCCTATCCTTTGCTGGAAGATTTAATTTGATCTATTATAAAGTATTAACTGGTAAGTTTCCTTCTTTTTTTGTTTGTTTTTTTATTTTGTTTTTTCTTAAATCTAAACCTACCTCCTGCTTAACCTATTTGGTCATCACGTAATATCTTTGCCTTATACTGAGCTTAAAGTTCACCAAACCTCAAGATGTTTTTTTGTTTGTTTTTTTATTTTTTGTTTTTTAGGAAGAAAAGGAGGAACTCAATGCTTTAATAATGAATGTTGAAAAAATTGTTTTAGCATTCAGCTGGAAAATAAGATGTACAAGCAATGGGATATAGAAATCTATTTTGCCCTACGGGAAAATAGAGAGGAAGGGGGATGGAAGAAGTGGGGTAATAGAAGGGAGGACAAGACTGGAGGAAGGGATAGAAGGGATACATCCTGTCCTGAGGGTAGGGAGAGATAGGAAGAAAATTTTGAAATCAAATTCTTGTGCAAATGAATGTTGAGAACTGAAAAACAAATAAACTATATATTTTTTAAAAAGTAAAAAACATACTATCTAACTAAGCCTACTGAATTTTATACTTGTGATATTTTTACTGTTGCTATGTTTTAAAATTAGGACTTCACATTTACCCTCATTAAGTTTCATCTTAATTGATTGTAACCAACATTATCATGAGATATTTTTTCTATCCAATTTCTGTCATTTTGTGAGTTATCCCTTGAACTTTGTGTCATCTGAAAATGTATTTAGCACACTTCCTATGGCTTTATGCAAATTATTAATTGAAATGCTCAACATTACATTTCCAAGGCCAGATCCCATGGGCACTTCACTAGAGGTTTCCTTCCAAGTTGACTCTTAAATAATTAGACGTATCTGTGATCTCATCAAACAGAGGGTCTCCCTATCTCTTATTCCTCTTTCTCTATGTATAAGCAACATTTCTTCATTTTCCTTTGTAGGTTTCTTTGCTGATATTCTTTTCTATGATTCTCCTTTGTAATCCATTATTTATAATGGGTTGTAGCCTATTAACATATTCCATGTGGTTTTCAGTTTGTTTGGATGATGATTTCAATTCTTAGAGACTTTTTGCCATACAATACCATACAACAACACTGGAAAAAGTATTTATATTAGAAACATAGACCTTCATTTCAGGGCAAAGCTTGGGGGTTATAAAATAATTTTTACTTTCTTCAAAAACAACGTAGACATCTCTTATAGCCATTGGATTTGAGGATGTGGAAATGGCACAGAAGAAAACAAATTCTGGAAAAACCACCATGTTTACTTAGCTATCCCTTTAATAACATTTTAGAATGTTCCTGGGAGTTGAGGTTAAGCTCAGTGGTCTATGGTATATAGACTCCTAATACAAAACAAACTCAAAAACCTTCATTGAAAATATTAAACATTTGATATCTTCTGGTCCTGAAGCACACCTATCTATTCTCCACTGTTTCTCAAGGGTCATGTTTAGTACCTCTGCCATCCTATTCACAATTTGTTTTTCAGGATTTGGATGTGGTACATTGATTCTGTTGACTTGATTTGTCAAGAGAAGTCAAGTGAAATCTCTCATTTCTATTTTTTTTTCTGGAGACTGAACTCTATTAGCCATTTTTGTCTTTCCTTTGCTAGAAATTAAGAGAGATGGAAATATTCCATTTGGCTTTTCTTTCATTTACTTTACAATCCAATGATGCTGGCTACCTTGATGTTCTTCATGTATGTCACTTAGTCTCCTGACTTTGGGGCATTTTCACTAGTTGTCCTCCCTACCTGGAATTCTCTCCTTCTCTCCACCCTTTGGTTTTCTTGACTTCCTTCTAGTCTCAATTCTCTCTCTAATTAGTGCCTTCTCCTCCAGAATTATCTTTAATTCACTCTATATGTATCTTGTTTGTAAATACAGTTCTTGTTGTCTCTTCCAGTAGACTGAGATGCTTAAGAGTAGGGACTGGTTTTTCTTTTTCATTTGTTTTTACATTTCTTTATAGCCCAAGTGTTTACCACAGGGCATGGCAATTATTAAGTACTTAGTAAATGTTGACTTGACAGGAAAAACTGTAGGAAAATAAGAATTGAATAGCTCTGTCTTCTCCCTATTAACCAATATCTTTGTCTCTGAGAAGTGATGTAATGTTCTCTTGCTAAAAGTAAGTTTGAGAAACAAATCAAAACATTTTTAGTATCCTTAAATTTCCTCATCTGTTTTAACTTATGCTTAGCTTTAATACTTCTGACACCATCCTTATAGGACTCTGCCAGCCACTTTATTCTGTTACTTACCATATGACTGCTTCCATCTTCTTCATATGTCTTAAATTCTAAATTGGATCTAAATTCGTTAATGAGTTGTCTGTTATTTCATACCGTTCTCGCTAAACAACTCCTCCTTCTCTTCCCCACTAGACTTCTTCGTCTCTTCAGCATTTCACATTTGAGAGTTATATTCTGATTATATATCTCATTCCATCAAATCTGTTATAGCTATTATAAGAGGTAAAAAATCACCTCCTTGCCATTAGGATTCCTGAGTTCATCTTCCTTGTTTTCACTTTTTGTATGGACTCTTGAGGCCATTTCTCTGTTGGCTAGCTTTTTTTTCTCAGTGTTTTTCTCCTGCAAATTCTGGACATCATTGTACTAGTCTAGTCATAGCCTAGCTATGTTCTATGATCTCTGTCTTGGTTGATACAAGTTGCTTCCTCGCCTTTTCTCTACATCATTAAAATTCCACATACTATTTAAGAAAAAAATCAGCATCTGACTTGTTATATTGAGATTCAATGTGATAAATATTTGTTCTGGATATCTGTTTACATTGGGAATAATGTTGTTCACTGAAAAAGAACAGTAACAGCATGCTTGCCCTTCCTGGCACATACTAGAGGTGGGTAATACAATGTTCATAGAATTGAATTGTTGTTTTTTTTGTTTTTTTTTTTAAACCATGCTCAGTTAACTCTATTTTTCCAGTGGATATGGAAAGTTGTTCTTATTTTTTTGTACCCATTCTATCCTCAGTACCATTCCTTTATTTTCCATTCTTTAATCGGTATCCAATAAATAAGTAAGAAATGTTAGAGATTAAAAAGCCACCATCTTTCCCAGTGCCTTCCAAAGAAGTTTTAGTTGTCTGATAGGAGTTATCGATAATGATGATGGTGACAGAAATAGCACAGAATGAAGTTCTTGCCACAAATAGTGAGAGAATTACTACCGTAATCATGAAAAAAAAAAGACAGTTTTCAATAGTGACAAAGGAATAAATAGTGGTTATTGACTCTTCCTTTAATTTAGAGATTAATATCCTATGGAGATCATATAATTAGGAATTCTGTCCTATACCTCAGCCTGTATATTGTATTTGTAATGCCATTGATTTATTAGCCAGAGAAACCAAACATCTAGCAGACCAAACTCTCCTTTTGCTTTGAAAAGTGATCTTAAGGAATACGTTTATTCTGAGTGGCAGTAACTCAATGACAAGAACTTTGGATCATTTCTGTCCTTTTTAGCAACTTGATTCAAACTTTTGGTTCTGAAATTAAAACTTGAATCTTTGGATCTTTGAAAGAGCCCCTGAGTTCTTGGCAGGTCTACTTGACAACTTACATGGCTTAGTTTGATTTGTTTTCAGAGATTATTTTCCCTAGTAGCTTCTAGAAATTGTAGGTTTCCTTAGTCACCATTTTCATTTAAGTTTCTCTAGCTCCTATAGTCCAAATATTGTTATATGGTATTTATTTAAAAGTGAAAATGGTGCCTTCCACTAGGGTCCACAGGGACATTCTCTTTGGGAAGAAAAAAGCTTTTCATCTCTTCTTCCACTTTGAATCTAATAGCTACTTATCCTTTTATTGGAAGAGCTAAATGAACAGTTCATCAGCTAATCTCTCCATTGTATAGTTGTTTTGGTTCCTTAACAAGCAAAACCTTTTACATGTCTTACAGCAGTAAAAGAAACCCTTGACATTGCCTCTTGGTGGAAAGACTAGAGACTTAAACTATACCCCTTAGCAATCAGTCGTCAAATCCATTTCTTTTCTGTTTCAAAAGAGTGGGCTTCATTTTTTTTTAACTGCTAATGAAAGCATTTCAAAGATTAACTTTTGAAGAGGAGAGCTGCTTTCATTTATTTTCCTTCCGGTATTCCCTCTGCCTCCAGCTAAAGTTTAGAAACTTTAAAAATGTTGCTCTCTGGTACTACATTCTGTTGATGTACTATCAAAGTGAATTTGGATTATCAAAGCTCCGTTCTTATCTTTGCAGTTCAGTATTCCTATGTGAACGCTGGTGAGGTTAGAATTGACAGGCATTGTGGCTGGTAATTCTCAATTAGAATGCTATCACTCAGATTCCACAAAGTCCCATGCTACCTGCGGACGGTTAATTGTTCTCTTTGGTGCCATGCGGAGAGACCTGTTTTGTGCTTTATTCTGTTTAGGAAGACTACCTTTCTTAATAAATAAAGAAAAACCTCCTCCCTAAAGAGAGTGGCAGAGAGCCATAGCAAAACTAGGGTGCAGGGACATCTTGTGTTGGAAATTCATTGTGAAATGGACCTTGTTGATGTCATTTTCAAAAACTTGTGATAAACTACCCCCCTCCCGTGCTCACCCCCCAAAAAATGATGTGTTGCTTGTTGAATTTTAAATGATTTCCAAGGGTTGCCATGTTCCTAAATGTTCAGAGGTTTCACGGACACAGTGGAAAGACCTTGTGGTTCAAATGCAAGCTCTAATACCAACTATCTATGAGACGTTGAGCAAGTCATTTAACTTCTCAGCCTCAGTTTCCCCTATAAAATAAAGTTGAAGTAAATGACCTTTAAGGTCATCTATAAATGTATTGTCCTATGTATGTCCAGCTGTAAATGTATTGTCCTATGATATGTCTGGCAAACTATCCATTTCAGATATTCTCTCCTTTGTTTAGAATATGTAATATATATATATACATAATATATATGTGTGTATGTATATATATATACACACATATATATACGTGTATACACACACACACATACACATATATATATATATATATATATATATATATATATATATATATGTCCCTTTCAGCAGCTTGATTCAAATTTTGGTTCTGAAATTAAAACTTGGATCTTTGAATCTTTGAACCGGCCCCTTTGCCTGTCACCACCAGGGAACTTTTATCCTCATGGTTTTTCTGATCCTTCCTTCTTCCCCTAAGACAATTCTCCCGAGAGCTGTGTCATGACTCCTGATGCCTCATATGACAGGGCAAGTAGTTCATATAACCCCTTGATTTTCTTTGGGAACTATTTCTTATATCGTCTTGTGATCTTACGATCTTTAATCTAAATTTGCCACCATATAAATTCCACCCATTGCTCCTAGTTCTGACTGTTGAGACTGAGAACAAATCAAATCCTACCTCTTTTCTTTGTGATAGTTCTTGAAATAGTTGAGATAATTATCTACAAGCTAAAAGTCTTTCATTATAATCTTTATACAGAATAAACTTGAAGCCCTTCACCATCCTGCTTAACATCTGCTGAATGCTCCCAAGCTAATAAATGGCCTTCTGAAAATATGGCACCCAGGACTGAGCCCAGTGCTCCATATGTACAGATGAAAGCAAAGGGCAACAGGACTATCCCTTCCTTTTTTCTCTATTATGTAGAAAAATG
Organism: Bettongia penicillata ogilbyi; assembly: GCA_023548195.1. Lineage (NCBI taxonomy): Eukaryota > Metazoa > Chordata > Mammalia > Diprotodontia > Potoroidae > Bettongia > Bettongia penicillata. The sequence goes on from JAJHZJ010000264.1 coordinate 1,022,781, forward strand.
CATTTGTTTGCCCTCTTCCTCTCCTCCCTCCTGCAGTTTTTTCCCACTCCAATGGCTAATGCTTTCTCACCTTTTTCTTTCCTTATAGCCCCAATGCAATCTTAACTGCATTTAACAAAGTCATAATGACCTATAGAAAACCCTCAGAGAGCCTTCAGTTTATGTGAGTTGCCAACAAAATAATTGGACTAGCCAATTGGCCATCACAGCTCTCTGGTTCTTTTAGAAGCCAAGAAGTATTGTAAATGACATTTGAAAAACAATTTCAGTAGGATAGCAAGAGGGGAGCCAGAATGTAAGATTAGAAAGGAAATAGTATGCAATGTGTAGTAACACACATTTGGAAGCCCAACATCATAAGAAAATGAACAAAGAGCAGTATTTTGATGCTGGAGATTTATAAGATGGAATCTTGTGGTAGGGCTTATAGTCTTGTGGGAATTTAAAGCCTGGAGATTACTTTGATTTTCCAGAGTGGTCTATGGTTCTAGAAGAAAACAAAATCCATAGGAAACCAATTCAGGAATCAAGCCAAGAATGAATTTAGTTCAAAAATACTACCCATCTTAAAGTGCCTCATATTAATTACTCTGAATTTCATCTTGAGGGGACATGGATAAATACAAAATGGTTAATCTGGTGGCACACACCATGGCTTTGACAGGTGTTTTTTTTTGGGGGGGGGTCACTTTTTTATCAAGATTTTTACAATCTTTGAGATATAGCCCTCATTTAGGATTTAACATCATTTTCTATGAATTAATCCTAGTTCCACAATGGGATTTTTGTCAAATTGCTTCATCTAAGCCTCAGTTTTTTCTGTCTTTAAAATGGAGAGGCTGATTTCCAGGGTCTCATCCAGTTCTCAATTTCTGTATCTTTATGACTCTACCTGAACTGCCATATTCTTGTAAAATGTACTGGAATTTTAAAAATTACTTATATTTTTCTCAGTTTTAGAACTTAAGTAAATGCAGAAAGGGCAGTTAGGTGGCACAGTGAGCAAAGTGCTGGGATTGGAGTCAAGAAGACTCATTTTTCTGAGTTCAAATACTTAGTGCTGGGTCCAAGTCACTTAACTGTGTTTGCTTCAGTTTCCTTTTTTGTAAAATGAACTGGAGAAGGAAAGACAAATCACTCCAGAATCTTTGTCAAGAAAACTCCAAATGAGGTCATAAAGAGTTAGACACAACTCAATGCAAAATACAGGAATTTCTTTCTTTCTTTCTTTCTTTTTTTTTTTTTTTAAAGCAAGAACTATTAGAACTCCCCTATGGTTGAAATACTAGAAAGAATCTCCAAAGATTCTTGCTGGCTTCTCCTCTTCTCTCCACTTCCCTATAACAAAATGTAAACTCATTACATCAGGCAATCGCTGTCCCTACACCTACCCTGAATATCTCTGTCACTGGAAACAAGAACCATTTTATAGGTATATACATTGGAACCAGTCAGGGAAGCTTGAAAGTTTGTCTTTCTACTATTCTGACAATTTTATGATAGTCTACTGAATAGGAATATAAAATCTTTTTTTTTTTCTGGCTCATAAGCCCTTGACTCTCTCCTACTATTCTTTCCATCTTCCCAGTGGAAAAAAGGTCATTCAGAAAGTTCAGAACTTAAATGGTCTTTTCTGACCTACTGCATTGTAGGTCAATTGCTTTAGCTGAAAACTAGCCTATCTTGTATTGAGTGCTGATCAGTATCCATGTTTGCTGAGAACCTCCTGGAAATATCACTGAATGAAACAAAAAAGGTAGAACCTGTTTCTACTGCAAGGAAGAAGTAAACACCAGAGAGGAGGGCCCCTTATGTCTAGTTAACTAAGGTAGAGACAGCATAAATAGTTTTGGAGTGCAGAGTTGTGCCCCATAATAAGCCACTGCTTCCCCCTTCCCTCTGTGGGTTTTTCTTTTTCTCTTTTCCTTTTAATTTCCCTTCCCCTCCTCTTCCCTTTCTTTCCCTATCCTTCTCTTCCTCTTCTCATCCATTTTCTCCTTCCTCAGTATTTCAGTAGATTCATTTGCAAATACAAAATAAAGTGTATTCACTCCCTGTTTCTACTTGTTAAAATTATTTTTTTTCATTTCAAATAAAAGTAGAAAGACGGTCTTTGAGCTCAAAAACCTTCCGTTCTAATGAGGATAGATAGCACATAAAAGAAAATGAAAAGGGGTAGGAGCCATGGGGGTGGGGAGGGGCATGCAGATAAATTCCAGAGGATTCAAAGTGAAGCCTAGAAAGAATGAAGACATGCCTAGTTTGGGAGTCTTCCTTAACATGGAAGTTCTAGGAAGAGCTCACCACGCAGAGGAAGGGGCCATAGGGGCACGGTGTACTTTGGTGTGAAGTTTGGGAGAGTGTAATGAACTTTCAGAGTAAGGAGGCCTCTGTGAAAATGGTAGTGAGATTCCAGGAGTAGAGCCTGGAGAAAAATGAAGCCTTGAAGACAAAGCTAGTCTCCTTTTCTGTAAAATGGAAGTGGAGTGAGGAACCAGCCAATCAAAGAAGGGTGTTAATTCCTTCATGAATTAAAGAATGAAAAAAGCATTTTTTAAGCGCTTGCTTTGTACTCAGCACTGTGCTAAGCTTAGCAGACAGATTGAAAAGCAAAGAAGTTAATCCTTTAAAGGAGCTCACCTCCTTATAAGAGTAGACAATACAAATAAAAAGAATTTGGTGCCTGGCTGATGGAAAGACTAGTGCTGAGGTGGGGAACCTGTGACCTGGAGGCCACATGTGTCCCTCTAGGTCATCAAGTGCCTCCCTTTGACTGAATCCAAATATCATGGAACAGGTTTGCTCAGTATGGATTTAGTCAAAGACCCACACTTGAGGATCTAAAGGGCCATATGTCGGCTCCTGGCCACAGGTTCTCCACCCCTGACCTAGAAGTCCTTCAGGGTCAGTATTGAGGCATATAGTAATGTTATTTCCATTCATAACATGTAGATTCCTAATGTTGAACCACTTGAAAATGCTAAGGACTTTGGTGGTAAGAGATTTCTTTACTGGAACTTGAGTCGTCATGGATACAAAGGAGGTGGAGCTACAGAACCAGTAGAGAATAATTCCAGGTGGAGTCATTAAAGGTGTTTCGCTGGATTATGGCTACAGGTATCTGACTAGCGATGGAGTTTGTTACCTTTGTGTTGCTACAAATTCCTGAGCCCCTTTGCAGGATGTTTGTTGACTGACTCATTCCACCAGAATCTGAGAGGAGATGGTGGGTGAGGTAACACGATTGTTGGACACACTTGACATTGGCTATCTCCTGTCTTTGCTCCTTAAATCACATTGCTGACTCCCCACCCTACCCTAATTCCCTCCAGCTTAATATGATCACCCCTTTCCTAATCAATCTTTTTGTTTTTTTGATTTTACAAAATGATCATTCTAAATTGTATTGTGATTGGGTTCATGTTAATGCATTTATTAAAGAAAAAAATCAAAGTTTTATGTAATGGAGAAATATAAAGTTACTTAAGACAGGTCCTTGCCCTCCATTTGTGGAGTTTACAGACCCATAGGGCTCTAAGGCCCAGACATGGAGACTAAATAGGGTATGGATTAGAGAGGTGCAGAAAAAAGGGTTTTGTAAGGTCTGAAGGAAAAGAGTCACTCCCTACAGAGAAATCAGGGAGAGTTCCATTCAAAAAGATGGGCAGGAGAAGATGGCGGAGTAGAAAGACTAGTATGCTAGCTCCGAACCCACAGCCTATATATTTCCTGCAAGAAGAACTCCCCACGAACTCTGGAGCACTGCAAGGAGCACAGAAACACAGTGGAAAAGATTTCCGTTCCAGAGAGCCCTGGAGAGCGGTCCCTAGGGTCCGTCGCACTCCGGAAAGTGGAGCCCACCCCTGCGTTGCCCTGGCTGGGTAGCCCTAGAGGAGCAGATCCGAGCAGGCTTCAGGGACGGCATCTCTGGCATCCGAGAAGGTCCCTCTGCCCACAGACGCTACAGGTCAGTGAGAGAGACTTCTGGGCTGGCCGAGAGGGGAGCAGGGTGTATCCATGACTCGGGCCTCCTCAGGAGGCAGCAGCAGAGGCAGCAGCGGCCCGGGACTCCCCAAGCAGGCAGGCAGAAGTTCAGGGCCATTACAGAAGGTCTCTGCATAAACCCCCTGTGGGAACTGAGCCTGGGAGACTGCCCTGCCCCCACCTGAGCACAAGAACTTAAGCTCACATTGAATAGAAGCCACATCTGCCACGGAAAGCCCATTTAAATCTCAGACCCCAAGCACTAGTTGGGTGGATCTAGGCGGGGGTGCAGAGGACTCTCAGAAGTCAAGTAACTGGCTGGGAAAATGCCCAGAAAAAGGAAGCAAAATAATACCATAGAGAGCTACTTTGATGGGGTGCAGATGTTCCCGCCTTTCAATTCTGATGACGAGGAAATATTCTTACCATCAGGAAAAGACATGGAGGGCGGGACCTCTGTATCCCAGACATCCCAGGTGGATGTCCGGTGGGCTCAGGCCATGCAAGAGCTCAAAAAGGATTTTGAAAATCAAGTTAGACAGGTAGAGGAAAAACTGGGAAGAGAAATGAGAGAGATGCAAGAAAAGCATGAAAAAAGGGTCAATAACCTTGGTAAAGGAGACCCAAAAAAAATGCTGAAGAAAATACCACCTTGAAAAATAGGCTCACTCATTGGCAAAAGAGATTCAAAAAGCCAATGAGGAGAAGAATGCTTTCAAAAGCAGAATGAGCCAAATGGAAAAAGAGGTTCAAAAGCTCACTGAAGAAAATAGTTCTCTCAAAATTAGAATGGAACAGATGGAGTCTAATGACTTTCTGAGAAACCAAGAAACCACAAAACAAAACCAAAAGAATGAAAAAATGGAAGAGAATGTGAAATATCTCATGGGAAAAACAACTGACCTGGAAAATAGATCCAGGAGAGACAATTTAAAAATTATGGGACTACCTGAAAGTCATGATCAAAAAAAGAGCCTAGACATCATCTTCCATGAAATTATCAAGGAAAACTGCCCTGACATTCTAGAACCAGAGGGCAAAATAAGTATTGAAAGAATCCATCGATCACCGCCTGAAAGAGATACAAAAAGAGAAACTCCTAGGAACATTGTGGCCAAATTCCAGAATTCCCAGGTCAAGGAGAAAATCTTGCAAGCAGCTAGAAAGAAACAATTCCAGTATTGTGGAAATGCAATCAGGATAACTCAAGATCTAGGAGCTTCTACATTAAGGGATCAAAGGGTGTGGAATAGGATATTCCAGAAGTCAAAGGAACTAGGACTCAAACCAAGAATCACCTACCCAGCAAAACTGAGTATAATACTCCAGGGGAAAATATGGTCTTTGAATGAAACAGAGGACTTTCAAGCATTCTTGATGAAAAGACCAGAACTGAAAAGAAAATTTGACTTTCAAACACAAGAATGAGAAGAAGCATGAAAAAGTAAACAGCAAAGAGAAATCATAAGGGGCTTACCAAAAGTGAACTGTTTACATACCTACATGGAAAGACAATATTTGTAACTCTTAAAACTTTTCAGCATCTGAGTAGTTGGTGGGATCGCACACACACATACACACACACACGTACACATGTGCATGCACACACACATACATGCACGCACATACAGAGAGAGAGAGCACAGAGTGAATTGACTAGGATGGGACCATATCTTAAAAGAAATTAAGGTAAATGGTGAGAGAGAAATGTAGTGGGAGGAAAGAGGGTGAAATGGAATGGGGTAAATTATATCTCATTCAAGAGGCAAGCAGGAGACTTTTTAGTGGAGGGAAAAAGAGGAGAGCTGAGAAAAAAACAAGAAGTTTACCCTCATCACATTCGACTAAAGGAAGGAATAAAATGCACACTCATTTTGGTATGAAAACCTATCTTACAATACAGGAAAGTGGGGGAGAAGGAGATAAGCAAGGTGGGGGGGATGATGGAAGGGAGGGCAATGGGAGGAGGGAGCAATTTGAAGTCAACACTCTTGGGGAGGGACAGGATCAAAAGACAGAGTAGAAAGAATGGGGGGCAGGATAGGATGGAGGGTAATTCAGTTAGTCTTACACAACACGACTATCATGGAAGTCATTTGCAAAACTACACAGATATGGCCTATGTTGAATTGCCTGCCTTCCCAAAGGGGAGGGATGCGGAGAATTTGGAACTCAAAGTTTTAGGAACAACTGTTTAGTATTGTTGTTGCTACTAGGAAATAAGAAATATAGGTAATGGGGAATAGAAAGTCATCTGGCCCTACAGGGCAAAAGAGAAGATGGGGACAAGAGAAGGGAGGGATGATAGAAGAGAGGGCAGATTGGTTATAGGGAAAATTAGAATGCTCTGTGTATTGGGGTGGGGGGAGGGGATAAAAGGGGAGAAAATTTGGAACCCAAAATTTTGTGAAAATGAATGTAAAAAGTTAAATAAAAATAAACAAACAAACAAATAAATAATGAATAAATGATAAAAAAATAAATAAAAAGGTGGGCAGGAATTAATCAACAAGAGGAAAAAGAATGTTTGGGAGGTCAATGATAAGGTTTTCACAGTGGTCTAGACATGAATTTGAATAATATGAATAAAGAAGTGGAAGTGAGAATGTACAAGGAATATTTGTGGAAGAACATAATTCAGTGTGCCTAAAACATGGAATTCATGTGGTATAAATATAGAAAGATATAGTAGTGTCCAACTGTAGAGCATCTAGACTAGCAGGGCACAGAAATTTGAACTTTCTTTGTTAGAAAAGAGAAAGCGACTGAAGATTTTTAAGCAATATTATCACTATCTATGCATAAAGAAGATGACTGATCACTTAACATGGTAGATTTATTTTGTCAAGGAGTGATATCTGATTCTTCATGACCCCCTTTAGGATTTCTTGGTAAAAATATTGGAATGGTTTGCCATTTCTTTCAGTAACTCATTTTACAGGTTAGGAAGCTGAGACAAACAGGGTTAAGTGACTTACTACAGAGTCACATAGCTAGCAAATATCTGAGGCCTTCTTTTCCTCCAAAAATGGCATTCTGTCCACTGTACCACCTAACTGCCCCAGTATGTTGGATAACAAGTTCTAAAACATGCACTGAATTTAATATATTGAACTTTGTTAAGGAAAAGTGTCATCTTAAGAAAAAAAAAGTATAAAAAGTCATTTTCCAAGGGACAGCCATGGTTAAGACAGCCTCTCGTTAGAAAAAAGTCTGGATATTTTAGGAGATTGTAATTTAGAAGCCAAGAAAGCTATTGCATCTTGGGCTGTATTGAGTCTATACAGTATACAGACTGATGGAAGGGAATGGACCAGCTTTCCATCTATGATCATATGACTAGAGATATTTATCTTATAGAGGAGGGTGTGTTTGTGTGTGTGTGTGTGTGTGTTGAAAGAGGTCATATACAAAAGAATGATTGCACTTGTTCTGCTGTATTGCTCATCATAGAACCAGGAGCAATAAATGGAAGTTTCAAAGAGACAAAATTTGGATTAATTTCAGGGCTCTTGAAGACAGGCTTTCAAAGAGGTAGAAGTCTTTCAGCAAAGTCTGAAAAAAAAATTACACACATATATATATGCACATGTATGTACATATATATGCACACACACAGTATACATATATATGTTTGTGCATGAATAATATAATTATATAAAATATAATGAAATTATATAATGAATGTTATATAATAACTTTGGGGACATCTTGTGGATGGATTGAACAAAGTGAACTTTAGGTCTTTTTTGAACTAGGATGATGTGATTCTCTGAGTCAGAAAAACAGCAATTCAACAGATGAAAGGAGAACAAAGACTGTGATCTCTTTGAAGATAGGCTAATAGAACAAGGAAGCGGAGGCTATAGAAGGTGGAGAGGGACAGCTGCGTCAAATTGAGAAAGGTCAAGGAGGAAGCCAGCTGGGCAAAGACTGTTGGATTTGGTGAGTAGGTAATTTGATAACTTTCTCAAAACTACCTTTCAGTAAAATGATGGGTGGAGAGATTATATTAAAAGTAACTAAGGAAAAAGTAGGTGAAGAAACGGAGCCATCCATCATAGATAATTGCATCTAGTTTAGTAGTGAAAGGGAAGAGAGAGATGGAATAGTTCTGGGATAGTATAAAAGTGGCTAGGAACAGATAATTTCAAGAGTCATTTATTTATATTCATTCTGTCCATTATATTAGGTGCTTGGTAAATATAGGGTATCCAAAAATGTTAGTGTACTTTTAAATTTTAAAGCTGAAAGTCTGGACTAACACGTGTGTGGTGTGTGTGTGTGGGTGTGATTTTATGGGATTGGATTGCACCTAGATTAAGTCATAAAGGGTATATACATGAGTCATAGTGGAAAGAGTGATGTGTATATACTTGAGACTTCTGATCAAATTCTGCTGAAGAGTTTTGCTATATGTGTGATTGTGGGCTAGAAAAAATTAAATAGTAATGATTATGATAACAGCCAACACTTACATAGCACCTACAGTATTTCAAGTACTTTGCAAATTATCTCATTTTATCCTCAAAGAAACTCCTAGAGGTAGGTACAATTAGTATTCGTATTTTACAGATAAGGAAACTGAGACAAACAGAGAATAAGCAACTTAACCAGGGTCACACAGATGGTGTCTGACACCAGATTTGAACTTGAGTTTTCCTTGCTTAAGGCACAGAACTCTATCCGCTGTGCATCTAGATTGTTCTGAAACTCATTTTGCTCATCTGGTATATGGGGAGAATAATAGTATGTGCCTCAAGGGATTGCTGATAAGAACAAATGAGAAAGTATATAAAATTCTTTATAAAACTTCACATATATAATTGATACCTGGTATTATTGAGCAGAAAAACTAGTCCTATGTTAATGCGAGCTATTATTACTGAATAGAGGAGTCAAGGGATTTTTAAGGAGTTCAGCTTTATCATATAAAGAGATAAGAAATTCATTTTGGGGTTTGGGTAGCGAAGGTAAATACTTGGTTCAACTCCTTCAAATAATAACAAGCTTGATTAAAAGGATTAAAAATTGCTAAGTTTATTTATTGGGTCAAGGAAAAATCTTTAGAGATTTGCTTATAAATGTGGTGTTTTTACCCTTCTGTTTAAAAAACAATTTGTGGCTGCCCTTGTCTCAGAGATCACTGAAATCCTCAAAATTAAGCACTTAATGCCCATCAAAGAGAAAGCAAGCATGGTAGCCTAGTAACCTTTGTTGGAATCGGGGGCTTAGAAATGAGGCTAAGTGGTGATTCATGAAGAGGTGATTATGTGTGTTTCAGCTTATTCCAGTATATAAATTACACTTAACCCATTTTCTGTAATTTGAAATTGATACATTATGGTTTTAAAAGGTTACTACCACTAATCCCTATCCGTCTCTGACCCTTTAAGTAAATATCCAATATTTAACTTAATATCTTAATATTCTTTTGATATTTACCACCAAGATTTGTATTTGCTTAAATTGTATATAATTATGAAATTCACATTTTGATTGCAAGAATTGGATTGCGTTAGAAGCACTTAAGACTTAAGGACTCCAGTTTAGCCACCAAATAAAAGAATGCATCGATTAGCTCTTTTCCTAATAATCTTTTTTTTCCTCAAAGGAATCTTATAATCGTACAGGGAAAGATAAACACACACGCACACATACATGTATATGCATGTATATACATATACACACATATTTTACATATATACATATGTATATCCATATATGCACACACATATGTTTTACTAAACATTTTTCCCTTTGATTTTCAGGATTCAAAGTCTAGTTTGTTTATAGTAGATTTAGGAAATCAGATTTATACTGACTGCTGCCTGCTGAGATTTAACAGGGTGAAATTGTTTTTTAGGGACTAATAACTCTTCTTATCCCCAAATGCATAATATGACCAAATTAATAGTAAGGTTGTTTCTGTAGAAATTTAAAGCAAAACTGTGCTTACCTAATTTGAGTTGATCAAACACCTGTTGTTATGGAAACAAAGTGCCTCAAGTAAGCAACTGAATTTATTTTCCCTTTATTCACATTATAAATTTACTTATCAAATAAGATCCATTGAAGAGTGGTCATGGACAAACCCTTTGAAAGATAACCCTATGTAAGCTAATGTTGAGGGGAAACACAACTTTCTCACCAACAAACCCAACCTGAAATTGAACCCTGTTACCTCACACAGGCCATTCTAGAATTGACCATGGAAAGTGCCCCAAAAGGTGACTTTCCTCTCAAACATACTATGGATTTGCTTTTTCTGTAGTCCTTGATGTTATGTGGTGGTACATGTCAGAGACAGAAGTAGAGAATCATAGTAACAGAAAGTGGCACAATGTAATATTACATCATAGCATTAGGAACTGGAAGGTACCTTAGATATCCTTTACTCCAACTTCTCATTTTACAAATGATTAAAGCCTGAGAGTTGCAAGTTAAATAGGTGAGCTGCCAAATGTCGCACATTTACTTGGTAGCGGACCTGATATTTGAACCCCATTTTTATGAATGAAATCCAATAGTCTTGTTACTATATTAATATTTCCTCCAAAGATTTTGGTTGCTGTGTGCTTGCATGAATCTCGGCAGGATGATGAACTAGCTAATTCTAAGAGGGGAAATGTACTTACTAAAATAGTAGAATTTATAATGTTTGGTGAAACTTGCAAGAACTTAACAGTGACTTTCCCAAATTGCGTGTATGTGTGTGTGTATGCTCTAATTTCCCTATTCATCTGTACGTACACATACATATGGGTACACATGTTGATGTATACACATATATTCACATTTTCCCTTTCTATGTGTACACAGTATGCATATAATTGCATATAAAGATAACACATATATATACCTATATGTAATATAATCATCAAAGGGTCATGAAGCACTTATTAAGTTTCCACTATGTGCCAGGCATTGTGCTAAGTTCTGGAGGCTGCTCATACATTACGTTTACATATGCATGTGTGCAAGTATGTATATACAACGTAGGTATACACACATACACATATCTACATATGCAAATAAAATATATAAATGAAAGATATTGCTGCCTTTTTCTTCCCAAAAGCAATATAATGTTGGACTAACATTAGAAAAAAAATAATTTGCACAAAATATAAAAAGATACAGAAATGATACTTTTAAAAAATAAAACTGCTTTTTTTCCACAATGAAATTTCTGTAGCTTTTAAATGCTATGTTAGAACCATTCAATTGAAGTGATTTAAGCAGTTTCATTAGTTCAAACTAGTATGTACTAAAGGTAGCCTTAAAATTGTCAATCTATTATGAAAGTCATTTTCAAAGATGATAATTGAGTTGAATTTACATTTACCAAATAAAATAATTTCTTTTTCTTGGAGTACTTTCCGAAGATTTGTTGCTGCTGAATAGAGCCCTGATGTCACCATAATTTCCACCTCCAACATGGCAACTTTCTGTCTTAAAACAAAAATCATGCTGTTGAAATGCCAATGTAAGCATTATTTTTCTTCAGAGGTGAAAAGTTCACAAACACAAAATAATTTATCAAAACAAAAGAACATCTTTCAAATTCTACTTTAATTTCCTTTCCATTTTTCTTTGTTTCATGTTAACTTGAAATTGACTTTTACCAACTGAATTAGTTTCACTACCAAAAAGTAATAAGATGAATTTTGTTTTCAATTTTTCAGTGTACCTTGAAAGAAAACGGTACTTGATTACCTTTTCTGAAAGGACATCAGAGATTGGGGAATTCATAGTGAATTTCAGTAAAATTTAGCAAAGAGATTAAAATTGCATAACTATATAACTGAACTGACTGCATAAATCCTAGGACCACTAATTGTTATTCCCTCAATGTAGCAATAAACTCTAAAAGGTAGCTACTCCAACTTTTTATCAACTATAAATCTTTATTCATTTAAACTTCTGGTTACCTGCAACACAATGATAACTGGTAGTAATGAAGTCCCTGAGGTCCTGTAAAATCCTGAAGTTCATTCTGAATCATGGAAAACAGATTAAACTATAATCAATATGGAGTTTAGTGTTCAGTATTGTATTATCTTGTAGATTTTCACCTTAAACCATGGCATATGAAAGCACTCTGTTAACCAGAATATTTGATTAAACAGAGCATTCTGACCACAATGAATGATAAGAATTTCCTGGTTTTCCAGCATAGACATTCAAGGCACTCTGCAATGCTATGTAGACATTCAGGATATAAACACTTCACTTAGAAATACTTATTCTGAACATGACTCAGAGTTGTTCTTGATAAGAATTATTAAATGTACCTTCTAAATTTGAGAAATTCATATGATGAAGTGATTTTTTTATTGAATGAAAAGTCTGAGAGTGACCAGATATCTCTAAGAAAAGTTTGTACTGTCATTCTGTGCATTTTTTTCCACTCAGGAGGATTAGAAGGTAGTTTTTATTCTGGTGATACTTAAATAATTTACTTTTACTTTGAAGGAATGAAAGAAGCATTTATATACTAAGGGAGTATATAAAATTAAATACAAATGTTATCATTGATATTTAAAGGCTTGAACAACAGGAATAAATCTTTACTAGATTGCAAAAACCAAGAGTGAGGAAAGAAAATAAACTGGATATAGAAAGCAGCAGCAATTCCAAGACTGTTAATCTGTTTTCACTTAGGAAACAAGTTATTGTTCAGTCGTTTCAGTCATGTCTGACTCTTTGTGACAACACTGGGGATTTGCTTGGCATAGATACCATAGTGGTTTATTATTTCCTTCTCCAGTTCATTTTACAGATGAGGAACTGAGTGAAGCAAATAGGGATTGAGTGGATTTCCTCAGAATAACACAGCAAGTAAGAATCTGAGGCCAGATTCGAATTCAGGAAGATGAATCTTCCTGACTCCGATAATCTATCTACTAGGCCACCTAGCTTCCCTACAAGTAGTTTCATAAAATCTAGCAGATGGGCACAAAGATGAGAGGGACAGGAAATAAGTTTTAAAATATACTGTGGTTTTGTTTTGCTTTGTTTTTAGAAATATCAGTTTTAAGGATATAGTTATCCTTTTCCATAAATGAGCATTTATTAAGCGTCAGCCATGTATCATGTACTAAACTAAACAAAGAAAGGGAAAAGACAATCTCTGCCTTCAAAAAGCTCAGGTAGGGGTGGAGGCAACACTATGAAAATAACTATGTACAAACTGTATACCTAACAAATAGGAAACAATTACTAGAGGCAAGGCACTAGCATTAAAAGGGATTGTGAAAGGCTGCATATGAAAAGTGGGATGTTAGCTAAGATTTGAAAGAAGCCCGGGGAGCCCAGGACAGGGAGATGAGGGCAGAGAGCATTCAATGCATGAGAGGAGGAGTGAAAATGGCTAGAGTGGAGATGGAGCATCTTGTTCCAGTAACAGCAATGAGGTCACTGTCTCTGAGAGGAATAGTGCTTTTGTGTGGTGAGGTGTAAGGTACAAGAAGACTGGAAAGATGGGCATGGTAGATGGCTGAAGGTAATATCAAACAGAGAAATTTGAATTTGATTCTGAAAGTGATAGGAAGCCATTGGAGTTTGAGTAATGGAGTGGCATGTATGGATCAGTGCTTTAGATACCCAATCACTTTGGTGACTGATTGGAAGATTAATTGGAATGGGAACACTTGTGGCAGACTAACAAAGAAGCTATTGCAATAGTTCAGGTGTAAGGAGAGGAGTGTCTGCACCAGGGTGGTGCCAGCATCAGAGGAGAGAATGGTATGCATTTGAGAGACAGTGCAAAGGTGAAATTAACAGACCTTGGCAATAGACTGAATATGGGGAAGTATAGTTTGAGAGATAGTGAGGACCTGTATGATTGAGCAACTGAGAAGATGTCAGTTTTCTCAACAGCAATAGGAAAATTTGAAATTTGCAAGTGTTTTGGGAGGGGGATTATTCCTTGATTATTTTACTTCGAGAATATGATTTACTTAAACTTTTTTTGTCCTCAACACCTCAAGAATAAAAAAGAAAATACTTAAATGAATTAAATTTGTGAAATTGGTGGGGAGGGGGAGGGGTTTGAACTTTCTCCTTTCACTACACAAAAGGAAAGAAAGGAAGAGAAGTAGAGGGTGAGACAGGTGTTGTGTGGTATGGGATCCACCTGCTCAGAAATAGCCAAGTAAGTGCAATTAAATTTCATACATCAACAGAACTCCATTCCTTCTCATTCATTCTCTTAGTACTTCAAGCATTAGTTGCTTTTATGAATAGATTAGATGTTCTAATTCTTTAAGTATTTTTCATATAATTCATAGGGGCTTTTAACAATCTTTTGCTCCCTAAAACATGCAATAAAATACTTGTCTATAATCTGTCATTATCAGTAATATTTTAGTAATATCAGTTATATTATCAGTAACTGAGATTCCATCTTATCTCACTTTGATAAAGAATAGCACAAGGCTAATTTTAAAAAATAATAATTAAGCTACTATTGATGCAGTGCTTTAAGATTTAAAAATTTTACATATGCAATTTCAATTGATCTGAAATATGTGCTATTATTATCACTATTTTCATATGAGGAAATGGAGGCAGAAAGAGGTTATATAACTTGCCCAGGATTATTAGGATTCAAACTCATCTGAATTCATCTGCCACATCACTTATCTGCCTAATTTAAAGGAAACGATAAACCTATTTTATAGAATAAGCTCAGTTAAAAAAAAATTACTTGGCAATATATGGTCTAGATGGGAACCAACTACAGTGTAGCCATTCCTAAGCTGGGACCTACTGGCTTTCACTGGACCAAGGAAAGTAATTTGAAATGGCCCCTTTTCTGAAATGCCTTAGTGTGTTTGGGGTATGTGGCTACCCTCTGCCCTAGCTCTCACTAGTTATTCCAATACCTGTGAAAACACATAACTGAGGAATTTCAGAGTCTCTTCAATGGACAACCAGTCAATAAGATTTCTTGATACCACCAACAACTGAAATAACCTGAAAGCAGAGGCCAGTTGCTGGGGGAGAGGAAGAAGTTTGGGGACAGAGAGAGGGCTAAGCTCCTTTTCTGTCCAGTTATCCACCTTTTTTCAGAGATCAGAGGAAGAAGATTCCATAGCTTGTCTTATGCTTAGCTTTTAATAAGGTTAAGTACCTCAAGCTCAGAAATCTTAGTAAGGGAGCAAGGACCAAGGAAGTATGTACACTGAAGGAATCCCTCCTGAGTGTGAAGGAAGGTTGCTGGTGTAAGGAGACCAGTATATGAATGCTGTATCATTTCATCCTGTAAGGTTTTTTTTTTGTTGTTTGTTTGTTTGTTTTGGAGTAACAAGGATCAGCACTTTGTTCAAATTAACATCATGTGGGAATACTGTATAAAATTTTTATTGAAATGCTCTACTTGTTGCAGTCCCTGTTCTGATCCTTCTCATTTCTGGGAAACGTAGTAAGATGTCACGTGGATTGGGCTCGTCTGTGACTACATATGTATGTTGTATAGAATAGTTTTATCCTACAGGATAAATGCATTATTTTCACCAGCCAAAGAGATTTGTCTTTGTTATTTTAAGCATTCATCTAGAAGCAACTGCAAAAAAATAAATAAATGAAAATAAAAAATAAAAAAAAAGACAAGCCTCACTGAAGAATTTGAATCTTACGTCTTTTCTCTAGTCAACAACGAGAAATCCAGAATAGTTACTCACTTTTTCAGCAATGAATCAGCATTCACTCTGGTCCAGATAACAGCATCATTAACTGTGGCCCTGGCAGTACTTGGCTGGTCAGGTAATAATAGCACTGGATTGCTGTTCAGTCACTTCAGTCACATCTCACTCTTCATGATCTCATTTGGGGTTTTCTTGGCAAAGATACTAGAGGAGTTTGCCCTTTCCTTCTCCAGCTTGTTTTACAGTTAAGGAAACTGAGGCAAACAGTTAAGTGACTTGCCCAGGGTTGCATAGCTAGTAAGTATCTGAAGCCAGATTTGAAGTTAGATGAGTTTTCCTGATTCCAGGCCCAGCATTCTTTCCATTCAGCCACCTCATCGCCTCTCCAATACTAGATAAAGGTATCATTTTCTTTGACAGTCATGAGGGTATTCTAGTAAACTACATACTATGAAATTTTATCTCCATGCTTGATTTCATGTGTATGTACTTAAGACACACTTATCCCATGACAGATACTGAAGAGGTAAAAGAAATTCAGCTATTTAAAGAAAAAAAAATTCTTCTGTAGCTGCTGAGAAATGATCAGGAAATATTTCTATTTAACTGAGTATTATCCCTTGCCTCATGTAGGCCTTACCACAGCTGCTCCATGGAGCTGGTCATTATTTTGCAAACATTCAGGAAATGAGAACGGCTTCTGTATTTTGTAAAATGTATTTTATTCCTTGCCATGTATGTCAGTAATCCTTTGTGGTGTTCCTGTGTACAGACAGTTTAGTCTGTATGGCACTTATTTACCACTCCCTGATTGAGAGCAATTTTCTTAATAGAAATATGGAATTATCAGAAACTGCAGCTGTCAGTAAAGAAAACAAAGAAGGCAAAAATAAGCAATATTTTTTCTGTTAAAAGACATGTGGCTTACTACTTAATGCTGTTATATTAATTTTCCTGAGTGCATTCTTCAATCATGCTAAGCCTGTATTCTGAATTTTATTGATTATTAAGGGCTGAAACACTTAATAAATTGAACATGACTAATGGTAGGAATTCATCAAATGTTCTTGAAGGGGGTGTGTAGAGCCAATTTTTTTAAAACTAGATTTTTAAATTGTCTTTAATGTTTGAGCTATGGTTTCCATTATTCATGATAGTTGTAGACTTTTATAATAGGGCATTATTATTACTTGGTATTGATTTCTAAATGATAAACGTTAAAATTTGGAGGAGCAGATAATGTTAATTTCTAGTTGACAAGTCTTTATTAGGGAGGTATCTTGGTATAAAGGAAAGGACCTGATATTATTTCTGAGCTATCCTATTAATTAGCCAAGTGACCTTGGGTGAGCCACTTAGCCTCTATAAGTCTCCATTTCTTTATCTATCAAGTGAAGTTGATATTATTTGTATTTCCATACTTATATAAAGCTGTAAGATTTATATGAAAAAAATCAGCCTATAATCATTTATTAAGCACTCACTTTATGCCAGACTTTGTTAGGTGCTGGGAATACAAAGAAATATAACAGTCTTTGCCTCCCAGGAAATTTCCATTCCATGTGTAATCATGTGTATAAAATTATCTTAAATCTATATCAGGAAACCCTACAAATCTGAAATATTACTGTTTTGAACAAGATCAAAGAATGGCTGTTGTGGGAGAGTCATAGCATGATTTATTGGCATGGCTCAGGTAATATTCATTTCTGGGGAATAAGGGTTCTGAACCCATAGATAGTAGTAAGATTATATATATATATATATATATATATATTTTCTGAGATTAGAGGAAATGCAGGGGCTACTCCTGCTCCCTAGTTGACACACCTAGATCTCCAGAAGGGTCTAGAATTTACTTTCATCCTGCCCTTGGATTTCTGAGGAACAGTACAAGCAAACATAATCAATATTGCTTACCACTTCATTCAATAAGCAAGGAGCTGAGCTTCACTAGAAATTCCTACCACTCAAAATGCGTAGGGGCAAGAATTCCTTTGAGGGCCTCTGAGCTTTCTGGAGACAGGGACACAGCTGTGAAAGTCTATCTTGAGTCTTCAAAGCCTATGGAAATACAATACTATAATACAATGAATATTCATCCCTGGTATTGTCTTAGAAAAAAAAGATAATAAAATTTTCACATTTTTTTGTTCTTTGAAATGAATAACCCTCTCGCTAGTGCTATTCTCATGTCTCACACATTTTCCAAACAACATCCAATGACAAGTATTTTATTATTTCTATTGTTATTACATTGGAAACTGGGATTCTTAGAGATCAAGGTCAAATAGGCATCAAGTGTAAAAACTGCATAGCATCTCTTCCATCTCTTGAGTCAGCTAAAGAAATTCCTAGTCATTTGAGGTGATCATCCAGGCTAATAAATGACTATTATTCTATCCTTTTGGTTTGTAGATGAAAGGAAGTAACTTGAACATTATAAATGAGTTAGTAATAATCTGTTTCCACACAAGTTCAATTTATAGCATACAATAGTTGTGAATAGAAATCCATTTTATGAGCTATCTTGATAGTTTTAAGTGGATTCTCATAGCCAGGGATTGTGTTTCCTATGTATGTTGTAATAGAATTTAAATGATAGTCCTTGTGAACTTTATAGACAAATTCTCATCTTTTTCTACATCCCCTTAGTGTTTCTCTGCGTGCATTAAGATTAATTAGATAATGTTTCCCAGGTGCTTTGAGCTCATGGAGGGGAAAAAAACCCTATATAACATGGTAGCTTAAATGGCTGTTATTCACTTCAAAGGCAGCTGCAGGAGGGTTCAGAAAGAATGAATATTTTATTGATAATGACTCATGTTGAATGCCGTTGTGATGGCTGAAACATTATCTGGTTTTATACATAGCTATTTACTATCAAATTGGTGACATTCCCAGCCCACTTCATTGGACAACTCAGAAAATGGGCAGCCAATTTCTCCAACATTCATTATAGTGATGCATTTGAGTGGATTGAGGTGGGTTGGTTTTGAAGGAGATTGACAGTGTTTGGCTTCAGGGAAAGTTTGCCTTGAATCTTGGTCCCTCAGGCAGGATGGGATGACTGCTGTCTAGCAAGTCCAGCTACTACCATGGTGCCAGACCATTTTATAAGGTTTTTAGGAATAGAATTCTTAGCATCTCATGGGATTGTTATGAATTAATGATGTGATGCTATTGAAGGATGGCACTCAAGGTAGAACAAAGGAAGTGGTTTTTATCAAGGTTCTGTCAAGTCCCTGGAAAAAGCAAACTGTATCTCTAGGCTAATGAATAAAGACCCTGATGCCCTCTAGTATCTCTAATTCTTACCCAGGACTGACTTGTAGTGCTTTAGGAGAGATGATGCCTACTCATTCAGATCAAATTGAAGAATAAATAGACCTTAGGAAGAGTGATGCAATATCCAATTTTTCTATCTGCTCTACTTTACCAGCCCCCCTCTCCCAATTCAGAGTAAATCCCAAAGAAGAGTAGAAAATGAGTGAATTTGGGTTTGGGTACCATTGGGAAGGCTGCTGACTCATTGGTGCCCCACTGCTTTACTCTTCAGATCACTGATGGAAAGAAAAGGGAAAAAAGCAAAACCTTTATTTCTTGTTAGCTCATAAGAGATATCTATATGAAAATTTTTCAATAATGTTTATCATATCTCAATACTTTTATATGTATACCCTGGTGGGAGACACAGTCTATCTTTGAGGTGTTTAACCAGTTTACCCAGTTGATAGTTCCATGGAAAATGTCCTTTGCAGACATTTACTAGAAAGAAACTCTTTTTAAGAGTTTGGTTGTATTTGTGGGATAGCCAAAAATTAATGTAATTGCATGATCATAGCTTCCTGTATTTGTGACTTGTTGCACTTTGAAGAATGATTTCATAGCAATAAGGCTTGTGATTTTCTTTGCTTTCTAATATCACTAACAAACAGAAATTAAAGAGAAAATGTGCAATTGGCTAAAGTAGAAATGCTGTAAGATGACTAAGGATGAAGAAGACTTGATGTTTTAGAAGCAACTGAAGGCTCATTATCTATCAATAAAAGATATCCTTTCTTTTAGCGGAGGGCACAGTAGAGTTTGGAACTATGATAGCTTACAGGATTTGTAAGTTAGTTTTAGAGTTATTTAGAATGCTGCACCCTGCTAATTTCTCCCTTTAGTTTCCATACACAAACAAATACACACACACACACACACACACACACATATATATATAGGTATACGCATGTGTATATATTTGTGTATGTATGTATATATATATATACATATATATGTATATATATACACACACACACATATTCAGCTTAAATTCCACCTACTCAAGAAACCCTTCCAGAGAGAGAGAGAGAGATCTCTAAGGTCTTTAAGTTTGTGGTCATAATTTTTCAGTAGAACAGCCAAAAACGTTAAAATTTGTTTCTGAAGGTCAGACCTATGAGAAATACAGTTTAAATTAAATCAATCTGCTTGGCAATCTGTATTTCTTTATTAAACATTAGAAAAATGCTTGGTGACCAATATCACACTTCACTTTCTTCATGTGAAAGTGTAGTAATGACTTTTAGTCTAAAACCTGCTGAAGTTTAGTTAAGAGTTTTCTTAGTTCAGGTTTTGTTGTTAAAATGAAAACCAAATAAGCTGTGTGTGTGTGTGTGTGTGTGTGTGTGTGTGTGTTGGTGCTTTCAGAGCTAGTTTAGGATCTCATGCCCAAAATAATCAGGTTGGTTTTTTTTCTTCCAAAACAGGGACCAACTCCTAATTCCTTTGCATCTTTCCTCATTGCCTAGTGCAAGTTTTTTCTATACAATCACTGTAAGGCAAATTATATCAACTGACTGGCCACAGTACAAATTATATAGTAGGAGGAAAAACTCTTCCAATTGCTTAGGACAAATGCCCTTCCCCCACAAAAAGTTGTAAAATATTTCAGTGTCCTGCAAAAGTCTAGCTTCCCTAAAAAAGTGGACGTGCCCTTCCATGACTGTGCTAATGCCTGAATCATTTCCAGAATGCTTCTTTTCTAATTGCTTTCAGAGATAGTTTATGAGCCATGCCCAAGAAAATCGGTCTCATTTTTTATCCTTCCCTCCCAAATGGCATTATCTACTTTGATCACTCACCTTATTTGCCAGAATCATGAGTGTCTTGGCTCTTTCAAAATATCAAATCCATCTTCAAAAGGTGAATTATGCAATTGCTGAGCATATTCCAAAGCAAGTATCACAGCTTCCTAAGGCAATTTCAAAAGGGAGAAGTACAAAAATGTTTGGAACTGGGGCAACCACGTTAGAATGTGAATATAGCAGCGAATATTTGAAGAACATAGCACTCATTTGAAAGTGTAAGTTTTAGTATGTTTTTTTTTAATTCATGTACTTTACATTTGCTTAATCTTCATTTTGGACATGGGAATACTTACGTTAATTAACTGAATTCCTAGTCACTTTTGTTCAAGATGCCCTCTAAGAGCTTTGCATAGCAGATGAATAAAGGTTCTTCCATAGATACCACCATGGAAATATATGCCCATTCATAGGTGAGCAGCTCATGTAATGAATAGGAAAGACACCAGAATGAATTCTCCTGCATCTCCCAAGTAACAGACTTTTCTTTTAAAAAGAGGAAAAAATTACTATTTCCAGTCTTTTGTAATTTTCCCTTTTTCCTAATTATTTACTCCTTTTATTCCTTAGAAAAGCAGTTCACTTTTTATTATGGCAAACTATTTGTAGAGCAAAGTAACACATTTTTTTTTAAACCTAAGTGCTATGTTTTAATGTTTGCGTTCTCTGCGGATGCTCCATCACAGACAGTGCTATTGTCTTCAAGCAATGATGGGTCCAAAGGTGCCCTGTGGGGTGGAGAGAGCATAATTATTTATATTATTTCTTGATTACTCTTCAGCTTCTGCATTTCTTATGAGTACATCTCTCTCTTTGAAAGCATAGTGAATGTCTTATAATACATTTTGGAAATAGAATTAACATGACATAGGAAGGAGATTCAGGGAATTTTGGAAGTAGTTAAGACACTATGGATACTGGAAGATAACATCCAATTACAAGTGAATTTGTCTTTCATTTTTCTATTTGCTCCTTTCCCAGGAAATCTTGCCCCACCCATATTGCCACAAAATAGAATAGTTGCATAATGTCACACCTCTTTGTACTTGGAATCTAAGCTGCCCTGCCACTGATTCCAGGTGAGCTGATCTATAAGTCGTTCTCTCTGCAGATGTCAAGAGAGATCAAATTTCTTGCTCAAACCCTGCAATGGACTTGGAGGAATGATTGCATGGCCATGAAAGTGATGAGGCCAATTAAATCTCTTAGCTTTGTGTTGATGCCCAGAGAATACCATTAATTTTGCAGTACCTTTAATTAAAAGGTTTGTTTTATTTTTCCCACAGTAATAGACAACAAGGTTTTGTTATTTTTTTTTCCACTCTTTATGTTCAAAATATGGATGAATCTAGAAATGTTGCTTTAGGAATTTAATAAAGATTCATTGCTAATGATGGAGAAAGCTATTGTTTTCTTCATTTGTTTTTGTGTTGCTATCATTTTCAATTTTTTGACGTCATCAAGGAGAAGACACAAAAGCCTATGGTTACAACATTTAAATGTATGTAATGTGGAAGACCGAGCCCCAAGAACTAAGTAATGCTCCCCTCCTTTTTTTCTTTATTTTCTTGCAGGGCAGTATGCAGACTTTCTAAATATAGGTGAATAATAAATGCCTATCATTAATCATTAATAAGATAGTAGCAAAACCTAGTATCAGCATAATCCTCTTCGACTTTGATGAGTGTACATTGCTGTTTTAAATAATGGCATGAAAGGAATTGGAGCTATCCAATATAGATTTACCATAGTAAATGAGTTTGTGTTACTGTATATATTTTGCACTCTACACCCAGTTATCAATAACCAGCTCTATGCCTCACAAAGGCCAGCTGGAGCAGGAAAAGAATAATTGGCATTCTTCATGGAGCCAGCTTATCGATGAGGTGGACAGAAGTAATATTTTCAGCCTGCTGGCTGTCCATCTGTAAGCAGTTTTCGGAGCTGCCACTTTTCCTTTCTCTGGAAACTGTTATGGCTTTGTCTGCCCAAGGAAAATAATGAGATCCATCTATCAAGCAAAAAATAAACAATAAACTCTATACCTTCCAATTAATTTGTTTTCACCTCGGTTTACCAATGTGCATTCAGTTAACTATCCATCATATTCTATGCATGCAAAAGAAGTGCATTTCTCAAAGGGTCGAATCCATTAACCCTTTTGCTAACAAAATATATATGAATACCCTCCAGCTAAATCAGGGACTTGCAAAAATCAATCCTTTTGGAGAGCTCATAAACACTCCTTCTCTTTCCCACTGGTGCACACAAACACTGAGTGCTTGATGAAACAGTGTAGTGCTAACCAAATAGGTTGTTCTCATTTATCCGTCTAACAGAAGTATTCTTTCCTCCTTAAGTGGCCTTCTGATTTTAATACCATGCTCATATTTCCAGCAATTGCTGTGAAATGGGCAACTTGAAACAACAACTTCAACTTGCAGATGTTTTTCATTTGTTAACAATACCATTTAAAG
The DNA here is from genome assembly GCA_023548195.1 of Bettongia penicillata ogilbyi. Classification (NCBI taxonomy): domain Eukaryota; kingdom Metazoa; phylum Chordata; class Mammalia; order Diprotodontia; family Potoroidae; genus Bettongia; species Bettongia penicillata. The sequence continues at coordinate 1,046,028 of JAJHZJ010000264.1, forward strand.
AGAGTAAGGCAGGGTACATAAACTGTCAAATGACATTTTTTTTCTTTCCCTTATAAAAAGTACACATTATTCAAAATAAGAGACACTCAAAAGATGACTCCAAGGCAGTCATTTATTCATAGGATTTTGCTAACATTTATAAACTGCTCATGCTTACTGCAAGCGGCCTTATTGCTGGTAAGTGGTTTGAGCACCAAAAGGGGCTCTGGAATAAAATACCAGTCTTATTCTGAGCCTTTTTAATACCATTAAAATAGACTGTATTAAATAAGCATCCAGTTCCTGCTTTAAAACTTATAGACCATTGTAACAGAGAATTCAAGATGTTCACTACTTATTTGCAGAGATAATTCCAAAAATTCAATTAGCCAACTGGTTGGCTGACACTTATTTTTTCAGTGAGACAGTATTGTAAATGATGGTTAGGTTCCCAAGCCTACCAACAACCCTCTGTAGAATCATATAATCTTTAAGCTAGGAGGAAGCTGATCTAGTCTTCCTATAGTCCATATTCCTAACTTTATAGATAAGGAAAGTGAGGCAAAAGTTGAAAGATTTGCCCAAAGTATTCTTGTAATGAAAAATTGATAATGATTGTAGTAATTATCACTTTAAAAAGTACAACAGCCTATAGCCACCAGAAGAAAATAAAAAATGCGTATACTTCCCATTTTTTAAATTGACATGGAATTTAATGAATTTAGAGGAGGATAAAGCAGGAGATAGACGTTTGCGGAGATTAGAAAGAGAACGTATTGGCTGTTTTTAAAAACTGGATAGGTTAATGGAACCAGTTCCAATACCTAATTTCACTTCAGAACTTGCCTTGGTACAGGTATTTCACTAGCAGTACTCTTATACTTTTCATATTATTGATGATTAGGGTCTTTTTTATCTCACAAATAGAATGAAGCAGATGGGAAGACAAAGAAAAAGAAAAGTTGAGAATATTTTTTCCTGAGAAAATTGGGCAAGAACCCAAAGATAGGACAGAGTTTAAAGAACGGGTAAGAAAAAGATCCCTTTAGGTAACAACTGAAGTGTGGACATTGCAAAATAGATGACAATGGAGAATGTGATCCCTTGAGGTGAAAACAGTGGGGCAAGATCAAAGAAGCAATGGAATGAGACAGTCCCCCAATCTATGGACCATTATCCCATCTTTGTAATTGTACATATAGTCCATAGGTACATATGATTTGGAAGTCTGGAAATGGTTATACCAGCTTACTTATAACTTTATGAAAAATCTGAAAGGAAAGGATTATTTGGAGTGGGGGCAATCCATTAGGATAATTGGGGGAATAATAAAAACTGATAGTTGTATAAAATGTTTAATTAGTAATATCTTATTGAGAATGTTACATAGAGTTGGAGAACTAGAATGAAACTGACACTTGCTTGTCACTATCAGAGAGCTGAACTCAAATCTTCCTTATTCAAAGGCTAGCAAGCGATTTACTTTGCTGGGAGACAAGAATACAATGTGAGGCAAAGATTATAGAATATGAAGGGTTGTACATCTCTGCATTCTGTTTTGTTGGAAGACTAGCATGAAGTATGCCGCAAGAACCCTGACTAGGAATAGTAGCTGAATGATGTCTTCTCTAGTTAGTAGGAAGTCTTGAAGAAGAGGCAGTTTTTTTTCCACCCCTCAAGTCATGGTAACAAAATAATACTTTTCAGTAACTGATCTGTTAAGAACCCGAATACATAGTTCAAATTACTGAGGTAAAGGCCTTTCCATAATCTTTACCCTTTAAACATTCCCAAAGTATCAGGAAGGAAAGAAGAGTAAAGAGATAGCTGTCTTGTATGTCACAGCACCTTTTTTTTTCTCAAATTCTTGTTCTTAAATAAAGAAATTAATTAATTAATAATTAAATAGTTCCCCATTTATTTGTACTGACACATAGTGGAGAAGAACCATTTTAGAGGGAAAAAACAGATAATTCACTCCTACTCTGGGATGGAAGATGCCATAGGAACCTTCCCCTTCTCTCTAACTTGCTTTCTTAATTGTACTTCTCTTGTGTTAGTATTAACATCGATTTATATCCCTAAAGCGAAAACTGGCTAGTCATAATGGGGATGTGAGCTAAGAATGGTGCGAAAATAATCTTGGCTTTAGAGAATCTACATAGAGTAAATCTACATAAAGATAATCTACAGAGAGTAAATTTAGGGTTTGACCTGGAGAGAAAAGGAAACTGGACTATCTCTTATTCACCATTTTTTAGCTCCCTGCCTCATAGATATCAGGTGCCCAAGCCATAGTTGAGCTGCCTGCTTCTTACTCAAGCCAAGCTCACAGCATGGGTCTCCCTTTCCTAGGGCCAGAGACATGGAAGGGGGCAGCTGATACCTGCACTCAACCGAAAAGGCCACTTGCCGTAATAAGAGCTGAGTCTATTTAGAAAAGCAGGCAAGATTGCCAAGAAGACTTTAGCAGGCATATCCTAGTCCAGAGCAGAGACATGGGCAGGATGGTGGGAGGAGATTTCAAGAGCCCTCCTGTTCAGTTATAATCTATTTGGGAAAAGTGACATCCAAGGCCCATAAAACAAAGAAGGACACCTTTTGATCTCCTTCTGTCTCATTTCAAGCCCCCAAAGGACAACAGACCAAAAAAGTCAAGTTCACATTCTCCAACTTGCTTTGAGGTTTTCTTTTAAACAATGAGTATGTTTTAGAGAAGATATATTGCATGATTTTTCCTCTGATTCTTTCAAGACTTTTTATATGAAAATGTTTATCCACTGAGGAAAAAATGTAACCCAATGATTGTGAAAGAAAAATACCACCCCACAAACACATACTGGAAAGTTGTTGATTTAAAGAGAATTATTGAATTAGATAACATAAGCATTAGGCAAAAAAGAAAAATGTATGTATGTAGGGTGAGTGGTGATCTTCACTGTATCACATAGGGGAAAGGAATATACTTCTATGACACCTTCCTTGTGCTGGATACTATGCTAAGTACTTTACAAATATTGTCTCTTCAGTCACACAACAATCCTGTGAGGTAGATGTTATCCCTATATTTTCAGTTGAAGAAACTGAAGCAAAGAGATTAAGTGGCATGTCCCAGTTCTCTAGTCTCTTTTCTGAATTTTTCAATAAAGGAAACTGAAGCCAAAGGGGTTATTTGACTTTCTCAATGTCATACAAATAATAAACATCAGAAGCAAGATGGGAAAACAGATCTCCCAACTCCAAAGGTACTGTTCTTTCTCTGTACCACCCTATTGTTACTTTTGGTTTAGAAAATTGTGTTTATGTACTTGTAGTGTTTTGTAAAATGTTATAATTTTTCAGAAATAGATCAATTTGTTTCCATGTGAATCACATAAGTGGTTAGCTAGGTGGTACAGTGGATAGAGCATAAAGCTTGTAATCAGGAAGAGCCGAGTACAAATCCAGCCATAGACAATTACTACCTGTGACTCTGGCAAGTCACTTAACCCTGTTTGCCTCAATTTCTTCATTTGTAAAATGAGCTGGAGAAGGAAATGGCAAAACACTCTAGTATCTTTCTCAAGAAAACTCCAAATGGGGTCATGAAGAGTTAGGCATGACTGAAATGACCAAACCACAAAATAGTACAGAATTTGATACACTTGAAAACACCTTAAATATTCACTCCCTTGATTAACTGAGACTGTTACAAATTATCACATATATTAGTTTGGGAAAAGTAGGACTTCAAGGAGTATCTACATCTTAAAAGTATGTAGGAAACAGTATAACTGATAAGGAAGGAGAAGGGCTAAAAATCCTTAATAGCAGAGATGATCTCTTAGTCTTCCAAGTCCCTGTGACTTATATAGGGCTTTTCATGTCTGGGTTTTGTGGCTTATTTTTGTTTTGATTCATTAACTTCAAAGAGGTGCAGCATGCTAAAATAAATGTAGAGCTGACTTCACAATCAGGATGGTTTGGATTCATATACTGGCTATGTGTGTCACCCTGGGCAATTCACTTAATTCTCACTGTTCTAGCAAGTTTCTAAGACTTTAAGTTGAAAGGAATACAGACCTGAATTTGCAGAAGGTTCCTATTATAACCCTTTTTCATCAATGAAATCATAGGTCTGATCTTCATTACTATTAACCTTATGGCATTCTTGGGAAGAAGAAGAAAAAGAATTTTGGTTCTATGTCTTTTCTCTTCCCAACCCTCCAAAAAGTGCTGTCACAGACTCATCAGTTTCTCCACATTTAACAAAAATTGCACAAAAAACTGTATTGCCCAATGGAGATTCCATTGAACTTAATGCAATAATTGATAGGAGTGAAATATTTTGCCACTACTGTGAGGCTTTGTCAAAAGGAAGGACAGTTTAGTATAAGACCAAAGTAGGTTCAGCTTCCCTCAAGTATTCTTTCCTGTCACTTTATTTTGATCCTTTTTTATTTTTAATTAGTAGGTCTAGGAACATTTCCTTAAACAGTGAGATGAATGATGCTCAAGCATGATCTATTCTTTGCTATATGATTAATAAGCTTCCAAACCAAAGAAGATCAGAAGTAGTCCCTAATATATGTAGGCCCAGAATTCTCAGGAGAAGTGAGTCTATGAATACTAAAAATAGTAAGGAAAAAAATTGCCATTTTATATGAGGGAAAATTTCGATTTCTCACAGATAAAAATTGGTCTATTAAGAAAACTTTGGAACTGGAGCCTAGAATAAATAAATGTCTGTTGTTTTCTCTTTAATTTCTAGGATTAAGGTGGTGGGAGTGGGTGGGAAATCTTATAATAGGAAGAAGACCACTTGTAATAAAATGGCTCATATTTGCTTAGCATCTAAATTATTTTATTCACAACCTTCCCCCACCCCCACTATGGAAACATAGTGATCTCCTTTTGCAAAGACTTTAAGAGTTTTTAACTTGCTTAAGGACAGAAAGAGCTAGACATTTGATGATCTATAAAATTATGTCATTCAAAGTACCTTAGAGCTCTTGGGAGGAGGGGGGGTGGTCATTTTTTGTTTTAAATTAGCACAACTCTAAGAATACTTGAGTATTCTACACAATGTGTTTTGAATAAAGATTTATTGATTTCCACTAAATTCACTTTAAATGTTTTTAATCTGACTGAAAGGACAGGATTTTGCTGTTTTAAATTAAAAATAATCTAGTGGTGAAAGTTCATCACTTCTGGATTCAGTCAGCATCTCCTCATATTTGAATTAATAATGATTCCAAGAGAATAAAATATAAGCATACTTACAGGTTTCTCCAAGGAATATCCTTCATTTCAGCTCAGTTTTCCTTTCCCAAAAGCTAAAGTGATTTTAGAAATATGGTCATTTTGCAAGGACGCTATCTTTAATGTCATCCACACTAGGTTGGAAGCTGGTATACTCAACAGTCAGAGGTTTCATCAGGATCCCACTGAAATGCCATTGTGGCAATCTTCATGTTCTTTAATAAGTTCACTGACCACATTTTTAATGGAGTCTAAAATTCATGATTGCTACTGAAGTTTGTCAAACCCAGGAGTGCCAGTTTTTATTTTGCTATTTAAAAAAAACTATAAATTGTTTAGGAAATTGAAGCACTTGAAATGAGCCACACAGCTAAATTGAGTGCTATCACAAAAAACCAGTAAGTCAAAAGCATTGATTCTTTTCTCCTGTAAAATTGTTACTGTTATAGCTTAAGGATGAAGAAAAGCTTGACAATTTGAGAAACATCCTAATGATAAATATGAAAATAACATTTTAAAGGAGAGTTTAAAAATACATTCAGCATTCTTCAACACTTGAAGTTTATCAAAGTAAAATAAGTTTATCTTAGTTGAAACTGGAATGAAAGGAGCAAAGGATGAGAGCAAGAGGAAATCATGGAAAGAAAACATGGGTTATAGGAGATGGAAAAAACCCCTTAGACCACCTGCATTAAGTATAACTTGTGCAAGTGACCCTATTGTTTAGGGATTTTCAATGCATTAGAGTAAGTCTATACATTAGTAATCATTCCAATTAGGCAAGTAGACCACTGATCAGGCTGGTTTCAGTGATTTAAATGTATCATAGAAACTCTTTGTAGTCTGAGAATAAGTTCTTTAAAACAGTGACTGTCAAAATAAGTCCATTCTTAGACTTTTTTGTGATGGAAAACTATAAAACTTTCTTTTCTTTATCATAACAGCTGTATTATCTCTGCTGAATTGTTACCTTTATGCTTCATTTGGGCATGGTATGGCATCGGTTTTTCAAAACTTATGCCAAAGGGACACAGAACCAAATTGGAAAGGTTTTAGTACAGATTTAGAGATAGATTATATGGCACTTGACCTTAGTATGGATTGTATACAACCAAGATGGAGTACATTATTCCAAAGATGGGGACAGCCAGTGAAAATGTACAGAAATGAGAAATGCAGTGCCATGTATGAGAAATAACAAGTAACCAGTTTGGGGCATATTGAATGTGTGGTGCTTTGGGAAGGGAGAGACTAGATGTCAGGATTCCAATGAAAAATCTTTTGTTATCATCAAAGTGAAGGGGACTGAAACCTTTGACTATGGTGGTAGCAATATACGTGGTGAAAATTAGTTGAATGCAAGAGATAGTGTGATGATTAAATTGACAAAATTTGTCACCTGAGTAGAAAAGATAAAGGAGAGAGATGAGTTGAGGATGTCACTTAGTTGCAAACTTAGCTACTTTGAAAGAAAGCCCATGACAGACTTAAGCAAGTTAGAAAGAGATAGGTACCTAGGGTCTAAAGATGATGTGTTTAATTTTGGTCATGTTGAGTCTGAGCTTTCTATCAGACACATGAGTGGAATTGCTCAGCAACTAACGGTGATGAAGGACTAGAATTCATCAGGGAGATAAACAATATTTAAGGCTGGAACCGTTCATCTTTTGTCTTTGTAGAAAAGGTCATTGAACCCATGGGAACTGAAGAAACCACTGTGGGGGTGTGGGGACCTACAGTCAGGATCACACAGGACCTTGCAGCTTCTACCTTAATAGATTGCAGGGATTGGAATATGGTATTCCATAAGGCAAAGGAGCTTGGCATACAACCAAGGATCAATTACCCAGCAAAAATGAGCATAATCTTTCATGCAAGGAGAGGGACATTCAATAAAATAAGGGATTTCCAGACCTTCCTGATGAAAAGGCCAGAGCTCGATAGAAAATTTGATCTACAAATACAATTTTCAAGACAGTCATAAAAAGGTAAACAGGAAAAAAGAAAAAAATGTTATTAATATGGATAAACTGTTTACATCCCCATATGGGAGGATGATACTTGTTAGTCTTGAGAACTGAATATTTATTCTGACATTTAAAAGGGATATACATAGAGATGGTGTGTATAAATTAATTGATGTGATGACTAAAAACCTAATTAAGGGGTATGAAAGGAGAAAAGGAAAGGCGGAGGCAGAATAGGGTAAATTTTTTTATCAAATGAAGAGGAATAAAAACTATTATCATAGAGGGAAAGAAGGGATGGAGATGTGCATTGCTTGAACTTTACTATCACTGGGTTTGTTTCAGGGAGGGAATAACATACTCAGTAAAGTATAGAAATCTAACTTTCCTTACAGGCAGCAGGAAGGGAATGGGGAAAGAAAAAGAAGGGGGTGGTTAGAAGGGAGGGAAGATTGAGGGAGATGGTAGTCAGAAGTAAAACTCTTTTGAGGAGGGGAAGAAAGAAGGGAGAAATAAAAGCACAAATGGGGTGAGGGGGAATAGGATGCAGTTAAAGGTACAGATAATAATCATAACTGTGAATGTGAATGGAATGAACTCTCTCATAAAATGGGAGGCAGTTAGCAGAATGTATTAAAAACCCTAGTCCTACAATATATTGTTTACAAAAAAACACATTTGAAGCAGGGAAATACACACAGGTTGAGGTAAAAGGCTGGAGGAGAAGATATTACTTCAGCTGAAGTAAAAAAAAAAAGCAGGGGTAACAATCCTAATCCCAGACAAAGCAAAAGCAAAACTAGATCTAATCAAAAGAGATAAAAAAGGAAACTATATCCTGCTAAAAGATACCATAGACAATGAAGTAATATCATTTCTAAATATATATGCAAAAAGTGGCATAGTATCCAAATTCTTAGAAAAGGAGTTAAGGAAGTTACAGGAAAATATAGACAGCAAAATATACTAATGGGTGATCTCAGCTTTCCCTTCTCTTCACTTGATAAATCTAACCTCAAAATAAACAAGAAAGAAGTTAAGGAGGTGAATAGAATTCTGGAAAAGGTAAATATGATAGACCTCTGGAGAAAACTGAGGATAGAAAGAAATATACCATTTTTTCTCAGCAGTACATTGTGCATACACAAAAATTGACCATGTACTACAGCATAAAAAGCTCACAATCCAGTGCAGAAAGGCAGAGAGGGTCAATGCATCATTATCAGATCATGATGCAATAAAAATTATATGTAATAAAGGGCCATGGAAAAATGGACCAAAAATGACTTGGAAACTTAATAATCTAATCCTAAGGAATGAATGGGCCAAACAACAAATCATAGAAACCATAATTTCATTCAAAAGGATGACAAAAATGAGAACCTACCAAAACTTATGGGATGCAGCAAAAGCAGTTATTAGGGGAAGTTTTCTATCTCTGAATGCTTACATAAATTAAATAGAGAAAGAGGAGATCAATGAATTGGGCATAGAGCTGAAAAAGCTAGAAAAAGAACAAATTAAAAATCCCCAATTAAATGAAAAAATAGAAATACTGAAGACCAGAGGAGAGATTAATAAAATTGAAATTGAAAACAAAAAACTATTGAGCAATAAATAAAACTAAGAGCTGGTTTTATAAAAAATGAAATTGAATAAACCTTTGGTCAATTTGATTTAAAAAAGGAAAGAAAACTGAATTACCAGTATCAAAAATGAAAAAGGGTGAATTCACCTCCAATGAAGAGGAAATTAAAACAAGAAATTATTTTGCCCCAACTGTATGTACATAAATTTGACAATCTTAGTGAATCAGAAAAAGAAATTGAACAAGCCATCAGTGAACTCACTAGGAAAAAAATCTTCAGCGCCAAATGAATTTACAACAAATTCTATCAAACATTTAAAGAATAGATAATTCCAATAATATATGGACTATGTGGGAAAATTGGCAGAGTCCTACTAAATTCCTTTTATGATACTAACATGGTGCTGATACCTAATGTAGGAAGAGTCAAAACAGAGAAAGAAAATTATAGACCAATTTCTGTAATGAATATAGATGCAAAAATTTTAAATAAGATATTAGCAAAAAGATTACAGCAACTTCTCATGAGAGTAATATGCTTTGATCAGGTAGGATTTATATCCAGAATGCAGGGCTGGTTCAATATTAGGAAAACTATTAGCATAACTGATCATACTAATAACAAAACTAACAAAACATATGATCATCTCAATAAATGCAGAAAAGGTTTTTAACAAAATAGAACACCCACTTCTATTTAAAACACTGGAGAGTATGGGAATAAATAGAACCTTCCTTTGAAATAATAAGTAATATCGACCTAAAATCATAAACAAGCATTCTATGTAATGGGGATAAGCTAGATACATTTCTAATAACATGGAGGGTGAAAAGATGTCCTCACCACTTTTATTCAATATGGTACTAGAAATGTAAGCTTTAGCAATAGTATAAGTAAAAGAAATAGAAGAAATTAGAATAGACCAGGAAGAAACTAAGTTATTACTCTTTGCAGATGATATTCTCAGAGAATCAAGTAAAAAACTACTTAAAATAATACCTTTAGCAAAGTTACAGATTACAAAATAAACCCACATAAATCACCAGCATTTGCAAAGTCCAACAGCAAGAGATAGAGAAATTCCATTTATAGTTACTGTAGACACTATGAAATATATGAGGATCTACCTACCAAAACAAACCCAGGGACTATATGAACACAATTACAAAACACTTTTCACATAAATAAAGTCAGATCTAAATAATTGGAAAAACATCAGATGCTTGTGGGTAGGTAGAGATAATATAATAAAAATGATCATTCTAATTAAATTAATTTACTTATTCAGTGGCATACCACCAAAATTTATTTTATGGAACTAGAAAAAAATATCAAAATTCATCTGGAAGAACAAAAGGTCCAGAATATCAAGGGAATTAATGAAAAGAAATGCTAGGGAAGGTGACCTATCCATCCCACATCTTAAATTTTATTATAAAGCAGCAATCTTCAAAATGACTTGGTACTGGCTAAGAAATAGAGAAGTAGATCAGTGGAATAGGTTAGGTACTCAAGACAAAGTAGTTAATGAATATAGCAGTCTACTGTTTGATAAAACCCAAGAATCCCAGCCTCTGGGATAAGAACTCATTGTTTGACAAAACTGCTAGGGAAGCTAGAAAAGAGTCTGGAGGAAACTGGTCATAGACCAATGCCTAACACTATATACCAAAATAAAGTCCAAGCAGGTACATGATCCATGTATAAAGGCTGATACTATAAACAAACTAGGGGAACAAGGAATAGTTTGTCAGATTTATGGAGAATGGAGGAATTTGTGACTAAACAAGAGATAGAAAACATTATGAAATACAAAATAGATGACTGATTACATTAAATTGAAAAGTTTTTACACAAAGTTAATGTAGCTGAGATTAGGAGGGAGGCAGAAAACTGGGAGAGAATTTTTACAGCTAGTGTCTGTGATAAAGGCCTCATTTCTAAAAAACATAGAGAACAGAGTTGAATTTACATGAAAGAAAGCCATTCCCCAATTGATAAATTGTCAAAGGATATGAACAGGCAGTTTTCAGAGGAAGAAATTAAAGGCATGTATAGTCATATAAAAAATAGTCTGTCACTACTGATTAGAGAGATGCAAATCAAAACAGTTTTGAGGTACCATATTACACCTATCAGGTTGGATAACATGACAAAACAGGAAAATGATAAATGTGGGAGGGTTAGAACACTAATTTATTGTTGGTGGAGCTGTGAGCTGATCCAACCATTCTAGAGAGCAATTAGGAACTCTGCCCAGAGAGCTATAGAAATGTGCATCCCCTTTGACCCAGCAATACTGCTTCTAGGGCTGTTTCCCAAAGAGATCATAAAAATGGGACAAGGAGCCACATATACAAAAATATTTATAGCATCTCTTTTTGTGGTGGCAAAGAATTGGAAATTGAGGGAATGCCCATCAATTGGGGAATGCCTGAACACGTTGTGGTATATGAATGGAATACTATTGTGCTATTAGAGATGATGAGCAGGAGGACTTCAGAAAAACCTGGAAAGACTTATATGACCTGATGCTGAGTGAGAAGTAAGCAGAGCCAGGAGAGCATTATACATAGTGACAGCCACAGTGTGTGAGGACTCTGATAGACTTAGCCCTTCATAGCAATGCAAGAATCTAAAATATTTCCAAAGGACTCATGATGCAAAAATGTCATCCACATCTCAAGAAAGAACTATGGAATCAGAATGCAGAATGAAGCAGATTGTTCTCCTTTGATATGTTTTGTTTTTCTCATGGTTTCTCCCATTCATTTTAATTCTTCAATGCAACATGGCTAACGTGAAAGTGTTTAATAGAAATGTATGTATAAAACCCATATAAGATTGCATGCCATCTTGGGGAGAAAAGGGGAGAAAATTTGGAACTTATGGAAGTGATTGTTAAAAACTATTTATTGTTGAAAATTGTTGAAAAATAAATTAATAATTTGCAGAAAAAGAGATGAGAGAGGAGACTGAGGTAAACAAACACATGGAGCAGAATCTGAATGGTAGTGCAAGAAAGGAAAACATCAGATGAGCAGAGTACCTGGCATATAGGAGGTACTCAATAAATTTTTGTTGATAATTGATGATATTGATGATATTGCAAATAGAATAAAAGTAGAACAATGTCATACCAAGCCCAGGGAAAAGAACATCCAGATGTGTACAGTACAAAAGCTGACAATTATAATAAACATGAGGACTAAGAAATGCTTCTTGAACTGAACTGTTACAAAAAGAGCTCTATTTTGCAGAGAATAGTTTCAGTTGTGTGGTTGGGTTAAAAGATTCGCAAAGGATTCAAAGGTGAACGTAAAGGTAGTGTAATCAATAAAGATAGTTTCCCCTCCTCCTCAATTCTAGCATATTGACCCTAAAATCAAGGAAAGATGTAGGAAGATGAGATGATTGGATGGAGTAGTATTAAGAACACTCTCTCCCTGTCACCCCCACCTCCTCTCTCTCTCTCTCTCTCTCTCTCTCTCTCTCTCTCTCTCTCTCTCTCTCTCTCTCTCTCTCTCTCTCTCTCTCTCTCTCTCTCTCTCTCTCCCTCTCTCCCTCTCTCCCTCTCTCCCTCTCTCCCTCTCTCCCTCTCTCCCTCTCCCTCTCCCTCTCTCTCTCTCTCTCTCTCTCTCTCTCCCTCTCTCCCTCCCTCTCTCTCTCTCTCTCCCCCCCTCTCCCCCTCTCTCTCTCCCCCTCATCCTCTCTCCCTCCCCCCACCTCTTCCCCTCTATCCCCTATCCCTCTCTCCTGGTTCATATCCAGTAAAAATTAGACTGAAGGGCAAATCCCTTGGATGGGTTGTGGAGTGGGAAATCAAAGGTCCAAATGGAGAGAGTTGACCTTGGCAATGAGAAAAGCTTCCTGTTCTTTTTTAATAAATATTTATTGAAAATAAACATTTGACATTGCACAAATTCCATTACTCTCGTTTTAGACATATGGTAACTGAAAACCAAGAAGGTTGATTAGTGTCTTTATCAAGGTCACATGGATAAGGGAGTGTTAGAACCAAGACTTGAATACAGATCTTCTGACTTTACAACCAGTGATTTTATAACCACAGTGCATTTTCATCAGCATTTAGCACAAAGGATTTTATCATCATAGGGATCAAATCTAGGTGGAGCCTGAAGCCTCCTATTCCAAACCACCTTCCCACCCCCAATTTTGGTGGTGGTGTTCGGTTGTTTCAGTCATGCCAGCTCTTTAAGACCTCATTTGGACTTTGCTTGGCAAAGATACTAAAGCAATTTGCCATTTCTCTAGCTCATTTTACAGATGAGAAACTGAGGCAAACAGAGGTTAAGTGACTTGCATTGAGTCACACAGCTAGTAACAGAAGAGTCTTCCTGACTCTAGAGTGAGTTCATGGACATATAGATAGACATACATACATACATACATACGTATACATACATACATATATATACATACGTATACATACATACGTATATTTTTTTATTCTTTTCTAGACTGTGTCAAGCTGGGGGATGAGAAAAAGTAGCAAAGCACAATTTGAGTTATGAGTGGTTTAGCTGGGCATATACATACTTTTGTATTATCATGGCTTTATGAATCTGTCTTTCCTATTCCTCTGGTCTAAATATAGAGATAGTTTGAAAAATTTTGTTAAAAATTCTGAAGAAGTCATCTTTTTTTACTCTCCTTCCATCAAAAGTCATAATTTTTATCTTTCTGTCTCTTTCTTCTCCACCTCCTTCTCTCTCCCTCTCCCCCTCTCCCCCATCTTATCCTCTACTCTTTCTCCCTCTCTCTGTTTCTCTCCCCTTCCTTCCTTGTACATGTAGAAATATACGTGTATGTATATATATATTTGGTGCTATATTCAATTCCCCTCATGAGAGTTTTATCTTTCTAATTCCAGAGCTGCATTATGAAACATGGCAGCCTTTTTTTTTTACCTTTTCCTCCTTCTCTTCCTTGTCTAGCTGTGTGCTCTTTGATTGCATTGGCAGGAATCTGCACAGCTTTAGCTAATTAATTGCCTCACAGAGCAGGAGAGAGTGCTTACCTAGATTGCATTTGCAAAAAGAGCATAGAATTTATTAAGACATGTAGATGTTGATCTCAATTCATTTTTCATACGTGCACATACACGTTGGAATTAGAATTGAGATTTTATTAATAGTATGCTAATGACCTATCTTTTAATAAGACAATAATGAATTCCAGGGCTATATAAATTTTGGTCCTAGAAAAAGTGATACAAAAATTTAAAAAATAAACATCTAACACACAATAGGTGCTTGTGTACTAAAAGAAATGTTATAGAATATTTTGCAACTACTTTTACAAACAGGAAGTCATATACTAAAATCCTGCTATTAAGGAACACAATGTAAGAATATTTGCTCAAAGTAAATTAATACAATTTGAAAATATCTTTTAACTGTGCAATTCTGTGTAGGTGCTTTGGATTTATTACATTGTATTGAAAATAACAAATACCCAAACTTGTAACCTGAGAAAATTTTAAATGTATAATATACTTCCCATCAACCCAGACTAGCTTTTTTTTGAGACAGGAGGACACATACTCTCTAGCTGATGAGTGAAATGTGACAGTCACCCTGCAATGGGCATCTTTCATGAGCAACACATGGCAGATTTCTTGCTATCTTCTCAATCTATTTCCTTGTCAGCTATTCTGTTCCCTTCTGGCCTTCGTCCTCTTCCTTCTCTCTGGAGTCTGAGGCAGGAGCTGCTGAGCAGGTGGAGAATCAATGTGACAGCTGAGCACTCTGCCTGGAAGAGAAAGATCCTGGAGACAATTATTTTGAAAAAAACAAAATATGTTTCAGTGCCTTCTGAGGAAGAAAGTTTGTGAGGGTGAGATTTCATTATACTAAATAATTCTTTAGAAATAGATGAGAAAACTGAGAATCTTGGAAATTAAGTGATTTGCCCTTATAGTCAGCATCAGAGGCTAAATTTGAATACAGATCTCTAGACTCCAGTTTCAGTGCCATTTCCACTGCTCCACTAAAAAATGCCTGGAATAGTCTCTTGGCTCACTTCCAATTCTTGGTTCTGTGATTTTATTTGAGACTCAGTTCCTACCTTTTTCAAGAAGCCATTCTGATCTCCCTATTTTCTAGAGCCTTCCCTTCTCAGATTACCTTCCATATTCTCTTTATTTTATATGTGCCTAGTTACTTGTAGAATGTCTTCCCAATTAGAATCTGAAGACAGAGAATGTTTTTTGTTTTTTTTTGTTTTTTGTTTTTGCCTTTTTTTGGCATCCTCAATACCTAGCACAGTGTCTTGCATATGTTGTTGCTGTTTAATCATTTTCAGTTATGTCTGACTTTTTGTGATCCTATTTGGGACTTTCTTGGCAAAGATACTGGAGTGATTTGATATTTCTTCTTCAGTCATTTTACAGGTGAAAAAACTGAGGCAAATAGGGTTAAGTGACTTTTCCAGGGTCATACAGATAGGAAGTAACTGAGGCCAGATTTGAACTCAGGAAGATTGAGTTTCCTGACTCCAGGCCTGCCTCTATCCACTGCTCCACCTAGCTGCCTGTCCTAGCATATAATAAGTACTTAATAAATGCTTGTTGACTTTCATAGTTTTCTAATGTTCCAGTTCCACGTTATTTTGGCCTTCATGACATTTGATCATTTACAAAGATACTTCCATTTTTAATTCTTGTCCTTTCTGTCTGTTTAATATACTTATGATTTTTATAGGGTAAACACCAGATCCCAACATTTTCCTAGATTATTTTTTCCTTTAATTCTAAGAATTCTGAGTAAATATGATTCTTTGTCCCCAAGTTTATTCCCCAGGGTTTTATAACATACAAACTGTTTTTAATACTAAGGTCTTATTATGTCTTATTAACCCAGTTTGGTGTTTTCCCACATGAAACATTCAAAATCAGTTCAATCCACGAAAGCAGTTGAATAACCAAATTTTACTTTTGGACATGTCTTCATTAACAATGTCAGGGTCACAATGCCCTGAACGTTTTTGGAAATCCCTCAACTAGTGAGAGGCTTGAATTCAAGTGTGGTTGGCATTTTGTCAAGTCTCTGGATGTTTCAATTATTTGGGTCGTTCATTTGGGGGCAGCTGTCCAGTTAACCTGGCAGCTACAGCTATCTGAATTCAGTGTCTGGATTCTTGGATTCCAGTCATTCAATAAGGTGGTATTTTCTGCAAGTCCAGACAACCTTGTAATTGGGTATAGAATGTCAGTTGTATGGCCTAATAGGGCTGATGTATAATTATGGAGCAGCTATTTGGTAAGAAAATACTCAACTGAGAGAGAGGAAAATGTGATTTCCAGTGCAACTAACTAAATGTTTGACCTTTTTCATCCATCTTCATCTATAAAATGAATATGTCAATAGTATCCACCTCCCAGACTATAAAAAGAACAAATGCAGAACACTTTACGAATCTTAAAGTCCTGTGTGAATGTTAATTAGTGTAGTTATTATTATCCCCCAAGCTTAGGTGAGACAGGGGACCATAAGAAGATTCAGGCTAATGTGCGCTTCATCTTAACTTTCCTATAGTTATGGACTTCATGAGTACATTGAGGTAATAAGCACAAAGATACAGAAGATGGTCAGTACATCATTTGGACATTAATGATGACTGATATCAATCAGTGATTGATTAGGCATCCTTCCATGGCTGACCCTAATACCAATCTTTAGGTAATCTCTCTTGATTCTTTCTTGAGAATTGTCATTTTATCTGTGACCTTATATTTCAGCCAGAAATTAACTGTAATAGACAAATAGCCTTTATTGAAAACACACTTAACTTACTACAGGCAGTGTGGTTTACTGAATCTCTTTACCTCAGAATCTCTATGGCCTCAAAATGAGAAAGATCTGGGTTTATATCCTATCTCCTACACATATTGGTTACATGACTTAGAAGTCATTTAACCTCTCAGTTAAATTTTGTCAAATTTAACTTTATAGAATAACAGTGAAGTAAAAGCACCAACCTTCGTTGGTAGGGCAGATTTCCCTTTCTAGGAGTTCCCTATATCTAATGAAATCATAAGTTAATCAATTAATCCTTAAGTGCTCATTACTTGGCAGGAACTGAGCTAAGCACTGGGAATACACATAGAAGAAACAAGACAGTCCCATTCTAATGGGGAAAGAAAATACATTTTAAAAAAAGGCTAAAAATGAGCCTGCGGGAGAAAAGGTTCCCATGAAGGGGCCTGGTAGACCATATCTGGAGTTCAGCATCCTGATCTGTAACATGAATCTCCTGGTCTTTATATTTCTCTGTTTTGTTACTAAATCAATGCTGGGATCACTCAAGCAGGAGCAGCGCACCCACCCATCCTTGTGTCATCTGTTCCTACTTGTTTTGTTCTCCTACAAAGTTCAGTTATTTGGAATATGACTTCTAGCATTATGTTGTTGTACCGGTCCCTAAGTGACTTACTTGTACAGTTTTTCCCCCTTTCCTGTAATCTAAGAAATCATTCATACTGTATTGGTCACCTTTAGCCATGATTTTTCTCACACTGTTTTAGGGGGAACTTGACAAATAAACTTGGTTGTAAAAAAAGCAGACACATGATTTCCTTATGCCCTTGGGATTTGCAGTTTTCTGAAAAAAAAAAATGTATGAACCTGATGATGGCAGTATCCTATGCAGAAGTCCACACAAGTGGCAGGATATTCTTTCCTCCCTCTCTTTAATTCAGGAAGTTCAACCAAGATAAGACATAGAGCTAGGCACCAAAAGATTCAAAGTAAAAATAAAAACAAAATATCAGTGCTAAAGGATTATCTATTTTGCTTTACCAGTGGAGCACGTGTGGGGATGAAGTGAGGGGGAGAAGCCGTCAGTAGGGAGAGAAATTAAATTGCTATTCAGATAAGTAAATATAAGTTAGTTGGAGGGGAGAGTGCTAATAACTGGGGAATCAGGAAATTTTATAGAAGGCATCTGAGCTGAGTCTTTAGTAAATCTAGGGATTCTAAATAGGCAGATATGACGAGGAACTGCATTCTAGGCATGGGAGAGAGACAGCTTCAGCCAAGAGACTAGGATAGGAGGTGAAATGATTATCTCAAGAAAGCTAGTAGGCTAGAATGTGTGGAACCCATGGAGCTGTTAATTCCCTGTTATAGTATAATGATAATAAAAACTATTTAAGGAGTTGACATGTAAAATGTAATGAAAGATAGGAATATTAAGTAGAACTGTGATTTATTGATATAGAGAACTCTTAAGGAGGAAACTTGCTCCCCCACTGCAACTTGACACTTTCTTTTCAAGTTGCAGTCTTAGAGTTGCCTCAAGCATTAAGAAGTTAAATAACTTAGCAGGACTTACATGACCAGTTTGTATATCAGAGATGACACTTGAACTTCAGCAGTCCTGGTTCTAAGGTTGGCTGTCTATCTATTGTACCATGATGCCCCTGGTAACAGCAAGGACATCAGCATACATAGGAGGGCACAGGTTCTTAGAGCTGCATTTCTAAAAGGAAAGCAACCTTTGAGGGGTCAGCAATCACTTTTATCAAACACATATACCAACAGAGAAAATACAAGCAGAGAAATATAAAGACCAACAGACAGGGCTTCCAACTATATGACCATAAGCACTACATCCCTCGCAGATGAAGAGACGGATACAATTGTTTGACCATTACATACATAGTTACCAGAGAAGCACCAACATCTGAGTTTTCAAAACCAGGGTGCTACCCAGAATCTCCTGGACAAACACTTCCAATAAGTTATCCCCAAAACAAAACCTCACCTCATTATATATACACTTTTCAGAGCCAGAAGGCATCACAACCCTTGAGAACCCGTGCCTCATTAGAAATTAACCAAAGAAAACATGGACCTTCCTACAATACAAATCTCCTCTAATCAAGTTTCACTTAATGGTCAGGTCTATTAATGGGTGGGGAAAATCTTTAACTCTCATTAACATAATTAATATTATACCCCTCTATAAGAAGGAATACTTGTTTATTTTGGGCTAATTCTTGGTTTGTATTAAGTACTCCTTGGTTATCCTTTATAAGGGTTCAATTCACAAGCCTCCATTTCTTGACTTTGAATTGATAAGATTAAAGGGCATAGGAATAGATTTTGAGAAGTATAATGGTAGCAATGTTTTGTGGATGCCATCTTGGAGAATGTTCTTATGTGGCCCTTCTCAAAGAAACTAGGATTACTGGGGATCCTCAAAGTCTCCCTCAACTATAAATAACCTGAAAAAAGCAAAGCAATAGGGTAGTTATTCTACTTATAAAGAAGCAGCTATTCATGACATTAAAAGGCTACTATTGAATATTTTAGGCTTAGGGAAAAAAATTGATTGATCCAAACTTTTATATTCATATTCCCATAAACTTGGACGTTTTAATTGCTCTTAATCAGAGTTAAATTAATTCTATTAAAATTTTAGAAAGCTCTAAGATATATTAAAATAGACTATGAAATTCACTGTCATGATTGTAAGATGTATTTGAAGATTTACTATAGTTTATACCATCCTAGAGGGATTTCTACCATCCAGTGTCATACCATACATGGTTTCTATGAAATTTCATGAAGTAGTCAGCATTAAAATATTCTGCATTGTCATTTAAAATATAAAAGTATGTGTAAAGTTATACTCAGGTATCTAATTTGTGACAGCTTTTATCAAGAGGTAAGAGCAAATATTTTATGGCTACACAGAGGCCATTTTCCCATCTTACTTTGTGGTTTTAGAGTGCTTTCTAGAGTTTCTTGAGGATGTATTGCTGATGTGCAAAAGAAAAGTTTTCCACCAAAGTCCTTGGTAAAATGAAATGAAAGTGGCATTAAAGAAGTAACATTATCATCTGCTTTGCCACTGACATTTCTTCCACTTAGCTCAAAGCAGATACTTTATATGTGTGGTGTCCCCTCTTTTAGGAAGGAAACCTCTTGAGAGCCAGGACTTGTTTTCTGATCATATCCCGACCACTTAACATAGCATTTTGCATATAATGTTTTGTAAACAAGTTTTTTGTTTATTCATTAATTATTCATTCTGCTGTAGATAGGACATTGAATGGAAAAAAGACAGCACCTTTCAAAATTTTATTTTAATAAATAGACTATTTATTTTATAATATTTTATAATAATATATAAAATATAATAATATTTTAATAAGCTTTAAAGGTTGAAAACTTAGAAATGCATCAAGGTATATTTTTTTCTTCTTCTATTTAATAGCATTATATTTTTTCCAATTACATGTAAAGACAATTTTCAACATGCATTTTTTGAAAGATTTTGATTTCCAGATTTTTCTCTCTTCTTCCAGTTATGTAAAGTTTTCAACACTGGCAGTGGTACTTTTCCTTCACTCTATGAGATTGCTCCATAACGCTAATTTCTTTTATGCATACATACCAACATACACACATATATGTACACACACACACACACCTACATATATTTCAACTTATTTGAGACCCGTGTAATACATTAATTCCTCCACACTCCAGATTTTATTTTTTCTTTTAAAACAAAAGAATTTATTAAATAAATGGATGAATTAAGCATTTCTTAATTGCTTACTATGTGTAAAGTACTATGCTAAGTATTGGGTATAGAAACAGAAAAGTGAGACAGTCCTTGCTCTCAAGGAGTTCATAATATAATGGTGAGGACAATATATATATATGGAAGATTTCCACTGCAAATCAAATGGAAAGGTCTCATGGTTCTCAGGGTACAGAAGCAAAAGGGATATAAATACCTCTTCCTGAATGCCATCCCCACTAATAAATTTCCAACATTTTTTGATGCTGAACCATTTGACTGTGCCAAGGACTTTGGTGACAAGAGCTTTCTTTTCTGTGTCCTCAGTAGCACCAGCAAGCCCACTTGTCAGGCTGCCTCATCAAAGAGGTGATGGTTGTGGGAAATGAGCTAGAAGCATTGCTATTCCCCAGGCTCTTGTAGGTTCAAGGTCAAGGTGATGATGGTAGTTGCAATATCTGGCCCATATTGACCCCTATTTCTCCCTGAGGGTGCCTTTAGCTAGTCCTAGAGGGGAAAATCTGAATGTTGCAAACCAGTAGAAAACCCCACTGATTGCCAAATGTCTTCAAGTCACTCATCCTACATACTTAAATGTTTCTTGATTTCTACGCTGAGTATAGCTCCTGTTTCCCATCCTACAGGTTTAACAGCTGGTTTGGCCTTACCTGAAAATCGATTTTTAAGGAGTCATTTTGCAGTGGTAGTAGTTAAGCCCAACTCCTGTAATCTTCAAGACTCTGATTTCTTTGGGTGTAATAACATTAACCTCACTGAAGAAATATTCCTTTTAGTTCCTTGTGAGCTTGGTTGCTTAGAATTGTCTTACCTTACATTTGTAAAATCTTCATTACTTTCTCTCCCCCGCTCATTTTTTTCTTAAGTTTTAAAGGAGTTTTTTGACTTGAAGGATTTTACATGAGAACACCCAATATATCTTTTTTTTTCCTCAGTTACATTACTAATTTATGCTCCAGGTCTTTTTTTAAGAAAAACTTTATGTTGAAGTATGATCATGAACTGAGAAATGGCATGAAGTTGAATTTCGTTAATTTTGCAATTACTATTTGGAAGCTGAAGTAAAAAAGTTTTGTAAGGAGACAAAATTGAGATTCATAGTAAAATTATATTTAGATTGGATTTTGTCTTCTCTGAATTGTACTCAACAAACAAAATATTAATGATAACAATAATATCTTACATTCACATACTATGTGCCAGACGCTGTGGTAAATGCTTTACAATTATCTCTTTTAATCTTTGCAATAACCCTTGAATGTATGTGCCATTCTTATCCTCATTTTCTATATGAGGAAACTGAGGCAGAGATTAAGCATCTTGGCCAGAGTTGCAATCTAATACGTGTCTTAGGCCACATTTGAACTCGTCTTCTCTTCTCCAGGTCTTATACTCTATCCTCTGTGCCACCTTTGCTGCTTACAGTGGAAAGTTTCATTGTTTGGGAGAAATGTTACGTTTAGATGATTCTCTGATTAGTTTTCTTTTAATATTGTTAGTGTTTTTAGCTGTGATATGATTTGTTGAAATTATACAATATTTTGCTAATGTTTCATATGTGAGGAGAAGAAAAAACGCTGCTGAATATGTTGTTTACTTCTTTTTTTACCTTTTTGCATAGTTTATAAAGTAATATCTATGAGTTTTAAGATTTAAAAAAATGAAAGCATCTATGAGAGTAAAAGATCTTTTTACTCTTGGAAATTATCATTGAGTTTTGTATTTCTGTAGTACTCAGCAGATGTAACATAGTCAAATGCCCTGTTTTCCCAGAGTAAGCATCTGATGATGCCTGGCACATGCAGAATGATAAAATATAAAATGCAGAAAGAACAATTACACATGAAGTGGAATAGGGGAAAGAGCTGAAGTGTGAAAGGAAAATTGTGGACAAAAATATTGCCCACAGAAATTTTGTGCAGAGCCCACAGTGTGTGGGAGGAAAGAAGTTTGTGTATAAAATGAAAAGACAAATGTGAAATGTAGTCAAATGCCCTGAGGGAGCTTGACTGGTAGAAAGTCTGTGTTAAAACACAAGTCTATAAGGTAGACTATTTTTAAGAATCAGAACTCCAGGCTGTTTATTTTTGTAAAACTCTGGTGTATATTATGTGAGCAAATATGAGATAACTGCTCATCTGTCTTGTTTGGCCTAGTTTGGGGACATTATAAATGTCACATTCAGTTCAATCAAGGGATCATGAGTTTCACATATAAGATGTTTTTACAGTGGGTCATGTAAGACATTCCCCAAATTACAATGTTGATTCAGGTGGTGAATGTAGCAGTGCCCTCAACAGGCTGCTGATAACATTTGTGAAATTTAAACATTTGAACAATGACTAATAGTGCTGCCAAGAAGTGTGTTTTCTTTGAAAAATTCCAACATCTAATCAAATGTGAGAAAGAAAAGGTGATGCTTCTCATTTAGTGCATGTTTTGGCTTAACAGACTGACAGAATATCCTGCTCATGCTTAGGAATCCCTATCTTGTTCATTTCTTAGATGTGTGTTCATCCTTAGTTGCCAGAGAAGACCATGCCATTAGAGAAATGATGATATGACTTGCACTTGACTTTGTTTTGAGTGAGGGAGGGCTGGGCAGGTCACCAGCCTCACTTCTCCTCCAGAATCAACTGAATCCAGTGACCTGATATTCCTCAGGATGACTGGAGATGACCCAGGATGAGGCAATTGGAGGTAAGTGACTTGCCCAAGGTCACACAGCTAGTGAATGTCAAGTGTCTGAGGTGAGATTTGACCTCAAGTCCTTCTGACTCCTGCCCTGATGCTCTATGCACTGCACCATCTAGTTTATGATATGAAGTACAAAGTCTCCTTGGATTTTAGGTCAGATATCACAGTCAGTTGTTTACCAGTCTTGAGAGTAAAATATACATGACTGGTGTACGTCAATTTCATAAGTATTTTTATAGAAATCAGAACATTTACATGTTGTTTTATAGTTGCTGCTTTTTTTGGTTAACTTTGTGTGGGTGGTAATAATAAATTATAATAATGTTGAGAATCCATCCCTAAGTACTTTTCCTAATTGGTTATATCCAGTGTGGATTCCTTGTGTCATACGAACGTGCTCTACCAAACTTGGTCCTAAATGACTTTTTCACTTCAGGGCTGATTTTTTGTCATTGACAATGAAAATTATTTCTCTGCAAATGTTGGAAAATCTGTTCCATTTGCATCTATTTGTTGTCCTAGTTTCATTTGGGGCAGCGAGGTAGCATAGTGGATAAAGCACTAGTCCTGATAGTCAGGGACATCTGAGCTCAAATACCACTTAAGATACTTACTTGTTATGTGACCCTGGGCAAGTCACTTAGCCCTGATTGCCTTAGTTTCCTCATCTGTGAAATGAATTGGAGAAGGAAATGGCAAACTGTATAGTATCTCTTCCAAGGAAACCCCAAATGGGGTCAAAAGAGTTTTATAAGACTGAAATATGATTAAACAACAAAACAATTTAAAAAATGCTGTTGGGATGATCTGGATAAGTTGACTTTCAAGCCAAGTTTTCTATGTATGTACATTTCATTTTTACTTTTTTTTCCTTTTTGTGAAATACTTTTCATACTCTTTCACCTTTCTCTTCTTCAGCACAGATTAATATCTTTCTTGACTTCTTTGTTTCTCTACTTGGCAAAAAAAATCATCTATTTGTAGGGTGAAAGAGGTTCCAGCTTCTTTTGATGTCCTTACTATGACAAGTGACTGGCATTGGTAATACTTAGCTAAGAAATTATGGCAGTCAGACTCAATAGATTTATTTTATACATTCCTCCTATTTTACAGTTGATATTATGTTTTAGTTGGAGCTGTTGTAATTGTACAGTATCATTTTCTAATCTTTCTCCTTTTTTAAAATATAGTGTTGATTTTGACCTGTGTCCTAATATTTTATCATCTGATGGAGAAACAGTGCGTAGAAGTTGTAGGCTTTTTCCTTCTTTCCCTCTTAAAAAATCAACTTTCTTTGTCATATGGGTTAACTTTTTAGGAGTGGGGAAAAAGAAAGATGCCAAAGGTATTTTAGGTGATGTAAAAAGAAAATATATCAATAAACATGTATGTATTTAAAAAAGAAACTGTAGATAGGATGATTTAGATTCCACATAAAGAAGAAATTTCCTAATAAATACAACTATTCAGAAGTGGAATGGGCTAAATGTTGATTAGTAGGCTAATCCATCTTCTCTCTCACTTCTACCTCTTTTTCCTCCTCTGCCTATTTCTCCCTTCCTCTTTTTCTTCCTCTTTCTCCCTTTCTCTTTCTGTGTATATCATTCTCTCTCTCTCTGTCCCTCTCTCTCTGTCTCTCCATTTCTCTCTGTTTCTGTCTCCCTGTCTTTGTCTCCCTCCCTCTCCCTTTCCTTCCCACCTTCCCTCTCTCTCCTGCATCATCCAGGAAAAGAGGGAAAGCACAGTTGTCCTTTCTTAGATTTTAGCATAGCCTAGGATCCCAATTTGGATCTCCCCTTCTTAATACTGTGGGTAAATTATAATTTTCTTTGAAAAAGTAAAGCAAACATTCAGAGAGAGTATCATGAAGTTGAGTGGATCCCAAGGTGTATGCCATTGAGAACTAGAGTTCACATTCCTCAGACAGAAAGAAAAGCCTATATAAAGACTTTGTTTTTGGATTTGATATCCCATGTGTCCATGCACTTGGTCTTGATAGTGTGGGTTCAGGAAAAGCAAATACAATGGGAATTCTTGGAAATAAGTGGGCATGGGAATAAATTGGAAATATGAAGGGAATAAGCTTCATCATTCAGCTTTCTTTCACTTCTTCTTGACCTCAGAACTATTTGTCTATCCTGGGATACTTTGATGAACTTATTGATATATCATAGATACTACTTTTAATAAGACAAAAATATTGGACATGACTGCAAAGTAAGAAGGGAGCATGCGACTGATAGAGAAGGTCTTATGTCTTGTATAGGAAAGGCAGAACACTTCTTAAGAAACTAATTCCTAGTGTAGAAAAATGGTCTTGTTTTGGTCACTTTTATTTTTATGTTAAATTCATAATGCCTCTCAAGTAAAATTTTCTCGTTCTAGCATTTGCTGAAATTGAAAGACAATATCAGTCTTGTTTTCAAATATAGACTCTAATATATACATCAATATTTATATCTATCTATAATATATGTATACATATGATGGTAATTGCTCATAAATTCTGTTTTCTTTCACAGAAATATTTTTACAAAAGAAGCTTAGGGGAAAAGGGAAAATATTAGCTCATTAGTCTTAGTCAAATGTGCTACAATTTCATCAGTTTGAGTTGATTCTATCACTGCAGACATGACACACATTTTAAGTGTGGTATTACATCTATTGTAAATCCCCAAGAACCCATAATTTCAGAATTGTTTATTGCATGTTTAGTAGAATGGAAAACTCTTTGAGGGCAAGGACTATTTTTCATTTCGTCTGTTTATCCCAGGAGCCCAGTTTAGTGTTTTGCATGTTGTAGGAACTTAATAAAGACTTCTTGAACTGAATGTGTATTTCAGGTCAGGAAGCTACTTTAAATGCCACTTAGTCCAATACCTTCTTTTATGAAAGAGAAAACTGGTGAGATGAGACCTGAAGTATCTTGAGGTAGCTAAGTACTACTGTGGATAGAACTCTGGACTTCAAGTCAGGGAAATCAGAGGTTAGATCCTTTCTTAGATCTTTTCTTGTGACCCCAGGAAAGCCACATAATCTCTGTCAGTCTCAGTTTCTTCATATGTAAAATAGATAAAACATTAGCATGAATCTCACCATATTGTAAGAATTAAATGTGGTAGGTAACATGCAAAAACTTTGAAAATTTTAAAGTGCCATCTATGAATGATAACTAATCCTTTAGGCTTACGGAGCACTTTACAAATATTATTTCTTTTATCTTCCAAACAACCCTGATGGTTAGATGCTTTTATCATCCCGATTCTACAGCTCAGGGAACTGAGGCAGACAGAGGCTAAGTGATTTATAAAGGTGAGTACTACTTACCCAGTGGCAGAGCGGGAGTTAAAACCAAAGACATACTGGATATGGATGGATATGGATCCAGACATACTGGATAGAGTCTAGGATATGGAAAGTGGAATTTATGTTCCTTGTGGGTGTTAAGGTAGATAGTAAAAATTAAGTAATTGCAATTAAATAATAATATATAGTAATAATTAAATAATACTTATTTGATTATTGACTAACAGGAGTCAGAAGACCTAAATTCTAGTCTCAGATCTACCATTTACTTAAGGGGACTATTTACAAAAGATATGACCTCTCTGAACCTCAGTTTCTTCAACTATAAAATGTGATTAACAGTGGTCCTAATGCTGACCTCACAGAGTTGTTGTGAGAAACTAGTGACAAATTCTTGTGTTAAACTGTAAGATCTTATTTAAAGACAAGGGCTATCTTAAGAAGACCTTATGTAAAGACTAAGCAATTATGTCCCTTATGAAAAATGAGCCAAAGAAAATGAAAGAAAAAATAATTCTAAAAGCATATAATTTCTGAAAGGCAAATCATCCTGTTGTCATCACTTGCATTTGTCATCACAAATGGATGCTAAGAAATGAAATGTCTCAAAATTCTTCTTTGCCTTTGCTATTTAATTCAAAAGAATTTATGGCTAAATGGTCAACTTCCAAAGTTTGTTTTATTGAAAGTATCATTTAGATGAAAATTTTTCTACAGTTTCCCCTCTGAATATTATCTTTCTGAGGATTCCTTTGTGAAAATCTATAACATTTTCTTTCTATTGAATAAAACATCTTATGAAGTTTAGTAATTTTGGCAGGCATTTGGCTCCTTGAATTGCTTTCTAGATTGCAATACAATGAAGTCTGCCTTTAATGATCTGTGGCTGTGAGAGTAATTCCCTGATAAGTATCCTTGGAGGCCAGATGGCCTGAGTTCAGATGCTGCCTCAGGCACTAGCTGTCAGACCCCGAGAAATCACTTAAACTCTCAAACCCTCAAATTCTTCATTTATAAAATGAGACCGATGATTAACATCTGTTTCACAGCATTGTTACGAGGATCACATGCAATGGTTTGCTGTTAAATGTTGAACAACTGGCCCTCAAAAATATCTATGCCTAAAAACCTTTTAAGTTTAATCTTCATTAATTAAATTTTCTTCATCTTAAGCCTGTACAATCAATAGAACAATAAATTGAGCCCTAATTCCAAATTTCAAAGGTGAAAATGCTCACATTGAAAATATCACAATTGACCGGCCATTTTGAACACTCTCTAGCACTCCCCCGAAAATAAGACAGGTAGTACTATTACCTTTCACAGCTGACGAAATGGAGACTTGGAGAAACTAAGTGATTTTCACAGGGTGCCACAATAAGTATCAGAAAGAATTTGAACCCAGGACTTCTTGACTCCAAATCCACCACCCAGGGAATTATCCTTATTTTGTAAAGTGCTGTAGAAACTGCCAAGTGCTATGGCAATGTGAGCCATTATATTACTAAGAGGTCAACAGTTTCCTTAATATACCATTCTAGCATATGCCAATGTGTGACTTGGGACAAGTGACTTTACTTCCATACAATCAGGGGGTTGGTCTAGATGATTGTACTATGATTCTTTCTAGTTTAATATTATCTAATGATGCTATGATCTGTTGATGAAGGTATCTAAAGGATAGCATCTGAGATATTAAGCCATGAAGACTTATAAAGACAAATAGTGACACACTTTGGTATGTCAGGGACATAGTCCAAATTCACAGTCTGCTTGACTTAGGGTCCGAAACACCAGGTAAATAGAACATTTCAGCAATGTTTATCAAGTCATTAGAATGAGAACCTCTAAGAACTGACCTCTTCCTTTATCGATAGGAGCTGAATGCTTGAGATTCTTTGTCATTGTCAAAATAAAAAAAGATTGTTTAAAAATCATGATGATCCAATGTGAATTTTATTGAATCTCTAATCTTTGGTAAAGATGATATTAAGCAAAAAAAGAGATTGAAGACAAGAAATAGGAAAGGAAGTGAAGAGCAGTAAAGGGCTACAAACCTTAGAATATTCCCTGGGGAAAGATGGAAAATAGTTTTCCTGAGCTAGGATGGAGCTTAAAGTTTATTTCATGCCACACTCTTATATATGTATACACATGCACACACACAAACATATATGTACACATATACATATGTATGTATAATTTTATATATTATAATAAGACCATACAACTGGGAAGTTAGCAAAGTTGGAATTTTAGCTCATTTCTGACTCAAAATCTAGTGAATTTTCCATTGCTTTCTTTACTTTGGTTATTGCCTTGCTTTGTTCTTTGCAATTTTAGTCCTTCTTTTAACAATTTTGTTTTAGGAAAGTAAAAGATTATTTCCTTATAATTTGCTTCCCATTTTCATTTCAACCCTTTCCTTAGTTTCCTCCAAATCCATCCTCAGTGTAGGAATCAGTTAATTTTAAGCCACAGAGATAGCAGCTATCCCTTCACCAACAGCATGTCTACCCTCAGACCTTTTGTGAAATGTGAAGTAATGAATGAGAAAACCCGAAACTTCTGATGCTGGTCAAATTTAAATGTCAAGATCAAACAAAACTAGTATACACCAAGAGGCATCGAAAAGAGAATGTACAAGTGAATCAAGGATCAGATTGTGATAAGGGGTCAAAAGACAAAAGATGTACTATCTAGTCAATCCAGAAGTTTTTTGATGCAAAATATCAGACTATAAGCGTTCCTGATGCGCAATAAATGTTACGGTGCAGAAGCTGCTCCCCTTGTATCTTTTAAGAATCATAGAGTCATCTCAAAGACAGAGCAGCTCCATTGGGATCACCATTCTGAATGTTCTAAACCAAAAAGTGAAGAAAATGGGTGAACTGCCTTGCACATTTTTTGCATGCATAAATTTTTATGTGCAAAAAAAAAAAAAAAAAAACGTTAAATAAAATCTCAGATATCATCCCGGGGGAAAAAATTCTTAAATCTCAATTCCTATAGAGAAATGTTTTGCTAAGTCAAAATTGGTTAGTACCATATTGCAGTAAAACACACAATCAGCATGAAAGCTATGGCAATCTTGTCTCCATTATAGGGTTATGGGGCAGTGTAAGGCCAGCATACAACAAAACGCATCACAACAAGCAGATAGTAGAATAGCAAAACTCATTTTTCAAGGAGTTTATAGCAATTTTATTTGTGGTCATCCTCCTACTAAAACTAATACTTTAATCTTCATTAAGGAAAGATACAAATATATTTCCCATAATGCCTATCAGAATGCACACAGGAATTAATAAATGTTGTTTTATACCATTGTGTCACATTGCACTGACTTAAAGAATGTTATTTTTTAAAATTAATCTAGGTTCCTGGTAGTATTGATGAATGTTTTGGATTTCCTAAGTTATTTGCTAAATAGTGTGACAGTTCTTACTAGAAATTCATAAAAGGCATCACAGTAAAAAAATTTGAAAAAAATTATTTAATGAGTTGTTACTGAATCTAAGAATCAGGGATGACCACTTGTAATATAAAAAGAATTGCATTGACTTTAAAGCAGAAAAGAAAGAACTGTAATTTAATCCAGTCTTTTCCTTTTATAGATGAGGAGAACTCTCTGACATCCAGAGAGGTTTATGGACTTACTCAGGATCACAAAGGTGCTGAGTAACATAGCTTAGGCTGGAAGCTAGTTCTCGTGGTTTCTTGGTCGAATATATTTTTTCTATTACAATGTGTAATTGTTCGTACCTTATGATCTCCTTGTCCATGACCATTAGTAATAAGTTTGCTTGGAAAAAAACAGCAAAATAACTTGAGGGAAAGCATTGAAAATATGTATCAGCTGAACAATCATTCTGAAACAAGTGAAAATGTGCGTATTTGATGTTATATCCATTATTGCTGTTGTTATAAAATTAACAATTAAAATATGAGTCCCTGTGGTCAAAAAGTAGCCAGCCTTCTGGTAATGAGACTGGTCCTCAGATGACAGGCATAGTCTGACTAGATTCCAGTTGTTTTCAGTTTGGTAGTCTGTCAGATATTGTGCCCCATGAACATAACCATCAAAAGCTCCCAGTCACCTCCAGACAGCATAGAGCAGTGGGAGGAAGACTTACATGGAAGTTTTATTATTAAATTTCTTCTAGATAGCAACCTTTAACTCTTGGTACTGAAGACAACAATATGAAAACTATTGAGACTTGAACCATATCCCTCTACATTCATGGTTGGTTTGTTTTTATGTTGGTACATATAAAGTTGAAAAAACTATCTTATTGTAATACTCAGATTCTAAAAGGCTGAATTCCATGGATAATGATATTTGTGCATTATGTTTGCCTACTGCTTTTGTGAGTATTATCCTATTTTTCCACTCAAAATAACTCTGTGAAGCATCATCATCTCCTTATTTCTGATCAGAAATCTGAGGCTCAGATGGCCTGGGTGAATTAGTTGCCCAAGGTCATACAGATAATTAGTGGTAAAGTCTTATCTAGAACCATTTAAAGGAATTGAGACTCCTTGCCTGGTGATCTTTTCATTGCACCTTGATGCCTCTGATTTATATCTGACTACGCCTCATCTTGCTTCTGTAGGAATCCAAAAGAGAGCCGACTTGTCAAGTTTGTAGTGGAATTGAAAGTGATTTCTCCTTGTACTCACAGAAAAGAAACATAAGCCCTTCCTTTCAATAAAGTACTTGTTAACCTTGCTGACAAACTCAAATAGCATTTTTCACCAAAAAGCCATGCACAGCAGGTAAATGCTATGATGATATTTGCCCAAACATTTCAAAATTTGTTAAAAGGAAGCTCATGCCAGGATTTTACTTGTCAATTTTCTGCATATTTCTTTTGTGTGTGTGTTTGAATATAGCAAGGACTGTAAGAAGCAGACTTGATAAGAAAAGACATCCATCTATGATGGTGAAAAAGGCATCTCTGGTCCCCCCAAAGCAGGGGAGGGTTATAGATAATGATTGTCTTGTAATAAATTACTTTATGTTCTTCAGTTGGAATTCCATTTATGTGACAGTGGTTTTTTTTTTAATGTAGCCATTGAAGTAGAAATCCATACATTTCCTGGTGATTTATTTCTAAAAAAGAACTTTTAAGAATTAAAAAGGAAAATGTGCTAAAGGAAAATAGAGTAACCCTGAATTTGGCTTTTACAAAAAAATGATTTTAAATGGCAACTTCAGACCTATTGTGTCTAAGCAGTGCCATCTACATATGTGTGTATATGTATTGTGTGTATAAAATATATGTAGATATATATACATATATACATATATGTATATATATATATATATATATCTGTTTTGTCTTTTATCTAGATTCAGTGCTTACTTTTATCCACTTGCCAAATTAGTTGGTATGGTTAACAGAATGGAGATAGAAGAGTAAAGGGGGAAATAACTTCGATTTGGTTCTTCTGAGAAGTAAAAGAAAAAGAAAAATTCTTTTTTGGTGTCTGATCTGATTTCCTCCTCTTACACATTAAGTAGCTTATTTCCTACTATCGAAGATAAAAATAGGAATAGCAGATTTTATTTGGCAAGTTATGTCCTTGCTTGATGATATCAAAGAGTTTCTACTTTTATGGGACCCACAGTTTTGTGGACATGATCAAGAATTTATTTTTACTGAGTCAATAATAAATACTAATAATAGCAAGAATTAGAAGTTTGCAAAGTGTTTGGTTTGTGTGAGCAAAGAAGACATGGAGTGTATAGTCCATTAGGCTGAGAAATAAAAATCTGAAGAGAAGAAATAAAGAGACAAGGTGTCTTCTGAGAATTCTCTTGAATCTTGTCCTTTCAACATGAAATCTACCATAGAGGATCAGACACTTCAAGGCAAAATCATTAACAAAGACAAACAGAACATCCTTGGAAAATGTAATGAAACTCAGCTGAATGAATAAGAACCGAACTGCTGAGAAGGAAGAATTTGAGCACCAGCAGAATTGAATTGAAGAAGGTGTACAACCCCCTCATTGCTAGGCTATACCAGAGTACAGAAGCATTTCAGGGGGCATGCTTGGTGAGTGCCCACAGGGTGGAGCAGCGCCATGTAGAAGTGCTTCTTCCAGACCCACCATTGAAGAGGTCAGCTAAATGTACCAGAAGAGAGTATTCATTGCACACAACTTTCCAAAAACTGAAGGACTCCAATTTATAGCGAAGGCAGTAATAGTTTAAATGTAACATTTAAACTGTTATGTAAATCTGGGCATTCTCAATACTTGAATGGGTGCAGAGGTAGAAAAATAAACAACATTGCACTTTGTCAGTACCATAAAGAAGTAGAAATGCAGTTCTTTTCCTGAAGAATAACATCTATTTAAAATTGGGACCCCCCAAAAAATAAACACAAGGAATGTGTAGTAAACCAGAGGATATGAAGATAGATCACATTCCACCCTCTGCACAGTAATTAATGCTTTTTGACTAGACCAAAATAGCCGTAAAACCTCTTCCACCCATTATCATTCAGTATTTTCTAATATTGTCTTCTTCCACCACTGGATTCTAATAAACTCACTATACAGTGACTCCTGAGGATGGTTATAATCTAAGTGCAACCCAGGCAACTGAAGCAGCTGTGCAAGCAAAATTCTATGTGTTTCTCCCATTATACTTATTTATACTCTACCATCCAGATTACCTTGTTGCTATAGCAGGTACCCTAATCTTGTAAGTTCTGAATTCTAGAGCTATGACCAAATGACCTTACACCCCTTTTTCATCTTGGATACATCATATTGATTTGCACAGGATGAACAGACATGGATAAACTACAAAGTACATAACAGAACTATTGCATTTCCTTTACCACAAAACACAACTCTCTTGTTACCCTGTTTCTACAAAGGGCACACTGATATCTTTCCAGTTACCCAGGTTTGCAAGCTCAGCATCATCCCTGATGTCTCACCCTGCCACACTCTACCTATCTTGTCATTTTTTTCTTCCACAGCATTTCTCACACCCATCCTCTTTTCTCCATTCACACAATCTCATAAACTATTACAATTACTTCCTAATTGGTTTCTCTGCCTCAAGTGCCCCCCCGCCAAAATCCATATTCGACACAGTTGTCAAGTTGATATTCCTAAAGCTCAGGTCTGAGTATTTCACTCCCATATTCAAGAAATTCCAATGGCTCCCCCTATTGTCTCTCCAATCAACTATTTATTCAACTGTATCATATTCTTCAAAACAATATGCTTTTGGCTTAAGTTTTATAATGTATAGAACTAGTAGGGAAGTAATATGTGTATATGATTTATAAAAGGCAAGTATATGCAAATTAGTGTCACAAGCTCATTTTTTTTTTACTAATGGATTGCATAATCAAAAATGTTTGGAGACCACCACAGTAAAACAAGGAGAATATAATTTTAATCTTATATGTATCAATAAACTGGGAAAAATTTTTTTGCCTAAGAGGTTATGGAGAAATGCATGGCAGAAGTGATGTTGTAAATACAGAATTATACAGAATCAGGGGGAACAAATATTTATTATGTGCCAGGTGCTGTGGCAGGCACTTTACAAGTATGTCATTTGATTTTCACAACAACCCTGTGAAGTAGAAGTAGAGTAAAGGAAATATTCAAAGGAATGCATGGCCAAAGTAAAGGGGGGAAGAAAGAACAGTCATATAGCTAGTGGAAATGATGACCTCTGGAGATATTCTATATTTCATTTATAGCTATGCAATATAAAGAGAATGCAAGAAAGACACTCAACTACTTGCTGTATCCTCTTTGATGAATTGGGAGGTCGCATGGAATAGACAATTACAGGAGAGTTGCAATTTGTATAATTGAAAGAAACACTCATATCAATGAAACCTCAGTTTCCCTGTAGCCTGAATGTTTTCTGGCTAATTCTGCCCTGGAGTTCCCAGTTTTGCTACAAATGGTAACATTCCTTGAAATGCTAATGGCGAATCATTGAGAACAAACAAATTCCTTTCACATTACCTTTTTCAAATATGTGCATGCCTATATATACATGTACATTTGTGTTATAATATGTTTTCACTTCATAATACAGTATTATAAATTGCTTTGTTGTGAGTGAAGGAGTGTGGGGTTTTTTTTTTGGGGGGGGATGGGAAGCCTTTATTGATTGGCTTTTGTTTTCTTGTAAAAGGTAATAATTTTGATGTAATTGCTTTGATATCTTAATAGAAGAAGAACAAGGGATACAAATCAAACATAATTATCCTATGTAACCATATATTGATTCCCACATAAGAATTTGCCTCCTATTCTGTATCTACCTTAAGCATTTTAGCAAAATTAGCATATTCTGCTAAAGATAGGCATGGATGCTTCACTTATTGACTTCCTTTGGAGGCAAGTGTTAGCTACAAGCTGGGAGCACACACTGCTGAAAATGCTTGCTAATACTGTTGAATATTGCATTACAGTGGAATCCACTTAATTGTCATATCCCAGTGGAATCCAAAATGTGCTGCTTAAGTGTTTACCATGATAATCAAAGAGTCTCTGTAATATGTGGAGCCGTAGGATACTCATTCTTGTTTTTGGAATTGCTTTCACAATAAGTAATACACACAGCAACACATTTAAAAAGCAACTCATGGTAAGGTAGAAGTGATTCATTTAGTGGTTATAATAAAGCACCCACATCTAACAGAAAAAAAGAAATAACCTGGAGGGATCAAAGGTTTATTCTGCTGAAAGGTAATGGGAAAAATTAATTTAAATGCTTATAAAGATAGAATTTTTGAATACTACTGTTAAAAAAAGAGATTTGTACATTTGTTGTGTTCTTAAATTAAAGTGATTCAAATTTATCATGCACAACTCACCTCAGATTGTGATATCACAAGAAAAATTGTGAACTCAGAGGTAACATCACTAGTTCATATGCTCATCCAGCATCTGTTTATTCATTGTAAAATCATTTGGTATCATCTTTTAAAAAGAGCTTCTGCCTGAATAGCTAAGGTAATAAATACTATGGATACAGTCATTCTCAACTCATACTCTTCAATCTGTAGAAGCATCTGGATTTATTTCATTCACATATGTATGCATCTGAAAATCTGGCCAAGCATTATCAAAGAATAATTACTACTCTTTGATTTGCTTTCCTTCATAGTACATGTGGGAAAATTTCTGTTTTGGATGTTCCATATATGGTGATCTAACAACATGGTTGCTTAAAAGAAATCCCTCTTACTCCATTTAGAAATCTAATGGAAGAGCATTCCACCAGTGTTAGCTAGGATGACCCTTCAAAGAATTGAGAACATTTGTGTTTGGGTGGCTTCTCGTGGGATAGCCCAAAGTCAAGTCACCTCAGATGCATACTTTTGGTATTTATTATTTAAGTCCAGTTGGAATTCCTTTTAAATTTGCTATAGTGTTGTCTTACTGTGTCTTTTATCATATATGACACATCACGTTTCATGAAATTAAGTATGTCTGTGTCATTGTTCAATAAATAATCTTAAAAAATGGTACTAAAATATAATCCAACTCTACATTTATCTAAACTAGTAGAAGAAAGAGCTGATAACCTCAAGCAGCAGATAACCGGGGAATGGACCTTAGTATGATTTTCGACAGTACATTAACTTTCTTAAATAAGGTTTATTTTGACACAGAGAAAATTTTTTTCCTGCTCCCAGGATTCCACGGCAAAAGGTCTATATTTCCTACTTCGCAGGGAGTGTTTGAAGAAATGCCCTTGGCATATAATGTTATACTTTATTGACCCCAAAGAACTGTTCTTTCAGGTAGCCAATATAGTAGTTTACAAAGGTAGAGTCAGGTCACCTAAAAAGAGAAAGACTTTTTTTTATAGTTTATTGGCACCAAATAAGTTACATAATCACTTCCCTAAATGATTGGGATGAATTCACTCTTTTCCTAAAAGGATGATTCGAACTTTGCTTCAGATCATGAGGAGGGAGTATCCAGAGGCCTCCAGAGGTGTTTCATTTACCTTGTTTTGAAGCAGTGATCTAAAAAAAATTTTTTTATTTCTTTTTAAGGAATAACTTAGCTCTTCCTGTCCCTATTGAAAATATATTTCCTGTTGTGAGGTCATAAATTGAGGTCAGGGAAATCCCATTTTCTTCTGGGGAAAAAAGTATATTTTATAAGCTTAAACTACAGTAACCAAGGAGTTGTCTAGAACAAAAACACCTAAAATACAAAATACAAGAAAATACAAAAACAACCAAAACCCTGCATACAAGTTGTTTTAAATGTATTTCACTAAGGAGAATGTAAAACTCTTTTTTCCTATGCATTTGCTGGGTCCATCATATTTTTTCCATGCTGGTTTAGGCATATGACTTCTGAAGATAACCTTTCAACCTCTCTTCCCCACTCCATGGTACTGTGAATCAAAATGATGAGTTTGTAGTAATTGTAGTATAATTATGTCCTCAATGCCAGGTATAGTACAGGCTCTGTCTTAGGAATTCTCCCTTTCCTTCTCCCTTTTCCTCTCCTCTTTTTTCCTTGATAATCTTGTTAGTTACCATGGGTTCAGCTATCATCTAGCCCTCGCTCTCCCTTCTTTCCTCTTCAGCTTCAGTCCCACACCACCAATTGCCAATATTGCCAACTGGATTCTGCGTAAGTCTGATAGAGACTTCATTATCTTTTCTCACAAATCCTCCTTTTTTCCCCCATCTTCTCTATATTTGTCATGGGCACCATCTTCCTTGTAGTCTGCCAGAGTCATGACCTAATAATTATCCTTGACTCTTCCCTTATTCCACATGTTTCCAGTTGCTGTGTCTTGAGATTCTACATCTTTAAAATCTCTTGCCTCCTTCCTCATTTTCTCCCGTCACATTTCCACCACTCCAGTTGAGATTTGTATCTCCATGTCTTCTCTGAACTACCACAATAACCTCCTAACTGGTCACCCTGCCATACTGTGTCTTCCTTCTCCAGTCTTTTCTCCATATGGCTGCCAAATTGATATTCCTAAAACAAAGATCTGACAGCATACTGCAATGAAATGAAGGCTAAATTTAGAGGCAAACTGCCCGAGTTGGAATTTTGACTCTTCTATTTTATTCCTATATGACTTTGGACAAATAACTTAACCACATTGGCATCAGTTCCTTATCTCTAAGATGAGGGAACTGGTAAGGTGGCCTTTTTTTTTTTAGGACTAATTCTATGCTCCTATAATTCTGTGATCATTTTCTCCACATATTCTTGTATCTCCTTTGTGCCTCTTCAGTAGAATAAGGCTCATATTTTGTTTAAAGCCCTTCCGATTCTGACTCCCTCCTACCTTTTCAGTCTTGCTGCACCTTACTCTCCTTCACTGGCTCTACGTTCCAACCAAACTATGCCACTTCCTGCTTCATGTTTCCAGAACATGATGTCCCATTTATTGTCTGCAATATTTAATTTATGGAATAAGACAATAATTTCCATAAGTTAGTGTAATAAATGATAATTGTACATGAAACTAAAGATTTCTTATATACAACTCGCTATTCCTTTTAAATATATAATAAAATTATCGTGTAAATTTCTTTTTTCTTTTTTCTTCCCTCCCTCACCCTGTCCTAGAGATGACTACTATTAGACATATAATACACACACATACATGTGTGCATAAAAATCATATGATCTATATGTTTAAGAGCTATTAGTGAAAAACCATTAACAGTCATATTAAATGTGAACTCTTTCTTGGCTTTCAAAACTCTCCATCAAATTACTTTACCTTCTTGATATTATGACTTAATTGTTGGTTTAACTTTATGTTGCGGCCTCTATTATGTCTTGCTAACTTCTACCTATTTATGCCTTTACATATCATAACTTCCAAGAGGGTTTTCTAGATTTACTCCAGTTCTGATGTGTACACTGATTTTTTATCCAAGTGTTGCTTTTATTATTAATAAGAATATATATATCGATTGTTACATATATTTAACTATATATATATATATATATACATATATATATATACATTTTCCCAATTGATAAACATATTAAGCTTCTTGAGGGAAAGGACTATTTTATTTCTCTCTTTGAATCCCCAGTACCTGGAACATAGTAGGTGCCTAATAAATGCATTTTAACTCATTGATTTCAGTTTTTCATCCTTTTGTTTTTTCTTGAATATGTTACACAATGGTAAAGCACATTCTATCAGAAAGAATCTTGGATGGGGATCTAAAAGATCTGAATTTAGAATCCAGCTCCAACACTTAGCATCCTTGTGTGACTGGAAAAGTCATTTAATCTGTCGGAACAACAGTTTCTTTCTCTGTTAAATGGAGATAATAATATTTATATCTATCATACTGGGTCACTGTAGAGAAAGGGATATGGAAATCTTAAAGATCATATGAATGAATTCTATTATTATGACCTGCAATTGTATTTTAAGTATTTTAAATGATAGTGATTCTTTCTACACAAATTTTCCAATAAATGTTTAACAATTTATTTTGAAAATCAAATTTATAGTCAGCCTTTATAATGGTACAGAAAAGAACGTCTAGAAATATTTCACTGCTTTTATAAGACATCAAAAGAATTCCCATTTATGCTTATTCCATATGTTTTTCCTTTATTGTCTTACTAATGACATGGAAAAATGGTGAAAGGTCAGCTAAAGTGCAACTGAAATCTTTAGCTCAATTAAGCTCTTTTATACTTAAGATGGTAACTAGTTGTTCTATGTGCTCATGACTAAGCATAAAATGGGAGGCTTAACTAAATAGTTAAGTCGTTAGGAAGATTTTTCAGACTGTGATGAGGTTTCATGGGAGACACTACAATTTCTTTCATGAGGATCTTCATGGTCTGTAAGGTGGGTTTTTTTTGCATTTTAATGGTGATTGTTGTGTGGTTCTGAGTCATGGAACATTACAAGTTCCAAAGGAGTGAAATGGAAAATGACTGAGAGTACTGATGGATGTGATCAAGCTATGTGTTGTAAATGTGGATTGACATAGCACTAAAGGATTTTGTCGAAGAAATGTATGACTGAAAAAGATGGGCTAGTTATATGGCAAAGGCACTGGATAATTGTTGTTTTGCCTGTGTATTCCCTTGTTAGAATCCCCCTGGTATTAAGAGAAAAAAAGAAAGGTCACTTTGGATGTCAGAATGTGACAATCTTAAGAAAGACCTTGGATAAAAACCATGCCAGATGGGCAAGTATGGATGGTTTATAATCTGTATCACTGAAGAGAATGCCCACACGGATAAGATCACAAATGTCTCCAAATTTTTGAGTATGGGAATGCTACTTTCCTTCTGAGAGAAATGATAGATACTTGTCAGAGACAATTCCAGTCCTACTCTATAAGTTTTCTTGGTGAAATGACATATAATTGCAAAAATGTGTAATGAGAGCTGACCAAAGTAAATATAAAACAATAACCATTTCCGTGTTATCTAACTCTGTTGTCTAGACAACTGTGTCTTAATTAAAGATATGTTTTTTCCCTGATTTTGTTCCCTAGTTAATCCACTTAAATTGGGCTCACCTTTGTTCAGTGACTTTGTGTCAGGATGAATTTTAAATTTTAAATTCATACTCCCTGTTTTTCCCAAGTCTCTTTTATGCAAACCCTATTTTGCTCGAATCTTATGTTGTACTTGAATTTAGCTGCATGAATTCTCTTTGATATTTCTTTAAAGCTGAGTATAAGAATACTAGCCTGCATCTTCAAGGACTAGCTTAGAGCTAGGAAATGGGTTCTTCTCTTATATCTAGGAAGGGTAGTAAGTACTACTCTGAAATTTCAGAAATTTGTTTTTCTTTGGAAGTAGAAAGAGATTTGGGATAAAAAATGTAGAGGAGGGTAGAGATTAAAATAGCAGCTCACATTTATAGGGTATTTCCAAGCTTACACATTACTCTCCTGCAAACAACTCCATGAAGGAGATAGCGTATTATCAGCACTGTTTTACAATTGAAAATAAAAATGAGACCTAGACAGTTTGTGATTTGCTCACAGCTATAACTCATTATTTTTGTGCCTAAGGCAAGAGACAAAAAACTGAGTTGGGGGGCAGTTGGTGAAAGGGAGGAGCTGACCTAGGTTCCGACTACCATGAAGAGGAAGCACATAGAGCTCTTCATTTTTTTTTTCTAACCTTAATAACCACCTGTTAATCCCGACTCTTTCTATTGTTTAAGGACTAAATTTGACACTTCGGGGTCAATGTT
This sequence comes from Bettongia penicillata ogilbyi, assembly GCA_023548195.1. Taxonomy (NCBI): domain Eukaryota; kingdom Metazoa; phylum Chordata; class Mammalia; order Diprotodontia; family Potoroidae; genus Bettongia; species Bettongia penicillata. The sequence goes on from JAJHZJ010000264.1 coordinate 1,086,617, forward strand.
TTGGCCCATCAGCCTAGTTTTGGTTCCAGACTCAGCCATGGTCACTTGGCTAAGTAGTAATTGGATGGGATTTCAAATTCAAGTTTTCTTGTCTTTTTTGTCAATTTAAAATATTATATTAAACTTTTTTATACCTACAGAATGAAAGATTACTCAAAGTCTCTGCACTTCAGAATAAGAAGTACTCTTTCAACTGCAATCCTTACAAGATGTTTTATTGGATATTACAAATCCAAGTTTTCTTACTTTATTTTCAGGGCTCTTCCTATTATGCTACATGGTTTACAATAATTAAAAAAAAATAAACCCCTTTTCAAAATATTCATATAAGAAGTAGGCAGTGAGCAATCATTATTATTCTTATTTCGTAGTCACCCAAAAATCTTATTGGTTTTGCCTCATAGCGTATATCCAGTGAATATTTGGAACCCAAAGCAGGTGCCTGACCTTCAACTCTTTGTGTAATCACTAATCATGCAGAGATGTAGCAGAAGTTAATCATTTTATTGGCTTTGTTTAGTTTAGAGACTACTAAAGAAAAAATATCATGTAGAAAAAGAAAAGTAAATTATTCTAAGATAAGAATCCTTATAAAAACCAATTATGCTACTTGGAGATAGTGGTCCTGTAGAACACTCTGATAAGAGAGGTTGAAGACAAATTTAAGATGAACACTTGTTTTCAGCAACAACTATGTTTTTCTTTAGTTTTTTCTTTGTCTGTTGAACTTTATATTGCTTTCCTAAAAGTAAAGGAAATGGATTACACAAATCAATGTCTAAATATTGCTAATGATCTAACCTGAGCTGATAAGTTTGGGAATTAGAATGTAGCATAGGGATTTCTAATTTTATTCATTCCCATTCTATCTAGATAGACACAAAACTTTCAACTAGAGAGATTAATGATTGATGTCAAGGGAAGAGCAGCTGACCCAGCAACATCCCGCTTCCTATTAAATGTCTTTTCCTTTTCTGATCATCTACAGCACTTATGACTGTAGTAACCCTTGATCTGTCTGTGATTTAGTTTTGTTTTGTTTTTGTATTCTATTCCAAATATTTTTTATGCAATTATATTGTAAATTTCTGGAAGTCAAGGCATTTTCCTCTATTATACACACACATATGTTTAGTAGAAGAGTGTGTATATGTGCACACACATATATAGAGGAAGTATACACATATATTAGTAAGTTTAGATGTGTAAATATATACACAAGTACACATGAATATATGAATACACAAGTATATATGTGCATATGAATGTATCAAAATAGAAGTATATGAATGAGTATGGATAGATAAATCAGTGTTAGACTTTGGTACATAATAACTATTATGTTATTAATTAATTGCTTCACAAACATCCACTTTAATAATTCCTATTCAAGTACTGGTAAATTAATTTCCTTCCAGCTAAAGGCGTAAATCAGAAAGCATGACTCTAATTCTCGTATATGCTATGTCCCACAATTCTGAGACATGCCTCTAGGTTAATGTTTGGGTTGAAATATAGTATATAAAAGCATATAGATATACACTTTTATATGTTTTGTCTGTTCTCTAATTACTATGGAAAGTGTGGTTCTATTTTAGGCTGGCCTCAGGAGTCTGGATGACCTGGATAATGCCAGGGGTATCATCCAGAACTACCCTGGAAGTTCACATTCAAGCAAAGGGGGCCCTAAAGATCTAAGTTACAGGCATGTATAGTTGGGTATCTGACAGCTGCTTGCTCTCTATTTCTTCAACAACAACAGCAACAAAAGAGTTTTGGGAAAAGAAACTGTTGGAGTTAGAAAAGAATTTTAGAACATTTTCTGAGCTCAGTTCCACTCTGTCTCCTTGAAATAGAATAAATAGACTGCTAACATGATGCCAGAACAGCCAATCATTTCTGTGAAATCGTCCTTCAAGTCTAGTGTCACCCAGACAAGATGGGCTGGCTGGTTAAATTGTCATTTTTAGATTAGCTGTTTGGATATCATCCAGGCAGAATGACACTAGGTGCCCTGAGGAGATCTTTGTGGACAACCTATAGGTATATGAGGGTCATTGCTGCCACGTTATATGGTTGAGATTTTGCGCATTTATTGTTTTCGCATGAAATTCCCCATTACCAGGTTTTTAATTTATATATTATATGTGTGTGCGTGCACGCACACACACACATAAATATATATATTAAAAGCACTTTGTATGTGTCAGTTCTTTTAGCTAGAACTTACTTTAAGAATTTCACTATTGAACTAATAATAAACATAATTATGAATACCAGAGGGCTAACTTAGTTAAGTTTGTGTGTAGTCTTTCAAATAGAATTTACTCTTTCCATTGTTTTCGGACTAAATTTCAATGATGTTTCTAAAGTATGCTGAGCACCAACATAGTTTACTTTGTAGAGGCTCATTCGCTGAAAGATTATCCTTCACATTAGGTTTTTTTTTATCAGTTACCGTAACACACACAAATTGTTTCTGAAACTATAGAATGAGATGTACCTCTTTGGACGTGCCATTGGAGTTGTTTTGCTTAATTGTGTACTTATTACTATGGTTTTGTTCTTTTTGTTTCAGTGGGGAAGTGGAAGAAGAAATAAATGCTCATTAATTGAAAATTAATAATAGCATTAAGATGTTATATTAAATATAAAATAGTAAATATTAATAGTATATGAATAATAGTATCATGAAAACTATCTTTTAAGAGAGAAAAAGAATGTGATATCTGCCACTGATAAGGGGATGGGGAAGGTCATAGGTATCTTCTACACTGATGGAATCGCAATTCATTGAAGTATTAAATAAAAAGAAAGTTTATATACTTTTAATTTTAATGCTAACAACCCTATGAATTAGGTGATATAATTATTTGTATCTTCTATGTACTTTGCAGATGAGTCATAACTCAGAGACTGAAGTCACACACACACACACACACACATCAAGTGTCTCAGGCTAGATTTGAACTCAGCTCTCCTGACTCCATGGTTAGAGCAACTTATAATCAGTATCTGCTTTTCATGTGTATTTCGTTCTCTATAGAATTTTCATGGCAAAAACAACCCTAGGATTTTACTGACACTGTAATCTGTATTCCTTAGTAAGCATGCAATCTGTCTATTTGATAAACTCTATCAATATACAGTAAATAGCTCTCTGAGGGCACCTTTTTTATTTTCTTGCTTTGGAATATAATAGGAAGTGATCATATTTTTTTCAACAAGATGGTTTGTATTAAACATCCAGCCCAGCAGCTCCCATGGGTCCTATTAGATAGACTGTCATAACAGTTGGTTTGATGGTTGAAATATCAAATGCTGAAATTGCAGGGTCTGTGTGTCTGCATGTGCATATGATTGGTGGTATATATGTAAGATGTGTGTCTCAGCTCCTGGAGTTTCTTTGTTGTGGCTTTTTTGGAGGAAGAGATGTAAAGATTAGGCAATGTTTTTATACAGGAAGCAGAACTTGGGACGGGAAATCACAATAAGACCTTGGAACCAAAGAAAATTGATCTAATGAATTGAGTAAGCATTCACATGAATAAGTTTTTATATCTACTTGCTTCTCAATTTGATGGGAAGAATTAAGGTGGTACATCATTATGGAAGTAGCCTTATTGTCTTTAATGCCATATGATATTCCCCTCAGCAATATACTATGAATGCTAATGTTACCAACTGAATGAACTTATCAATGAGTAGTAATTATATTCTCTTAATTCAATTCTCAGTAATCTGTAGGATTATCTCACTTCTTAATTGTAATAATTATCTGTCAAAGGTAAAAAGACCTGAAAATTCCAACCGCTTAAAAACAAGAGCAGCAACTTTTTCAGGGGTTATGGAGGGGAAGAGGTGAAGGTGGAGGATGCAGAATAGCTGGTGAATTTCTTCACTATATAATTGCTCCAGGAAATCTATTTGGCTTTAACATTCAGATTTCACTTTTCATATTCCTGTGGGAATCATAAAGTCAAGGCACAGAGAAGTTGTTTTTAACACATTCAGTCCAAAGAACTCTGGAGCTGAGTAATTCAGAGAATAAAGCACAGGAAGACTTGAATTCAAATCTGAACCCTGGACAAGTAACAATTTCTGTTTGCCTCAGTTTCCTCAACTGAGGAACTCAGCTCTACACTTGGGGACATAATTAAAAAGTTGTTATAAGGCTCAAATTACATAATGTTTGTAGAAAATAAAAACTTAGCACAGGGTCTAGCATATAGGCACTATATATAAATGCCTATTCCTTTCCTTTCTGCCTTCTCCAGGTTCAATCTTTTATCAGAGGCTGCCTACTTGTATGAACTTGGGCAAGTCATGTAAATAACCTGGGACTTTGTTTCCTCAACTGTAAAATAAAGAGGCTGGTCTGGGTGGCTTCTGCAATTCCTTTCTTCTCTGGATATATATTACAAGATTAGAGCATCTTTCTTTTACTTTCAGAATTAAAGACACAAAGAAATCAATCTGTTCGTGCTGCCATTAGCTGAAGTGTGGATCCTAGCCATAAACCACCTAGATTTTCAAACAGTTAATTCCTAGTTAGCTATATGGTGATTTTTTTTTCTTCCCATGAAGAAGCTGTGCTATAAAATGAAATGTAGGAAACTAAACCCTACTTTTTATATCAGTGCCTTTTATATCACTGGCATATAATATGCTAAAAAAATTGTCTGGTTTGAGTTAAAAAAAAATCTGGGTTTGAAGGTTAGCCCTAAAATTTATCTGTGTGGTCATATGGGCCAAGTCAGTTGTAAAACATACAGTGATTCTTTTGATGGTGGGTGCTTTAGATAGTGTTGGAGGAACACAGTCATCACAATCACAGTAAAACTAATGGTAACAGCACCTCTTAACAAAGCATCTTTCCAAACTGAAGAGCACTTTGGAATTATACCCAAAGAGTTATTACACTGCCTGTACCCTTTGACCCAGCAATACCTCTACTAGGTCTAATTCCGAAATTGGGAAGGAAAAGAGCATATATGTTCTAAAGTGTTTACAGCAGCTCTCTTTGTTGTGGCAAAGAATTGGAAATTGCAGGGATTCCCATTGGGGAATGGCTAAACAGGTTATGGTATAGGATTGTGTGGAATTATTATGTACTATAAGGAATGATGACCTTGATGATCTTAGAAAAACATTGATAGAAACAAAAAAAAATGAGTGAAATGAACGGAACCAAGGGAATGTTGTATACAGTAGCAATAGTACATTTTTTAGAAGCAACTTTGAGCGACAGTCATTTTGACTATTATCAATGCTCAAATTAACTTACAAAGGCTGTGAAGGAATACTTTATCTGCAACGAGAGAATTGCTAAATGGAAGACTATGGAAAGATGTGTGTGTGTGTGTGTGTGTGTGTGTGTGTGTGTGTGTGTGAGAGAGAGAGAGAGAGAGAGAGAGAGAGAGAGAGAGAGAGCGTGCAAAGGTATATACATATTTATGTCCTATAGTAGCCATCTCATGGGTGGGGTAAGGAAGAAAAAAGGGGGGAAAAGTTACATGATAACTTTATCAAAGATTTCAAAGGAATTGCAAGCTGTACATAATAGATTTGCAGTTTCGTGTGCAATCATTTTTTTCCTTAACTGCTATACGATGGAAATGCCAGTTTTGTTTCTTAAGTTCAGCATACTTTTTAAAGTGTCTTTCCACAATAACTCTGTGAAGTAGGCACATAATTGTTGCCTTTCCATATCCTCTTAGTTGGATTGCACACCCGCTAAACAGTTGTAACAAAAACACATTCTAAAAGTGAATTGCTGTTTTCATTGTTATTTGACTCTCCCCAAATACTACTTAGAGTAGCAGTCTAACAAATAGAACTGCTGACTCGGTTACTCTGGTCTTTCTAGAATTTTTTTCATGTGCCTATTTCTACTTTTGTTAATTCCCTTTGCCCCCAAAAATGGAAGATGAAGATAAATTATTTGTTCTTTTGTATTTAGGAAGCTCTATATCCTTCCATTAGAACAGATAATTAAGAGTTTCCTAAGAACCTAGATTTATAGCTGAAAGAATATCCAATGTTATCTAGTTGAATTCTGATTTTAAAGATAAGGAAACAGGCTTAGAGTGGTTAAGTGACTTGGCTGCTGTCACACAGGTAGTGAGTAGGAGAGCCAAAATTCCAACTCCATTTGTCTCATTCTAAATTCATGTTCTTTTCTCTTGCCTTCCTTTCTTCTATCCTTGCCTCCCTCACTCCTCTTCATCTTAAAATGATAAAAACAGTTTACTGTGAACAGTTAATTAGCAAATCCTCTGAAAAGTATTCATAGCATGAGGCATTTGAAGGAATCATGCAACAACGACAAACATAGATACCTCTCCAAGGAAGTGGATAAACTCCTATTCATGGAGGAGGTCTTGCCTGACTGAGGTTCCTGTTGAGGGAGAGGATCATTCTGAGAGGCCACATCCTGCTTCAAGGAGAAAGAAATGGTCCCACAGGTGTTGTCCAACCTCCTGACACTATACTCCTTCACCTACTCTTATTGCTAGAAGTAATGGCACAATAGAAATGGCGCTAATGTGCAAATTTTCTGACAATAAAATGTGTCAGAAGATATCCTTTCCATTAAGTGAATTAATAGTTCGTATGGAAATAAAAATATATAAAGCATAAATTACAGAGTTGAAGATGAAGTGGGTTAAAGTTTACAGAGAAAATCTTCGAATACTTGAGTTCAAAGATGACCTCTGCCATATACTGGATATCTGACCCCGGCCAAGTAATGTAATCTCTCAGAACGTGGTGCAATTTTTTCCCTTATTTTTAAAGAAGTGTTTATTTATGTCTTACGTTTCATCATTGTTATCTCAAGTATATTTTTCTTCTCCCAAAGCCATCTCATATAGCAAATAGTATTTTTAAAGAGGAAAAAAAATGAACACAATTGATGGATACATTGAAAAAGCCTGAAATCTTGTGTGCAGTGTATAAGGGAGAGGGGAGTTAGCAGTGTCCTCTCATATCTCTTCATTTAAGTCATACTTAGTTTCTATAATTTTGTACATTCAGTTTTGATTTTTTGCTGTGTCATTCTTTCCATTTATATCTCTGTAGTTACTGTGCATATTGTTTTTTTTTGACCCTTTTCACTTCACTTTCCATTAGTTCATGTAGATTATTTCATGTGTATTTGTATTCATAGCATCACTATTTTTACAATACAGTTATATTTCATTACATTCATGTACCACACTTTATCCATTCCCCAATTGCTGGGCATCTACTTTGTCTCCAATTCTTTGTTATTACAAAAAGTGCTGCTATAATTATTTTTAATATATATATATATATTATTTATTTATTTTTCAGTTTTCAGCATTCACTTCCACAAGAATTTAAATTCATAATTTTCTCCCCATCTCTCCCTACCTCCACCCAAGGATAACATGTACTCTATCCACTTCTTCCTCCAGTCTGTCCTCCCCTTTATTACCCCTCTTTATACATCCCCCTCCCCTCTATTTTCTGTAGTGCAAAATAGATTTGTATACCCCATTACCTGTACGTATTATTTCCCAGTTGCATGCAAAAGCAATTTTTAACATTCATTATTAAAGCTTTGAGTTCCATATTCTCTCCCTTCCTCCCTCTCATGCACCCTCATAGAGAAAGCAAGCAATTCAATATAGGTCATATATGTGTAGCCATACAATACATAATAGTTACGCTGCAAAAGACTAACCACATTTTCCTCAGTCCTAACTTGCCCCTCCATTTATTCCATTCTCTCCCTTGGCCTGTCCTTCCACAATAATGTTTGCTTCTGATTGTCCCTTTCCCCAATTTGCTATCCCTTCTATTATCTTCCCTCTCTTAACCCCTTCCCCCTGCTTTCCTGCAGGGTAAAATAGATTTCCATATCCAATTGAGTGTGTGTTATTCTCCCCCATAAGCCAAATCCAATGAGAGTAAGGCTCACTAATTCCCTTTCACGTCACCTCTCTTCTCTTCCATTCATACCTTGGTGTAGAAGCTGCTAAATCCTGTTATCCTAATTGTATTTCCACAATACTTGAATTATTTATTTCTAGCTGCTTGCAATAATTTTTCCTTTACTTGGGAGCTCTGGAATTTGGCTACAATATTGCAAGGAGTTTTCATTTTGGGGGTCTTTTTCAGGAGGTGGTCAGTGAATTCTTTCCATTTCTATTTTACCGTCTGGGTCTAGAATATCCGGGCAGTTTTCGTTGATAATTTCTTGGAAGATGATGTTGAGGCTCTTTTTTTTTGATCATGGCTTTCAGGTAGACCAACAATTTTTAAATTATCTCTCCTGAATATTCCAGGTCAGTTGTTTTTCCAAAGAGATATTTCACGTCTTCTATTTTTTCTTTCTTTAGGTTTTGTTTTATAATTTCTTGATTTCTCATAAAGTCATTCTAATCTTTAAAGAACTATTTTCTTCAGGGAGCCTTTGGACCTCCTTTTTTATTTGGCCAATTTTGTTTTTCAAGGCATTCTTCTCCTCATTGACTTTTTGAACCTTTTTGCCATTTGGGTAACTCTGTTTTTAAAGGTATTATTTTCTTCAACATTTCTGAGGTCTCCTTTAGCAAGCTGTTGACTTGTTTTTCATTATTTTCTCATATCTCTTGATTTTCAGAATCCTTTTTGAGCTTTTCCATGACCTGAGACAATTGCATTTTTTGGGGGAGGCTTTGGATGTAGAAGTCTTGACCTTGCTGTCTTCCTCTAGTTGTATGCTTTGGTCTTCTTCTGATTGTATGCTTTGCTCTTCCTCATCCACAAGGATGGAAGAAAATATCTTTTCACCAGAAAGTAACCTTCTATAGTCTTATTGTTTCCCCTTTTGGGGCATTTTCCCAGCCAATTACTTGAATTTTGAGTACTTTGTCAAGTACAGGGTGGTTTATATTACCCCAGACTTCAGAGATTTTGTACAGTTGTTCTCTGAGATACCTCTAGAGATCTGTAAGTTTTCAGTTCCTCCAAAGTGGCATAGTCAAGGGAGAAATGTTTACTCCTCTCTTGGACTGTGCTCTGGTCTGCGAACAACCAAAAGCAATCTTTTCTGCCCTGGACTGTGAGTAGGATTCCCTCTCCATAGCTGCCACCAGTTCCACCACACCAGAGTTCCTCCTCATGCCAGGACCACCACTTAGGACTGATACCCAGATCAGCCACTCAATTCCCCCAGTGACTGTATGCTGAGAGCACCAGAGACATCCATTGCTGAGGCAGTGGTTGCAACCATCCTGAGGTGGGGCTATGATGAGACCACTCTCCCCTCTCACCCAGGTGAAAGAGTTTTCTCACTGACCTTTGAAGCTGTCTTTGGCATTTGTGGGTTGACAAATCTAGAAACCTCAGCAGCTGTCCGTGATTCAGTGTGCTGAAGCCTGCTCTAGTCCTACCTGTTCCAGTGGGGCTTACATCAAGCTGCACTCTGTTTTGAGCCCAGTTTGATAAACTCTTTGGATTGGCCTTCCAGGATGTTTTGAGCTGGAAATCTGTTTCACTTGGATATTTTGTGGCTTCTGCTGTTCTAGAATTTGTCTAGAATCATTTTTACAAATATTTTAGGGGCTTTGGGAGGAAAACATGAGCAGGTATTTACTTCTACTCCACCATCATGACTCCACCCCCTTCTGCTGTAACTATTTTGGTGTGTATAGGGGCCTCCTTTTCATTAATTTCTTCCTTGGAGTATAAACCCAGTAATGAAGTCTCTGGTCCAAAAGGTATAGATATCACTTTATTTGCATGATTTCAGATTGTTCTCTAAAATGTCTGTACTATCCCACAGTTCCACAAGCAACATGTTAGTGTACCTATCCTTCCACAACCCCTCTTATATTGACTATTGCCATTTTTTTTTTAATTTTTTGCCTAGTTGTAGAGTGTGAAATGAAACTTCAGGGTTGTTTTGATCCTCATTTCTTTTATTATTAGTGATTTGGCATATTTTTTCATATGTGAATACTTCACAATTCTTTTGAGAATTTTTCATATCCTTTGACCAATTGTCTATTAGAGATAGCTATTCGTATTATACCTGTCTTATAATTATTTGCATATTTTGCGTACTAGACACTTTTGGAAGAAGTTTGATGCAAAGAGTTTTTCCCATTCAACCATCTCATTTCTGACTGTTTTCTTGGACTCAGGTCCCTTGCAGAGGTCTCTGTTAAAAATCTACAAAATTGGTTCTAACACAATTTTACGTTTTATTTGCCAATAACTAGGTCAAATAGTGAAAGAATTCAATTCTTTAAGATGGCAAATTGAAATGAGTAGATGGCTAACCCATGTTACTGAAGAAAAATTCTTCACAAGACAAAACCCATAGTGAGGAAAAAAAGGTGTGATTTGGGTAAGAAGGTTGCTTTGTGTGTTAGAGTCAAAGCATTAAACTCAAGGTATTACATTGGTTTTATTTAGTAAATGGCATCTACCAGGTACTAGGCTAGGCGCAGTGTTTACAAAAGATAAAAAAGCTGATACAGTTTTCCTGATATTTCTTTTAAGTGGCTATGGCGGGGAGGAGAGAGAGAGAAACAGAGAGAGACAGAGAGAGGAGGGAGGAGGAGAGAGAGAGGGAGAGAGAAACAGAGACACAGAGAGAAAAACAGAGACACAGAGAGAGAGGGAGGGAGGGGAGAGAAACAGAGAGAGAGACAGAGAGAGGGAGGGAAGGAGAGAGAGAGGGAGAGAGAGAAACAGAGACACAGAGAGAGAGAAACAGAGACACGGGGGGGAGAGAAACAGAGAGACAGAGAGAGGGAGGGAGAGAGAAACAGAGACAGGGAGAGAGAAACAGAGAGGGAGGGAGGGGGAGAGAAACAGAGAGACAGAGAGGGAAGGAGAGAGAGAGAGAGGGAGGGAGGGAGACAGAGAGAGAAACAGAGACAGAGAGAGAGAGAGAAACATATGAGGAAAATTAAAATTACATCATCACTCTGGTAGTAGAAAGCTCTCTGAACTTGTATCTAGGACAGATTTTCTCACCTTCTAGAAAGAAAAGAATACAGAATCATAGAGTGTCATTTGGAAGGGATCTCACTGGCGATCCAGTCTAACCTATATCTCATCAAGAATCCTCTCTAAACTATACTTAACAATAGTCATCCAGACCTTCATTAAGATTTAAAGTAAGGGGAAACATCCTACCTCTTGACATAGTTCATTCCACTTTGGGGTAGTTCTAATTTTTAGGAAGTATTTTTCCTGTTATCAAGCATAAATTTCCTTCTCTAATACTTCTTCCCATTGTTCCTACTTAGAGCCAAGAAGTAGAAATCTAATGCTTTTTTTTCAGAATTACAATCCTAGGAGAAATTAAAGACAACTGTCATGTCTTCTGTTCTTCAGGCGTATTCCTCAATGCCTTCAACTGCCCTCCCTAGTGGCATAAAAGTTCATTTATAAAAGACTTCAAGATTTGTAAAGTTCTTTATCAATATTATTACATTTGACTTATAACAACCCTGTGCAATATATGTTATTATCATTCCCATTTTACAGATGTGGAAACTGACATTGAGAAAGGTCAAGGGACTTGCCCAGTCACTCAGCTCAAAAGTCTGAGACTGGGTTTAGGCTGAGTTCTTCCTGACTCCAATTCCAACACTATACAGCACCACACAATCTTAAATCCTTATTCCTGTCCTCTGAATAATCTGACTTTTCAATATTTTCCCTAAAATTTAGCACCCAGAACTGAAGAAATACTCTGAGTTTCTGAGCAGGACAGAATACAGTAGAACTCAACTGCTTAATTCTGATGACTAATTTTCTCTAAATTCAGTTTAAGATCATGTTAACTTTTTTTAGTTGATGTATAAAAATATTTATTTACATTGGCCTTTCATTCCCATAGCCTCCCCCTACCCCAGATCTTTTTCATACAAACTGCTATGTAGTCAAACTTAGCATATATTACAGATGGACTACAATTGATTCAATCTTTAATGTTTTTTTTTTGCTCTATCACTCTAATAACCCTGTTTTTGTTTTTTTAAAAAAGGAAATTATATTAGTCTGGCATGGCCTATTCTTGATGCATTCTTTCATATTCATTTCATATTCATATTTCTCATCAGCACTTGTCTTTATAGTTTGCAGACTTCACCGTTCTTTTTTTTCCTCTCTCTTATTCCTTTCCTCTTCTTTCTCCTTCTCTATTCCACTTTCTCCTTTCCTCTTCCAAAAAATTGGGACAATTACAGCAGTTCAGTTCTGCAGAATCCTTTCATTATACAGCATCTTTCAATGATCTGAATGTCTGCAATAGTCTTTTAATTGCCTCTCCAACTCATCCAACACAGTTGTCAAAGAGATATCCATAAAATTCAGTTCTAAGTACAACAGTGACCTGTTCTGGAAGCTCCTGTTTCTCTCAGTTGCCACTGAGATAAAATACAAATTCTACTGTTTGACATATAAAACTGTTCACAAATTGAATCTGGCCAACCTTTCTAGGTACACTGATTTCTGCACAATCTACAGGCAAAATGGCCTTTTTTTTTTGCTATTTGTATCTCTACCTTTGTCTAGATTGTCCCTCTTCTAGATTGCACTCTTACCTGGTCCTCATAAAATCCCTCAGTTCCTTGTAAACACATCTCAAGTGTCACCCCATGCTTTCAGTTGCTAGTGTTTCCCCTGCTGAAAAATTACCCTGTATTTTCTTTTCTATATAGTTCAGGGGTCCAAAGATTCTGAAAAGTATTATCTAAGGACCAACTGTAGCTACTGAAGAGCCCCATGAAAACATGCAGCAGCCAGTTTGCAAAGCCAAGATGTAGTTTATAATTATTTTTCTGTGTTCGTGTTTCATCACACTTGAATGTAATCTTCTCTACAACAAGGATGGTTTTATCTTTGTCTTTGCATCTCCAGCAAAACCCTGGAAGAGTATGTAAGAATTTAATAATATTTGTTAATGAAGATGAAAGAAAGGTCACCGACAGTGAGTGACTGGGCGATCATATATGCTACTTATTTGAGTTATCCCAATGCTTTTTTTTTAAGTCTTTCATGGCAGTTCGTTATTTCTTATTATCCTTCCTACTTATCTTAGACATCAGCTCTCTACTGTCCATTTTATCTGTTTTCTCAGACTGTCTCATATCCCTTGGATGCTTTCTTTCTTTACTTCCGCTTTGTAAAATCCCCAGCATACTTCAAGGATCAATTCAAATGTAATCTAAATAAAGACTTAATTCACATTCCTCCCCCATATTAGTGCCCATCCTCACTGAAATTAGTTTTTATTTTGGTAGAGACAAGGGAATATAAATAAATATTGAAAGACTCTCCTACCTTTTTTCTATTGTAATTTTCTTATACACCTCTAGCTATGATCCTAGCTCTTTGATCCCTTCCTGAATCTTAATCTTCCTCCCCACCCAATATGGCTAAAATAATCTTTTCCATTTTTTCCTTTGCCCTCAGATCATCCTGACTTCTAGCCCCCCTGATGGCATTAGCTCTTCCTTTAGAGCACTCCAAACAGAAAGAGATGGTGATATTATCAATATGGAAATTCCCTCCCCCAATGTAGACTTTGCAAACAGTGTCTTGCCCAGAGTCAGGATCACTTATGTAGCATGTGCCAGGGCCAAAACATGAGCTCATGTTTCAAGACGTTACTCCATACTATTTTTCAAAGAAATACTTAGAAATACTAAGAAAAGTATTTTATTTCCATTGCCATTAGTGAGCATTAACTGTGAGATAATTTGTTTGGCCAACATGCTACCTTTCCTTTCTTTTGCATCTCTGGGAATTCCACTGTGAAGCTAACTGGAAAGGAATAAGGACATATCTTTTGCTATGAACTCAGAGGTCAATAGATTCTGTGCTGCTTATTTGTCTGGATGGGTTTGTATTTCTATGGGATGCATTTTCTTTAGCAGTTGAGATCAGTTACTACTTGTATTGCTACTATTACTTGATTCTGATAGTCAACTAGAGAAGGCATCTTAATTTTTAAAGACCCTCATCTTTATGACAGGATTTTCAGCATGCATGAATTAAAGAGCAATTCTATTGTACATTAAAAATGAACATGGTTCCTTCCTTATTGAAGGAATTTTTCCCCTCATTCACTACCTGACAAAGCCACTTACAGTTTCTCTAAAGATTTCCAGGTCTCTGAGACATGAGGGGAAGCTTGAGTGCTTCATTTGAATTAGAGTACTACTAACAGTATATGCAGTGTTTTTAATAGAGTTGGAAAGCAATTTAAATCTAAAAAGAGCAATATTAATGAAGATGTGGCGAAGGAACAATAGTATAGAAGCCAATATTTTACAAAAATTTTTACTTGAGACACATCTGCAAGAAAAAGTGCAAGAGGTTTGTAGGACTCACTCATGATGCCTGATCATAATGTTTTGTAATGCTTAGTGTAATATAAAGGGATTCCTTCCCAGGAGACCAGAAAGCACAGGAAGTTACCACTACCTGCACATGTGAAGTTAGGCTTTAAGAATATGGCACCATATCAAGAAAAAGGAGAAAAGTCTTCATCATGTCTCATAATATCTGCTTGTATATGTATCCCTATTCTTCCCTCTGGAGGCAACTACATGGTACAGTGGATGGAGCCCTTACTTGCTGTGTGACCTTGAGTCATTTAACCTCTGATTGTCTTTATTTCTTCAACTGTAAAATAGGAATAATAACAGCACCTACCTTGCAGACTTTTTATGAGAGTCAAATGAGCTTTATATATACATATATATAAGCATGCATATGTTTATATGTATATTGTGTGCATATGTAACACATATATGTACGTGCATATGTGTATATATGTATACACATGTGTGTGTATACGTACACATGTGTGTGTATACGTACACACACATGTGTGTGTTCATCCTTCATTGCCAAAGAAGACCATGCCATCAGAGAAATAATGACATGACTTGCACTTGACTGTTTTGAGTGAGGGAGGACTGTGCAGGTCACCAGCCTCACTTCTCCTCCAGAGCCATCTGAATTCAGTGACCAGATATTCATCAAGATGACTGGAGATGACCCAGGATGAGGCAGTTGGGGTTAAGTGACTTGGCCAAGGTCACATAGCTAGTGAGTGTAAAGTATCTGAGGTAAGATTTCAACTCAGGTCCTCCTGACTCCTGCACTGGTACTGTATCCACTGCACCACCTAACTGCCCCACAAATAGTTTACCAGCGAGATGAAAAGCTAAGATATAAGTAACAATGACAGAGGAATTAAAAAGAATGTAAATGCTGAAAGAATCCAAAATAAATAGAGTCATTATGGGCTGGGTTAGTCTAGAAAAGACAGTGGAGGAGATCAGTCGTGTTGGGCCCCAGAGAATATATATTTGTTTTGGCAGAGAAGAAAGTAGAGAATATCCAGGTGGAGGGTGAACAAAACAATGAAATTGAGACCAGGCATTGACTACCATTATGTCTTCTCTACCTTATCTGTTCCTTTGTCCTTTCAGTTTCTCTACCAGGCTCACCTCTGTCTGTTTTATTATGGCCCCCTTCAATTCCCTATATCTCATTATTATTTTTTCTTCCTTTGTCTTCTCTTCTCCTTTCCCTCCCACTTTCCATCTTTTGTCTTGCCCAGTTATATAGCATTTTTATTTTTTAAATGGAAGATCCTGGAGTTTGTTGGGAGGTGGGGTTGGGTAATAAAATAGTACCAGTTAGAAATTCTGGAATGCCAGAATTCGAACATGTTGATCTGAAACATATATACATACATATATGCATGCACATATATGTGTTTGTAGATATATATATGAATGCATACAAACCTCATAAGTTTTTTAATAAGGTCATGATATGATTGAAATTGAAGTCATGAGTGAAATAGATGAATGAGAACTGAGAATGGAAAAAAGGACAGCTGATAAAAGATGACAGCAACCCAAGGGCAGGTTTATGAGTTTCAAGCAAAAGTTGTATCAGTGGCAATGATAAAGAAGAAATAAAATGGAAAACCTTTGAGAAGGAAGAGTTGACAGACTTTGGTAGCTAATTAGATATGAGAGGCAAATGAGAGTCACTGAAAATAACCAAAGCTTTGAGCCTCATACAGTAGTAAAACCATATTTGTGTCTCCTTTAGGAGAAGACTTGGTAAATGTCATTCAATCAGTGGTTAACACTCAAGAAAGTATAATAGAATGTAATATAGGTAAAGATCACAGAAGTTTTGAGTTTCTGGGAATGACAAGGCTCAAGAGAACTGGTTTGCTGACTTTGAAGTTGGCCTTTTAGGTCCCCTGAGCTAACATAACGTAGACTTCAAAGTCTCTGAGTATGATTACTGTGATTTTTCCAGACTACCAGATGGCTTGATCAGGGAAATGCTACATTTCAGGTATCCTCTAAAGCTTAGTGCATTGTAAAGATGTGCCAGCTTGGCCTGAGGGAGCCAGCTAGCAGAGCAAGAAAGGTTGGGCTCCAGCTCTGGCCCCAGCTCAAAGGTGTTGGCCGTTGCTCAATTTCAGCTACTTAGCTGGCTGGAGGAAAAGCCATTGTGTATTCAGGATTCACTGATGCAGCAGTAAACCCCAGAGGGGAACAATTGATTTCCAATTAACTAGGACATTACAGGGGACAGAGTGTCTGTCAGAGCTTATCATTTCTATTCAGGTCTTGAGTCTGACATAGCAACCCTATTTTCTATTTGTAAAATGGGAATACCAAGGGTAAGGGGTAATTAGCGTATTAGATAGTGCTTTGGGGCAATAAGATCCTAAATGATAGTGTAGTGGTCTAAAGAAGTGTAAAGTTCCTATTCCAGGGAATAGCTCAACCACAAAGCAAAATCCAGGTCAGTATTTACAAGCTGCACAAAGCTTGATGGTATTTTTCAAAGGCTACATTTCAAGTTGGGAGGCTTTTCTTTTGGAATTTCATGGTAGGGATATAAAGCAGTGCTTCACCAGTGGAACAGGGTGGGAAGGAGAGGAGAAAATCCCACAAATGAACAAACATATAAATATTTCCTTTATCACAGTCTTTTCTTTTACTTAATATTCTTCCCCTACTCTAAACACAGCTTCCTACATCTACATCCTCCTCCATCAAAGGTATATCCTATCTCCTACAAAATATGTTACCTGTTACATTTCCTTCATAGTCCTCAGTGTTCTCTCCTTTGTCTAAACAAGAAATCCTTAACATTTTTGTGTCATAAAGTCCTTTGACTATTTGGTGAAGCCACTGGACTCCTTCTTAGAGTAATTTTTAAAATACATAAAACTTAAAGAATTAAAAAAATAATTATATTGAAATATATTTATCATAATATAAAAATAAACCAATTAATTCCAATTCAGAAACCTTTGTTTCAAAGTACTGTGAAATTTACACTCTAAACTCCACATTTTTGCATATTCTTTCTATCCTCTTGGGATTTCATGTGTGGTGGTCATGCTTTACTAAGGTTGTTGCAAGGTCCTTAAGGTTAGGTACTACATATGTGCTTTCTTTTTGTATTGTCAACAATACCTAGTTTGATGTTGCCTCACAGTAGGTACTCAATAAATTCTTGCTGTGTGATTGTTGATGATCCACAGTATTCAGAATATCATATATGTAAAAGTATGTGTGTGGGGGGGGGTTGTGCTAAGTAAACAATAGAATGGAAATTCATGATATGGAAATTCCTGATTCTGTGCTAAATCACTGAGTGATGTTGAACAAATTACTGTTACCACTCTATTAATCTGCAAAATGAGAAAGC
The DNA here is from genome assembly GCA_023548195.1 of Bettongia penicillata ogilbyi. NCBI lineage: Eukaryota > Metazoa > Chordata > Mammalia > Diprotodontia > Potoroidae > Bettongia > Bettongia penicillata. Next base: position 1,104,353 of record JAJHZJ010000264.1, read on the forward strand.
TCAAAGTTTGGGCAGTGGTGGTCAAATCGGGAGAATATACTTGTGATCAAATGCAAGTGTTTAAATGGATGGGATAAAGTAGAAAAGTAGAGCTTATTTTTCCCATCCTTTTCATTACCAGTTTTTAATAGAAAGTAATATAGTAATTTACTTATGAGGAATATATCTTGTCCATCAAAATATAATAACTACTTTGAGTTACCATTGAATTGATGATGTGTCTGCTTATAGTGATATGAGATTGCAAAAAAAGACATTGGTATCTACTATGGTTTTGCAAAATACAGGAATTTTTTATCAAATGAACAGTTCCTTTATTAGTATTGTATAAAATCTGAGGGCACAAAAGTAAATCTAAACTTAGTTAAAAGAATTTATGTGGGGAGCTGAGATCAAATAACACAGGAAGTTATTTTCTTTCTGATAATTTATTTCAGAGAACCTAGATAAAGAGAAATTGAATGTATCCATTAGGCTTCCTTTCACAGATATCAGATATCTCAGAGACTTTTCACAAGTGCTGGACCATAGTTAATTTTAGGTTGAAATTGCTGTTGAGTGCCTGATATGTTACTACTTTTTGTTGTTGATTAAAAATGGATCCCTACACATTGGTTACTAGATGTGCAAGAAGCAGAATTGACATTTTATGTTGAAACTTTAAGATACCAACTTTTCTTCTTGCCCAAATGGAGGCCAATTCTACTTTTGCACAGCTGTGTTCCATAGTTACATCTACACAGAGGGTCACTTTTCCTAAGGAGGACTTGAGTCCATGCAAGAATTTCAACAAGCATCAACTCAAGACCCAAAAATTCTGTTACAAACATGGAAATGTCAAGTCATGTCAAGTCCACAAGCATTTATTAAGTGTTTACTGTTTGGCATGAACTGTATTAAGCTCTTAGGTTAAAATAGAAGCAGCAAAGATAGCTTCTGTCCTCAAGGAGCTTATATTTAAATGGAGATTAAAACATATAAAAGGAGACTGAAAAGTGGATTTGGGGGAAAAAGGGAGGTAGTCTAAGGGACATACGTGATGGAAAGAGAAATCCAGAGAGTCAGGGTGAGACGGAGAGAGGAATGAAGGAGTGAATATGACTACCCTGAAAGTTTAGCCTTAAAATAAACATTCTAGGATGAAACAGGCATTAAAAGAAGACTACAGGGTGGAGGGATCTTATGGGGTAAGAGGGCTGCTGGAGCATGGTGTAAAATTTAGTCTGAAGAGTCAACATCAGGACTCAAAGAGGAATGATAGAATGAATGAAGGGGTGTTGGCTTGACAAATTTTAAGGACAGATGTTACCAAATAGTTACCCTTGCCCAAAAAAGTCATGTACAATATCAGTATGGCCCCTTGGGACAAGATAGTTTTTAAACCTAGAAATGTATTTTGGTCAGACATATTACAGAGGACCTCTGTGAGAAATCACCTATATAGAATGGATTAGAAACCAGAATCAGACAATATGTTGTTTATAAGAAACACACCTGAAATAGAGAGAGACACATTCTGGAGTAGGAAAGAATCTATTATGCTTCAGCTTATGTCAAAAAGGCAGGAGTAGAAATCATAATCTCAAGCAAAGCAAAAGTAAAAATAGATATAATTAAGAGGGACAAGCAGAAAAATTAAATCTTGCTAAAATGTACCATAAACAAAGAAGTAATATTATGATTAAGCATGCAACAAATGACACATCAGAATTCTTAAAGGAAAAGTTAAATAAATAATAGGAGGAGGAAATAGATAGCAAAACTGTACTAGAAGGAGACATCAACTTTCCCCTTTCCAAGCTGGATAAATCTAAACATAGAAGTTAGGGAGATGAAAAGAATTTTAGAGAGTTTAGGTACAATAATACTTTGGAGAAAACTGAATGGGAATTGAAAAAAGTACAACTTTTTCTCAGCTGTATATGGCACCTTCATATAAACTGACCATGTCTTAGAGCATAAAACCTCAATACCAAATTCAGAAAAGCAGAAATATTAAATGTACACATTTCAGATCATAATTCATTAAAATTACATTTAATAAAGTGCAGTGGAAGCATAGATTAAAAATTCATTGGAAAACTACATAATCAAATCTTAAAGAATGAGTAGATAAAAAAGCAAGAAAGAAAAATAATCAATTTCTTAAAAGAGAATGAAAATGATGAGACAAATTTGTAGGATAAAACCAAAGCAGCACTTATGGGAGTTTGTATTTTAGCTCAATGTATACAGCAATAAAAGAGCAGATCAATGAATTGGGCAAGCACCTTAAGAAAAAAAAACAGATGAGAAAAAGAACAAATTAAAAATCCCCGATTAAACATCAAAATGGATATCCTGAAAAATCAAAGGAAAGAGTAATAAAGTTGAAAGTTAAAAAAAATTGAACCAATAAATAAAAATAGGAGCTGGTTTTATGAAAACCAATAAAATAAATAAATCATTGGTTAATTTGATTTTTTTAAAAAAGGAAGAAGTAAAACAAATTACCAGTATCAAAACGAAAAAAGTAAATTCACCACCAATAAAGATGAAATTAAAGCACTTAGTAGGAGCTATTTTACCTAATTATATATAAATAAATCTAACCATGTAAGTGCAGTGGATGAATACAAAAATACAAATTGCCCAGATTAAGAGAAGAGGAAATAAACTACTTAAATAACCTTACCTTAGAAAAAGAAATTAAGCAAGTCATCAATTAGTTCCCTAAGGGGGGAAAAAAAAACCTCGGACCAGATGGATTCACAATTGAATAATACTAAATATTTAAGGAACAATCCCTATAATATGTAAATATTTGAAAAAAAATTAGCAAAGAAGTCCTACACAATTCTTTTTATGATAGAAATATGATTTTGATTCCTAAATCAGGAAGAGCAAAAACAGAGAAAGAAAGCTATAGACCAATTTCCTTGAAGAATATTGATGCAAAAATTTTAAATAAAATACTAGCAAGGAGATGACAGCAATATATCACAAAGATCGTATATTATTACCAGGTGTGATTTATGCTAGTAATGCTGAGTTTGTTAAATATTAAGAAAGCTACCAGCATCATTGACGCTATATCAGTAAGAAAAAAAGTCATATGATTATATCAATAGATGCAGAAAAGCCTTTGACAAAAGTCAACTCTTTTCATGCAAATAGGTCAGACTGAAACAACTGGAGAAATATTAGTTGTTTATGGGTACATACAATACATTAAAAATGACAATTTGACCTCAGTTAATTTGCTTACTCAGTGCCGTACCAATCAACCTACCAATATATTGACATAATCAATGTCAAATTGCCTTTCCTTCTGAATGAGGGAGGAGGTACAGGAGGAAGAAAATTTGGAACTTAAAATTATACACACACACATATATACACGCATGTATATAGTTACAATACTTTACAAGTAATTGGGAAATATTTAAATGAATATTTTAAAATGAGCATGGATAGTCTGGAATATGCTGGAATATGTCTTCTAATTATACTGTCTGTTCAATGTATGTCTCTTATCTATAGAGGTAGAAGCTGGCCAGAGATAAAAAATTTTTTGGAAGACTTTGCTCATAATTATTTTCTCAATGGAATTAAATTGAGTATAGCAGCAATAAAATGAAACATGTTGGCATAACTATTAACACTGGACCACATATATGTCCAAAATAGAATATTCATTAGTACTTAATGACATTCTAATAATATAGCTATTCTTATTTGCTAATTAAAACTCTCCATCCAATGTCAGGAAAATGCTACAAGAGATATCACATGAATGTCCAGGAGAGGTATTTGTTGCAATGTTATCAACTTACTTTGAGTGAAAGCTATTTAAGTGGATAATTTAAAATGATTTCTATGAAAATAAATTCACTACCAGACACAATAAAAGGAATATTTTTCTTAAGGAAATTCACTTTTGAGTCTTAAAATAATACAGCATAGTTTAGTGGAATGGTTACATTTAGGATACCTGGATTCTAGTCCTGGCATTAACTGTCTTTGTGGCCTTAAGAAAGTCATATAATTTTCTAGTTGCTCAGTTTCCTTATTGTAGAATAAGAATGTTGCATTAAATCATATATTGATCATTGACCTAATGCTTAATAAATTATTTAATAGAATTAACAAGTAGTTATCTTCTAACATTCAGTGACACCAATAAGATAAATACAATCTAAAGTATTTCCTCTTTTCTTTCACACATATCATCCACAGTGTTAATTTCTCATCTGACTGTATTTCTCTGGAATTCATCATACCCTGTGTGCCATATAACAGCTCACCCCCATTTTCAGCTTCTTGCCATATGTTGTATTCCCCCATTATTCTATTGTTAGTTTCTTGAGGACAAGGACTACCTTTTGCATTTCTGCGTATCCCCAGTATTTAGCACAGTGCCTGACAAAGAGAAGATGTTTAAAAATATTCATTGATTGACTTACAGAAAAATTGAATTATATGCTAAGTATTGTCCCATTTTCTTCTAGTGCAGTGATATGGGGGTGATTCAGGAATGTTTCCTCTCTTACTAATTTGACTTCCTTTTTAACTTTTGTCTACTTCTTGAGAAAAAAAATTTTCAACAAGTGACTGTAATGTTAATGTAAGGTTAATGGGTGAGGGGGAAGAGTTAAAGATCTTCCCTGCCCATTAAGAGGCCTCAGGTGAAGACCATTAAGGGAAGCTTGATTAGGGGAGACTTCTTTTGTAGGAAGGCCCACACCTTTTGTTTATAATGAGGTGTACTGAGTCACTAGGTTTATGCCCTTCAGCTCTGAAAAGCAACTTTAGGGGCTTGCTCTTTGGAAGAAAATTCATGTGCCAGATGAGACTCTGGGTAGCTATTGAGGAACCCCTGGACTTTGAGAACCCAGATATTGGTGCTTCTCTCTCTGGTAACTATGTATGTATGTAATGGCCAGACAGTCGGATCTGTCTATTGATCTGTGATGTATGTATCACTTATGATCAGAGAGTTGGAAGCCCTGTCTGTTGGTCTTTACTTCTCTGCTTGTATTTTCTCTGTTGGTGAATGTAATTAAAGAGGATTGTTGACTCCTCAAAAGTTGCATTACTTTTAGAAAAGAAGATCTAAGAACCTGTGCAGCAGGCCCTCCTGTGTATGCAGGGGTGCTTACTGATACATTGACAAAGATCCTTAATAGAATTTAGTGTATTTTCATCTCCTTAGGAACGGATTCAAATAGCCATGTTCTTTCTATGATATTTTGGCCATAAGGAAGTTAAAGTCAAATGCAGCACTCTAATGTTGAGCTCATCAGAAACGAATTTGAGGTATGTTTCTGTCACTTTGACCCAGTCCAAGTCAATATTTTTATAGGACAGTTTTAGAAGGACTTGCCATTCTTATATTTTGGAATTTATTGTGCAGGTGGCCAAATGTAGCCAGGAACCAAATGAAAGGCTGTATTATTGTCTTTTGGATGTAAGCCCATAGCTTTTCCCTAGCATTGACCTGAAATCCTTACAGTAGCCCTGAGAAAGCCATTAGCCTCTTCTCCACAAATAAGAAAAATTGGTGCTGGTTGAAGGATTTCTGCCACTGACAAAGAGCTTAATACAACTTCACAAATGACATTCCGATCCTTAATCACAATCCAACTGCATCAATGTTTATTCAACATGATAAATTCGCAGACTAATTAATCACTTTGCTCTTTTGGTCATTCTTTTAATCCATGCCAGCAGGGTGCTAAAGGAAATCTTTGAGAATTGAGTCCATATACTGTCAAATCAACTATTGTTTTACTAAGCTTTCTTTCAGCTTGAGTCCCCTACATTTTATGCATTCTTTTGAAGATTCTGCACTTCTACATGAACATTCCTTCTTAATTGTTCTTACAAATACTTTGAGTTAGTATGCAAATGAAGACAGTATTATAAATAACTAATATGGGTCATGTGATTTTGGCAAATTTGGCATGCAAGACACCCATTATGTTAAATGCTTGGTTTAAATAGTCAGCAAAAATAAGCACAGTATAATACTGTGTTCAGAATATCATTGCCAGTTATATGATTGTAAAGCTATCATCTGCAGAATAACATTTGTGAAAGCTTACCTACTCCCTTCTCATACTTTCACCATGGATGCCCTCAGTGTATGTGTAGATTATTTTTTTATAAATAATCAAAATGGATGAACCTCATGGCCTAGTTTTAGATGAATTAAATTTGGATTAACCAAAAGGCAAGGGATAGGTGGGCAATAGATATTAGTAGGCTAATTATTTAAGGTGCTCCAAAAGTCTTGGTGTATGTAGCTTAAAGCTACACTCAACTAAAACTGAAACTGCATTAAGCCTTGTCTTTACTACATAATTGGTCCATCTCCTTTTCTACTCATATGTTTGCCTGATGATTTTCTTTATACCAGCACTATAGCACAGTTCCAAATTAGTAGTGCATGGGTTGTGTCAAAAGTCTTAGTACAGCTGTAACTTAAAACTGCATTTAGGCTTAGTGTTGTAGTGTTGGTATAAAGAAACTCATCTCAGACATATAACTAAAAAGGAGGTGGGTCAATCATGTAGTAAGGCAAGAGTTAATCATTAATGAGTAGGCAGGATATACTTGTATCCAAGTAATAATAAGAATTTTAGAGGAAGACCCTCTGGTATTGGGTAGATTTCCCCCAATATTTTCCTTTAGAACATTATTGGGAAACTTCCGGTTCTGTGAGTCAAGATAGTAGAGTGATCAGTAACTGCTATGTCTCTCCCTTTGTTGACCGTGACCAGCCCAGAGACTATCTCCCTGAAAAAAACCCTAGAACAGTGGAAACAGCAGAAGGGGTAAAGAGACTATCAACGCAGGAGGCTAAAAAGATTGCCAAGGAGGTTTCCTCTTGCTGTGGCCAAAGGCAACCAGTGCAGGATCAGAGCTGTCCCAGACAGTTCCACTTCAACAAACCAGGAGAAGATCCTGAACCCCAGGGCAGGGTGAAGCCAACAACTGCCTCAGCACCACAGTGGAATCAAGAAGACACTAGTGCCGAAAGCTGAGCTTGCCTATGCTCTAGCTCAGCAGAAGAGCCTCAGGCTTTCAGACCACCCCTCCTCCACACTTATTGTGCTACCTCCAAGGTAACTGCAGGTAAAACCACAAAGACCTAATCAGACTCTGCTTTCAAACACCAGTCAGATCAGCATCAGGTAAGCTGCAGCATTTAGTTTCTAGCTGAAAGAACCAGAGGCCACAACACACAAACCCTCAAGTTTTAGGCACAAGAATTGTGGGACAGAGCTCACTGTGACACATATGCAGAGATCTACTTTGAAAGTCAGGAAAAGGGTAATTATCATGAGTAAAAAGCAAACAGAAAAGACCACAGAATCTTTCTATGGGGACAAGGACCAACACAAATACCAAAGAGGTCAGCGTTGAGACTGTACTCCCATCTGAAACTTCAGAAGGGAATATGAACTGGTCAGAAGCACAAAGAGCCATCTTGGAAGAGATCTGGCAGGATTTTAAAACCCAAATCAGAGAAATAAAAGAAAAACTGGTCAATAATTTTAAAAGTATGAAAAAAGAATTCACTGAAGAGAACAGCTCCTTAAAAAGAAAAATTAGACAAATGAAAAAGGAAGTCCAAAACCTAACTGGGGAAAATAGCTCCTTAAAAGGAAAAATTGGACAGATGGAAAAGGAGATGCAAACGTTAACTGAAGAAAACAATTTGATCAAAAATAGAATCTGGCAAGTAGAAGCTAATGAATTTATGAGACATCAAGAATCAGTCAAACAGAATCTAAAGAATGAAAAGATAGAAGAAAATGTAAAATATCTAATTGGAAAAACAACTGACCTGGAAAATAGTTCCAGGAGAGAAAAATCTAAGGATTATTGGTCTAACAGAAAACCAGGATGAAAAAAAGAGCCTGGACAATATCATCCAAGAAATCATCAAGGAAAATTGCCCAGAAGTCCTAGACCCAGAGGGCAAAATAGTCATTGAAAGAATCCACTGTTCACCTCCTGAAAGGGACTCCAAACTAAAAACACCAAGGAATATCGTTGCTAAATTCCAGAACTATCAAGTGAAGGAGAAAATACTGCAGGCAGTCAAAAAGAAACAATTCAAATATTGAGGAGCTACAGTCAGGATCATACAGGACCTTGAAGCTTCTACATTAAAAGATCGATGGAATTGGGATATGATATTTCATAAGGCAAAGGATCTGGGAGTGCAACCAAGGATTAATTATCCAGAAAAGTTGAGCATAATATTTCAGGCAAAGAGATGGACATTCAATGAAATAAGGGATTTCCAGACCTTCCTGATGAAAAGGCCAGAACTCAATAGAAAATTTGATCTTCAAATGCAGGTCTCAAGAGAGGCATGAAAAGCTAAATAGGGGGAAAAAAAACTTGTTACACAATATGGGCAAACTGTTTACATCCCTATAAGGGGAGATGATACTTAATCTTTAGAATTATATATGTATTATGAACTATAAAAGGGATCTACATAGATAGAGGAAGTGGGAATAAATTGAATGCTATGATGATAACAAATGTGATTTAAGAATGTGAAGGGATTGTAATGAGAGATGATAAAAGGAGGAGGGACAAAAAAATTAAATTCCATCACCAGAAGAGGCACAAAAATATATTACAGTTGAGGGAAAGAGGGGAGGGAGATGAGTATTGTTTGAGAGGTACTCTCATCTGATTGGATTCAAGGAGGGTACAACAAACTCAGTTAAGTGTAGAAATACAACCAGTTCTATAGGCAATAGGAGGGGAAGGAGGAAAGAAAAAGGAGGGGAGGCTAAAAGGGAAGGAAGAAGTAGTAAGGGAAAAAGAGATTAAAAGGGAGGAGGGCTGAAAGAAGGGAGGAAAAACTGAGGCAGGCAGTGGTCAAAAATTAAAACTCTATTGGGGAGGGGAATGGAGAAGGGAATAACTAAAAGCATGAACCAAGGGGAAAGAGGATGGAGGGAAAGACCCAAATAGTAATCATAACTGTGAATGTAAATGGCATGAACTCTCCCCTAAAATGGAGACTGATTGTAGAATATATTAAAAACCATAATCTGACAATATGTTGTTGATAAGTAGCACATTTAAGAAGTAGAGATACACATAGGGTAAAGGTAAAAGATTGGAGCAGAATTTATTGTACTTCAGCTGATATGAAAAAGGAGAGGCAGCAATCCTAATCTCAAACAAAGCAAAAGCTGAAATAGTTCTAATCAAAAGAGATAAGGAAGAAAACTATATCCTGCTAAAAGGCACCATAGACAATGAAGCAATTTCATTACTAAACACATATTCTCCAAGTGGTATAGCATCCAAATTCTTAGAGGAGAAGTTAAGGGAGTTACAGGAAGAAACAGACAGCAAAACTATACTATACTCAACCTCCCCCTCTCTGAACTTGATAAATATAACTTCAAAATAAAAAAGAAAGAAGTTAAGGAGGTGAATAGAACTCTAGATAAGGTAGATATGTTAGATCTCTGGAGAAAATTGAATGGGGATGGAAAGGAATACACCTTTTTCTCAGTGGTACATGGCACATATACAAAAATTGACCATGTACTGGGCCATAAAAACCTCACAATCCAGTGCAGAAAGGTAGAGATAGTTAATGCATCCTTCTCAGATAATAATGCAACAAAACATATGTAATCAAAGGTCACAGAAATAAAAACCAAAAACTAAACAATCTAATCCTAAAGAATGAGTAGGTTAAACAACAAATTATAGAAACAATCAACAACTTCATTAAAGAGAATGACAAAAATGAGACAACCTACCAAATTTTATGGGATACTGCAAAAGCAGTTCTTAGGGGAAGCTTTATCTCTTTGAGTGCCTACATGAATAAAATAGAGAAAGAGGAGATCAATTAATTGGACATGCAGCTGAAAAAGCTCAAAAAAGAACAAACTGAAAATCCCCAAGTAAATAACAAATTAGAAATACTGAAAACTGAAGGCAGTATTAATAAAATTGAAATTAACAAAACTATTGAACTAATAAATAAAACTAGGAGTTGGTTTTATGAAAAAACCAATACAATCGATAAACCTTTGGTCAATTTGATTTTAAAAAAGAAAGTAGAATTCCCAATATCAAAAATGAAAAGGTTGAACTCACCTCCAATGAGGAGGAAATTAAAACAATAATAAGAAATTACTTTGCCAAACTGTATGCCCACAAATTTGACAATCTAAATGATATGGATGATTATTTTAAAAGATACAGTTTGCCCAGACTAACAGAAGAGGAAGTTGAATACTTAAATAACCCCCTCCCAGTAAAAGAAATTGAACAAACCATCAATGAACTCCCTAGGAAAAAATCTCCAGGGTCAGATGGATTCACAAGTGAATCCTATCAACCATTTAAAGAATAGTTAATTTCAATACTATATAGACTATTTGGGAAAATTGGGGAAGAAGGAGTCCTCCCAAATTCTTTTTATAATAGAAATATGGTTTTGATGCCTAAACCAGGAAGAGCCAAGACAGAGAAAGAAAATTTTAGACCAATTTCTCTAATGAATATGGATGCAAAAATTTTAAATAAGATTTTAGCAAAAAGAATACAGTATCTAATCATGAGAATAATACATTATGATCAGGTTGGATTTTTATACCAAGAATACAGGGCTGGTTCAATATTATGAAAACTATTAAATTATTGATTATATCAACAACAAAACTAACAGAAACCACATGCTTATCTCAATAGATGCAGAAAAAGCTTTTGACAAAAATACAACATCCATTCCTATTGAAAACACTAGAGAACATAGGAATAAATGGAACATTCCATAAAATAATAAGCAGTATCTATATAAAACCTTCAGCAAGCATTATATGGAATGGGAATAAGCTAGATGCATTTCCAATAAAACCAGGGGTGAAACAAGGATGTCCATTATCACCACTGATATTCCATATGGTACTAGAAATGTTAGCAGTAGCAATAAGAGAAGAAAAAGTGGAAGGAATTAGAATAGTCAAAGAAGAAACTAAGTTATCACTCTTTGCATATGATATGATGATATACTTAGAGAATCCTAGAGAATCAAGTGAAAAACTACATGAAATAATAAACAACTTTGGCAAAGTTTCAGGTTACAAAATAAACCCACACAAATCTGTATTTCTATATATTACTAACAAAGCCCAACAGCAAGAGATAGAAAGAGAAATCCCATTTAAACCTACAGTAGACACTATAAAATATTTGGGAGTCTATCAGGCAAAGCAAACCTAGGGACTCTATGAACACAATTACAAAACACTTTTCACGTAAATAAAGTCAGATCAAGGTAAGTGGAAAAGCATCAGTTACTCATGGGTGGGCTGAGCCAATATAATATAAATGACAAATCTGCCTAAATTAATTTACCTATTCAGTACCACAACAAATGAACAGATAATTATTTTGTTGAGCTAGAAAAAATAATATCAAGATTCATATGGAAAAATAAAAGGCCCAGAATATCAAGGGAACTAATGAAAAGAAATTCTAGGGAAGGTGGCCTAGCTCTACCTGATCTCAAATTGTATTATAAAGCAGCAATTATCAAAACCACTTGGTACTGGCTAAGAAACAGAAGGGTAGACCAGTGGAATATATTAGGTACCCAAAACACAGCAGTCAATGAATATAGCAATCTACTGTTTGCTCAACCTAAGGACCCCATCTTCTGGGATAAGAACTTGCAGTTTGACAAAAATTGCTGAGAAAACTGGACAACAGTGTGGCGAAAACTAGGCATAGAGCAATGCCTGACACCATACACAAGAATAAAGTCCAAATGGGTACATGATCTAGGTATAAAGATTGATACTATAAACAAATTAGTGGAGCAAGGTATAGTGCATTTCTCAGATTCATGGAGAAGGGAAGAATTTTTTACTAAACAAGATAGAAAATGTTATGAAATTCAAAATGGATAATCTTGATTACATTAAACTAAAAAGTTTATTCACAAACCAACCCAATGCAACCAAAATTACTAGGGAAGCAGAAAACTGAGAAAGAATGTTTGCAATTAATGTCTGTGATAAAGGCCTCATTTCTAAAATATATGGAGAACTGTGTTAAATACGCAAGAATACGTCATTCCCCAACTGATTCCCAAAGCATATGAACAGGCAGTGTTCAGAGGAAGAAATCAAGCTATCTATAGTCATATGAAAAATGCTCTAAAGCACTATTGATTAGAGAGATGCAAATCAAAACAACTTGGAAGTACCACATCACACCTATCAGATTGGCTAACATGACAAAACAGGATGATTGTAAATGTTGGAGAAGATGTGGGAGACTTGGAACACTAATTCATTGTTAGTAGAGCTGTGAGCTGATCTAATCATTCTGGAGAGCAATTTGGAACTGTGCCCATAGAGCTACAAAAATATGCATACCCTTTGACCCGGCAGTACCACTTCTAGGGCTTATCCCCCAGAGATCATAAAACTAGGAAAGTGTTCCACATGTACAAAAATATTTATAGGAGCACTTTTTGTGGTAGTCAAAAACTGGAAATGGTCTCTTAAGGCAAAATGCCTTCCACACCCAGAGAAAGAACTGTGGAATTCAATCATAGAATATAGCAGATCATTTTATTTTGTATTATGTTTTGATTTGTTTTCTGATTTTTCCCATTCATTTTAATTCTTCTATGCAAGATAACTAAAGTGAAAATGTATTTAATAGGAATGTATGTGTAGAACCTATATAAAATTGTATATTGTGTCAGGGAGGGAGGGGAAAAAATCAAAGTTATATGGAAGTGACTTTAGAAAACTGAAAACAAATAAAATAAAAAAATAAACAAGAGAGTGAAAATTCAAAAAAGAAATAGGACATTATTGGAGCATATAAACAAAATTTGCATAGGATATGAAGGCATGGAAGAGTTGTAACCTGTGCCACTGGAGGGAGTCACCACATTGATTAGATAACCGATTCAGTAAAGGAAGTTAATATGACAAAATACATGATATTTTCCTAAGAGGAGAATTAATAGAAAGGCAGAGATTTAGTGCCTTGTGATCCAGAGAGAATTAGTCTGAGACCTAAGACCTTGATTTAGTCCTGGTAATCAGACAACTTTGTATATTTCCGTGTACATCTCAGTGAGGAAGTTGTTATCATCCCAATTGAGAGATTTAAAATGGATAGACAAATTATAGTACATTAATGTATTGGGTTAATAACTGTGCTATAAGGAATGGCATAAATGAAGAATTATGTGAATCATGGGAAAACACATATAAACTAGTCCAGAGTGACATGAGAAGAACCAAGAACATAACATAGACAATAATAAAACCTGTAAACGAAAGAAACAAAATGAAAAAATCTAACGCATGTACTTGTAATGATCAGACTTGGGCTCTGGAAGGATTTCTCTCTTCAGAGGCAGGGATAATGAGCGTGGAATGCTGCATATTATGTTGTCAAGGTTGTCAAGGTTGATTTTCCTGAATTCTTTTGTTTCTTACTTCTTTGTTACTCTAATTCCAAGGGAATCTCCTTTTATGTTTAAAGACCAAGGGAAACCTCTATTCAGAAATGAAGGTGATGCAAACAAATGATATATTAACTCAGTGCTACTAAAAGAACAAAATAAAACATTAAGCTACCAATGAACAATTTAATATTTTCTTCTGGACTTGATAAAGCTATGTCTACTTGGCAAATTCTATGTACATAAGAGAAAATATTTTTATTGTTTTTGTGACTTTGAAGAAGTAATTTAATCTATCTAGGTAGGTCTGTTTCCTCATTGGTAAAATGAGAATATTGGACTGGATGTTAATTTCTCTTTCTTGGTCTAAATCTCTGCTTTGTGATCGTAAATGTTGATGAGGATAAATACATATGATGACCAAGAATACAGGCATTTTGACACAGTGAAGAGAGTTCTGGACTTAGACTGAACAAGGATTGAGTTTCAAAATTTTTCTCTGATAATCATAAACTGTTTAGTCTAGCCAATTCAACAGGTCCCCATATGCCTCAAGCAATTCCCTGCTATTCATCTGCTAAGTCACTGAGAGATTGACTGTACTTTGCATTGACGAAGCTCACTCCTACACTAGAAGTGTATCCCAATTTCTGGATATATTTGAGTATATATTTTTTTTACCATTTTAGCTCTCTGAGTTAAAATTTTTGCTGCATCTGATGTCAATTATCCATGCATATTGTTACTTGTATTTGTTGCATCAATATCATTCCTTCTTACTATTAGTAGCAGAAATGAAGGTTATATAACAAGCATGTTAGCAAATATCATGTGTTCTTATTACAGCATCTGGGATGCCTTCAGTCGTTTGCACCAAGAAGTCCCTCTGGGTGTGTTGTAAAATAGTTGACGTGCTTCTTCTACCTTCTGGTTTATGGGAAGATGCTGTCAGCTCACTCCATCTTTATTACCAAGTATTCTTCCTTGAGGTCATATTATACCATCGTTGAACAGAATGCTTTTCAAATGTTTATGTAATGTTGATTAATGTGACATTGTGGTGGTGTAACTTCTATGGAAATAACATTTTACAAATTTAAAAATAGCATATATTTTAGGTTTTTTTTTTTTTTACTTGTGGGACCTCCATTCTGTCTTACAAAGGAGAAAGAAAACACTGTGTAGATAATGTTTTGAAAGGAAATTATGCGAATGTAAACATCTTGTAGAAAATTGAACTTGAGTACAAAGTGCCCTGGGAGGTCAATAAGATGACTGTCATTTCAGATGATAGAGGTGAAACTGGTTTCCAAGAATAGTGGCAGAAAACACGTTATATGAATCATATACATAATATAAACTCTATGTTGTAATTAGCCTTTGAAAACTAGCTCCCCATGCTAATGATAAAATAACAAAATTCCTGTAGTATCTTATGATACTTACAAATGCATTGTTAATGAGTAGATGAAAAGGAAATGACAATTATCAATTACTATCTTAATGACTTCTTATTTGAACCAAGTTGAATCAATACATGGTACTTGTTTGTCAGTAATCCCTGCCCTAAAGTATCTAAAGTATCAAGATAGAGGTGAACTTAAGTTGAGTTATGTTAGGTCCTCTAATTTTAAACGGTTTCTATATAGATGTGGTGGGTAAATGAAAATCGTCTTATAAACATGTAGTAGTTTGACTTACAGCAGGGATGTCAGTACTATCCAGATCTTTATGTTTAAACCATAGGCCAAATATTCTAGACCCAAATGACATTCCTATTCATTAGATGAAGAAATGATCAGTTGCTCTGACCACTTAGGAGTGGTCCCTTCCCACCTCCCCCTTAGGAGTACCTACTTCATATTATGACAAAATGTTTGTCACTAGAATTATCTTTTTATTTGGAAATTAAAACAAATAAAAAATTAAGGTGTATAGAGTAACCTTCTCTATACTGCAGTGATTTTTGTTATTTTTATGAGTTACCAAGGATGTCTGTACTTACATACTCCACTGTATACACACAATGTCAAGAAATTTAGATTTATGTCATATTTATGGGGTGACATGGGTAAGATTTGTACAGCTTGGGCAGGATTACATGGTTTGTGATCCATACTGTTTGAGGGAGTGAGAGTCTTTCAACATATGTGCAATATACAAGAGTTTTCAATCTCTTCTATTTTACTGGCATGCTGGAACATCTAAGAAAGATTTTGCCTGAATTTTTTTTTGCCTTTTGTTACAGTCTCTTGAAGTAGTAGGAAAAATATGGCTTTCATTTCAGTAGATGTTTTGATACTGACTGAAAGTTATGTGAAATTAGACTAAATCATAAGGATCTTTTTCTTAAAGTGTATCCCTGATGACATTATGATGAAGCATTTTTGTCTTTGTCTACCAGAGAACGTTGCCAGGGTCATATTTTCTTTTCTCATTTCTATGTTTTCTCATAGTTTAAGACTGAATCTCCAGAGTTAAGTATATTCTGGTAGCACGTGTAGATTTCTATGACTGGTGCAGAGGTAAAAAACTTCATTTCTTCCAGCTCTTTCTCTCCATGAGTGATATAATTTCTTGGTTAAGGAGAAAGATAACATAACGAATTCAAGTCAACCATGTTTAGAGGTAGAAAAAATAAGGTAGACAATAAACCAACTGAGGTTACATTATCTGTAAGGTGAAAAATGATGACTTGTACCTTAATCTTGCACTGACTCATCCTATAAATTAAATGTTTGCCCCCTTTTGTTTCTGTATCTTGAACTTTTACTCTCTAAAGCTGTTCTTTCTGTGCTATACCCCAGACATATCTCTATACTCACCACCTTGTTTTTTCATGTTTTAAAAATATGTTTTAGGGTCATCTTTTTTCTTTGTATCACAGTTATCTCAAATTATCCTCCCCCTTGTCACAAATAAAAGTAGTTAAACACAACCAGCTAGTACAGTGACTTCATCAGACAATGTGTATAATATGCTTCCTCAATGCCACCTCTCTTGGCTATAAGGAGAAACGTTTATTTTTTTTTCTTCTCTGGGACCTATGTCATTCCCCCCTAGTTACTCAGAGTTTGAATTCTATTAGTCATCTTTTCATTTAACATTGTTGTAATAGTTTTTTTAATGTCTTTTATATATCTAAACCCTCATGTGACTATAACAGATCCTGGGAAACTCAGTCTACCTTATCTTAAATGTGAGCTATTCCTGAAGATATGATAAGATCTCTCTCTTCCAGGTTGCCCTGAAGGTTCCTAGTATATGACAGAATGGCTGACTTGATGCAAGTTTTCTAGGTATACCTCCCACCAAGAACTGGATTTGGTGTCAAATAAGTAAGGAACCAAAAATGCAGGAACTTATTTAATTCCTAATATCTTTGAGAACTCACTAGATGATCAAATTGTAAAATTCTTTGAGGCGATCTGTGTAATATCATTTTTGTATTTTCAACCATATGTTAGATCTATCAACACAGGCTTAGTTCAAGTGTTCCCTCTTCCACAGAGCCTTCATTACCCTTTCTTAACTCATTTAAAATGAAGACCCTTCATTATATTTCTGATTGGACTTTTCATTGGATTAATTTCTTATAATTAATGATTCTCCTTTGAATGATATTCATTTATGGACATATCCTTCCTCCCTCCTTCCTTCTCCTTTAAATAGTATTATCCTTCTGCACATGTTTTGGGGCAAATACCTTTGTATCTTCATCACTGAGAACAGGGTCTTGAGCATAATGGGTGCTTATTGAATCAAATTACATCCATACAGACTTGAAGTCCCTAATACCCATTAGTTCCAGGAAGCAAGCTCATCGGATATCATGCTGTGAAGTTTATTTAACAATTTCTTACTTATACAGGCCAATTTTAAAGTTGTTTTCAATTAACTGAGGCTGTCTTTAAATGGGTCATCCTGTAATACTGGCTTATTTGTCCCTCTAGAATGGTTAGAGATACTGAAGATAGATTGGCATAATTAAGCTACTCTTATGAGCTAGTCCCTTGACTGTCTTAACAGGAAATTTTCAAGAGTGAAATTTTTCAGATGTAGTCTACAGGGTGATTTCTTTTAGAAGAATTCTTGTCAATGCCTGAATAATGCTTAGTATTGTTATGTTTTCTTTAGACAGATCTCTTCAAGGAAAAAATACTTTGCTTTTTGGAAACTTTTTTTTTTATCTCCTTTTACAGTTGGCTGCTCCCTGATCAAATTTATCCCTGTAGTCCCACCTATGTCTTTTGAAAAGAGACTTCTTAAGTTATCAGTCTTATAAATGATAGTTCATTTCTTAAGAAATGAAAAATACTACAAGTCAAAAAGATGTTCATACACACGTGTATGTATAAACACACATACATATGTGTATGTATATATGTATGTAAGTGTGTATATACACACATTTATATAGGTACACATACATGTATGTGTGTGATGGACTTCTCCGCTGAAAGAGTTCATCTTGGCAAAAGTTCTTAGGGAACAGTTTCTTTCCTGACTTCAAAGTTGCAAGGCATTCTATAAGAAGGAAAAAAATGATCCTATGTGTTACAATATTAGTTATGTGGGAGAACCATAGCGCTAATGATACAAAAATGCCGGCATTAGTGACACCAGATATACCACATAGTTTAGTAGAGAAAGCAAAAGACTTGAAGTCAGGAAAACCTTAATTCAGCGCTGTCTCTGGTACTAACTAGCTATGTGGTCCTGGGCATATCGACCTCTCTATCAGTTGACTCCTCATTGATAAAATTAAGATATCAAGAGTCCCTAACTTATAGCCTCATTATAGGGATGTAGGATAGGATAATACAAGAAAAATACTTTGCAAATATTAAAGAGTTATAGAAATGTTGGTTCTCACTCTATAAGTCATTTTAGTTTATTTTGGACAAATGTACAAGATGATAAAAGTACTTTAAGTTATCTTCCTCATCTAAAAATTCAATCATAAGCATGAAAGAAGTAGCACCGTTAAACGATTTGAATTATTTGCATGAAGCTGATTGAGCTTAGTTTTTCTAGAGAGTTTTGACTACCAGTCATGTTACCCTGAGATTCAAAACAGATAAAACTAGTCGGTTCTCTAGTCTATATATCCTGAAAAAGGATGACCTTAATTAACGAGCCATTTGACTAACAAAAAAACATTTTGATGTCTCTTTGTCCTAAGCACCTGATGATGGACATGCCCGCATTAAGCAATACAAATTTTAAAGAGCTTTTAGGTTTTGATGGAATTATAATAATTCCTGCTGCCTATCTTTTGATTCCATGGTTTTAAACAACGTTTTGATGAAGTTCAATTCATTTATTTGAAAATAAACATGCTTAGCATATAGACTAGATAGATATTCCTTCCTTGTAGACAATAAAATACTTTAGATTTGTAAAGGTTATCTTCACCAATGGTGTGTTTTGAGTTGTACTAAAATGAATACTGTCTCAACGCATTCCAAATATCTTTTCTTTCAGTGTCTGAAATCCTATTAGACATTTCTTTCAGCTAAGACGTTGAAAAGGGTGCTTTTAACATTTACCACATGACACATTTTAAATGGTCAGTATACACTTAATTATTTATCTAGAAAGTATAAAACAATAAGCTGTTATTGGACAGAAATGCATCAGTAAGAAGTGACTTATTAGGTCAGCTGTGAAGCTTGTTAATCTGATAATCTAATGCATGACCTCAAAAGATAAGTAAGTTTAATGGCAGGGAGGCAAGAGAACATGTAGACTAGATTATGAGTTGCTTTTAGAAAGGATAGAACCATGTAGGGAAGTCCTATGACCTTAGATAGGTGAAAGATTGTATAAGGACACTTGATGTTTGGAGTGAGTCACCAATAGAAGGAAATAGTCACCAAAAATGTGAATGAAGGGATTCTTCAAAACAGACCACTGTCTTGTAAGTCTAAATCTCTTTATTCAGTCAATATTTGGAAATTCTGAGTGCTGATTTCTGTGTTAATTTTAAAAAGCTTAATGGAACTCATGATGTGTTAAAATGTCGTATTCGTCTTTAGCACTAACTCCTTCAGCCTCAATCCTAAAACTCCATATTGCTTTAAATGAAATCAGTGTGTTATTCATGCCTGAAGTCGTTCCTGCTGATAGATTTGATGTGTTTGGGCATGTTGCCTCCTTATTGTTATGATATGCTCAATCACTATGCAATGTTTCACCTTTTCCTTTCTCTTGCAAAATATTGAATCCTATAATTGCTTAAAGAATTTCATTGAATCAGTTTTTTTTTAGTTTTGAGAAATTAAAATGTCTTTAATTCAATTAAGAAAATAGTTATTAAGCACCTACTATGTGCAAACCACTGTGCTAGGAACTGGGAGAGATAAGAATGCAAAAATATTTTTTCTTTGGAGTTTGCAGAAGAAAAAATGCTTATGATGTTCTGCTTTTGTTTTATCCTGGCTTCTCCTAAGCATCTGATGATGGTCATGCCCACAGTAAACAATAAGATTTTAAAAGAGCTTTTAGGTTTTGATGGAATTATAATCAATCATGCTGCCCATCTTTCATTCCATGGCTTTAAAGAACCTTTTGATGAAGTTCAGTTCACTTATTTTAAAATAAACATGCTTGCTATATGGGCTGGGTAGATATACCTCCCTTGTAGACAATAAAATACTTTAGATTTGTAAATCTCATCTTCAACAATGATGTGTTTTGAGTTGTTCTAACATAAATACTGTCTCAACCCATTCCAAATATCTTTTCTTTCAGTGTCTTCTCTATTTCCTTTTTAAATATGGTTAGTTCAATTACTCACATATTAAATGACCTTTATATATAGTGATAGTATTGCCAGTTATAAAGCAATATTAATGGGAAATTGTTAATGGATTTCTGAATCAGCTAAAATAGGCAGAACTACAAAATGATGAATCTATTATTTATTATGAATAACAGTCACAAAGTTTAATGGTGATATATTTTATAAAATGATATTCATTTATCCTAGTTCCACCCACCTCCATGATGAGAAGCACAGTATTGTAAACCCATTTAGTGATGTTGGCTCACAAAGCATGAAAGTGAAAAAGAGAAGGAAAAATATATTTTTAAGCTCCTTTTACCTCATCCTATTTCCCAATGATGATAGAGGATAAATTTAAATACATGTGGATGCGTATGCACACACCTCTACACAATATATGTATGTATATGTACACACATATAAATTAACATCATATGTAAATTTAAACATGTATGTTTATATATGCATGCACACATTTTAGTAGCTTTCATTGATTTTAGTTTTTTCCCCCTGGTCTAGATGTATTTAACTTTACTACACAGTCTAGTAATTCTTGTTTCCTAATAAGGTTTTTTGTTTATAAAATATAAAAGAGATACCTCCTTTGAAAGGATTGCAGATTTAAAGTTAGTTCTGAAATTTATTACCATTGATATCCCTCCATCCTGTTCTTTCCATTTTTGCTACCATGACTTCATAATGACTAGAGCACTATCATGGAATCATTCTTTAGATTCATGAATATAACAGATGGTGTGCATGCTGTCATCCTTTCAATTATGTCACTAAAAATTCTTCATTTCATTTATATAGATCATTACAAATTGAAGGTATTGCTTAGTTTGGATCATCACCTGCAGCTAAGTCATCCCATCCATTAGCATGTTTCATTTGATGTACTGTCAATTCTAAGAATTTTAAACCCCAATGGTAATAGATGAAATTACCTCCAGCAAGATAAACACAAGTTGTTCCTTTCTTATAGTCATCTATTAAGAATATTATGTAATATTCTTTTCTGTAAATCTTTGATAATTTACCCAATACTATACTATTATATCACAAGTCACAAAGTGGTCATCATTATGTCATGTGTATACTATGTTTTGAGATTTACAAAGTACTTATTTCACACAACAGCCTTCTGAGATAAGTAGGACAAATATTATTTCCATTAATGAGGACACTGAGGCTACTCAAAGTTAAATGAATTATCCATGGCTATATACCTAATGGCTGATACATCTGGATTTCAGATCTGAGTCTATCCTCTTTCTACTATACCATAGTTTTCTTTCAGAAGGAGAGAAAAAGTAAGAATGGGACAGCCAAATTGAAATGTAGTGGGAGTGAGGGAAGAAGAAAAGGAAAGAGAAAAGGGAGATGGAAAAGGAAAGAGAGAGGGAAGAGGTGGGGAAGAGTCCAGTTGGTGTTCATAAGTGTGTAGCAGGTGTTAGTTATACCTGTGCTATAGCTTACTTACAGTAGATACTTATATTACAAAATAATTAACAATGTTGGCATAAGAGGATTATACACAAAGTAGTACTATGAGAGGTGCTTTGAGGGAAAGATCATTATGGAATGGGGGTGCCTGGAATTGCTGTGCTTTCAAAGTACAAGGAACAAGAACAAATCATATACACAAGAGGGCTTTCCGAGCCCCTCCCTTCTGCTAATGCCTTCCCTCTGTAATTACTTTCTATGCTTTCTTATATGTACATAGTCATTTGAACTATAATGTAAACACTATGAGAGCTGGGTCTACATTGGCCTTTCTTTGTATCACCAACAATAAGCTTGTGCTTAGTGCATAGTAAGGGCCAAATAAATATGTGTTGATTGACAGACTTAGAGTGAAGTGGGATGGATGAGGGATATTGTTTGACTCAAGTATAGACTATTTAGAGTGGAGCAAGTAGATGATGGAGTGGATAGAGCACTGAATTGGGAATCGTGAAGATATCTTCTTGAGTTCAAATCTGACCTCAGACACTTGCTAGCTGTGTGATCCTGGTCAAGTCCTTTAACATAGTTTGCTTCAGTCCTTCATCTGTAAAATCACCTGGACAAGGGAATGACAAACCATTGCATTATCTTTGCAAAGAAAACCTCAAATAGGGTTTTGAAGAGTCAAACATGACTGAAACAACTTGACAACATTTTGATGGATGCCTATTTGGTGCTAATGAATGTTAATTTTATTTCCAAAAACTAGTTATTTTACTCAATCTATCTAAGTGATCAGTACTGGCATGAATAACTCTATCAGACAAAGAGAGGTAGAGGAACTGGATATTTGCTTATAATGATGCCAATACAGGTTGTTACCTTCTCTGCAACTTGAGAGAGTTGCCTAGAGCACTAAGGAGTTAAGTGACTTGCCCAGAAACTCAGAAGCAGTATCCATCAGAAGTAGTTATTAGATCTATCTGGTTCTGAGACCAGTTCTCTACTGATTACTAAGCCATGATGTCTGTCAGAAGTAAAATGTTTTGAAGTGATGAATATACTTAGACCATAGTTGAGTTTCTGTTCATTGTCAAGACATGGACTTTTCTTGTGTTAAAGTTTTTTTTTTCCCTTTAAACAAATTTATAGTGGCTAACTAGTTCTCTCCCTAATATAGCATGAATTGATACTCCTTGCATATAGGTACACCATTTTTTCCTAGATATTCTTATCGTTAATTTTCTCTTACAATTCTCCCTTACTGCAAGAGGCATCCCCTATATAAATTTTTAAAGAGAATTTAAAAAAACACGTTAGTACAACCAACCAGCAATAAAAATATATAAATTGGTTTTATTCATAATCTCTTTACTCATAAACAACCTGCATTTATGGGAGGAAGTTGCATTTTTTTCACCTCTTTTCTGTAGACAAGCTTGATCTCTATAATTATACAGTGATCAGTTCAGTTTTGCTGGGGTGTTTTTCTACTTATACTGTAATGATTTGCATATGTTTTTATGGTTCTACTTCCTTCACTCTCCATCAGTTTAGTTTTCCCAGTTTCTTTGAATTTTGCATATTCATTGTTGCCTATACTTCTGTACTATTGCACTAATTTCATGTGCCACAATGTGGATAATCAATCCTCAACTGATACCAATCTTTTACTACCACAGAAAGGGCTATCTTAAATTTTTGCTATGTGAGAGACTTTCTTTCTGTCTTTGACTTCCTTGGGGATACATACCAAACTCTGGGTCCAAGAAAGCCATGTGTTATGTTAAAGAGATTAAAACGAACTGATTATAGAGCTGAGATTACACTGTAGATTTAGACATTTATGATCCTGTCAGCATCTAGCCAAGAGCCTAAAAGTGTATCATTGAGGAGATTTAATTTTTTAAGGTTGTCTTAGAAAATTAGTCATCCTCTTGTTTTCAACGAAGTTTGAACAAATATAAAATGCTTGTTTTGATGATGAATACTCATTTGAATGATGAGGCTTGGAAGCTCAATGAAGACATGCCTCATTAGTCATGGATATCCAGGACTCTTCTACAACTCAGCTTTGCAGGAAGTCACTCACCAAGCCCTATAATCATTTGTTCTCAGTATAAATAAGTAGTAAAGATATTTACTTCATTTATTTTACTACACATGCCATATGAAAAGATGGAATTGCTGCACTCATTTACATGGTTTAAAGTAAATGTGGTTTCCTCTAATCATCTAAATTTTAGGATTTTCATAAGCAACATAACAACTGGCATTTATGAGGCACTTTGCAGTTACACATCATTTAATATTTGTTGTTTCATTTGGAAATATGCCTCCAAGATAGGTAGGGTGGGCATTATTTTACAAAGTAAGAAAACTAAGACTCAGAATACTTAAGCAAATCATCCCAGGTTACGTAAGTAACAACTGGCAAAGCTGGGACTTGAATCGGAGTCTTTTGCCTCAGTTCCCAGTATCCATTTTGTTATACAACAATTCTCTCATTTCATCATAAAATTATTACATGCTCTATTTAACATTAAATATATAATCATCATCAAGTATTATTGAATGCCTACTCAGTGTAAGACACTGTGTTCCAAAGCAACTGATATTTGAGAAGTCCTTGTGTAGAGGGGAAATCACTCGATTTGTGAAAGACTGACTTAAAAAGTGTAGGTTCAAAGTCTTGACACTACAACTTACTACGTGACTCTGGTCATTATGCATCCTTCCTATGAACGGCAGTTTCCTCATCTGTAAAACGTGGGAATTGGAGCAGTTGATCTCTGAGATCCCTTCCAAGTTTATGGTTCTGCGATTCTGGTATTTGCCTACACAAAACCTACATTCTAAATGGAGAGACAATATAAACTTACACACCCTACAGAAATTTATAGAGAGATTGTAATTAGATACATAGAGAACAGCAGTGCTGATGAAGGAACATGTGGTGGCCATTAGGGGGTTAATGGGCTGTGCTATGGAAATGAAGCTCAGCTTAACCAGTGAAAGCTTCATAGAGGGCATGAGTTTTAAGCAGAGCTTTAAGAAATAATATGAAGGCCCTTAGTAGATGGAAGGAAATAGATTGTTCAAGACAATAAACCGGTAAAGATAAAGAACAGACAGGTAGATACAAGGAACAGAGGAGTTTCTATATTGAGGAAGACAATACTGCTTTTTCATAGGAATAGTTATTGTTAGATCTATAACAAATACAGACTTTTTAAACCCATGGCCAGTAGTTTAGATTTGATGAATTGTGAAATTGAGTTCCATGGGAATTCTGAGGTATTTTGTGAGATGTTGTAAAAGTAACATTTTAGACTATGAACTGGGCAGTTTAAAGAAGGAAGATTAGACCCTTTCTCAAGTTTTGATAATAGAGACACCCCCTCCCCCAAAACAGATTGAAATATGAATGTGATGGAAGCAGGTTAGACCCAATAACAAATGACTGGATATGGAAGGCAAAGGAAAATGCAAAAATTGAGAAGCAAAAACTTCTTCCAAATAAAGACTGTAAAGAATTGTCAAGATGTTTGTGTGGGTCTCACAGCTAGATAGCATTGCCCCTTTGAGAAACAGAAAAGGTATTTCATCGTAACAGGTTCAAGACTGTTGTTCAGTGAGAACTCTGCCTCTGATTTTAATTGGCCTTTGATTTCTCAGTCTATGTCAATGTTATGTGCTCCTGTTCTAAGAGCTGAATGGATATAGAATGTCATGTAACATTTCCTTCTACATTCTTAGTTTTCCCTATTGGCTGGCAGTAATGACACCTGGCACAGTTTCCTATGCCTGCAATGTCTGCACACTCAAGTTCCTGTTTTGTCTGCTATTTCCAGTCTTCTGGCAGATGACTCTGGGTCACAGCCTTTGCAT
Organism: Bettongia penicillata ogilbyi; assembly: GCA_023548195.1. NCBI lineage: Eukaryota > Metazoa > Chordata > Mammalia > Diprotodontia > Potoroidae > Bettongia > Bettongia penicillata. Next base: position 1,129,954 of record JAJHZJ010000264.1, read on the forward strand.
CTCAGGAGACCACCTTGTAGCACTTTGTTAACTCATTGGTAATAGAACCTGCTGGGACAACAGTGATACTAAATGCTTGGGAAAATGAGTAGGAAAGTAGGAAGGAATAACTGCCTTTATATTTTAAGCCTAAAATATGAATAGAATTTGAGAAAGGACATTATTAATGCTATGAACTCTTAATAAAATCTATTCTCTTGGCTGCCTTTTTGCTCTTTATGGAAGCATTTATTTAGTACAGCATCCTGTGTACATACATTTCCTATAACAATAATAACTCATTACATGGCACTTCATAGTTTTCAAAGTGATTTCTTACAACAACCCCATGTAAAGGCACTACCTTTGTCTTATAGATGAGGAAAGAATGATTCAGAGAGATCAAGTGACCTGTTTGAGGTCATATAGCTAGTAAAAACCAGAGCTAGTACTCAAGAATCAGAAGGGTTTATTAAATATTCAGGTGGTGCTGTGCACAGAATACCTCCCTAGAAGCCTTTGGGAAATCCTGTGGGAACTATAAAACTTCAAATGAGATAGAGTCCTTAAGTTTTTTAATTTTTTTAAAATTTGAGTCTTTGAACTAAATACAAATACACTATACTATGCTGCCCTACAAAAACATCAATGATCATTATTTTCTTAAACTAAGTTTTATTTTCTCAAGTTACTCTAGCCCTTTGTTACTTCATTTTGTAAAATAAAGTAAGGATTTGTGTGTGTGTGTGTCTGTGTCTGTGATAAAATTTGTGTCTCACTCTTTGCATGACAGAAAGTCAACTCCATAGAGTAGTTGTATAACACTGTTCTCTTATTTAGAGTATGAGTACTTATTGTTGCTGAGATGTTTTAGTCACATCCAACTCTTCATGACCCCATTTGAGGTTTTTTTGGAAAAGATACTGGAGTGGTTTGCCATTTCCTTCTCCAGCTCATTTTGCAGATGAGGAACTGAGGGTTAAGTGACTTGCCTATGGTCACAGACTTAATGTGTCCGAAGCAAGATTTGAACTTACTGATTTGATACTTCCTGATACCAAGCTCAGTGATCTATCTACTGTACCATCTATCTACCCCTAGGCACCTGATCTTCATATTTACTTTTTAGATTCAATTGTTCAAACTTGAGAGTTAAACCATCTCATAACTGAGCCTTTTATATTTGGAGAACCTCATATTTCTGACACATCACTGAATGAGCTTGTTGACATTATTTTTTCCTATTAGTGTCTCATCCTCATTATTGATAATCCGTGTACTCTTCTCACCCTACCCAGTTTGAGGATTACCTTTCTGATTTCTATTTTCTATTTTTAAAATACCTATAGGGAAGGGAGACAGGGCAGAGACATTTTCGTCTCTCTAAGGACTTATGTAATTTTCATTGAGGTTAATAGATGTTAAACAAGTGTGGAATAAAAAAAATAGAATTTTAAATAGAATTTGGAATTCTTTTTCTGAGGTGTCCTCATGCTTCTATTTTCTTTTCTATAGAACTGATTTCTAAAAATCCCTTCTTATGTCTCCCTCATAGACCCAAAAGAATGAATTTTTTTTTTTATTTTCCCCAAAGGAAGAAAAATTATATTCTGAGCATTGAAGAGAAGCTCCTTTAAATGATCTAGAAAAGTAGCTTGAATTTGCAACATATTGAACTCATTACATCTACATTATTTAACATGACATTCATCAGCTTCTAGTGCCAAGATGGCAGAGTAAGAAATGAACCCTCTGAATCCCTCCCAAATTCCCCTCCAAAGTACTAGAAAACTTCCTTAGAATTGATCGAGGAGTAGGCAAGCAGCTTACCAACATGGCAGGAAAAGTCTTTCTCATTAGGGAAGAGGACAGTGAGGTCCACAAGCAGCAGCAACAGCCAACAACCACACAGCAAGGGGCCTGCAGCAAGGCTCCAAACCCAGGACAATTCATCAGCAAGAATCCACCCTCCAGCAAACAAGAAGCCCCCTAGGTAAGTGAGCAGTCTGTGCAGCATAGCAGGGGCTCACCCCAGCAACCATACCCCCAGCACAAGACACCCAGGAGGTCTTGACCCCATTGCTGACATCCCACCCCAGGGCTGGCCAACAGTGATACCCATTCCTCCAGGGCTTACTAGAGACTGACCCTGTTTCCATAGCAACCTGCATAAGGGCCTCACCCTTTGGGCAGAACAGCCACAAATTTCCTCCACCAGGGTCAGCCACTGGAAAGATTCTGTTACAATAGCAACCCAGCAGAAAGGCCCCACCTCTGAGGCAGGCCAGCAGCTAAACCCCACAGCCAGGGGAGGCCAACAGGGAGATCCCACCCCCAATTATAAGCCAAAGGGTAGCCTAGCCTCTAGTGAAATCAAACAGGTAAGCCAGTGAAACCAAGTGAAAAGTAAGACCTAGAGCCCCAGCACAAAAAGCTTAGGACAGTGCTGGACCAGAGCCCAACTCTCATATATATAATAACACCAAGTTACAAAAATGTCTGAAAAAAATGAGCAAAAAAGTAGACAAACAGAACTTAGCTATATACAAAGACACTATGGTGATGGAGGATCAAGGCATAAATTTAGAAGCAGGCAGCATGTCAAAATGGCTACATGTGAAGTCTCAAAGACCAATGTAATTTGATTTAAGGCCCAACATGAAGAGCTGGAATAGCTTATAAAGGATTTTAGAAAGCTAATTAGAGAAGTAGAAGAAAAGCAGGGAAAAGAAATGAGAGCAATGCAAAAGAGTGATGAAAAAAAGAGTCAAAAGCATGGGAAAAGATAAGTAGAAATTTACTGGGAAAAATAACTCCCTAAACAGCAAAATGGGCCAACTGGAAAAGGAGCTACAAAAGTTCACTGAAGATAATAACTCCTTAAAAATGAGAATTGAACAAGTAGAAACTAATGACTCTACGAGACATCAAAACATGTTAAAACAACCTCAAAAAACTAAACAAAGAAAACATGAAGCTTCTCAGTGGAAAAACAACTGACCTAGAAAAACAGATCCAGGAGAGATGATAATATAAGAATTATTAGACTAATTGAAAGCCATGATTACACAAAACCCTGGACAACATCTTTCAAGAAATTATCATAGAAAGCTGACATGATATATTAGAATCAGAGGACAAAATAGAAGACTCCACTAATCACCACCTGGAAGAGATCTCAAAATGAAAAGTCCCAGAAACATCATAACCAAATTCCAAAGCTCATAGATCAGGGAGAAAGTACTATAGGCAGCCAAAAGAAGATAATTCAAATATTTCAGGGCTACAGTCAGAATTACACAGGATTTGTTAGCTTGTACAACAAAGAACTGAAGTACTTGGAATATACTAGAAGGCAAAGGAGTTGGGATTACAATCAAGAATCACATAGCAAGCAAAGTTGAATATAATCTTTTGGGAGGAAATGGACATTTAACAAAAATAGAAGACTTTCAAGTATTCCTAATTAAAATAATAGAGTTGAATAAAAAATGTTGACCACTGCATACAAGATTCAAGGGAAATATACAAAGAGTAAAAAAAGAAACAAGAGAAAACATAAGAAATTCAATAAAATTAAACAGTTTGTATTTCTATATGGCTTCATAATATTTGTAATTCTTAAGTTTATTACTGTAAGAGCAAACAGAAGGCATATAATGTATATATATATATATATGCATGTATATGTATATATATAGACAGAGAGTATGGATATAAGGTGACTTTGATGGGATGATACCCTCCCCAGAAAAAAAAAATAAAGCATTGAGAAAGAAAATTGAGGAAGGTTGAAGGGGGTAAATTACCCCACATAAAAGAGGTAAGAAAGAGCTATATAATGAAGGGACAAAGGGCATGGGAGGGTGGACAAAACTCAAAAAGGGAATATCATACAGATTTGGATATATAAATCTAACTAAACCAATAAGGAAGTAAAAAGGGATGGAAGATAATAGGAAAGGAGGGATTAAAGGGGAGATAGATTGGGGAAGGTAGTGACTAGAAATAAAGCACTTGAGGAGAGAAATGGGGGAATGACAGAAAGGGGACATAAATGAGAGAAAAATAGCATGGAGAAAAATACATGGTTATCATAACTATAAATGTGAATGAGAAGAACTCACCCATTAAATGGAAACAGCAGAATGAAATAAATATCAGAATGCTAATATGTTGTTTACAAGAAACACGTATGAAGCTGAGAAATATACGCAGAGTAAAGGCAAGAGGTCCAAGCAGAATCTGTTGTTTCAGTTGAAGTAAAGAAAGCAGAGGTAGCAATCATGATCTCCGACAAAGCAAAAGCAAAAAAATAGATCTAATTAAAAAGAATAAGGAAGGACACTATCCCTTGGTGAAAGCTACAATAGACGAAGTCATATAGATACTAAACATATATGCACCAAAGGGTATGATATATAAATTTTTGAATGAGAGGTTGAATGAATTTTGAGAGAATAGAAACTAAAACTATACTAGTCGAAAACGTCAACTTCCCCCTCTCAGACCTAGACAAATCTAACCAAAAATAAATAAGAAAGAAGTTAAGGAGATCAATAAAATGCCAGAAAAATTAGATATGATAGATCCCTGGAGAATTTTGGATATGAATTGAAAGGAATACATATTTTTATCAGCAGTACACGGCACTTATGCAAAAATCGACCATTAGGACATAAAAACCTTACAACCAAATGCAGAAAAGCAAAAATAGTAAATACATCCTTTTCAGATCATAATGTAATAAAAAATTACATTCAATAATGGACATTGGAAAAAGATTGATTTAAAAATTAACTAGAAATTAAGTAATCTAATCCTGAAAAATTAGTGGGTCAAAGAACAAAGTATAGAAACAATTGATAATTTCATTGAAGAAAATGACAAAAATAACAAATTTATGAGATGCAGTCAAAGCAATATGTAGGGGAAATTTTGTATATCGAATTGTTTACATATGACAAGTATGCAACAACAACAAAAAAGCTATAAAAAGAATAAATTTTAAATCCTCAAACACCAAATTGAAAACTCTAAAAATCAAAGAAGAGATTACTAAAGTTGAAAGTAAGAAAATTATTGATCTAATAAATAAAATTATAGGCTGGTTTTTATGAAAAAAAGCTAATAAAATAGATAAGCCATTGATTAATTTATCTTTAAAAAAGGAAAGAAGAAAAACAAATTACTAGTATCAAAAATGAAAGGGGTGAATTCGCCAAAAATGAAGAGTAAATTACAAAAATTGTTAGGAGATATTTTGCCCAATTATATGCAAATAAATTTGAAAATCTAAATGAAATGGATGAATATCTAGAAAAATATAAATTACACATAATATTGGAAGAAGAAATAAATATTTACAAAACCCCATCTTAGAAAATAAATTGAACAACCATCAATGAACTTCCTAGAAAAAATTCCTAGGACCAGATGGATTCACAAGTGAACTCTACCAAATATTTAAAGAACAATTAATCTTCTTTCTTCTCTCTAATCTCTTATTTACAGACTGAAGCATGCTATTTTTCATTTTCTTTTATTCAAACCTTCTTTTATAAAATGACAAATATGGAAATATTACATATCATTGCACATTCATAACCTAAATTTATTGCTTACCATGTCAGAAAGAGGTGAGGGGAGAGAGAGAAAGATAAAACTTGGAACTCAAAACTTTAAAAAAGTAAAAATTGCTGTTTGTCTATTGTTAGTAGTTCAGAATTTACTCTGTCCCTGAAGCTCCTCTAACATCATTATACAAACTTTCTATTTGTGTTTAGTTAACCCCTAATCTCAAATGACTACAGCTACAGAAATTATTGACTTCTGTTTTTGTTTTCAAAATGAAACTAAATATTAGAGTAAATAATACATTAGAGAGAAGAAAGAACGAATAAGGAAGACATTCAGATTTTCAGAAAATGTGTAAGTAGAAAAACTAGTGTGCAATTAAGTTTGGGGAGAAGACAAAAATAAATCAAACTTATATTGTTAGCATTCCCCTAGTTAGGCTTCCTTCTCCATTTTTTTTTAACTGTTGGTGAAAAAAGAGTATATTAGCATGACATAGATGATAGGTTAGCCTTGGAGTAAGGAAAATCTAAGTTTTAGACCTGCCATGGAGGCATACTGTTTGTGTGATTGTGGCCATGTCACTTAGCTATTCAGTGATTCCAGCCACTCATTAAATTATGTTACTTTTGAGTTGCCATCATACAGTAATGAAGTATTTCACCATGCTGATATAATCATAGGACACATTTATATTTTAAAGTGTTGTCATTCTAATGGAGCTGACTCTATGTGGACAACATACTGAATAGTAAATAAAAATGATTCTTTTCAGAGCTTCAACCTAATATCCCTGTCAAGATTTGTGCATTTGGGAGGAATATACATTAAAATTCACAGGGAAAAAAATAAAGATAATACATTACATTGTGGTTCTTTCCTGAAGAAAATGAATGACAAAAAATGATATAAATATGATTTAACATATAAGAAAATGTATATTCCATGATAAATCAATTAAGCATTTATTAAACACTAAAATTCTAAGTGCTGAAGAGAAAAAAGAAAAAAGAAAGATAATCCCTGTTCTCACTCACATTCTATTGAGGGAGACAGCTCACATGGAAGGTTTAAGTTGTAAGTCTAATGATCTTTAGGGTGCAACAGCAAAAAAGATATTTATGCCTCTTCTTTAATGTCATTTCCACTAATAAAATGATTATAGTACCTGATATTGAATTATTTGAAAGCGTCAAGGACTTTGGTAGCAAGAACTTACTTTTCTGTGTCTCCAATGGCTGTGAATGCAATATCTACAAGGACTACTTGCCAGGATGATGGCTGAGAGCACTGTACTGGAAGCAGTCATTCCCAAGGCTCTTGGCTTCAGACCTTACCTGTTTTCGTTGGGATCTGAGTGGAGATGGTGGTTAAAGTGACGATGATGGCAATAATGGCTTGGCTTGCCTGGAATGTTCTGCTTCCTCTCTCATTCAGGGTGCCTTGCTGTTTCAGATAATCTGATTATCTTGCCCTGTGGGTAACTGTTGATTTTCAAGAGATGGCAATGAAATGGTTATGGCATGTCTGGCCCCAGTAAAGGAGTTGCCTCCTTGCATGATGGCCATAAGTGCTGGAGTGGAAGCAGGACCATTGGTCTGTGATACCTTATACTCCCAGACCTCCAGTGCACTCAAATGGGGAGTTCATCTTTTCTTATTGTTTCATTTCTGAGACAATTGTTCAATATTCAGCTGAGTATCACTGCCCTTTGTTTTCTCCCTCTTCTTGATTCCCCTTTTTCTGAATGTAGGTGTGCTAAAATCTACTTCTTTTAAAATACCTTTGTCTTCATGGTTCTCAATGTCTAATGTCTACATATATAAAACAGCGTAAAACCTTTTTGCAAATTATTTCTATTAACAAGCAACATAGATTTATACAAACCACTTAGTAATAATTATATAGTATGTATGATAAATGCGTGCCATGTAAATACAATAAATGCATTATTGAAACATGCTTAATAATACAATATTATAATGCGTATAAAATATTTCAGGAATTCTTGTATCTAGTGGCTGTGTTTAATGAAGTAAGAAGATCTATTAACAGTCTTTGGTCTTACTGTAACTCTTTGACACCTTCAAAAACTCAGTAATTCTCTCTTTGCCTTCTTCTTCCCTGCCTTCCTTCATGCTTGTCTCCTTCTCTATCTGCCTTCCTGTCAAACAAAATCTTCTGTAACTTTTATCTACTGTAGCTAGCATTTAATGCAAGGTTGCTAAGTTGAATTTTGGCGACCTTGAGAAAGTCAAATTCCAGGGTCAACTCCGGAACTCATATCAGAGATCTGCATGTTAAACATACTTATACCAAGGGGCAGGCCCAATGTCAATTTGTTACAAACAAGAGAGTAAGTTAGATAGATGCAAAGGAGTTTAATTCCCTGTATTTTAATGGTCTAAGGTTTTGTTTTTGACTTCATGAGTTCTGGAATCCTTTAGTATTATTCTAAGGATATTTCTGGGCTATGAATCCAACTTTCTAGTGTTTTTCTATACTCTAAACCACTCCTCCAATCTACTCTTCTATAATTATTACTTCTATCTCCCCAATAAACAATCTGCCCCAAATGCATTTGGCCATTTTCTGCCAAAGAAAATTTATGTGTATTTTAATTATCCAGTAACTGCTTCATAATTATTCTATGTACCAGCTTTTGAAGTCTTTCTGAGAGTTTTGCCTGATACTTTAATTGTAATAGAACTATGATATCCAAGGTTGGAGGCTGACTATTTTGACATTGTACTATTCATACCCTGCAGAATGTCACCAGGGCCTTTGCCTTTGATTATGCTAGGATAGATGATTAATCCACTCAGGCAAAATCAGATTCATTAGATGTTTTTCTTGCCATCCATGACTCCATTTGGAGTTTTCTTGGCAAAGATACCAGAGTGGTTTGCCCTTTCGTTCTTGAGCTCATTCTACAGATGAGGAAACTGAAGAAAACGGGGTTAACTGACTTGCCCAGCGTTGTACAAACTAGGAAGTGTCTGAGGCAAGATTTGAACTCACATGTTCCTGACTTCAGACAAAGTACTTTATCCATTGTACGACCCAGCTGCCCAAAAGAGGGAGGAGGCTATATTATTTCCTTCTAACTCTCCTGTTTTCCAAGTGCCCTCTATGTACTAGTACTTAACTCATCTACTTGTATGGCATGTTATCAAAAAAGTCAAGTGCAAGATAGGGGAAGAGGGGTTTTGAGAAGTTATTCAATCACAACAGGGCTGGATGTTGAACTGAACCTCACATAATCAGTCGTAACACAAAGCGTGACAAGCTTTGGTGTTACTTCTCTTAAATAACCTTTCCTGTTTCCTTTCCCCACCAGTAGAAATGCATCTCCATTCTTAAGTTGCTCTATTTTTTCTAGAGAAAAATAGTTTTTTCCTCTGCTCTAGATTCATTACATTCTATTACATGTACTTCAATGTGAGGTAGTGATAGTGTGCTGAACTTCTCAGGAAGATCTGAATTTAAATTTGACTCTGAAACTTAAGAGCCCTTTGAAAACAGACAAATTTTCTAACCCTCAGCTTCTTCATTTGTCAAAAGAAAATAATAAGATCTGCGGTTCCTTTCTCACAGGGTTGTTGGGAGTTTCAAATTAGATAATGCATATAAACTACTTTGTAAAATTTAAAGTTTAAACAAGAGGAAGAAGAGATGATGAAAAAGAAGGATGTAAGCTCTTTTGGGGCAGGTATTGTGTTATTTTTAACTTTTGTATCTCTGGTTTCAAATTCAGTGCCCTGCACATAGTAAATGCTTGACAAATGCATAATAGTAAGCTGGTTTAATTAGATTTGTTGAATGCTGCATGAGAAGTGGTTTCAGTAATATGAATACTGCTAGGCTGCTCTGGCTGTTATAAGAGAAGGTCATGTTGCCAGATATCCTTGGAATAATATAAAGATTTAGAAGCTCCAAAACACCAACTCACACCAATCATTATTATTAATACTATCTAATACTTGTATAGCCCTTTAGTTTTGCATGTTGCTTTACACACATTGCCTCATTTGATCCTTGTTGGAAAGAGTTCAACCTATTCATTCCATATTTTATGAAGAGCCCATATTTGCCATTCCCTTCTACTGGCCTTCCCCAGTGGGATCAATTGTGAGAGTAGGGAACTGGAAGTAATGCCTATCCTCGATGCAACAATAAAGCTTATGGGGGTTAGGGGGATGGATTAAAGACCAACTTGTACATCCCATCAGTGTACAGTCAGGAAGTAAGTCTTATTTCAATATAATATACCTAGTGGGAAATCTGTACAGATGGCCAAGGTGGACCTGTAATGAAAAAGGGACAAATCTGTGGGGTAGAAAAAATAGTTCAGCACAATACAACAGTCTCTTTCTTGCACACTAAGCACTAATAGCAGTAATCTATTTTGAATGAAACTTGCCAACAGATGCCAAGACCCAATAGTTCCCAAAAGCACTTTCTCTATTGCAAGTCATTGATAGAACATGAGTAATTCTACCAGTAAATACACTCAGTCCTTTTCTGGAACAGCTACAGTCCCACATAAGAAACATTTAGCTGGGCCCAGCATATAATATCCATTTTTACAGGAATTAAATGTTTATTTGAAGTACATGTTATGCATATATCTCACTTAACCAAAGAAACAACCTTAGTGATTTAGTGAGATAGCTGTTTGTAAGGAGAATTTTATTTTAAAGGTAGCTATGTGCTCATTTGTCACAAGGAAAGCAATGGCATTATCTTCAAGTGTGGCCCATAACATCTATGGATTGAAGATATAATGTGTGAGTGTATGAGCACTCACGCAGTGAGAATCATGCTCAGAGTGTCTACATTTGAATGATAGTCATCATCGCTGGAGTGAAATTTCAGGTTTATTATAAAAATATATTTTGTCTAAAGTTATTAAATGAAATCCTCAAGGGAGTCACCATATGAAAGAGAGACTTTAAAAACTGGGAACATATAATGAAATTAACAAAATCATGCCTACTCTCTCTCCCTCTAGGTCCAGAAAGATCATCACTGACCTCAGTTTTTGCCTTTCTATAGTACCTCAAACACTTTACTCATAAAGTCTTCACCATTCATCCTTAAAAGGCAATTTTAAAAAATTGGATTAGTGATGGTTATGGCTTTTCATGAGTCCCAGTGATATTTCTGTATATTGCAGGAAAGCTGATAAAACTCTCTTATCAAAGACATGACAAAGGTAATTTATAATTGCTTAAACTTTGAATTTTAACTTTCCTATTCCTAACTATTACACAAACATGAAACTGGACCTCCAGCTTATTAAACTTGATGGTACCTGTATCACCAAGGCAATATTCACAGCACTGAGGGCAACTAAGTATATGCCAGTGTAGTTCTGAATCACAAAGTATAACAGACTTTCCCTATAGAAGGCAGAAGAAAAACATTATTCAGGCAACAGAAAGCCAAATCGATCATGGTAACCAAGAAGTCAATACACATTAGTACTGCAGGGGACAATGCCCTTCCCAAGCCTTCTCCCTCTACTTCGTCCCCTTTGGTGTCTTCCCACAAGCAAACACTGGCAAGCCTAGCTATACCTGCCTGTGTCTTCTCTCTCCCCCACCCTAACTGCTGTCATCAGCTTGGTCCCAGCTCTGCTCTACCCTTCCTGTTCCATCCCTTCAGCAAATTCCTCCCAGCACATGTGACTTAGGCTTCCTTGTGATGAAAGCAGGACACATGAGCTATTAATGGATGGGAAAGATCTTCAAGGTAAACAAAAATACAATCACTATACAGTACCTCGCAACCATACTTGATAGTAAATATATTTTGTATGGATGAATGAATTAATGAACATGTTGCTTTAAACGTTCTTCAAAATTTTATCTATTTAAAAAGTTAGCAAACTTGTATAAGGCCATAAAACATGGCATTGATAAGGCCTAATGCCTTGGTTGTTTCTTCATATAGGCTCAAAGTACTGGCACAGGAATGGTGAAGAATGTACCTGACCATAAATTGCATAAAGGCATTCATAGCCAAAATCTCAATCTTAACTCCCATCTGTGGTTCGGGTTATAGAATTATTTTATTTTTTGCCAATATCATGAATTATATGAAGTGTCTTGTATCTTTAGTCAAATTAAAACTCAATTTATTGTTGACAAGTTTAAAAACATGGCCAATGTTGAGCAAGATGACCTTTGGCAAGGACACATGCAGTTTCCCTATTTTGGGCAGGGGGAAAAATATCTTAAAGCTACACTTTGGAAGAAGTGAAGATTGTTAGATATGTATTTGTATAGAGTTAGAAATTAGGTCATAGTGGATAGTTTCTTTTTTTACTGTGATAAGAGCACTGACTCTCAAATGAGTAGATTTAAGTTCCAATCATGATTGCCATTTCTACCTGTGTGATCATAGGTAAGTTACATATTATCTTTGGACCTCTCTTTATCTATGAAATGAAAGTATTAGACTAGATGCTTTCTAAAGTTCTTTCTGCATCTAAATCTATGATCCTATCAAAAGAAATTTCAATAAAGGGATATATATGGAAACGATTCCTAAGTGCTTTCTCAAATGAGTTAGTATCTTCTACAGCTATTATCCTTTGAGACAAGGAAAGGTCTCAGAACTATACTCTCACAAAAGAGCCCAGAGCAAGTTATTTCTCACCAGAAGAAAGCAATGCTGATTAGTTTATTTTCCTATACACTACCCAATAGAAATAGATTAGCAGTGCCCCTACCCAAGGATCCCTACTCTTCTCTGAAAACAAGGAGACAGGATACATCTTCCTTGGTTCAATACAAAACAAGCAGATTTTGAGGGAGTCATGCACATTCCACACATATGAGATCACCTGGTAAGTGGGGAAAGGGGAGGATCCAAGTCATTGTGAGAAAAGACTTCCTCATAGCATGTGATTCTGTTCAAGCATGAGGCCTATGAAATAAAGCATATTTCCTGTACTGTAAGAATAGCTAGTAATCTTTCTTACCAAATAATAATGTTAGTAATCTTTCTTATCGAACCAGAGTAATTACATCATTGTAGGAGTGCCCTAACACAGGTCTTTGTAGCTCTAGGTTAAATGCTTCCCTCTTACCTCCCAACCTAACAAATGACCTTGTATTTGTTTTATATGAGCTTATCCATAAACAACTGCACTCTTTCCTCCCAATAGAATATAAACTCCTTACGAACTCCTTAAGAACTTCTATCTTTGGGACCAATCATTGTGCCTGGCATATATAACACATAATAAATAAAAATATTGATTGATTGTGTGATGTTGGACACTCAAAAGAGCATAGTTAAGTGTTTCAGTGGCATGAATGCTCCCCTCCTTCCTATTGCATATTTTTGTCCTCCTCTCTCTTGATGTCCTTGTGATAACATCCAGTTCTATTGTGTGGGACCACATAGTTAGTTTTCCTTGGCCTGAATTCTTTTAAATCCTTATGAGAATATATTGTCTGGGTAAGAATGAAGGACACAAAGGAAAAAAGCATTTACTGAAAACTTATCCAAATAATGCACTAAACCCTGAAGACACAAATATGGAAGCAGAGAATTTCTGACCTCAAGGAGCATATATTCTAAATGAGGAAACAGTGCATTTTGGGGAGTGGTGTCATGGGAGAGATACTTTTGTTCATAAAGTTACAAAAATGGTGAATTAGGCCATAGAATAGATTGGGATATGACTTTCAATAGCAGATTTTATTTGATCATAGCCCATAATTCCAAAACTAGAGGTCAAGAGGTGCTGGAGTGGAAGAGGAAAAGGGAAGGAGGTGAGCCCAAAGTTAGGCTGTCAAAAAAAGATTGTCTGAGAGAAGGTAGTGAAATTAAGTGTATGGCAGGAGCTTTCTAGTGGTCTATAAGAGGCATTTACCAATCAGGATGAAGCCCTATGGCAGAAGAAGCCTAATGAGGTTCCTTCAAAAGCTGTATGATTTCATGAGCATAACAGTTTCTATTGCACACTTAACATACACACACACACACACACACACACACATTTGTTTACTTCCTGCTCGGCATCAGTTGTCAGGTGGGGCAAATTTGTGTTGATCTATGACATGAGGGATGGTTGTTGGCCCTACCATCTCAGAGAGGACCAGTGACATCATGAGGCAGAGCTGTGCAAAGTCATCGGCCTCACTCTCTCTTTCAGAGTCATCGGAGTCCAAGACACTGGCCAAGACTACTTGGCAATTTCCCCCAGATGCATTGGGAGAGCAGCACGTTCAATTCCATTTCATTAGCATTGATAAGGCTTAGGAGATCTAGTTTGCAGCTTTATATTTTGAAGGTATTTGGAGGCAGCATGGCATAGTGAGGGTAGCTAGGTGGTGCAGTGGATAGAGTCAGGAAAAGCTGAGTTCAAATCTGGCCTTAGAGGCTTATTAGCTGTGTTACTCTGGGCACACTTAACATCGTTTGCTTCAGCTCCTCATTTGTAAAATGAACGGGAGGAAGAAATAGGAAACCACTCCAAAATCTTTTCTAAGAAAACGCCAAATGGTGTCACAAAGACTTTGGACATGACCAAAAGACTGAAAACAACAACATTGCATAATGACAAAAAACATTCAAATTGGAATTTGAAGGCTAGATTTGGGTCCAACTCTGCTCCTTACTAACTATGGGGCCTTGGAAAATCATATCATTTCTCTGAGCCTCAGTTTCTGCTTCTGTAAAATGGACATAGCACTTACCCACCTACTTCCTAGGGGTGCTATAAGAAAAATTCTTTACATACTTTAAGCTATTCTTACCTTGGAAGCCTAAAAAAGAATAACAAAGATAACAGAAAATATATGAAAATATATATGTGTATACACACTATATATGTGTTTGTACTTGTGTATACATATATCCATGTATATCTAGTAAAGAAAAATGCAAATTAAAATTTTCATCTTTTGGGAAAGTTATCTTTAAGTCCTTTCAGTTCTGTGTGACTCTTCCGGGCACCATTTGGGGTTTTTCTTGGCAAAATTACTGACATGGTTTGCCATTTCCTTCACCAGGTCATTTTATACATAAGGAAGCAGAAGCAGGTGAAGTGGTTTGCCCAGGTTCATAAAACTTACTGATATCAGATTTGAACTCTGGACTTCCTGACTCCAGGCCTAGCACTCTATCCACTGTGCCATCTACTTGTTTCTATCAGGGAAAGAACATAGTAATAAGGATCTGTGGTTTCATCCAGGCCTTTCAATAAAGGAAGGTGATTCGTTGTTCTCCATTTACAGCTGAAAGATGTGAGTCCGAAATTCAAAGAGAGTAATTGAACTATTTCCTCTGGCTATGTGTGGGCCTATTCAGTCATTTTGATTGAGTTGACCTGTTAACAACCCTTGGTTCAGATTGATTAGTTACCAACTAATGATAGATTAGGAACTAGTTAGTAACTGCAAATAACTGGGAAACACCATTGGCGGTGTGCTTGTCTGTCTTGTTAGAAGCATATATGTACATTATGTGTCCATAGGTCTGCGTGCATGTATTAGCCACTATATGTATATATATATATATATGTGTGTGTGTGTGTGTGTATGTGTATAACCCTATGAATTAGGTAATATAATTATCTTTATCCTCTATGCACTTTGCAGATGAGTCATAACTTAGATCCTGAAGTGATTTCTCTATAATCACACACCCACATACCCCCCCACACCCTCACCCCTGCACATGCACACACACACACACACACACACACACACTGGGTTTGGTCCTGTGGTTTCATTGATATACCATCAGAACCCTCTGAAATAAAAATCTTCCTTTTTTCTAAGGCAGGTAAGTACATTTTATTCAATTTATAGGCTTAGAGTACTGAGAACTTAAATGACATCTCCAGAGTTATACATGACAAGGTATGTGAAAGAAGAGACACTTAAACCTAGATTTTCCTGGCTCAAGGCCGGCTCTCCATTTATTATTCTACACTGCCTCTCCAAACAGACACATGCACACACATGTATACATCTAAAAACTTTATTAGAGAAGTCCCAGAGTCTGAGGACCTTCAAGATATTTGGACACAACCCTTCGTGACTACTGGTTTAGTACTCTGTGACCAAAGTGACCAACTGAGGATTTTACTGTTCCATAAAAACACTACTATTTTAAGCAGGTTTGCATTTCATACCGCCTCTATAGAGTACTATATATTTTATTCTTCCCGATGTACTTAGGTTGATACAAGAATAAATTAAATCATGTCCTAGAGAGCCTGGAGCTAAATACCTGTTTTAAGACATTGATCTGGCTGTCCTTTGACACGTCCAAACAGACAGTCAGCATAAGAGAGTGGTGTTCTTTTTAGACAATTGTTCTGTGGAGTAAAAGTTTGAAAGTGATTTTCATGCTAAACACTGATTCTCATCATTTTTATTCTTCCTTTGTCTGTATAATAGTCAGTTTGAAGCACTGGATTTGTAACAAATCCTTTCATTTCAAAGAAAGGAGATCACATTCCTATACTTACAAATCCTGAGCATATGTGGTGTGTGTGTGTGTATGTGTGTATGTAATACATGTTAGAGAGCAAAGTCCTTGAAGCCAATTAAGTAGTTTCTGGCATCAGAAATGGGTATTTATGGCCTTTTGAAATGTTTATCAAATATTTATGAAAGTGACATCTGTAGTCCAAAAGTCACTAAGTACCCATTACCTTAAGTCTAAGAAATTTGGAAGCAGAATATTTGGATGTTAGATGCTTTTTCCGTGGCTTGGACTATCTCCTCAAATGCAGAAAAAGCATTTCTAGTATTTGTAGAAAACTAGGCTCACTTTTTCAGCCAGACCAGAGGACTATCATATTATGAGAATGAGCACTGCCTTTAAAGTCAAAGAACTCTAGTCCAAAAACTACCTCTTATAACTGCCAGTCTAATTTTGGATAAGTCATTTAATTTCCTTAAGCCTCATAATCCTTAGCTGTAAATTGATGAAGTTAGACTAAATGTGTTTTGAGGTCCCTTACTGCTCTAGATCCATTATCCTACTGTGTGTATTCATCCTTTTTTTTGCCAAAGACCATGCCATCAGAGAAATAATGACATAACTTGCACTTGACTTTGTTTTGAGTGAGGGAGGGCTGTGCAGGTCACCAGTCTCACTTCACCTCCAAAGTCATATGAATCCAGTGACCAGATATTCATCAGGATGACTGGAGATAACCCAG
Source organism: Bettongia penicillata ogilbyi (assembly GCA_023548195.1). Classification (NCBI taxonomy): domain Eukaryota; kingdom Metazoa; phylum Chordata; class Mammalia; order Diprotodontia; family Potoroidae; genus Bettongia; species Bettongia penicillata. The sequence goes on from JAJHZJ010000264.1 coordinate 1,146,707, forward strand.
AATGAGGCAATTGGGGTTAAGTGACTCGCCCATGGCCACACAGCTAGTGAGTGTCAAGTGTCTGAGGTGAGATTTGAACTCAGGTCCTCCTGACTCCTGCACTGGTGCTCTATCCACTGCACCACCTAACTGCCCTATTATCCTACTAAATGCAAATAGGGAGGGGGAATGGTTTGTGGAAAATATAGGGTGATAGAAAATACAACATTGATGAAGGGGAAACACCTTTTCTTCCAGTTCACTGAACTAAAGCTTCAAGGAGGTGGAGAGAAGATGTATATTATAGTCATTTTGTTGTCCCAAGTTTAATGACCCTATTTTGATAGACATCCCCAAAGAGATCTACAAAGATTGTTCTGGTCAAATGTATGCTCCAACTGGAAATATTGAACCCCTTTTCTTGATGCTAGTGTTTCACTTATACATTCATTTTTTTTTTAAACTTCATTAGATGCTCTCTTGTATTCAGGCCCCTGAGATACAAGGTTTATTGAAGCACATGTGACCTTGGAGAGAGACTCCTCACCATTCTCTTCTCTTCTGAGAATTCAAAACCCATATGGTGCTTACAGAAAATGCAACCGTTTATGTTGCTTCACTGCCAAATTACTTGTCATTACATATGAATAAGGGGTGAAGAGTTTGAGGCAGGATATAATTATTATCTGTCCCTGCTTATCATCGTTGTGCAAATTGAACATTTAAATTTTTTAATAATAATGCATAAGATCATATTATATCTTTGTCAGTTTGAGTTATTATTGCCATATAGGCTAGCCATAACTCTGTACAGTCTGACAGGGTGGCTGGGGAACTAATTACCTGAAATAGGTCACATGCCACTGACCAGGAAAGCTGCTGTCAGGGTAATCAGACTTGGAATTTCAAGCATAGGTTGGTATTTCTAACCATGTTGTGCCTGCAAAGGAATTAATTTATCTGTAGTTTACTTTGGATTTAAATCACTGAGTAGAAATTATTTTTAAATCTATGGGAGAAATTTGGGGAGACTATGGCATGGAGAGATCACATCTTGAAGAAAAGCAGGGATAATTAAACTCAGTTATAATTGAAACAAATTAAATTGAATCATGGATTGGAGTCAGTTTTTCCATACTAAGATAATATTGTATATGGCAGATGATTTGAGTACAAGGCACTGCAGATTCTGTATTGTTTTCATATGTACTTTTTAAAACAGAGTGTTACAGGCATAAATCCTTTAAATAATAAAAATTAAATATATGTTGAAGATGCAAGTGGCCAGTTCCATTTACAGTCGTAATATCATAGTTTTGCTATATGTATATGTACATATATATACACACACATATAATCATAAAGTTGGCAAAACACTACTTATGCTAATTCATTTCAGCCACGTCAGAACGTCATGAAGCAGACACTCCATATATCACCACCCCCACTATACAGAGGGGTTCAGAATCTCTAAGATACAGAGGTTGTTAAGTCATTTCCACAGTTACACTTTTGGTAAGCACCAGAAGTGAAACTTGAGCCCAGATCTTTATTATTGTATGCCTAGCACTCTTTATCATCCGATACTGGCTCTGCAATTTTGTGTACACTAATAAAATAAGTGCCAACGCCAGCTGAGGACTATTATCTCTATGTGAAACAGGTAAGCAAATATCTCATGCCAATTCTTGAGCAAAGAAAGCATCTACTTTGTTCCTGCTGTCATGCAGACTCCTTTCTGACTTTCCTTTACCTCCTATAACTCCTAGTCCCTAGCCTGAAAATGAATTCACTTTTCTTGTTCATTGATTCATTCATCCATTTCTCAAAAAAAAAAAAAAAAAGATTTAAAGATCCATTGCATATTGAACCCTCTGTGCTAAGGGTGATACACTTTTCTGATAAGACCTATCTCTATTCTCATGTAACTTAAAGTTTGGCATGAGAGTAATACAAAGCACATGGAATTACGAGTTAGAGATAGAAAGGACCTGAGAAATGAGTTGACATAAGCTAATTCTTTCATTGTATAGATAAGAAAACTGAGGCCCAGAGAGGAAAATAGCCTGAGTTTGTATAGAAGTAAATATGTTTAAAGGGATTAGAACTCAGGTCTGATGACTATAGGTCCAATGCTCCCTCTACTATTTTATCATAACATATTATATCATAAGAGCATTTGAGAGGTATGCAGGATACTGGAAGTTCTAAAGAGGAAAATCATAATGGATGGAATAGAATTACGAAAACTTCAGAGAATGGTACATTTTCACTAGGATTTCAAACATTTCAAAGACAGATAAGACACAGTAAAGAGAAAAAAGAAGGCTTCCTAGGTATAAGGAAAGCCTAAGAAAACCCATTCAGTTCAGTGAACATTGCTTAAGTGCTTGTTTTATGCAAGGATTTGTGCTTGGAATAATAAGTATCAAATGGATATCACATATTCAGGAGAGCACACCATGTGGTGGGGGGAGTCATGTGAGATATCTGGAAAATATGGTTGCTTCAAGATTATGGATGGCTTTGAATGCAAGGAGTTTAGACTTGCTTAGAACTTAATAGGAAGTCGTTGAATAGCTTTGATATTTAAATGTTATTTTGGCAGTACAATGAATAGATTTGAAAGCAATAATAAAGGATATGGAAAAACTTGTTATGGCATTGCAATAGTCTAGGCAAGTGGAAAATAGATATTATAGTAGGAAAGTTAAAATGATAATAGAGAGCATGGGGTCATGTGAAACATATGATGTGGAGGAAGAATCAACAACTTAGTGCTTGATTGAGTAAAAAGTGTAAAGGAGAGAGACAAGAGTTGAGTCAAAACTAATCCCGAGGATTCATGCGTAGGAGGCAAAGTGATAGTACTATCATAGAAAGAAATAAAAATGAGAAATAGGTAATAAATATTATCGATAAAAAGTCCACTGGTTTTTGGAGGTATTGAGTTTTAGATGCCACTTCTGTGTAAAATGTCTTCTCAGCAATTAGAGGCACAAGCCCAGAGCTCTGAAGACAGTTCAGGGTTAGAGAGATGTACATTCCAGGCACCTATGGAGAAGTACTAAATGAAACAATGGGGAGGGAGCAAGGAGCACAGTGGAAAGAAGAAAAAGGATCCTAGACCAATCCTTGGTATTAATAGGTCAGGTAGAAGATAAAGATAGAGCAAGTAAGACAAAGAAGGTAAGTAGAGAACCAAAAGTATGGTCACAATCTCTTAGAATTTAAAGCTGTTGAATGCCTTTGAATTACCTCTATAGCCTATGGGTACATCAGAGATCATCCAGTCTAAACTCCCAATTTTTGGGGAGTTTTGGCATGAGAGTAATACAAAGCACATGGAATTACGAGTTAGAGATAGAAAGGACCTGAGAAATGAGTTGACATAAGCTAATTCTTTCATTGTATAGATAAGAAAACTGAGGCCCAGAGAGGAAAATAGCCTGAGTTTGTATAGAAGTAAATATGTTTAAAGGGATTGAATTATTGAATTGAATGGATTATTTGAATTGAATGAATTATTTCTTGATTGATTGATTATTGAATTGATTGATTGATTATTGAATTGAATGAATTATTTCTTGAATGGATCTTCTATCATTATTCACAGAGTCTATTTAAATTCAGGAGTTGAGATTTTATTCTTAGTGTTTCTGAAACTATTTTACAGAAATCCAATATTTGACCCAATGTGCACAGGAATATTAGCAATTTTTCCCTTTCAAAATGTGAGACAAAATCTGTTTGCATGAAAATGCTTTTATGTAAGTTTTTTTACAAAATGCAAGCGGAATTACTTTCCTCAATTTTCTCCCCTCTTCCACTCCAATTGTCCTGATTCTCTCTGTAACAGAAGTATTTCATGCTTTCTGCCCTACCACTGGAACAGGTTCAGCTTTTTGATATGTCAACATGTAACTAGTCTCCTGTGGTCAAATAATCAACAATCTCAGTTTAACCGTTAAAATTAGCATCGTAGACAAAGAATTGAAGAATAGTGAATAATTTGGATTAGAAAAAAATTGTGTTGATATATATATATATATATATATATATATATATATATATATATTTTAAAGGGTGAATGTACTAGTTTGGACAACCATTTGACTTCAATTCAATGTATAGAGTGGTAAAATATTTCAGATGACCCTGCCATTGGCATTTTCAAAAACAGAGCTAAGAAAAGAAATTTCAGCAGTGATTATTTCAAGTTCCTGTTTTTTATCATGTTAAATACTAATTAAAATCAATCACTACTGCCTGAATTGTAAATTAAAAAGAACTATTAGGTAGGAGCAGCTAGGTGGTTCAGTAGAAGAATGCTGGGCCTGGAGTCAAAAAGTCCTGAGTTCAAATTCCCCTCAGAAACTTACCAGTTATGTGACCTTGGCAAATCATTTAATCTCTGCTTGCCTTAACCCACTAGAGAAGGAAATGGCAAACCACTCCAGTATCTTTGCCAAGAAAACCTAATGGACAGGATCAGTGTGCTATGATCCTTGGGGACACAAAATGTTGGACTTGATTGAACTACTGAATGACGTAAGACATAAGGTAGCCCCCAAAGTATTATATTATTATATATAAAACATTCTGATCGTTGGCCCCCATGTGTCTGAAAACAATGAAGGAGAAATTGCAGCAGAAGGGTGGGATCAACAATGCCAAATGCAGATGAGGTTGGGGTGGGGTAAGGGAGGTCCAGAAAGTTCACAGGATTTGGTGATTTTGGTAGTTACTGGGAAAATTTTGTAAAGTGGTTACAGGAGAGTTGTGGAGGCAGCAATCTGCTTGTAAGAGATTCAGGAGAGAGTAATAGGTAATGGAGATAAAGTGGAAGGAGTCACAGAAAGCTTTTTCAAGTTTAGCAGTGAAAAGTGAGAGAGAGATAGGATGAGAGCCAAGTGTGAAGGGAAGAGATCGTTTAGGATTGAGATGTTGTGTGTGTGTGTGTACGTAGAGATGAAGCACTGAAGAAGTAAATACACTTCTTGTAATATTCTAGGCATATTTAATCATGTTTTTCTTCCCCATGTTACATATATTAATACCAGAAAAAGTACCTGATTAGAACTTGGTAATTCCCCCACTGGAAATTATCCTTAGTATCCTTAAAAGTATTCTTCCCCCCTTTCCCTTAGGGTGATAAAAATTATTGACCAAACTATTACCTGGACTAAAAACTCTCTGTGCCTTCTTCATTTACCCTCTCCAAGTCCTCAGTAGTGGTCAGATTGCAGTTCGACAATAAAATGACCATTAAAAAAAGTCACCTATGGAAATGGCACCCTGCCTATCCAGAAATGAAGAATCCTGCAAAAATAGTTATGAAAAAGCACTATTTTTCATTTTTCTCACTTGCCCTATTCATAAAATTAGACTTATTGGGGCCAGTTAAGAAAAATAAGTACTGTCTGATGTACAATTTTTTTTTGTGGTGATCGTGTATAAAGTTGGATTAAAGAGAGAAGCTAAGTTTCATCAATGACAGTGTTTTGAGACTCATCATTCGTTGTTATGACTATGTGTGTACTTCATTAAAACTGCTCCACAGGTTGCCTAGAATAAGTGCAATATTCTTTATTAGAAGTACTTCCTGTGGGGGTTCTTTGAACTCCTGACCCCAATTTTCCTTGTCAACTCAGTGTGTTCAATATTAGATACATTACATTGACATGTTTGCTCTCCTGTACAGAGCCGTGTACACAGTGGGTACACTCAATATTTGTTGTTGACAGTTTTTGGATATTCTGGTCTTTAAATTGTCTTAGTGGTAGCTGCTCCAAACAAAAGTAGATATGGTTTATCTTCTATATTTCTAAAGCCCGAAAACCTACATTTTGTACTTCAGTAAAACTGTATTTGATGAAATTTGCATGATGTGTGAGAGTATTCATTTTCTTTCTGAAGGAGGTTGGATTACAGTCTTGAAAGTGCATGGTACTTATTGCTCATTAGGCTTTTTAATCTGGCAGTGAGACAGTCTTTGAAATCACACATTAAAGGGCCTCCTCTGAATTCATGGGAAGCCCACATCAGTTCCCTTTCCCCTTCCCTCTAAGAATGACACTATAATTATTCTTTTGTGCTGTGCCTTGATGTCTATTCCAAACCTCCCTTGATAACTACATAGGCTTTATGAATAGGCACTGGACTTGTTGATGTCATTGATAAAGGGACAGTGTCCTAAGTTCTGAAATTCACTTTGCAAATGCTGGCTGGCACCTTCTTTGGAACTTAGAGTCTTAGAGAGTAGCTTAGAATACTTCAAGGTTAAGTGACTTGCCATGACTATTAGAGGCAGGAAATAAACTCAAGTGCTCTTGGCTTCAAGGGCAACTGTCCATTACATCAAGAAGACAATAATAAAAGGAAAGAAAATGAAGACTTTCGGATTTTTGATGGTAACATGAAATGATGAGATTTCACCTCTTTATTTCTGGGTAATATATTATATTGTGAAGTTTTATCATTCCAGGATCTCCAACTCCTGCTCACACTAACTCTTATTGAACAAGAAAGATAATTCTCAATTGTGTTTCTGATATATCATGGAAGCTGGTAGTGCCGCAATGGAAACAGTCATTCTCTAAACCATGACCTATTAATTCTAAGAACAATGTCATGCATCTATTTTGGGAAGAGATAGCTATGGTTTTGTAGAACCCCTATCCCACTGTGTGTAAGGCTAGGTTTTGACTGCCTGTAGGGAATGAGAGAGCTTACAATATGAAAAGTGAAAAAAAAAAAAAAAAAAAAGGAAAAACATGCTATAGTCTAGATCAGAAGGATATTCTGATATCAGCATGATGATGATAGGCATCTCCTTGCTAAAGTCACACTTCTCCTGTTGTATAGGAAATTAGCTCAGTGCAGTTAGAAGCCAGGAGAGCTCCCCTGCAGGGCAGGAGGGAGAAACAGAGGGAAGGCTTTAGAATTAAGAGGGGTTGGTGAAGGCTGCCTTTGGGAGGCAAATTTTAGTTGGGAATTAAAAGAAACCATAGAGATCAGTAGTTGGAGCAGGAAAACCTTCCAGGCATAAGGAACAGACAGATAGAATGCCTAGAGCTGAGAGATGAGTATCTTGTTTGTGGAATCAGGTTTTGCCAAGTCTCCCCTTCTCTCAAGATCAGAATTTCATATTTTTCTTAACTATTTTTGTCATGTTTTAGAATATAAAAAGCATATTAAAGACAAATGAAAGACTGAGCTCTAGGAGAAACTGATGACAACTTTAATGGTCTATATCTATAGAGCAGGGTTTCTTAAACTTTTTCTACTCATGACTTCTTTTTGTCTGAGAAATTTTTATGTGATTCCAAGTATATAGATATATATAAAATAGGTGTACAAATCAAACATTTACTGATAATAAATCATAAAGAAATTTATTTAGAAGTATTCTTTAGTATACATATAATTTTACAATTTATTAAAACAAAAGCAAATTTGCATGAGTGTATTTGTTTATTTTTACATAAAAATAAATCTCAGCAGAATATTTTATACTGCCAGATATAGAGCAAATTCAGTGTTTTTTGGAGTTGATCAATATTTTGATTTTATAATTGTCAGTGCTGTGTTCTGAACCAAGACTGCAGTGAAGTTGCACAATGCAACCTGGGCAAGCACTGCCAGAAACACCTTGGATTCATTACGTTTTTGATTTCTAATTAATTTTTGGTGTTGCATGTTCAGAAATTTTTTTAATGTTGCCAAACTTTTTTTGTGAGTCGCATTCAGTTATGTGACCCCATGTGGTGTCATGACCCACAGTTTAAGAAGTACTTCTCTAGAGAACTATTAGATGGCTCATTGATTGATCTTGACTGACTATACACCTTGGTTCAATGCTCACACTTTTAGTTGGCCCTTTCTCCCAACTCACCTGGTTGATATTGCCTTGTAAAGCTGCTTCTCAAATGGCCTTCAGTGAGCATGTCATCTTACTATAGACAAGAAGGAAGGAAGATCCAATTTCATAAAAGTCAGTCAACAAGCATTTATTAAACACCATGTGTCAGGCATTATGCTAACAGTGGGGGATACAAAAAAAGACAAAAAGACAAAAGATAGTCTCTGATCTCAAGGAGCTCACAATCTATGAAGGAGACAACATGAGAATTATAATTTACAGGCAAGATACATACAAAATAAATTGGAAATAAGGCACTCATATTAGAGAGGATCAGGTTTTATCTAGAACTTAAAGGAAACCAAGAAATCTAGGTGGTGACTATAATGGAGAAAATTCTGGGCATGGAAGCTGCCACTGAAAATGTACAGAATCCAGAGTTGGGGCATCTTGTTTAAGGAATAGAAAGAAAACCAGTGTCACACTGGATGAGAGAGTATATGGGTTTGGAGTAGATTTTTATTTTCCTAAACTCAAACTGAAAATTTAAATGGAATTTTTCATTTGTGTTCATCCTAATAAAAACCTTGGATGATTATTGGATAGGAAGAGACAACAAACAATCTAAGATATCTTCAGGGAACCACCTAATCATTATTAATAAATTTAGACAAATTCCGTTCCCTCTCATATTATCAAAATGAAAGGAAAAATGGTAAAATGCCCAGACTCTTTTTGTCTCCTGTTGCTTTAAAGGAAGAAAGGGGAGAAGTTCAAATAAATGAAAATTCTTTATCTACTAGCATTTTCCTGCTACCTTCAGATTTTATAATATTCACCATAGTCTTGTATTTGTCACACTGCCTCCTTTCAAACTACACTTTCTAAAAACTTAGCTATTATGCTGATAAAATAAATTGGGAGCTAATTTTATTGGAAACAAACTTCTGAGAGCTTACTCAAATTCAGTTCTCTGGTATACCCTAGATACTTCTCAACTGCAAAGATTTTCGCTCCTAAAGATTTTCATCTCTATTTATTTTGCTTTCGGTGTTTCACAATTAGATAAAAGGCTTAAATATGAGATGGTACAATGCTAGAATAGAAAAGGCAGAAGTCCAGGAGTCAGACTGCCCTTTTTTATAGTCTCTGCCACAGTAAGGCCTTGGTCAAGTTGTCTATATATTCAAATATTACTTTCTGTTACTTTGGCATGGGAGAGTCAATGACTGTATTGTGAGGAATAAAATATTTATCTCAATACATGAAGAAGTTCCTGAAAACTAGAGCAATTTAAAAAATTCAGTGGGTTAACTGAAAAGGTGATGAGTCCCTAATCACTGATAGCCTTCCAGGAGAGGGATCTTGCTCAGATAGAAGAGTTAGCTTTTAACTTTGGTCTCTAGGATTCCACCTACCTTACTTAGTGGTTGTAAGGGTCAAATAAATTAATATAAGATACTGATATAGAAGTATATAACATAAGGTACTAGTGTTATTGAAAGAGTGGGATTTGGTGCTTCATTGTCATAGGGAAAGGACTTTCATATCTTGAGGACTATTCCAGTAGAGGATAAGTTACACGAAGGCTAGAAAAGTGACAGACTGTGTATCTGACAGTGATAAGTTTAGCTAGGTTAAGATTTCAAGAACCTCAGTCCTAGACTCATTGAGTAATTTTTTTTTGGTCACAGTAACTCATTAAACCATCTCTTAAGGCTGTGGCCTTTGAGGAGTCCAAGGTCCCCCCACACCATAATGAAACGTGGAAATAGACTTTTGTGGAATTAAGGAAGAATCATATGAAATAAAATTCCAACTCCTTAAGAACTGAATATTGAAGAACTAATATCTTAATTGCAGAATGAAATAATGTGGAAAAGTTGTCTAGGAATAAATACCATATAGCAAATTGAGGCACAGTGAAGGAATAAGGAAGGAAAACACCTACTACACTTATAGGCAAAGTCATAACTAAGGTGGGATAACACAAACATTGTCCCAGGGCACTAGATTTAAAAAGTATATTAACAGTGTTTTTTTTTTTTACTTTTTCAAAGGGTAAAAGCAAATGACTGTTCTAATGGGTAGTTGACATCTGGGATGGAACATTCTGTCCTAGTCCAGCTAGCTGTCTTCATATCTCAAGGTTTTGGATTTCTCATGTCCTTCCTACCCATGGCATGATTTTATCTACTACCTCCCCTTGGCATTGGACTACTGACATTGCCCTCATTGCTTTTGTTCCATTTCTTCTGTAGCTCACATATTGGGGTTGGATGAGACCACCATTCTTGAGTAATCCTCTACATAAAATTCCCTTCTTGCCCCCCTTGCCTCCTCTTAGATGGTTGTGGTATGTCTATAAATTAGATGAACTTTGGGTTTCAACATAGCTGTGGGGCAAGTCAACATTTTGCCTCATACAGCTGCATTCGATTTTGGCTATCATTATTGCACCAAAATTAGGGCTCAGTTCAGGGACTTATGCTATACATTCACTTGGAATTTGTAGGTGGCAGAAACAAAGGCCACTACCCACCAGACCTATCTTAAAACAAAGAGCAAAATGTGTGAACACATATACAAGCCAGGGATGCAGAGGGCAGCCATCAAAGTCATAAAAAATTAAAAATGAGTCTCTGCCAATTGAGTGGGCTTGCAGCATCCCATGTACTTGTATCCTTAGCTGAGTTCAGGATCACCATTGTTCCTCTCTCAACGTTCTGTCTTTGTGGTGCCTTTGCCAAGAGTGAATCTGAAGTGTTCTGGGGCCTCTGACCTGAACTATGGAGCCTTGTGTCCTAAGGTTCAAGGTTTCTTCACCAGTTCCCTGCAATTATTTTAATTAGTTTGGGGTGTGCCTTTATACTTGCTATGGAGTTTATGTGAAAATGTCTGAGTCTCTTTTCAAAATGTTTTTCATCATCTCTAAAAAGGTCAAAAGAAGTGGAAAGATTGCTAGCTACCACCTCAGAAGATGTAGCTTTACATCCTGTCTTGTATGACTTTGGGCAAGTTACAACTTTCTGGTCTTCAACTAAATGGTTAATGAAGGCTATTCCAATTCTAGAGCTATGATCCTGTGACCTGTAGCACTTACTATGAAAAATCTGTCTTATTATACAAAGCTTTTGAGAGACATTATTAGAGAGTGAGATTTTTGTGTTTATATAGCTGAAATTTATGGTACGTAATATCAGATATACACAGAGGTGTCACATATATGTGTGCATGTACATACATATATACATATATGTATTATGTCTATATGCATGCATGTATATATATATGCAAACACACATATAATGAATTTTCCCATTTTCAGTCCAAGGAAAGCACAGTTAAGTTATCCTGGAAACAGATCAGTATTGTCAAAATAAAACATCAAAGTAAATACTTGCAAAATGTTGGTAGTAACAAGGACAAATTGGGCTGTTCTAGCTGCCAGATTCCAAATAATGTTGTCTAGTATTATCAAATTCAAATAGAAACAGGGACCACTAAAAGATACCTAGGATAACAGTAGGTCTTGTATTGACAATACACAGAATACTGGTAGGTCTTGTATTGACAATAAAAAACATGTTTTAGCATTATCTATGTTCTATTGCATTTTTATTCATTTTATTAAATATTTCCCAATTACATTTCCCTTTGATTCAGGCTAAATTTGGCTTTGTTGAGGGCCACAATGTGGTCATGTGTTTGACATTTCTGATGTAGTCTCTAACATAGTTTAAGATCATTGCGCAGTAGACGTAGAATATAGAGTCAAAAGAGACTGCCACATTCATCTAGTTCAGGGTTTCTTAAACTTTTTCCATTCACTATCCCTTTTCATATTGGTAACATTCACTGGCATTGTGTGGCCTGAGGGCATGCACAATGCAAAGTGCACAAGCTTTGTGTAGAGAACCAAGGCTTCAAGGAAGTTGTGCAATGCAACATGGGCAAGTGCTACCAAAAGCACCATAGATTCATTACGTGTTTGAATTATAGTTTTTTGGTCCTTGCATGTTCAGAAATCTTTGTGATCCATAGTTTAAGAAGCTGTGATTTGTCCAATCCCCTCATTTTACAGTAACTGAGGCTCATATTGGTTGTCTACCCAGATTCAGACAAGTTGTAAGTATCAGAGCTTGGGCTGAATCTGGCTCCAAATCAGACAGTACTCTTACTACTGTACCACACTACTGTTTAAAGCATTTTATTGTTACACAGAAATCCTTGGCCAACAATCCCTGCCTGACTTTTATTGGAAAATGTTAATTTCCTAAGATTTGTGTAAAATATACCCATTTTACTCTGAGTTCTGAGTGAGTTGTTTATGGTATGATTCATTGCCAATTATCACAGGTTTAATTTTAAAGTATTAATTTCTTGTCAGTTAATATGTAATAATAAGGAAATTATTTGAGTCTATCAGAAATTGTCTGTTCCCCTTGTTTACTTTCTTAAATGCTATCACAAGAGACATGGTATCCTTCAATAAAAAACAAAAAAAACGATTAGAATTGCACAATACATTTACAAACATCTTGACTGAATGCTTTTGGAGAGCAGCAGTATTGGTTCAGTCTTGAGGGTGTAGGATTTCACCTTCTTGTTTCCTCTCAAGAAGAATATGGTTTGAAGTGAGGTATGCTCTTATCTAAAGGAATTAAAATTTGTCTTTTTTAAATGAATGCTAAAGAATCTACTGCCAAATATGGAACTTTTGAAATGCCATTAAGCTGATATCACATAAATAAGACTGTAAATGAAAACAGAAAATATCTCAAAGTAGTCTACTTGATTCTCTTGAAAACTATTAATATCTTTTTCTTGTAAATTTATCAAGTTTCAATTTTTTTAACATTTCAAATTTAAACTGATAACTTAAATGAAATTTTTCATTTGTATTCATTTTAATAAAAACCTGAAGGTGTATTGGACAGAGAAAGACAATCTTTGACAGCTTGAGCAAATAGTCTAATTGTAATTAATACATTTAGACAAGCTATGCTCCCCCTCCCCAGCCCAGGCAATTTCATCGAAGACAGAGATCCTGGAGAAGCCTCATATAAAGAGTTTTGCGTGAAGAGCTTGAAGCTGTTTCTTAGTAGAGAGCTCGTATATTCTCTAGAGAGTCTCCACATAGGAAGTTGTAGAGACAAAAAGAGTCTGAGTGGAGTATTGTTCTTTTTTAAAGCCAAATGTCTTCTTCAAATTGATAATGACTCTTTTGAAGGCCAACTTATGCTGAGGTAAAACACAGCAATGGGTCAGAAAGTCATTTCTTTGCCTTAAGATACTTTGTGCTTTGTCCAAGATGTATTTTATTTACAAACACCCAATTACAGGCCATAGCTAGTAATATTGGTTCTCTGATGACTGATGGTTTCTTTGCCTCTCTTTTTATCCTCTGCATGTGGGCAGTGATTTCTTGATAATAAGGACAATTGCCATTCTTCTGAGAGAGAAGAAGCTTTCCTCCATCTTGCTACGTCTCATGTTCATTTTTGTTTGCTGGCATATTTTGACTCTTTTTTGGCCTCTCTTTTAAGGTACAGGATGACATGATATTAGTTGGGTTTCTTTATTACACCTTATGTTGTTAGAGCCAATAATTTGGATCTGGCAGAAAGAAAATCATCATCATTATATTTTTTGGACAATCTATGGCAATATGTGAATGTGCATCATATTGCACCTAGGAAGTAGCTGTTTTGAGCACTCGTTAATTTTATAAAGTGGCTGCTCTGTTTGAACAATGAGCAAAAAAGTTTTAATTGTCAATGGAATTATAGCATCTTTGAGGCAGGGACCATGCCTTCTGACTCTTTCCTCAGCAGAACATGGCATAATGACCTACACTAAGCAGGCACCAAATAAGCTTTTGTGATTGATAAACTCCCAAAAATATTTAATTTAATTGGGAAAAACAAAGTTTTAGTTTTTGCAATGGGATATTCCTTCTCCTTGGTAGATTGTCTGACCTCTACAAATCCCACTTTCTTCTTTTGTAAATTGGAGAAAATCCTTTTAGTCCCTGACACCATTACTTTCAGCAAAATGCTTTGTTAACCTCAAGTTGCTAGGCACATTTTGTAAAGTCTTGGAGTCTTCTTTGTCTTTTTGTTGCTATTGTTGGACTGGACCTATATTTCCATTGTCATGGGAGTCTCGATGAGGAAACTTCAACCACCAAATAGTTACAGAGCCTCTGCTCTGTAATGTACGTATTCTTTGGGAAGGAACCATAGTATAGGATATAGAAGGCAGCTTTGGAGTTGAGAAGTAGGTTCTAATCTGGCCTCTGAAAAATATTAGTTATATGAATATGACAGTCCCTCTCTCAGTGACTTAGGCAACCCTCTCAAAGTATAAATTATAAAAAAAACTTTCATCTGAAGGGATAGAGGGAGGTTTCTCACTGACACTTCCCTACAGGGGTGAACTAACAAGTTTGGAAACCTTTTTTTCTCCAGAAATGCATTTATATGTATTTATAAGCATCTATATGCATATATAGGTAGGTAAGATGTTTAATATATGTTATATGTATGTATATGTGCATAAGTAGATTCACAAAACTATGGAAATAATTGTTTAGTTGTTTTAGTTTGGTTGGTTTGTTGCCCTTTGTTGTCAGAGGACCAAAATGACATCTCTATGTTGGAGTCAAGGTGCAGTGTGTCTAACAGTGGATAGAGAAGATAAGGGAAAAGAGTTAATCAAAGAAGACATTTTCAGGGAGTGGATAAGAGGCTTCCTAAGAATTAGAGTTATTAGAGAATAGAACAGGGAACCTGGAGAAGCTCTGGATTTTCCTTCACTGATAGTCTTAAAGCTGATTGCAGACTATTTCTTGGTAACATTTGAAAGGGTATCCTATTCAGACATAGGTTGAACTAGACAATGTCTGAGATTCCTTCCGATTCAGGATCTGTGATGCTATATGTAACAAGACATTTGTTGAGGGCAGGCCTAAAACTAGATCCTTGTTAGTTCAGCTTCAATTTTGGAACAAAATGAGGAACTCATAGGCATTGACTAGTTAATGAAAGGTTTACTTTGCCCTCACACAGAAAGTGTGTTCAACAAAAATACAGTAATACTCAGCTTTAGCTTTGGTAGAACACAGTTTCCATTGTCACCTAATGGAAACATGTCCAGTCAAGTGATCAAGGCATGGTGATTCCCACCATCTTTAAGCATCCAGGAAGTCTGAGAGGTCCAGACTCTACTATGTGTGTGTGTGTGTTTTTTTTCCTAATGCTAGTAAGTTATTTTAAGAGAAGCAAGAATTAATAAGATTCTCGGGAAAACTTTTTCTCCTTCTTGGGAAAATTAATCGCTATAGAAAGAGGGAGGAGGGAGGAATTGACCTTATCCATAATGTGGGAAAATGCTAATAGATATCAGTTTTTTCAACATGTTATTAGCCCTTTTTTTAACCTGCCTCCTACCCTGTCCTAGTCTCATAGCTGTCACCACAGTTTAGGCAATCATAAAAATATTATTATTTCAAGATACTCTGGTTTCACTGCTTTCTGACTCGTGACTATTCAATTAATCCTACAAACCATTGGTACATGATTAATCTTCAAAAAATAGTATTTTGGTCATTTTACTCTCCTTATTACCTATTGTTCAAGCTCTTAATCATCTTCACATTCAAGGTCTCTGTGATCTGGCCACAATCATCTTTTTCAGCCTTATCTCTCACTGCTCTCCAAAGCAAACTCTGTTTCAACCACTTCCCCCAAAACATCCCATGTTTATTCCTACTTCTTTGTCTTTACATATGCTACTTTCCTATCAGAAATAATTTCCTCTCAGTTTTTCACCTATACAAATCTCATCTATCATTCAAGATGAAGTTCCTATCTCACTTTTTCTATGAAATCTTTTCTGAACATTCCAGGTTTCATAAATCTCCCTGTCTTATGAATATCTAGGTCAAGTATACACTTAGCATAAAATTTTATGCCAATCACATTTTCTCATTCACAGTTATTGCATATGAATTAAGTTTTGTCTCACCAAGTAGGTTTCAAGTTCCTTAGAGGAAAGGGGCATGTCCTGTTCTTCTGTGTCTCCCACCTTGCCTGAAACATTGAGGAACACACAATGGGCATTTAAACATTTGGTGACAATAAAAACTCTTTTGTAGTATTATCTGTCTCTTTTATCCCCAAATAGTTTGATAGGTCTGTAAGGATGAGGTCTGTATTAAGTATTCTTTTTTATCTTCTGCCCCACTTACCTCAATACTAGATAGTTAGAACTAACTACACACTTGTTAAATTGAATTCCATTTTAGCTAGTAACTTTTCTTTCCTGTTAGACTCCTGACTGCAATAAAGTTGTTTTTGTTTTTGTGGGGAAAATTGAACCACAATAAATTTAGAATCTTTCCCCAAAGGCATATTAAGATGTAAGTTTATATGGCACATTAAGAGATAAGTTCCCTGAGTTTGCCCTGACCTTTTTTCCTTTTAGGTAAATTAGAAAATACCCTCACTTCAGCAGTCCAGTTATTACCTTTACCCATATGTAATGGATCAGTTTCTATGATTCTAAAAAACTACATAAATTTCAACCCTGAAGGTCTTTGGATCTTCATTCGGAATGTGGGTGTTTATTGCATGTCCGAAACTACTCCCACTGTGTGCTACCTGTGGCCCTAAGTAAGTCATGTACTAGACTGTTCCCCATCCATCCATCCTTCTCAAACAAAGTTTGATTCAGTGCTGTCCCTGTGACACTGTCCATCTTCTTCATCCAGAACACTCTCTCATTTTATGCTACAGCCACTCCTCGTCTCCTTTGTTTTGGTGGAATTACCTATGGCTGTGCACTAAAATTTTCTTTTTTTCTTAAAATTCCCCCATATTTCTTGAGGTAAATTCCATCTGAACATCTCAAACAACAGGATCAATTTTTTTCTATGAATCTTTTTGTTAACATATTATTTTCTGAAGTTTACATAAAGTCCACTAGAATGAACTTAGAATTCTTACTTTTCAATTGTGAACCTAAGATGACAAGATCCTGTGCCATCTACTTCAACTAGTCCTTTGCCATTCACAATCTGAATATAACTGCTCCTCTCAATGCCTCCTGGTGGATTAAACTTTTGGGAAAAAATAAATCAACAACTTATTAGCTACTCTGTACTCTGCTTTAATGGAATGAAACTCTTAACAAATGTACAGATAGTTGAAATACAGTATTTAAAAATTTGTCTCTGAATCTAGTTTTATAATCTATATTAAGAAATCATCAGAAATCATACATGTAGCTAGATAGTTTTATATTAATCCCTCCAATGTGATACTTGCATTTTTCCGTATAACAAAAGAGAATTTTGGAGCCCTATTCCTCATTTCTTCCTTCCTTCCACCAATGTAATTCTATCTGGGAGGTATAGCTATTTATATTGTTGCAATTACAAGAACAAATTCAAAAGAGGACAGAGAAATTGCCTTTTGCCTACTATTTTGTCTCATTTTTAAAAAAAGAGCTGAGTGGCTCATTTTTCAGGAGTCAGTTATAATTTCCTTCATGCTTAAATAATTACTATAGCATGCACTTGTTGAGTTTGTTGAATATTTGATTTTGTATTTTCCTTAAACTTCTTAATATGAATTGAATTTTGAAAGAAATCTCTTTTTATGTGTCTTCTAACTATTTGTGCATATTTTAGTATTATCATAGTACTGTCTCAGGTGAAATAATCAATAGTTAAGTGTTTTATTTAAGTGTCTCTCTGTATTGCTTTATTGCAGGGTTGATTCTAGATGCTAATAAGACAATCAGCCTCCCTTGCACTCTGACTTCTATTAAGTAGTAGCTTTTAATGTGCTGTTCATTTAACATAAAACCTTATGGTGCTTACACATTCTTTTGTTTCATTATGGTTAAGTACATACATACTGACATATTCTTGCTTCTAAATCTATAATAAGGGCATTAGAAAAGTGATATAAAAGAAAATTGTGAATACCTATTTCTGGCATCAACTAAAACTCTAGTTACAGCTGTATTTAATTGAGTATTGGAGCTGCACATGTTTTAATGGTCTCTGTTAGCATTCAGAGTTGCAGTAACAATGTGAACATACATGAGTAGAAAATGAGATATTCAATGACTTGATATCTACATAATAATTAAATATCAGAACTCACTTTTACCAATATCACTTGAAACGTAATTGACTCAAGAACACATTCAAAGAAACAACACTATGCTTTCCATGTATTAAAAGCTGTATAAAGAAATCATCTTTATCATTTAGGTGTTTTCACTTATAATTCTGATTACCTTGGCTTTTCTCCACTGACTGAGGTATGTAATATCTTCCCCACTCCCTCAAGGTCCCCCAGTACCCTAAAATTGGTTTGTGATAGGGCTTCAAGTGTATAGGTGGGGGGTCCCCTGCACACCAGTTCCATTTTACTATTAGCAGTTGGATTAGCTTTGGCAAAGAAATATTTACTTCACAGGTACAATAACAAATATACAAACTTTCTTCTCAAAATGTGGAGTGTAAACCCTCTCCTTCTTTATACCAGATGTGATCATCAGCATCTAGGGAGGGGAAGGTGGATTAGATTTAGGGCTTATCTCAGTTTTCATAAAGCACAGTCTCAAAATCCACATCTAACATCTGCCTTGAGCTTGTGTTCTTGTCATCTCCTCTGGGTTTCTGTAGTGGTCTTTCTAGATGCAACATCCCACCTGCAGTCCTAACTCCAAAGCCAGCATGGCTCCAACTCCTGGGTCAGGTCAGAACCACTATGGGAACCTAAATCTGAGGAGAAAAGGTACAGAACAAAAACAAATATCCATGGGCCCATTTCTTAGAGATGGACTAAACGAAGGAACAGAAGAAGGAAGCCACTTCCCTCTTACCACTTAAGTTGGTAGCACCCTCTGGACATAGCAGGAAAACGGTGAAATGGAAATACAACATAAATCAGAAAAAGAGTCTGTGGGTAATCTGTCCAGTTTAAAAATGCAGCCTTTCCAGCTCTACAGTCAGTCAAAGGAGGGTACTACAACCTATATGGTAGGAGACACAGGGAGCCTCCATGTTAGATGATTTGAGAATGACTAGGCAAAATCCATTACATAAATAATATACAGAAGCTTTCTGATTTAAGAAACATATCTATTCCAGTGATTGATAATCTTTCCTCTCATTAGCATAGATAAAAACTCCCCTATTTCTTCTTACTCCCATGTTTCTCATCTATGTTTTAGTAAGCTTTCCATACAGAATCCATCCAATGCAGTAGTAACCTTCTTTTACATTTCTTACTATCCCAATGGTATGGAGATTTTTCATCAGTTGTCTCTTATTTTCACCATATAATGAGCCCATGTCCTTTTCCATTCCAAGCACATGTACTCACTATGTGTTTTATGATGCTTCTTGTTAATAACTCTTTTGGGTTAATATGCTACAAGTCAACTTGAAATTTTTCATCAACCTTTATATTGTGTACAATTTTAACTATTCTGAAACTGTGTTGCTCTCAGAATTTCAGCCATGCCATATCCCTGGGAGAATACAGGCATCAAAGAGAATTTTATAGCAGCAAGTACCTTAGCATCATTGAAAGTACTATAAAAAATATCCAACTGCAATCCTTCCAGATTTGCTTTTCTCAAATAAGTCTGGGTCCTAATTACTGTATATCCTCAGTGTCTGTCCAAAATGTATTTTAGCATATCTTACTGAACTGTCCATCTAGATGTATATTTTAGTCCAATCATTTACATTTTGTGAATAAAAGATAGTTAAATGAGTTGTTTATCCTTCATTCTCAAAAAGGACCAATGATGTCCAAAGAGTGATGTCTTGACTTGCAAATGAATTGGATTTAAATGAGGCAGAGCTGCTCAAAATCATCAGCCTCACTCTCTCCCCCAGAGTCATTCAGAGTCTAGTAGCAAGACCCAGGTCAAGACAAGAGGCAATGGTCCCAGATTCATTGGGAGACCTTGGTCTTTTAAGCTAAGGTCCTTCCCAGGTCTCAGGTTGTTTAAGCCAATACTCATTCAGTGATTGAAAGTTATGTAAAAATTGAGGTAAAAGATGGCCTCGTTTGCCTAAATGAATAGATGAGAGATCGTTCACTAAATAGTCAAAGAAGACATAAGTAGTTGACAATTTCCTGCTCTGTGGTATTGAGCTATTTTATTATCTTTGTTGACTTAATAACAATAAGAGAGAAGTCAGCTATTCTTTCTGGAGCATGACTAAGATACAAAAGAGAACTTCCCAAGATTTATGAGAGGAAATGATAACTAACTCTTTTGAGTGATTAATATGGGCACAAATTACACTAATAGAAGAAATAAAAGAACATTAATTATCATGAATTTTTGTCAACAAACTGAAGAACACAGTGAAAAAGATATATATTTCTCCTTTTTGCTCATTGAAGCCAAGATATGCAGAAAATTAATATTAATTTTGAAACTTAACAGTTGTCTAAGGAGGTGGAGTCTGAGAATGGGATTTGAATTTCTGGATAACTTCATGATATGGTTCAGAAATTTTTGGTCAGAGATGGCATATACCTCACAAAAATTAGTATTTTCCAGGGTTATTGGGGATATAAGTGATTTTTAAACTAAAAATTTTGAGAGAAAGAGGGAGATTGTCTATGTATGTCTCCAAAATTAAATATTTTGAATGACAGTATAAAGAAAGAAGAATAACAGAAATTCACAAGGGATAAAAACCAAGATTGGATCCAGGAGCAGAAGCCAAGGATTGCAATTGTCTATACACAAATGCCAAAAATTTAGACATCAAAGAAGAGAAACTATAGGTCCTCATATAAATGTAACCAAAATAATAAAAATATAACCAAATAAGAATCACCGAGACTTGATGAGCTAAAATATATGATTGGATTTGGCTCCAAATGCATTTACCGTAATTACAATTAACAGAATAAATGAGTAGCATAGCATTATATATAAAGAATTATGATCATGTAAGAAACAAAACAGAAGTCAGAGAGGGCAAAAAATGATAGGGTGTATTTTGATGAAGGTCTTTGGCATGTTAGTGAGCATATATCTGGTATGTTAATCAAAATTTCAGATAACATAAAGCTAAGAGGAACAACTAACCCAGATAATGATAGAATCTGAACATATAAACTTTAGTAGAGAGGCTGGAGTACTGGACAATATCTAATATGATGAAATTCAGTAGAGGTAAATGTTAAGATTTTTCACTTGAATATGTAAATATCCTTCTCATTTATAAAATGAGAGAAGCACATGTAAAGAATTGATGTTCTGAAGAAAATCTGAAGGTTGTAAAGGATCATAAACTCAATATGAATAATCAATATGATGCGGCAGACAAAAAACAACACAAATTGAATGCCATCTTGGGCTGCATTGTGTGACATAGGTTTTAGGAATAAGGAAGTGATAGTCCCACGGTACTCTGCCCTTATTAGAGCTTACATGGAGGATTGTGTTCAGTTTTAGACACCACAATTTAAGAAGAGCATTGGTAAACTAAAATGTGTCAGAAAGATGGCAACCAAGAAAGTAAAGGGACTGGAGTCCTTGACAAATGATGATCAGTGAAGAATGGGGCATATTTAGCTTTGGAAGATAATACTCAGGGGAATAAAAAATGGCCATATTTCAAAAAGTCTGTTGGATGGAAGAGAAATTAAACTTGTACTTTTCATAGCTAAGATAGAAACAAGAGAAATTGGTGCAACTTGCAAAGAGACAAATTTAGACTTGAGATCAGAAAAAAAAATCTATGATTTTGAGATAACCAAAAATAAAAAGACCTGTTTGAGTAAATGATTTACTCCCCTTTTGGAGTTAATCAGATGTTGGACACCAACTTGTACTGTAGTGCAGATTCGTTTAGTGTATGGGTTCAACTCAGTGGACACACAAGTGTCACTTACAACTCTTAAATTCTGTGATTCTCCAGCTAATATATTCCATCTATACATGAATGCAGCAAACTTGTCAAATACATTAACTGATCTGTGGCTAATTTACATGAGGACAGGAATGGGTTATAATCTGTTTAGGTAGATAGAATTACCTCATCAAAGAGATCTCAGATGACTGAAGCACTGTTTTTCCAGTGTTAGGGATTAAACCAATTTGGTGAAGAATTCCAGTTTTCACCAAGGAGATGTTATAATGTCCTAAGGTTTGATGTATCTAGAATAATGTAATCTGGGAATTGGATGATTCTGTGTATATCAGAATCAATAGGGATACTCTCTAAGAAATTGGTAAACACCATGTCTAAGCATATATCTTCTTGTTTTACAAATTCTCTGATGTTATTAGGAATAAAGTTATTTCTACAGCTGATCTAGTCAT
The DNA here is from genome assembly GCA_023548195.1 of Bettongia penicillata ogilbyi. NCBI lineage: Eukaryota > Metazoa > Chordata > Mammalia > Diprotodontia > Potoroidae > Bettongia > Bettongia penicillata. The sequence continues at coordinate 1,168,932 of JAJHZJ010000264.1, forward strand.
AAAATTTGTATTTATTTAACCTTTCTTGAAGTGAGCCCTCAAAGCTTCTTTTTCTTAACTAAGTTAAATGTTCTCAAAGTCAACAAAAATAAATATCATTAATCTCTATAACTCAGTCGTTTGTGACCATAAAGCTATGATCTGCTATAGAAAGCTTATTGTGAAATTCAACCTCCTTCCTCAATATTTTCACTGAAGATGCCCTTACAATGCCTTACACCATTCACAAGAATAAAATTCAAATGGATATATGATCTAGGTATGGAGACTGATACTATAAACAAATTAGGGGAGCAAGGAATAATGTATTTGTCAGATTTAGGAGAATGGAGAAATTTTTGACCAAACAAGAGATACAGAACGTTATCATGTACAAAATGGATAATTTTGATTACGTTAAATTGAAAAGTTTTTGACCAAACTAACCCAATGCAACCAAGATTAGGAGGGAAGCAGAAAACTGAGAAAGAATTTTTGCAACTAGTATCTGTAACAAAGGTCTCGTTTCTAAAATATATAGAGAACTGAGTCAAATGTACAACAATGTACAAAAATACAAGTCATTGCCCAGTTGGTCAAATGATATGAACAGGGAGTCTTCAGAGAAAGAAATTAAAGCTATCTATAGTGATATGAAAAAAAGCTCTAAGTCACTATTGATTAGAGAGATACAAATCAAAACAACTCTGAGATACCACATCACACCTATCAGATTGTCTAACATGACAAAACAGGATGATGATAAATGTTGGAGAAGATGTGGGAGAGTTAGAACACTAATTCATTGTTGGTGGAGCTGTGAACTCATCCAACCATTCTGGAGAGCGGTTTGGAACTATGCCCAAAGGACTACAAAAATGTGTATACCCTTTAATCCAGCAATATTGCTTGTGGGACTGTATCCCAAAGAGATCACAGAAATGGGAGAGGGTCCCACATGTACAAAAATATTTATAACAGCTCTCTTTGTGGTGGCCAAAAACTGGAAATCAAGGGGATGCCCATCAATTGGGGAATGGCTGAATAAGTTGTGGTATATGAATGTAATGGAATACTATTGTGCTATAAGAAATGATGACAGGAAGACTTCAGAGAGACCTGGAAAGACTTATATGAACTGATGCTAAGTGTAAGGAGCAGAATCAGAAGTCCTTTGTACACAGCAACAACCACAGTGTGCAAGGAATTTTTCTGGTAGACTTAGTACTTCATTGCAATGCAAGGACTTAAAAAATTCCCAATGGACTCTTGGGCAAAACACCTTTCATATCCAGAGAAAGAACTATGGAATTGGATCACAGATTGAAGCATACCATTATTTTTTGTGTCATGTTTTGTTTTGTTTTATGGTTTCTCCCATTCATTTTAATTCTTCTTTGCAGCATGACTAAGGTGAGAATGTATTTAATAGCAATGTATGTGTAGAACCTATTTAAGATTGTACATTGTCTTGGGGGGAGGGAGGGGGGGAAAGAGGGGGAGGGAAGAAGAAAAAATCCAAGATATATGAAAGTGATTATAGAACACTGAAAATAAATAAAATAATTTAATTTTAAAAAAAGAAGATACCCTTAAAATTTGCACACTTTAAACATTCTGAAGGGCAAATACAAGACAGCTGAATAGAAGCCAAGTTACCTGAACTCTCCCAACATTCTCTTCCAAATAACTTTAAAATAATGCCCCAAATCAAATTCTGGAATGGTAGAGACAACAAAATTTTCCAACCCAAGATAACTCAGGAGATTGGTAGGAAAAGTCTGTCCCACTGGGGTGTAATGAGACTACACTGTGACAAGAGCAGTAATCCTTGGAGGCAGCAACAACAGAGGTAGCAGCATCTTGAGACGTCTCAGCCCACAGACAGTAAGAAGGTCAGAGAACTGGACAGAAATAGATTACAAGGGACTCTTTCCTGCTGCTGGGTTCAGAACCTTTTGCCTTTCCCACACAGTTCCAGGTCTCAGTTGCAAGGCAGAATGGAGGACTAGCACTTGTGGCTACAGGAAAGCTGCAGCCAGAGTCACCCTTTCAGGGCTCAGAAGAGTGCTGGTGGTTGCTCACAAAGGAGTAAGGATCCTGGTGCAGTTCCAGGGCAGAAAGGAGTACTAGTTGCAGCTGCAGTAGAACAGGGCACCTAGTCATATTTGCAGGGCCAAGAGGAGTGCTAGCACTCGTATCTACAGGGAGTGAGATTCCTTTCCGCTTGAAGACCAGAGCTAAGGCTGGGAGACCACTGACCACACTTCTCAATAACTCATACTACCTTGGAAGCACTGAAAATTTACAGACTCCCAGAACTAGCTCTGAAAACAGAAACACTCTTGAAGTCCAATTTTAACATAAGTTAAAAGCCAAAAGATAGTCCGGAAAAGTGAGCAAACAGTAACAAAAATGAACTTGACCATAAAAGGTTACTATGGAGATAAGGAAGACCAAGACACAAACTGAGAAAACAAAAAATCTAGGGATGTAGCCAAAAACAGCCTGCACAGCAAAAGAGAATATAATCCTTCATATTAAAAAATGGATATTTAATGAAATAGAGGGCTTTCAAACATTCCTGATGAAATTATGAGAGAGAAATAGAAATCTGACTTTTAAATATGAGTCTAAAGAGAACCATAAAAAGGTAAACATAAAAGAGAAATGATGAGACTCAATAAGGTAAAACTGTTTACATTTCTGTATGGGAAGATAATACATGTAAATCCTAAAAGTCTTGTCATTATCAGGGTAGTTAGAAGGAATATACACAGACATAGGGAATGGGTATGAGTGGACTCTGGTTGGATGATTTAAAAAATTAAATTAAGGGGTTAGAAAGAGGGGTGCCTTGGAAGAAAGGGAAAAGGGAAGAAAGAATAGGGAAAATGGGCTTTCATGAACCAGGTATGAAGCCCTTTTACAGTGGAGGGAAAATGGAGCAGGGTAGCAGGCACCATTTGAACCTTATTCTTATTGAAATTGACTCAAAGAGGTAATAATACACATACTCAATTGAGTATAAAAGTCTATCTTATCTCACAGGAAAGGAGGCAAAGTGCATTAGAGGGGGAAGGACTGTAGAAGGGAAAGCAGATTAAAGGGAGATAGTGGTTAGAAGCACAATAGACTTCTGAGGAGGGAGAGAGAAAGAGACAGAGACAGAAATAGGATAGGAAAAATACACAGTAATCATACTGGGAATGGCATAAACTCACCAATGTACTTCACCCATTCTTTTTCTTGTTTATTTTTTGTCTTTTTTTTTGCAACATGGTTAGTGTAGGAATATATTTTGCCTCACTTTATATGTTTAAATCTATTTCAAAATGCTTGCCTTCCGAAGGAGGCAGAAAGAGTGGGAGGGATGCAGAGAATTTGGAATTCAAAATTTTAAAAAGACTAATGTTAAAATGTTGACATGTAATTGAGAAATATTTTACAAAATCAATAAAATATTTGGACAAAAATAAACATATTCTAATATTTCATGGAGATTAGCTGGTATTTTATGTTTTCATTGATTTTTTTTTTCTTAAAGAAAAGTTCCAAGTGTTAATTTTTAGTTTAGTGTGTTGTATTGTGTTAATATTGTAACTTCATTCTAATCTTGCCTCTAAAATTTATGAACCATTTAATCATATGTAAACAACGTAACATCTCTGAACCTTAGTTTCTTTATATTTGGGGGATAATTTTTCTGTAATACCTATAACAGGGTTCTTATGAAGTTCACATAAAAAATGTACTTAAAGTGCTTCACAAAACTTTAAAGAATACATAAAGGTCAGCTATAGGCTACTAGCAGCTTTAAGATTTCTTAAAAATAGATTTTAGAATAGTTGTATAATTACAACATTTTAAGTACTTATTTCTTCATATATATTTGGTTGGGTTTAGCTGCTCTTCCTGAGTTCATCTTCCTAAGTGCCACAGCTCTTCCCTCAAAATGTACATTAGATACCAAATTTACATTGTGCAATGTATTGAATCTCTCATAGCTTATAATGAGAACAGATAATTGTAGAAAAATTGGCAGATCTCTTTTGCATCTGCTATTGATTACCTCCTAAATTCATTTACAAATATTATCAGAATGATCTGGCTTAGCTGGATTACATGCCTAAAAGTTTATTTTCATTTCAACTACTTTTCATGACTTTTTCAGACATTAATTAATGCTAGTAATTTTCCTTTAGTCTCCTTAGGAATATTCAACAGGTGAGCTTCTTTTGGCTTTGACCGCCATATCTCTCCATTTTTTTTTAAAAGCAAATATCTGCTAAGATATTTTTTTCAGTACTCACAAGATCTTTGTTAATGTGATTTTTTTTATTGTGTTAACCTTTTCCAAGTACATCATACAATGGATGGAACACTACTAGATGTGAAATTAAAGGACTAGGTTCAAATCTTTCCTCACTATGTGACTGTAGGGAAGTCATTTAACCTCACTGAATCCTGAGTGACTCCCTCAGAATTATCTATTAAGTTATTAATAAGTTGGACACTGAATGGATGAGGAGGCATTTGCCTCTTTAGTGAATTAACAGATTTTTGAGTTGTCCACTTAAACTTTTTAAAGAAATGCTGATCACTGGAGTTGACTACTTTTGTCATTCCCATTTCTCAAAGATGAGCTTATTTAAGGACTTTCAGAGCTATTGGAACTGTATGCAATGTGTTATCTTTGTTCTTTATTATTATTTGACTTTTACTTTCATCAGTGACCTAATTTCATCTGCATAGTTCACTGCTACATCACTAATCACTTTTTTTCCTGTTTTTCTAAGATATTTTCAATTTTTACACATCCCCACGTTGGTAAAGTCCTGCTATATTGAGTCTTAAAACTTTCATTTTAAATAAAGTATTTATGATATAGAATTATGAAGGCTTTAAAGCTTCCACGAGTTATTATTCTCTTGCTCTTGGTGCCAGTTCATAGTTCCGATATAGTTTCTCCATTATCCCCTGTTTCTACCTTTTGTCATCACCTGTCCTCAACCAGAGAGATTCAGTCAACCATTCTTCCATTTTGCTGCAATTTATGGTCAGAATTTCAGTACATTTGAGATTAGATTATTTCAGTTGTCTCAACATGTTGGTCAGTAATTCAAGACTTGGTAAGTAACAAAAATTATATTAATGATGGTAGGTAGTCTTAATATTTTTGGAGTGACCTTTTCCAATCTTATGTGCCTCAAAAAAGCTAAAATAATCCATTGCCTAATAGTAAACATGAATGTTAATGGTGATCCTTTTCACTTAGCTTTGATGGTCTTCAGATGGGAGAGGGGGAAGTCTGTCTCCAAATCCTTAGAGGATGCCTCTCCAATTTGATAGAATTTTCCCAAGTTTGTGTCCATTAAAAAGAGTTGCCTCCACACTACAATGAATCATTAAAGAATTACATTTGTACTTAATCTTCCATTTAAGGAAAACTGAATAAATTTCTCCTATTGTAATTGAGCTGCTATGAGATAAGTTCTAAGAGAATTACTACTTATTTTCATTTCTGTACTTTTTTCCATACTTTTGAGTCAGCAATTTATTTGAATTACCCATCCTACATGAAATTTATAGCTATTGAGGCAATATGACTCTCCAATTTTTCTCACACTGTACAAAGTTACTCTTCACTAAAATAACATTTTGTCCTGTCTCGAACAAATTATGAAATTTAAGATATGTCATTAGGGACTTCTTAGATATAAGTTGAATCTGTGCCTGTGGAGCTACATATCTATATATAGTTCAAAGACCCTTTGTTAATGATACACATTAAGGAGGCAGCTAGGTGATTATACAGCTAGTGGATAGAGCACTAGTCTTGAAATCGAGGATACTCATCTTCATGAAGTCAAATCTGGCCTCAGACACTAACAAGCTGTGTGACCCTGATCAAGTCTTTTAACATTGTTTGCCTCAGTTTCTTCATATGTAATTGACCCAGAGAAGAACCTGGAAAACCACTGCAGTATCTTTGCCCCCAAATGGGGTCACAAAAGTTGAAAAAGACTGAAAAAATACATTCCAACCTGAGATCAGTAGCCATAAGCCTTGCTTATATAATTTTCCACTGGACCGATGTAGTAGGAACAGTACCTTATCCCCTCCCTTCATTTGAGGTAAGCTAATTTTACTTTAAAAGTTTTGAGAACGCTGAAGAATCTTTTTTTCTCTCAGTGGACTCAAAGTTCAGGCTGTTGACATAGTGCTTCTTTTTGTTTCCTGAATAAAAAGTATAATGATGAGTTTAATTAAATTGAATTTTGAGGAACCAAACTTATTGTCAGAAAAGGCTTTTTGCTGTCATTACTCTCAGTAGCATGCCTATGATTTTTTTTTCAGAATTCCTTTGAATGAAAAGAATGATAGGGAGATCAATCATTTATATGTTTTGTTTATTTTGACATTGTATATCCCACTCATCTGGCTGACTGTCTGAATTAATATGCTCTGTAATTTTAAAGATGTACCCTAAATGTGCATATATATATATATATATATATATATATATATATATATATATATATATATATATATATATATATAAAGAGTGTGTGTGTGTGTGTGTGTGTGTGTGTGTGTGTTTGAGAATGGTAAGGTTGTTAGGTATTACAAAATAAGAAGTTACTTGTGTGAGAAATATAACTCTTCTAGTTGAAAATATTTCCTCATTTAAGAGTACAGAAAGCAATTTCCTGATATGAGATTTGGACATTCAGGTTATCTCCAGGTTCTTGTGTAAATTTTTAGAGGGTCCATACCCCACACAAGTGGTGAGGACCTTATCTAAAAGATAACATGAACAACATGGACTTCCTAGATAAATATACATTAAATTCCATAGAATAATTTTTGAAGTTCCTAGGTGTTTATTTTTTAAGTGATGGGTCATTTGGCATCGTATCCCCAATACTGCAAAAGAAAATATTCAAAAGGAGTGTGAGAAATAAAAATGTTCAGTATTGAGAAAACATATTGTAAAATATATTGAATTGGGCTCGCTCTTAAGGCCTTAAAGTCATTTTTTCAATTTAGCCTTTTGCTGGTATGGCTGAATATTTATTTTTCCTTAAATTTAATGACTTTGAAAGCATTGATTTTTTTGGTAATACCTAAGTATGTGTATCTTAAGTGTAATCTTCCCTCAAATACTTGGTTCTGAGTTACCAGTTGGTTTGAAAAAAATCTAATAAAATTCATGTCTACTAGCTTTTTTTTTCTTCCCTACTATATATGTATATATGAATATACATTTATAAGTATACATACATGCCTACATGTATGAGATCTGTCTAAATATTTCTATTCATCTATACCTACATATATCCAGCACAAAAACATATGTAAACATGCTCATGGAACATAAGTAGATATACCTTCCAAATGTATCTTCCTAAAGTTTAGCTGATAAATCTTTGCTGAAAGATGTGAAGGAGGTGGAATATGGCTTAATTTAGGCTTTAGAACATTAGTAATCCATAGAAAATAAATATTTCTACCTCATATATAGGCTTTTTAATAAGAAAAACAAATAGGCTCATATCTCTAGGTATCTGACAAATTTATGTCCTAATAAATAGGCTCTCTGGTGAAGAGTGTATTCTTGTGTGAGCAGACACATATGTGCATGCACAAACATCTTTTCCTATGTAGCAAGTATTACTCATTACTTATCTCTAACCAGCTATAGTAATTTCTTTATAAGAAATTTTTCTAGAAAATGTTAGTTTTTTCATGTAAGTCCATCCCTTGCATCTTGATGTTTCTTCATTTGAAATGTCCTATGTCAAGAAATTTATTTTTTCATGTCTAGGGAGACTCATAAACATGAATGCTAAAGATAATGCCGAATAAATTTGAAATATGAATTTTTGATTGGCTCTCAATGCAAATTTTAATCTTTTTTATACCACAGCATATATGAAATAATGAAGCTAAATTTATATATTTTCTTTTAATCTTCCCTATATGTGCTTTGTTGTTTAATTCAGCTTTATGGTCATTATAAGTATATGTGATATGATAGCAGAAGATCAAAAATATGTTATCTCAGGGAAACAAACAGTGTATTTGAATTTTTGTGGATATTTGTTATTTTTCAGTTATGTCCAGCTTTTCATGATCTCATTTGGGGTTTTCTAGGTAAAGATACTAGTGTCTTGACATTTCCTTCTCTAGCTCATTTTACAGATGAGGTACTGAGACCAATGGGGTTAAGTGACCTTACCCAAGGTCACATGGCTAATAAGTGTCTAAGGGCTGAATTTGAACTCAGGAAGATAAGTCTTTGTGACTCCAGGCTAGACATCCTATCCATTATAAAATACCTGCACGTCTAAGAAAGAAAAAAAGAGCAGGAGAGGTGGTTGCCTTCTTTAGGCCTCAATTAAGATTCTCCTTATTACACACATACTTCTAAGACTCAGGAAAATAAATGGTTTAGATTTGTCTATAATATCCTGTGCTCCTATGACAAGTAATAGCTAGGTAGTAGCATCATATTTTATTCACAAAATGATTAAATCCTTTTGAAATCTACAGATGAAAGATGCTCTGAGTACTGAAAATCACAACCCAGATCATTTCTTGAATGGTTTTGTGGGCACATGATTTTCTGTCAAAGAAAAAAAATGAACAGGAAATGACCAGAAAATGTTTGGGTTCCTATAAAGTAAATTTATATAAATTTAAAATAAAAATAAAGTAAATTTATATAAATATAAAAATACTCTATAAATATAGAGTAAACATAGAACACAGTATTGGAGGGCCACTAAATGACTTACTTGTCCCCAGGTATCTCTTCTATTAGGTATTGTGTGTGTGTGTGTGTGTGTGTGTGTGTATGTGTGTGCGTGCGTGCATGCGTGCATGCCAGAAACTTCCATCCTTACAGAAGTAGTCTTTTACTCTAAAGAACTCGTTCACCAATAAGCAAGGAACACCACACTTATTAGAGGGGTCCAGGAAAGGATCCTGAAAGAAGAGGGCTGGAAAAAAAGTGAATTTAGATGAAAATAAATGGAGAAAAAAGATCCAGATCCCAAAGTTTTATTGACAGCAACATTGAGGTTCACATGGGGTGTACTTAGGAGAATCTTAAAGACAGAGAAGGGAAAACGAAAAAATCTGTGGATTGAAAAGGAAGGAAGGAAAGATTTAATAGGTAGGAGAAGACACATGAGTGGCACAGTGCACAACAAAGAAGTAAAATCATATGAAAACAAGCCCTCAGTATTCCATGCAATGTTAGATCTAGAAGGTGAGACTGGTGAGACTTCATAATGTGAACTCATTTGCCCAAGTTCACTCAGTGAGTTAGTATGAGAGCTCACCTGTCTTGTGACTTTCAATCCTGTGACCCTTCCCATGCACTGTGTTAGCTTAACTACCCGTTGGTTGGACGCTGGCTAGATGGATTTTTGACATTCTACTATAATGTTTTGTAAGGAGAAGTTACCCCTAAAGTGCACAATAACCCAAATGGAATTCTGTTTCTAGAGAAATACATTTTTTTAACACCATTGTTCTTGCAGATTATATGAATTATATGAATTTCTAGTATACATATAAGAAATAATAGAGGTATCTGGTGTACAGTGAAATTTCATTTCTGGATTTGGATGCTGGGCAAAAGCAAAATAGCCTCAAATCTCCTCTGTTTTGACACTGGATCTGATTTCTCCCTGAGCAACTAATTTTTCATGTCTTGGATTAGATACTAATAGGCCCCAGTGGGACAAGTAACCCATGAGAATGATCCAGTGGTTTGTTGCATGAAATGTTTCAGGAAATCTATGGAAACTAAGTCTTATATTGTGGAAGGAGAAAAATGATTAGAAAATGTGTAATGAAAAAAATATTGTGTCACCTAAAAGTGAAAGATTCAGAGATTAGGGGCAGATGGGGTTCTTTATTTTATTTTTGGTGAGGATGTGGTACATTTATCAATACATTCTCTTCTCTAAAGGCAATTTTTAAAAGATTTGTCCAGGAGTTAAGGATTCCATTTTTGTTTGTTTTACAAAGTTAACTAAGGGATCATGGGATCATTGTCTTTTAATTTCTGCCAATCAATCGATAAAGATTTACTAAATATCTGTTAAGTACTGGACATTGTACTAAATACAACCACTCTCTATCTTATTCCAGATCAAGAATCTCTTGAAAAATATATAATGATAGAATAACCCAACAAAAGTTTTATAAAAAGTCCCAAGGGGGCAGGGAGGGGTCCTTTATTCTGTTTCTATTTTACTGTATATGCTCACTATTAGGCAATGAATTATTTTTCTTTGGATTATTGTTTCCTTGATTTTGAAAAACAAATGCAAGTAGATTGATACAGCCAAGTAAAAAAAGCTATTGATCTATCTGTAGCATTTTTTTAAACTGATTATTTATTCATGGGGAAAAGATAAACATGTAAGGGGAAATAATCATTTTTTTGTTGATGCCCCTATAGTCCGGGTATTACTGACATTAAAACATTAAGTGCTGAAAAGAAATGTTTATGAGATGAGGGTTTTTAATCATTATGATTTTATTTCATCATCAGTTTATTCTATCTCTATCTAGTTATAGGTCTCTGAAATTTATTCATGACCTTTATCTGCTTTTAAGAAATGCAGATTGGGAATTATAGCTGTCTACTCTATTAGAAGTGTTAAGGTAGGAATGCCTTTAGAAGCTTCAAGGGAGTTTATTAATGAGATCCACTTCTCACATTAAAATAAAACAGCTAAGGATGCCAGTAATGCTGGTTCAGGATACAGTGGGAAGGTGACTAAATGACTAATGACTACATGGTTTGAGGGAAGGAAATAGGAGATCAAAGAAGAGAATGAAATTTATGCTTAAGACTACCCTCGTTTAGATTGTGTACTTCTTGAAGGCAGGGCCTGTCTTTTCTCACTTTTTGTATCCCCAGCACCTAGTGCATAGCACATAGTAGGTGCTTAATAAGTAGTTATTGACGAGGTAACCCCAATAAAATTGTTTATTTTAGATGCAACAGAATGTAAGAAGAATTTATATTTTTCCATGAACGATTTAATTGTTGTATTTCCTTTCTAATTTCTATTTAGCTAACTTTGAAAGAAGGGGTACTAGTGGATAAAGAAAGAGCTGAAGTTAGTTAGTCAGGAATACCTGGGATCAGGTCTTGCTGTGGGATCATGACCATGTCACTTAACTTCCTAATGCACCATGAAGCACCCTAATATATCAAGTTATAAACCAGTTGTTTATCTGCTTCCATAGTAATGAGTATTTCCTACAGTGATAATAGAACTGAACTCAAAAGAATTTTTCAGTAAATTATTATATGACTTGGTCAGTTCTTGAATATTATTGTCACTATTATTTATTATCTCTTACCGGTAAACATGTAATAGTAACTATAATATTAATTTTGTTCTTAAAGAAGGAATAAATCAAGATCACTTGTGTGAAAGGCTCAGTAGTGATTTGATTGATTTAAAAGAATGAAGTGAAAATTTCAGAATGAATTTTTAGAATGAAAATATTTTCTCTCATCAACTTAATTAGGTTTTTGTTCCTGGAAAGTTTTTAAAGATTTCTTTTCCTATGTAGTAGAGGTAATCATTATGTCCTTAGAAAGAGGTTTCATTATATTCATACTATAAAAATTTTCTATATCTGAATCAAACTTCAATTGTAAAAAAACATATGTTTCTATGAATTGGTACTATCTATAGTCTCTCTCATCTCTCCCTTTTTTAAAAAAAGAAATCTTTTTAGAGCTCTCCCCAAAATGTATTTTCTTAAAAGCTACCTCTTTCTGATCTATGTGGTAATGTAAATCATAATATACAAATGTGAAATCCTTTTGTGTTTTTGAAGATTTCAATAGTAGGAATACTATGTTGGGTCTTGAGAAACTTTTATAATATAACAAGTTTCTTAATGATCTCTTTCAATTCTTCTATATTGCTATAAAATTTCAGAACAAAGCAGATAATCTAATTTTCAGATTCATGTATCTCATTAAAGAAAAAGTGACTTTTTTCGAGATTGAAATTTTATACTGTCACCTTGGCTATGGGAGATGTTAAAAATACTTATTTGATTGTCACTTAAAGCAGAAAAAATGGAAATGAAAACAGACAGCTGCCACCCCACGTACGGCTGGTAATGACTTTATTTGTGTTTTGGCCTAATGCATATCCTGTCAGATCAATGACATGGGAAAAGGAAGAAATCAAGCAGTAAGGGATGGCCAGATGCTCTCAGAATGTTGAAGAGTTTAGGTCTATTGTCTTTCAAAGCTCACACCTTCCAAAGAAGGAGCTATTTCATTATAAATTAAATATGAACCCTAGCCTGCATACGGATATTATAAAGGAAATTTGCATTTATTTTTCTACTGAGGTCCAAAAGTGAAGGTATTTAATTTCAGTGCTGATTTAGAAAAATGTTTTGCAATTGATTGTTAGCAGCAAAGATGATTTTTAATAGATCATGCAGTCCAGCACTTTACTTTAGAGATAAGGAATAAAAGACTGAAAGTAGCTGTGACTTTCCCATCATTACACAACTAAGAAGTGGCAGAGCTGATGGCACATCTTTAACTCCCCATTTTTCATTTTGCTACATGCAGCAATTACTTGTTCCAAATTTCAAGATGGTAGTAATTTTATAGGAAAAGGGATACGTTTAATGAGCTTTTGCAAAAGAATTAGCCTTTATTTGGAAAATATGTTTGCCATATTTATGCCACACAGAATTAAAGATTTTTTAAAGTCATTGTTTCACACGGAATTGTATTAAATTGGTCGTCTAGATATTTGGAAGTGGGGGTAATGTGCCTTAAAAAAATCTTCTACTTTTTAAGTATAAAAATGCTACTTCATTTCAAGGGCTCCATGTTTTATCAGTGTCCTCAGTTCCTCTACAACACAGATTGTCTCCTCCATAGATAGCTTCATTGAGTTTACTATAAATGAAAAAAAAGTCATTTTTTGGTGACTAGCTTTTTAGTGATGAACCTCTACAACTTTGGAATGGCTGGTGATCAGGCAAGAATTTGACATAGTCCATGCTTCATTGACGTAATCTTCAAAAATTCAACATTACCTCCATGCTGCAATACAGCAGAAAAAAAACCAATAGCTGATAATTTATTTTCTTAACAACCTTAATTTTTTAAAAAGCAAATAAAACCAATCTTAGCTAAAATATAAATGATAAACTCCAAAATTATTTTGAATTGTCCAAATTCTTTCATTAATTCTATTACAATTATAATCCCATCTGTTAATCTCATTCAATTTTAAAGTGAAAATTCTGATCTTCTTAAACTTATAATTGTTAATGAAACACATATTCATCTAGTTCTACTCATATCCTTTTTCTGTAACATTTTTATGCAAAGGTTTAATACCTTGCTCTTGATATGTATTCTACACATTTAATGCCTTATACTCAAGAATGAAACAGATTATTTTGTCCCAAGAGTTGTTTCTAAGACAAGGTATCACAGCTATAATTTTAAGACTGATCAGAATTAGAGACACATTTCAACTTAGTGTAAGGTCTTGAATACTGTAATTTACAGCAAAATTTGAACTATAAATAAGTGGAAAAAAATTGATGAACTTGTAATACTTTTGAAAATTCCATTGTCATATTCTGAGAAGTAACCTATATGAAGTCATCAGAAGTGAAACCTGAAGTTTAGCTTCAGTATCCCTGAATCAGCAAAAACCTCTCTCTCTCTCTCTCTCTCTCTCTCTCTCTCTCTCTCTCTCTCTCTCTCTCTCTCTCTCTCTCTCTCTCTCTCTCTCTTCTCCTCTCACACACACACACACACACACACACACACACACACACACACTCTCTCTCACCTCCGGACCTGTGGTTTCAGCAGAGTAAAGAACTCCCTCGTGAAGAAGCTCTTTCTAACAATGCAAATCAGGAAAATGTTCTTAGAGACTTTTCTTTGGACATTGTGAGGTTGTGGCTTGCTCAAAGTCAAAGAAATAATACATATTAGACAGAGTTGGAACTCAGGACTTCCTCACAAGAAGACTAGCTTTCTAAATTATTCCATTAAACTGCTTCATTCATATGTGTATATATATATAATATGTACACAGATTTTTATGTACACAAACCTACATATGTGTATATATATTCATACGTATACATATACACAAATAAATTCTATATATATATATACATATATAATTTAAGCCATCTCTTGTTCCAAAAAGACATTTTTGTAGATTTTATATTGCTCCTTTATACATGTCATCATTGGTAACCTATTCTAGTATACTTATATCTTCTATGCATCTTTTCATTGCCCCTTGTGTGTACTTCTGAGATCTTAGTATTACAAGATTCATAGACATTTGGCATATCTGAGAGATAGTGATGTAAATCATTCTTGTGACAACAAATAAATTCACTTAAAGTTAGTTCAGTAAGCATTTATGAAGTACCTACTTTATGCCTGACACCATGCTAAGTAGAAAGGATGCAAAATTGAAAATACCACAGGTCCTGCCCTCTAAGAGCTTATGTAGGAAGAAAAAAATGATAATAGAAAATTAAACACAAAATATTTACTAAATAATTCTAGTAGAGGAAAGTGGAATGCAGATAGACATTTAGGGTAACCTTGCAGAGACAAAGAGATGGGGGATAGAGGGTGCTATGTGAGGAACAGTAAAAAGGCCGGTTTGGCTCGACATGTGCTTGAGGAGGAATAATGTATAAAAAGCCTGGAAAAGTAGGTTGGAGTCTGGTAGTAAAAGTTTTTCAATTATAAACCGCTTTGTATTTGACCTTAATGGTAATAAGGAGTCACTGGAATTTAATGATGACACACTCAGGCCCTAGATTTAGGAATTGTTCCTTTGGCATATGTGTGCAGAATGGAATAGAGAAGGGAGAGAGAGGAGGTAAGATGATGAATTAAGAAATTATTATAATTATCCATTTGGGAATTAATGAGGACTGTATCACCTTCAGCATGAAATTTGGAGGTGGATGGATGTACAAATAGATCAATTGATCTAGCGGTTCTTCTCTAGTGGTTCCTAAGTTGCCATTGCTGCATCATATTATGTACAAAATGAGTAGCCAAAATATAGTCATTCCACTACCTTCACCAAAGAGAATAGATTTTTATAGAAATACCAGCAGATCTGTTGAATTTCACAATTGTCAATTTTTTTTAAATTTCAATTATAAGTGGTCTTGGGGTTAGAAGTTTTAGTAGGATGTAGATGACCATGTTCTCTGCAGGGTCTGTTTTTTCTTCAACTTTTTTTGGAGACATTTTGAAAAGACGCACTTCTCGTAATTTCCCTTTATTCTCTACCATATCATAATCTTGTCACCTCTACCACTACTACCCTTGGCAGCTATCTATTTCTCTATTTGGCAAGTTTAAATGTTTGTTCTAACATAGTTTCTTGGCTCTGCCAGCTCCCTTATCATATAGTAATGAAAATCTTTATAGGAGTTAAATCTCTCTAAGAAATGGTAATGAGCTTATTGTATATCAATTTTTCCAGTGCTTTAGAGTTTAGAATAAAAAATGAAATATGGTAGTTTGATAATAGATTTTAAGGACTTTCTGCTTCCTGCCTTCTAAAATAATTCCTTTTATTTGTGGGTGTGGAAGAAATGGGAAGGAGGGAGGAAGGAAAGCAATTCATTATAAATATTCTACTGTGTTTACTTAAACAGAGAATATTTCTCTTTGGGGCCTTCTCAACATTCTAAGACTTTAAGGGGGCAAAGTGCCATTTTGTTGAAAGTCTTGAGTTTTAAGTGAGCAATTTAATTTTTTTTTCCTATTTCTAATACATTAGCACTATGTTATACTTTTTTAAAGTATATTTTTTAATTCTTTTAATTTCATTGATTCTCTTCTGAAAGGAAACCAACCCCCTTTTCCATTAAATGAAAGTTAAAATAGCTTTTGATTGTATAATTTACAAAACTACCAAAACAGGTGGGTTTTAGCTACAAAGTCTTGTGGACCTTTCTAGAAATCCGACCTCAAAGAGAGCTAATTTTTACTTTTAAGGAAACCTTAAAAATAAACACGGAGTCAAAGAATTGTCATTATGTTTCAAGAAAGATGCATTTTCATAAAATATCATCAAGCTTTTTTATTTCATTCCCTTAGTACCACTTTCATTTTTCCTGCACTAATCACAGTTAAAACAAGTCAATTTGTGTGATTATAAACATAAACATTTGCTTTTCTAGGTGATTCTACCAAATATATGACATTATTCACTCTGCCTTTCCCCTCAAATATCCTAGAGAAATAAGCTTTCTGTGCTTTGAAATTAACATGTCATTAACTAGAACATAAGAAAGCACTTAGAGTGGTGATTTGTAAAAACATTAAATAGCCTCTCTTCATTTTTTTCCTACCAAGTTAATTTAATGATTTGTATTGGACTAGGAGGACTTGAAATGAGGTTAATGGGCCTCTTTGTCAAACAATTTTGTTGTTCAGTCAAGTCCATCTCTCTGTGACCTCATTTGGGGTTTTCTTGGCAAAGATACTGGAGTGATTTGCCATTTCTTTCTCCAGATCATTTTGCAGATGAGGAAACTGAGGCAAATAGGGTTAAGTGACTTGCCCAAGAAAAGGGTAACCACTTTATATAAGGTGGTCACATAAAAACCTGGGAAAACTTACATGAACTGATAGACAGTGAAATGAACAGAACCAGGAGAGTAGTTTATATTCCAAAAATAATAGAAAAAAATGAACAATTTAGGAAGACTTAAAACCTCTGTTCAAGATATAGATCAACTGTGATTCTAGGTAATGACGAATGCTACCTACTTCCTAGGTCAGACATAGTCAACATGAGAATTTGTTTTAATTGACCCTGCATATTAGTTGTAAGGGTTTTGTTTTTCTCTACCCCCACAACCCCATTCCATGGGGAAGGGAAAGGTGAAAGAGACAAAATATAAATATTGATGAATTGAAAAAATGAATTTTAAAAAGTTGCACTAAAGACAGATCCATTAAGCAGTTTACCTTCTGATAGAGACAAAATAACTAAGAAGTTTTTCTGTTTCCTTAAAAACCTACCCTTGATTCTCTAACAGAAAAGTTAAATGTGAATTTACTATAACACAATGGGCTTCACAACCCAGTACCCTCCTAGCTTTCCAGGATATCCCATTCCCTTCCATGTACTATTGTATGATTTATCTTTGTCCAATCATTTTTCAGTTGTGTCCAACTCTGTGTGACCCCATTTGTGGTTTCCCTGGCAAAGATAATGGAGTAGTTTGCCATTTTTTTCTCCAACTCATTTTACAGATGAGGAAACTGAGGCAGGGTTAAGTGACTTGACCAGGGTCACTCAGCTAGTAAATGTCTGAAGCCAGATTTGAACTTAGGAAGATGAATCTCCCTTCCTCCATGTTCACTGTGCTACCTAACTGCCCACATGATGTGCCTACACAGGCCCTTTTATTGTTCCTTGCACATGACACCATCTCTCAAGCCTTTTCACTAACTCATCCCCATACCTAGAATACTCTCCGTCTCTACTCTCACTTCATAGCTCCTCTAGCTTCTTTCAAGACTCACTTAAAATCCTATCTCCTTCAAGATGCCTTTCCTAGTTTTCCCTGCTCATTCTTCTTAGATTATCTTCCATTTACACTGCATATGTCCAGTCTATACATTGTTATTGTATATTGTCTCCTCCCATTACAGTGTTAGCACCTTGTGGATAGAGGATATATTTTTTTGCCTTTCTTTGTCTCCCCAGCACTTATACAGTGTGTGATACGTAGTTACAAAAAACAAACCCTATTGATTCATTGAATGACTAAGTCTCCCTTTTCTCTCACTTTCTCAAAAAGTATTCTTCACATTGTAACCATTTAGGGTGTCTCATCAAGGAGGCACAGAGGAGAGAGCACTGGACCTGGAGTCAGTCCTGATTTCAAATCCTACCACAGATAATTATTAGCTATGTGAATTAGAGGCAAGCCACTGAACTGCTCTTAGTTTCAGTTTTCTCATCTGTAAAATAGAAATAATAATGTCATCTATCTCCCTGGTTGCTGTAAGGATAAACCGAGATCAGAATTATAAAATTCTTTGCAAGACTTAAAGTAATATCTAAATAGCTATTACTATTATTAGTAGTAGTTATTCTATGGAACCATGATAGTTTGAGTTTAAATGCCCAAACTAGATTTCTTAAATATAAAGAAATAAGGATTAAAAGTGGCCTAGTAGGGTAGTGACTATTATATAGATAGATAGATAGATAGATAGATAGATAGATAGATAGATATAATGTATGTATGCATGTATGTAGATACACGTGTATACAGAGAGAGGTCATACATACATATGTAGCATTTATGTTTGTATGTATATATACATATGTAAGTATTATTATCACAATTCCTGGCATGTGAACATGTTCATATTAGCTTATTCCTGTGAGAATTAGATTCAATTATTTCCTGTTTCCTAGCCCACCAAAGTCAGTTACTCTGCATCTTCTTTCTTCCATAGGTGCTTTATGTATGTGTCACTTCTACTTTTTTCATTGATGTATTTCCCTGCATATTTTTACCTCAGACCCACTATGTATGGTGTCCAGTAGGAAAAGCACTTCAATGGACCTATCTGTCTTCTATGCATTGCTCACCAGAGAATACTTTATGCTAGTGATATCCTGTTGGTCAATAGAAAGCTAGCCTTTGTAGCTAAGACTCCACCCTTTGTAACAGATCTTTTCCGTTATCAGCATTCATTCTTAAAAGTTCTGCCATTCAGTGTGATTAAACATTCAATAGTTACAGAAAAATCATTGCAGGTTCTGTAATAATTCTTCCCCTAAGAGCCCAGGAAAACTACAAAGTATCACTTCTGATGTTTTTGAACATTTAGGGAAACTAAGCAACTTAAAATCCTTAGTCAGTAGTTGATTTCCATGGTGTACACATGGTTTTTGTTGCTATCAGCATAGGTATGTCTGCTTTTATTTAACTTGCAAGATTGTTAAGCAATTTTGCATTAAGCTACCCACGATCTTACATGAACAAGAAAGACATTTCATGGCGTCAACACTGCCATAAATGACTAAATGTAGGATGTGTTTAGCAGGATATAATCAATCACTCTACCAACTGTGACATGATTTTAGTGTGGGCAAAAATAGAAGTGATTTTGAAAGGATGTGTGTTTTCTTTGGAACAACTGTGTCCTATGAATATTTAAGCAAATAGGAAACCATAAGAATGAGACCGTGTAGTGGACCAAGGTTCCTTGACCCTGTTACAGATTCTGGGAGAATTGTTGAATGCACACATATGGCCATTAGCATTAAAAAGGTTGTACCAAAAGCAACACATTGAATGACAAAGTGTCCTGGGACAGATGAATAATGACAAAATTCCAGAAACTAGTGTGTTTGTTCTTTCTGTTGGTAATTGCTGCCTTCATGAATGTGGAATATTTATAGAGGAAAGCTTTTACCCATTGTTCCACTGATATAGGCATAGTCATTCAGCATATCAGAATACAATAAGCTGTCATATTATGAGTACTTTTTTCTTTGATGTCTATATTATCTGTCCATAGTCTTTCCTTTTATTACATACAAGGGTATGTGATTGAAAAAATAGAGTAATAATACAGAAATGAGCTGTAGACCTCACTTTTGATGCCTCCCTTCTCTAAAATAAAAGTACACTAGTGTGTGCATGGGCTCTCTCTCTCTCTCTCTCTCTCTCTCTCTCTCTCTCTCTCTCTCTCTCTCTCTCTCTCTCTCTCTCTCTCCTCTCTCTCTCTCTCTCCTCTCTCTCTCTCTCTCTCTCTCTCTCTCTCTCTCTCTCTCTCTCTCTCTGTCTCTCTCTCTCTCTTTCTCTCTCCCTCTCTCTCATACACACACACACACACACACACACACACACACACTGTTATTTTGAAGGTAGGAAATAAGTTGCAGTTGTACATTCAAATCCATGATGAATACATAGATATAGAGGGTGCATCTATTCAACAAACACTAAACTTATTCTGTCCCCAAGTCACGAATCTGTCCTTAGAAATGAAACAATTAAAGGAAAAACACAAAAAGCAAAAACAACAGACCCTAACGTCAAGGGGCTTAGGAACAGTCTATGCACATTTAAATGAAAATTTGAAAGTGGAGAAGGTACTTGGAGGGAAATTGTGAAAGATTTCTCTTTGAAGATAGTAGTACCTAAGCTGAGAGGAGAAATTAAGCATTGTAAAAAGCTGAGATGAGGGGAAAAAGAGCTTTCCAAGTATAGGAATAGCTTGTTTTGAGTTCTAGGAATAGCAAATGGGACCATTTGGTTTGAACCTAAAATGCATAAGGGGCAGTAACTTGAAATAAGCCTAGAATGGTAGGTTAAAGTGAGAATGTGAAGTTACACAAATGCTAGATAAAAGCTTGGATTTTATCCTATTGAAAATAGGGAGTTACAGAAGAATTTTTGATCATGGAATTGTATGGTCATATCTGTACCTCAAGAGGATTGTCTTGGTATCTTCAAAGTGGAGAATGGGGCTCAGTGGTGATTTCTGTTTAGTGGTCTGCGAACCCCTTGCAGGTTCATGAAGTGGTCCAAGAGTTTTCTGCTAAAAAGCATTTTCATGGAACTTTAAGCATGAGCCAGTATTACAAATGTTATTTTTTTCATCTGTGACAACATGTATATATTTGAAGAATTATAGGTTTGTTGTCACTGTAGTATTATAAATAGGCAATGGATGATTCTAAAGAATATACTAATATTAAATAACCCTGTGGGTTCATAATGTGTGCGTGTGCGTGAGAGAGAGAGAGGTGCAGAGGCTTGCAGAATAACAAAAAACTGGAAACCACTAGTGTAGAAAACAGATTAAAGAGGAGAGAGAATATGGGCACAAAGATCTAACAGGCCCATGCAGGAGATGATACTGGCTTGCACTAATGTGGTGGCTGTGTGAATAAAAGAAGGAAGTGGAAGTTGAAATTGTTGTAAAGGTGGGCTAAATAAGGCTTGACAACTACTTGGATAATGGGGAATAAAAAAAGAAAAGCACAAAAATAATGCTGAGAATGTAAGTGTTTTTGGTAATCACAATCATGGTGACCTCCACAGAAATTTGCATTGTGGGTAGGAGTAAGGAGAAAGATAACAAGTTCAATTTTTGCTATGTTGGGGCTTGAAATTCCCATGTGCCTTTCAGGAGTGATGTTTAATAGATCACTGATGATGTGAGATGGGAAGCCAGAAGAGAGATTAGGGATGGATATATAGATTTGAAAGTTATCTTTGTAGAGATGATAATTGAATTCATGGTTAGATCACTAAGGGAGAGAAGAGGTAGAAATGAGGAACAAGGACAAGGACAGGGTGTCCTAGTTTCACATTGACACATGGGGGTTAGAACATGGATGGCGATTCACTGAAGAAGCTTCATTATGAAGGATGAGTCCAGCAAGTAAGAGGAAAACCAGGAGAGAGTAGTGTCATGAAAGCCAAGGAAGGAGACTGAATCAAGAAAAAGGGATGATACATAATGTCATGTGCTGCAGAGAGCTCAAGAAGGATGAAAAAGAAAAGGTCATTTGATTTAGAAATGGAAAGATCATTTTCATTTCATTGACTGGATAAAAGTTTCATTTAAAAGGTGAGAATAGAAGCTATACTGCAAGGGCTGAAAAAGGGAATTGCAAAGGTATAAGTAATGAGTTTAGACACGTTTTTTTAGTAGTTTGGCAATGAAAAGAAATAAAGATCTTATTGGAACTTGAAAGAAAGGCATGACAAGTGAAGGCTTTTTTCCCCTAGGGTTGGAGAGACATGAGCATGGTCATGTTTGCTTGTAGTGAGAAAATTGAGAAAGCCAATAGATAAGGTCAAATTCAGGTTGAGAGAGATCTAAGAAAGGATAGAAACAGGAAGTTGTTAGTTGAAATGGGAGAGAATGAGAGTAAAGGCACATATGAGATTGATTGGTTTTAGAAAGGAGAAGTATCATCTCTTTCTCAGAGACTGGAATAAAGGAGGAGAGAATGGGGGATTATGCAGAGAGGTTTTGAGATCTGAATGAAGTAGGAAATAAGGAAGATCATAATGAATGTCCTTGATTTTCTTTTAAAAATATAGATGCTGCTTTAAAAGGAAATCTTTTTTAATCCAATATCTATTTTTAAAAAATTCTTTTTGCCCCTTGCATCAAGTGTCTTTGGTAGGACACATGACTTTGGTGCCACAGATTGTTAATAAGCATTTAAAGCATTAAATGATTCAGTGTAAGATTCAAACAGAACAATATCTATCTTCTAGTATGACAGGGTGTCAGACAAGTGAATTTACACGTAGAACTGAAACACTAATATAGAGCTCATTACCACCCGCTCCCCGCCATATGTTAGTTAATGGGCTGACCATATTAAAATGTGTCTTAGCAAAAGACAATTTTTTCTTTAAAACAAAGAATATAGAAATGCTGATTTGTTTTACTTTTTATCAAAAGTAATTATGGTGTGAAATGTTATATATTCTGTTATCTGTATCAAAATGTGGCAATTTTCACTTTTGGCATTTTTTTAATGTATTTTCCTTTATAATCTATACCATATAGTTGATTATTTTCCTCCCCTTCCATTCCTTCCTTTCTCTCCTCCCTCTCTTTTGCTTCACTTCCTTCCCTCCCTATATGAGAGTAGCACTCTATCAAATTTCATAGTTAATGTCCCTTTTGTCCATATTATATGGCCCTTTATATATGCTGGAACTGATAAATTATTAAACTATTATTGTATATGCCTAGATATGCCATTGGAATTTAGAAGTTCTTGAATCTGATAATTGAGAAGTTGGAAGACAATTTAGTACAATCATTAAATGTTATCTAGTAGTGTGAAGAGCACAGGACTATACATCCAGACACCCAAATTCTAGGCCCAGCTTTGCCAATAACTATATAAAGTGTTGCCTCCTTATATATAGTCATACAATTGTGTCCTCTTTGACAAATCAATTAACCTCTCTGGATCTCTGAGTTTCTTTATCAACCAAATAGAGTAGTTGAACTAAATAATCTCCAAAATGTCTTTGAATTCTGCTATAATTCTGTGTTCTTCAGAAGTATACACAAAATACCGTATTTGGAGTATGAGATAGAGTTATTGCTCTCCTTTATTTAATTGGACAGTATTGAATTATGACATATTGTTGGTCTCAAGAAAGTATGGATAGCTTTTGGATGCTCCCACCACTGTAACTGGATTTATTGAAATTAGAGGGAGTGATAGAGCCTGATAAACATTTGACTCTCCTGGACGCTAAAGTGTCTCTTTATATGGAATTGGCTGAATACATAGCCCACCAAGGACAACCAATTTTTGACACAATTGTGGGTTACTGTGGAGTGCTGAATTAGCCAGCAGGCTGCTACTGGATCCTTTTTGCTCCCTCCTTCTTCTTGGGTGGGACAGAGCTGAACCCTTCCTATCCTAAACCCATGCTTATTTCCTCCCTATTATTTTTCAGTGATTTTTAGTCTTCCCAAAAACTTTGTAACCCCATTTGGGGTTTTCCTAGCAAAGATATTGGAGAGGTTTGTCATTTCCTTCTCTAGTTCATTTGAGATGAGGAAACTGAGGTAAACAGGTTAAGTAACTTGCCCAGGGTCACATAACTATTAAATATCTGAGGACAGATTTAACTTACAAAGATGAGTCTTCCTGACTTGTGGCCCATCCATCTATCCACTGTGCCACACAGCTGCCTGATCTCCTTCCTTGTTGTTGTGTTTGTCATTGATTGCCATTAGACCATGCCATCAGAGAAAGGATGACATGACTTGCACTTGACTTTGTTTTGAGTGAGGGAGGGCTGTGCAGGTCACCAGCCTCACTTCTCCTCCAGAGTCATCTGAATCCAGTGACCATATATTCATCAAGATGACTGGACATGACCCAGGATGCACTGGGAGACCTTGGCCCCTTTAGTACAAGGTCTTTGCAGGTACTCATCTAGGGTGAGGTAACGCCCATTCTGTTGAAGAAGTAACCAGGGCATAGTCCCTTTAATGAGGCAAAGAAAAATAAAGGCAGTAGATTTAAGGTTTTGGGAAAGAAAAGGAGAGGAGAGAAGAGGAGAGGAGAGAGAAGGGGAGGGGAGATGGGGAGAGGTGAGGGGAGGGGAGGGAGAAAGAGAAAAGGAAGAAAGGAAAAGGAAGGAAAGGAGCCAGTAAAACCCAAGTTCCCTAGGCATCTTCTGGTCATCCAAATTTACCTTCCTTTGGAGAGGAGAAGGAAGGGGGGGAGGGGGAGAGACAGGAGAGGAGGAGCTGAGTTACCCAGCTAGCTGAGTCCCCATTCAGGCAGATCTCGTTCCTAGGGATCTGATGTAAGGATGTAAACTTTTTGTTTCGCCACTACCTTTTCCTTCCTACCTAATTTTGTCAGTTAATTTAATCAACCATAGCCTGTTATAAGAAATTAACTTGCTTGTGGGATTGTGGCAGTATATGATGGTTTTTGGGACAAGATGATCCTCTCTAGTGTTTTATAGAATTAAAACTAGACAAAAAATATAATGTGATCCAAATGAGAGGAAATGAGAAGCTTCTTGGTGAATAATGGATTTATGGGTGCTGGATTTAGAATCAGGAGAACTCAAGTTCATATCTTCTAAGACACTAGTGGTGTGACCATTACAAGTCTTTTAACCTCCTTGTGCTTCAATCTATGCATCTGTAAAATTAAGAATTGGAATCAATTGACCCTATGATCCCTTCTAGCAATAATCTGTGACTCACGTGGAAGAAAGAGAGGTTGAGAACCCAAGGGATGTAACTGTAAGATACTTAGGACAGCAGTGTTCTCTAGAATTTTATTAAAATATCTGTATGTATCACAAGTGATTGAATATCTCACATGTACCTATGACTACATTATAATTTGCTACTGATAAAAAAACTACATATCAGTTAAATGCCTTTGTAATGGGGTTTGTAGATGTAAGCTATAGCTATGTATCTTGATAAATTTATGATATGTTCATTTTTTTTCATTTTAAGTCATACAAGGGGTGGGGAGGTTTATCAGTCTGCCATTATAGGTAGTACCTCTAATCTTCTTTCTGTGTAGTTTCTCCTTATTTCTTTTTTCTCTTCTTAACACACACACACACACACACACACACAATCCTCAATTAAGGCACTGTGGACTTTTTGCTATTTTTCATCTTAGAACATGAACCTATTGAGAGAGGTATAATTACAGCACACTGACCTTAAAACAGATTCATTCAATTCCAGTGGAGTCCAATTGTGGGGATTTAACATATAATTAGACCAACATTGATTCATAAAGTAACAGGCCACTAGGTTGATCCTGTTCATTGATTTGCATGATAAATGGTATTTTTTAGCAGTATTAAGTTCAAGAACAAACATTATTTTCTTAATAGGATTAATTCTTACAAATAGATACAGAAATATAAGACCTCTTCAGAGAAGGATGAGAACAATTCCATGAGGTTAGATTTACTTCCTAGGGTTTCCAGGACTAAACAAGCTCATCTGCCACCACCACCCTCCCCCCAAAAATAAAAGGAAAACTACAAGTGATAATTAATATCACATGAGATAGTATAATCACGTCTAACTTAGGCTAGTATGCACTCATATGGTATTTAGCTTAACAATGTAAGTATATACCCTTTGACCCAGCAATATTGCTATTAGGACTGTATCTATCTCCAAGAGATCATAAATATGGGAAAAGGTCCCACATGTACAAAAGTGTTTATAGCAGCACTCTTTGTAGTTGCCAAAAACTGGAAATCAAGGGGATACCCATCAATTGGGGAATGGCTGAACCAATTGTGGTATATGAATGTAATGGAGTACTATTGTGCCGTAAGAAATGATGAACAAGAAGACTTCAGGGAGGCCTGGAAGGACTCATATGACCTGATGCCAAGCAAAAGGAGCAGAACCAGGAGAACCTTGTGCACAGCAACGACTACAGTGTGCAAGAGTTTTTTCTGGTAGACTTGGAACTTCGTAATAACATAAGAACTTAAAAAAAAAAAAATCCCTATGGTTTTCTAAGGCAAAATGCCTTTCACACTCAGATAAAGAACTATGGAAATCATTCGCAGAATGTAGTAGATCATGCTTCTGTGTGTGCCTCTGTGTATGTATTATGTTTTGATTTGTTATAGGATTTCTTCCATTTATTTTAGTTCATCTACACAGCATGACTATAGTGAAAACGTATTCAGTAGGAAATTATGTGTAGATCCTATATAGAATTGTATGCTGTCTTGGGAAGAGAGGGGGGTGGTGGGAGGTAGGTTGGGAGGATAAAAACCTAAGTTTTATGGTAGTGATTGTAGAACATTAAAATAAATAAAATAATAAAAAAAATTTAAAAACCAATGTAAGTATACAAATATGATTATCACTAAGCAATTGTTAATTTATCCTTTTGTAGACATGTGGATGCTTCTGTTTCAAATAAATTATGATGTAACTGTTCTCATTTTTAGGGACATTGAACACACACACATGCACAGGAACTAGAAAAAGTAACTGTTAGGCTTGGAAAAGAAGCATCATTTATCACTTGATCAGGTTCAACACATTATTTTTCATATTTTGATGGATCTCACTGATATGGGTCCTTGCTCAGATACAGATTACAACCCACCTATATCTTCTCATCTTGTGTGACTCATCTATGATCTCTGACAGAGGGTAGATGCAATATTCTTTGAGTCTTCCTCAAATCTCTTTCATTTTATACATGTAAAGGGGAACATTGATTATTCATTATTGGTTTTTCCATGCTCTCAATATATGATGATTCATTTCTGGTCAG
This sequence comes from Bettongia penicillata ogilbyi, assembly GCA_023548195.1. Classification (NCBI taxonomy): domain Eukaryota; kingdom Metazoa; phylum Chordata; class Mammalia; order Diprotodontia; family Potoroidae; genus Bettongia; species Bettongia penicillata. Next base: position 1,195,826 of record JAJHZJ010000264.1, read on the forward strand.
AAAGCTTTCTGATGATATCCTTTATGACATTTTGTGTTAACATACTTAATCTTACATGTATTGTGCACCCTTCACTCTCTGCTGTCTTTTGAGTGATCCAAACACACACACACACACACACACACACACATACACAGCGTATTTCGTGACTTGCAACCTACAGAAATGTTGCTGTTACAAGATAGACTTTTATTTCAATAAGAAGCTTATTATTAAAAGCTTGAAAGCATAATGATTTTCTCCAAAGGCAATCCAGCCCACTCTTTTCCTACTTAATGATGAGTCATTTTCTTACTCCATTAGCAAGTTTTTTGACAATGTCTTTTTTACTGATGGACTTACACTATATGAGGTTGCCCATCTAGCTATATGTCATAACCTTTATGTGGTGTGGTAGAAAAAATGTGTTGTCACTTACTATTTTGGTGATCTTAGGAAAATCACTTGGCTTTTCTGGTCTCAGTATTCTCAGCTATAAAGTGAAGGAAGTGGAGTAGATGGCCTGTGAGGTACTTTACATTTTTAAGTCTGGGATATTAGTAAATCTATGATATTAAAAATCAAGGTTTATGAAAAAAAATCTACCTCTGTTACATCTTTCAAAGAATCTTGTATGATTTTGACATATTAATGGAAGATATCTTGGAGAAGAGTAAAAATTTGTCCCATGTATTGGCATGATCAACAAATATTGCTGGAGGACCATTTTGTTGTGAAATGCATGATTTCAAAAAGTCATGGAAAGACTTATATGAATTGATGCGGGGTGAAGTAAGAAGAACCAAAAGAAAAAAATGATAATATATAGTATACCAATATTTTTTTTTTTGTAAAGTCTCTAAGGGAATTTTATTTGCTTGCCTACAGATAGTCACAAAGCAAATCCATAAATATTTTTTGGAAAACGTTTTTAACATAATTTGGGGGAGTGGGCAATCAACAAATGTCCCAAGCACAATAAGACTTTGTATTATCTACATCTTTCAGTCAGTTATGTGACTGGAAAATGTCATTTGCTATAGAATGTATCAATGAAAAACTTGTTTTTTTTTAATTTTTTATCATATATTCCTTTTATTTTGTTGTTCAGTCAATTCAGTTATGCCCAGCTTTTTGAGACCCCATTTGCATTTTCTTGGCAAAGGTGCTGGAGTGATTTGCCATTTCCTTCTCCAGCTCATTTTAAAAATGAGGAAACTGAGGCCAACAGGGCCTCAGTGAATTGCCCAGGATAGCAAAGCTAGTAAGAGTCTAAGGATGTATTTGAATTTAGTTCTTCCTAATTCCAGGCCCAGCACTCCAGCCCCTGTGCCACCTAGCTGCTGTATTCCCTTAAAACATGTCAAGAATTTTCTAGAAGAGTTTGCTTTTTCAAGGACTTCACCTATGCATATATCCCATTTATTTAATTCGTTAGAAAGGAGATACTATACAAAAGCAAATTTCTAGCTATATCAAATTCACTGTTTTAAATGACCAAGATTTTAAATTTTCTGATATTTTTCCTCAATTAAAAAAGTATCATATACTTCCCCCCCCTTAAACTGCATATATTGAATATCTAGGGGTGGAGAACCTGTGCCCTTGAGGCCATATTTAGCCCTTTCGGTCCACAGAGTCCTGTGAAGTCTGAATTCAAAGGGCCACACTTGTGGACCTAGATGGCCAAATGTGGCCTCCAGGCCACAGGTTCCACACCCCTGGTATATTCAATACACCTTCAAGGAAGATTGAGAATCATAGGAACTCAAATCTAGAAGGAACTTTGAAAAACATTTTTTCCCTTATTGTAAAGATGAGAAAATAGAAACCTATAGAGGTTTTGCATGACTTGCCTAAGGTCCTGTGGTAAATTAGTGCAAGACCGATCTATAATCCAGGTCTCTGCATATCCAGCTCAACATTCTTTCTCTGAAGTCCAATGCAACTTTTACTCTATATTAGTTATAGCCACGATTGTATTTACCTCTTATGCTAAATCAGTTCATGCTCTGTGCTTGTAGTGTGCTTTTTTTCATTGTTTAGCTTTTTGTTTTCAGTGTCACCTCCCTCCCAGTCTGAATTTTTACCGCTGTCTGTGTGTCTATCTCTACCACCTTAAACCTAATCCCACTCCTCACTCCCTAATTTGCTGCTTCTAATCATATAATAATAGATAATAGAATATGAAGGACTTTCTCATGGCTTCAGTGAATAAATTTTATGACACAGCATCTACTACATCTCAGTTTTGTTTGTTTTCCTCTGAGAAATCTTTCCTTATAGTTCTTTTCTATCTTCAAGGGAGTTGGCATAAATAGGGGATGGATATTGATGGATTGAGAGACCATATGGTGATAGTGTAGTGCATAGGGTACTCAATATGGAATCATGAGAATCTCTATCCAAACTCTCCCTCATTTATTTACTGGTTTTGTGACACCATGCAAGGACCTTCCTATATTTCTTCATACGCAAAATGTATCTGTTGTGTGTGGGAGGGAGGACTATTGAACCCGATGGCTCTTAAGATCCCTTACAGGTTTAAATCTAGAATTCCATGAATAACAACCCATTGATATCAGACTTTGAAGTTTACAAGCTGTTCTTCCTCCCAATAAGATGGATTGTATTACTTTACAGAGTGTTGTGAGAAAAAAATTATTATTATCATATTTTTTCAGTTGAGGAATCAGAGGCTTAAAAAGAAGCTAAATAATTTGCCCAAGATCATATACCTAAGTAATTATTAGAGCTTGAATTCCAATCCCAATCTCTGCCAACTCTTGTCATTTGTTTATTCCTTCATACTATACTTTATGATATATGTATGTGAGTGTGTATCTTCATGTTCAGTTATGGCATATTGGAAAGCAAGAAGGATAAAATAGCAAATTTGTTAATTAAAACCCTGTTTGGAATGTTCTTTACAACTTTACCTTTTTTGTTATTTATTTAAATTGAGAATTTCTGCCTACAAAAGAGAATTTGTTTCTATTTCAAAATTATGTTTGAAAGCTATGCTTTTTGAAGCAGAGACTTGTGAACCTCAGTCAATACTTTTGCAGCCTATTATCTGTAATCAAAGCATAAAATTTTGCTTGAGCTAAGGGATAGTTATCCTTCATGAAAATGCCTATAAATAGAACCTCTGATTCATGAATTCACCGATGGTTCTTCCCTGCTGAAGATATTAGCCTTTGTTTAGTCTTTAGTAGGAACACATACTCTCCTGGTCCCAGTGGTAATTGTGTTTGTTTAAGGAAAGTCTTTGTTTTGATTATGTGAAAATATTGACTGAGAATTGGTCTCTTATTTTCAATGTGCGGCTTGTGAAGTGGGAATATATTTTCATTTTAACAGATGTTATTCTAAAGTGCTCTTTGTCAATTTCTAAAATAGCTTTTATTTATTTATTTTTATTTTTATTTATAATCATGTCCATATATACCCTTATTTATATACTTGTAACTGAAGAAAATCATGAAGAAAAACCAGTTGACATAGTGACTACATCTTAAGATTGCACACAACATCCTACACCTATAATATTTCCTTCCCCATCCCCCCATACTACTACCTGGAGGACTCAGTGTGGTACCGTGAGAAGAATTTTGTCTTTGTACCTTAATTTTATGTGGCCCTGAACAAGTACTTTACTTCTTTGGGATTAATTTTTTTTAATATAAATTTATTTATTTAACTTCTTACATTCATTTTCACAAAATTTTGGGTTCCAAATTTTCTCCCCATTTGTCCCCTCTCCCCACCCCAATACACAAAGCATTCTAATTTTCCCTATCACCAATCTGCCCTCTCTTCTATCATCCCTCCCTTCTCTTGTCCCCATCTTCTCTTTTGTCCTGTAGGGCCAGATGTCTTTCTATTCCCCATTAACTGTATTTCTTATTTCCTAGTAGCAACAACAATACTCAACAGTTGTTCCTAAAACTTTGAGTTCCAAATTCTCCCCATCCCTCCCTCCCCACCCATTCCCTTTGGGAAGGCAGGTGGGATTATTTTCTTATCTATAAGAATAAGGGGGCAGACAAAATGATCATGGAAGTCCCTTCTGTCTCTAAATCTATGAACTCTGTAATGAAATGAGGAAGGTTAATTTCTTAATTTCCTCTGTGATTCGTCATTAGAGTTACTCAGTATTCAACTTAATCATATTGTTCTTTTCCTTTACATTA